>JAPVLO010000073.1:7335000-8535000 GCA_027257055.1 Cephalopachus bancanus
GGCAGCAAAACCATAATGTTAATTTAGACCAAAATTGTGATATAATTATTTTGAGAGGCTTGGGGAGAAAAGCAGGGGGTTAGAAATAAAACAAAACAAAGTCCTTATCTACCATAGTAGGAAGTCAGTTGGTTGTCTCAATGAAAACTCAGGAAATTCAGCAAGCAAAGCATGCAATTTAGAAAATTAGAGGTAAAACAAACAGTTGGGGAAAGAAAGATACTTATTTCAACTACAAGAGTCAAAGACCTCAAGTGCAGAAATTGTGGGTTGGGGAGAGAAACTACTGTTTTTTCAGTACAAACTTTGGAGAACAAGTATCTTTATAACAACATGTGCTAATAATTTTAAAAATCAAAATTGGATTAAAAAGTAGATAAGTATTTGCCTGAGAGATGTGTGGGATCCAACAGATGTGACAGTAATGACTCTTCTCTCTTCAGATTCTCGATACATTCTCCTGCCTGTCGTGTTACATCACCTCCACATTCACCTGCAAGAACAGAAGGACCTGATCATGTGTGCACGTATCCTTAGCAACGTATTTTGTCTCATCAAGAAAAACAGCTCAGTAAGTAAATACAGGTCATAGTGTGTAGTTCCCAACAAATGGCTTCTGGAAATAAAAGTGTAAATGTCTACAAAGAGACCACACTGAAGTGGAACCTTCTGAGACTCTCACTTTTACTTCCAGCTGGGCTGGACTTTATGCTTCTCTTTAGAAGGAATTTTTTAACCTTGTGGGATTGCTGTAACCCCAGATAACCTTGGTTCCCTAAACTTGTATTTCAAGGAAGAACTGAATACCGAGTGAGAAAAATTAGAAATCTCAAAGCCTCCTACATGTGTCTTTAATCTTGATATGATGAATGCTCTGTGGCAAGAATAAATTACTGCTTGCAAAGTGAAGTCGTTTTTGGCCCTTCCTATGAAAGGCTGCATCATGATGCTCAGAACTTGGCCATGGCCCTTGGGCTGGGTCCCATGGAAATTACAGAAGCAAAAGACTGTCCCAGGAGACTAGGATTATCTTGCAGCAAAACCATTACTCAGCCCCAGCAGTGATTCGTGTCAACGTGCCCGACTCTCGATACAATGCAATTATGTTGGAGAATGCAGTGTAAAGTGAGAAAAATCTCATGCTGGCTTATACATGAGACAACTCAGAATATTCGTGTTCATGGCTCAGGGGGCTGATGTGAAATCCGCATATTGAGAATGTCCTGCTCCAGTTCTGTCAGTCTGCAGCTGTTAATTAAGCATTTTACTCATGGGTAACAGGTTTTCCAGAGCAGATTTTGGCAGTGAGTGGCTGAAATTTCTGTTTCTCTGCTTCCCAGTTACCTCTTTGCTACAGTTTCCCCATTTTGTCATTTGTAATATCAGATTCTGAAGATCAGTGAGCTGCAATGGGACCCCAGTGGAGGTGTTGGAGATAGCGCCCAAGAAGCGTGGGAACAGAGTTGGCATTTGAGAGAAAAAGATTAGAATCTCAGCATCCAGAAGTGTAATAAGAGGAGCCTGCATGGAAAGGGGTAGTCAACTTTTCTCCACCCACATGATCCAGCCCTCAAGAGCAACCTGGAACTGCATAAAACAAGAGTGACAGAGAGATGTTATTAGTTCAGCTTTAAAACTCTCTCTATGCAATTAAATAAAGACTAACCATTCTATGCCTAGAGTGTTTTTCCAAATTATAATTGCTGAGAGTAAAAAGTAAGTTAGAGGCCAGGCTCGGTGGCTCAGCCTATAATCCTGCGCTTTGGGAGGCCGAGGTGTGTGGATTGCCTGAGCCCGCGGGTTCGAGAACTGCCTGGGCAACTTGGCGAGACCTCATCTCTACAATAAATCAAAAAATTAGCTGGGCATGGTAGCACACACCTGTAATTCCGGCTACTTGGAAGGCTGAGGCGGAAGGATTGCCAGAGCCCAGCAGGTCGAGGCTGCAGTAGCCAGGAGCAGCCACTGCACTCCAGTCTGGGTGACAGAGTGAGACTCCAACTCAAAAAAAACAAAAAAACAAAAGTAAGTTAGATACTTCACTACACAAAAACAGATATCAGTAATAGAGGTGATTTTTTTTTTTAATTTTCTTCTTGTCTATTTCAGTTTGGAAGTTGGAGTCAGTGTTTGAACTTACCTGATAAAAAATTCAGAACTGGAACCAATTCATTTGGGGGGTTGGGGAATCTTGGTAGTTTTCTAGCAAGTATAAGAAAATTCATAAAATCCTGGCCAAAAAGTCTCTTTCAGACTCATACTTTCTAAAAGTATTATTTACAAAAAGCAGTCTTCATGGTTAGGAACATTTGTACATAGTTTTGTTTTTGTGCATTATATTCATGTTAGCATAACATGAGTTACCAACGAGTGTAATGCACAAAACATCAGTAACATCAGACCCCTGAACCATGAACACGGAGTTCGCGGAGTTGTTCCATGGGTAAGCCAGCATGCTATTTTTCTCATTTTACACTGCATTCTCCAGGGCAGTCGCATAGGATAGTCAGTGTACACAAATCCCTTATATACAATTAGCGCATCACAATTCAGGTTTCTCTTTCAAGCCTGGGGGCTTGGATAGTGTTAACTTTGCATCAGGAAAGTAGTTCTCACTGTGGCCCTGACCCTAGGTCCATTCTGTAGCTAAGGTTACTGGCTGAATGTCATTTCCTAACATTTATATGTAGGGTTTTTTTTTTTTTAGTTGTTTGTTTTTTTTTTTTGAGTTGGAATCTCACTCCATCGCCCAGGCTGGAGTGCAGTGGCATGCTCACGGCCACCCCAACATAGACCTGCTGGGCTCAAGCAATCCTTCCGCCTCAGCCTTCTGAGTAGCCAGAACTACAGGCGTGCGCTACCACGCCCAGCTAATTTTTGATTTATTGTAGAGACGAGGTGTCTCCAAGTTGTCCAGGCTGTGTAGGTTTTTTTTTTTTTTAATCTTTTTTTGTAGGAATAGTCACTTGTACTTAGCATAGAATTTTAGAAGATAACCAGTGCAACTCTAGTGATGAGGAGAGAGAGTGTAAGTACAATCTGAAACCTAGGAATTAGAAACTTTAAAAGCTGGATGGACTTTCAGTGAAGAATCAGGCCCGGAAGGCAGACTAGTTACCCACAGCCACATGGCCTGTTAGGACATAGCTGGTGTTCTTAGTGAGTCTGGTATGCCTTCTGTGACACCACTCACCTTTTTTTCTTTTCTTTTTTTTTTTAATCGGGGTCTCTGTCTTCCAGGCTGGAGTGCAGTGACATGATCACAGCTCACCACAGCCTTTACCTCCTTGGCTCAAGCAATCCTTCTTCCGCAACCTCTCAAGTAGCTAGCGTTGCAGGTGTGCTAAATTTTTTAATAGATTTTTTTTTTTTTTTTGTGGAGACGAGGTCTTCCTATGTTGCCTAGGCTGGTCTCAAACTCCTGGGCTAAAGCAATCTTCCCACCTTGGCGTCTCAAAGTGCTGGAATTATAGACATGAGCCACTATGCCCAGCCATACTACCTATCTTTTTATTTTTATCTCAGGTATCCATTGTGCAGTCGAGTTGTGTACTCTTGGGTAAGCCATGAATTTCTCTGTATCTTTTGTTTTCTGTAAAAGAAAATCAGTCACTTTGGTGAAGTCCAGGTCTTCCAAGCTGTCAGATTATTTGACTCTTTGATTCTATTAATATATTTGGAAATAAGCTTTGCCTCTTTTTCTGTTAAAGATAATTTAATATGTTAGGCCCCAAATTCCTGAACACACTGTTGTTTTTTTTTTTTCTCTTAGGAAAAATCTGTGTTGGAGGAAATAGATGTGATAGTAGCCAGCCTGCTGGACATACTACTGAGAACCATATTGGAGATCACCAGCCGACCTCAACCGTCCAGCTCAGCAATGCGGCTCCAGTTCCAGGATGTGACTGTAAGATCATAGAGCAGATGGCATGCGGAGCAGGGCTGGTTGTGCTCATCAAAACTTAAGTCACTTTGCAAGTGGCTTGCTGTAATAATCTGGGAAATGTGGCCTTGGGAAAGTAACCTATGAACACTTCAAATATATGAGTTTACCTTCACTTTACAAAGAAACTAAGATATGAAGTATGTTTATTAAATGATCTTGGAATAGTCAGTGTTTTTTATTTTTTTTTATTTATTTATTATTATTTTTGAGTCTCACTCTGTCACCCAGGCTGGAGTGCAGTGGCACGATTACAACTCACCACAATCTCCATCTCCTGGGCTCAAGCCATCCTCCCACCTCAGCCTCCTGAGTAGCTGGGATTACAGGCACATGCCACCAAGCCTAGTTAATTTTTGGATTTTTTTGTAGAGACAAGGTCTCACTTTGTTGCCTAGACCGATCTCAAACTCCTGGGCTCAAGCAGTCCTCCTGCCACAGCCTCCCAAAGTATTGGAATTACAGGCATAAACTACTGCGCCCAGCCAGAATAATCCATTTTTAATTTCAGAAAGCCAACCTTGGTATTAGTTTGTACTTTAGTTAGTTCAAATTAACCCATGATTTTATATACCCAGTCAACTCAGTAACTTTTCACTCTAATTCCATTCATCAAATCGCTTGAGAAATGAGAAGAGTGAAATGGAGCCATGGAAGTCAGGGGTCCTGAGTTTTTATTTTGAAGCTTTCACAATGACTAGTCAGGATCTTTTCCAGGCCTCAGCTTCCTCAGCTAAGAAAGAGAAGCTTTGACTTGGTAAATTCTAAGGTGTTTTCAAGTGCCACTATTTTATGAGTCTAATATATCCATACTTTTGATTCATATAAAATATAAGAGAATGGTAAATAAGATATCTGGCTTTATATATATGTATGTATCTGTATATTTATGTATAAGGAAATTTAAATTGATGTAGCCATTGTGGAGAATAGTGGCTCTCCTATACATACCATATATATAGCGTAGGATGGTTCGATTTCTCGTCTTCCTCAGCAGCATTTGATGGTGACACTTTTTTAGGAGTAGAGTGCATTCTGCCAAGTGTGTAGTGAGATCTTATCGTGGTTTTAATTTGCATTTCCTAATGGTTAATGATGCTAAACATCTTTTTACTTTTATGCATCTATATATCTTTTTCCGTGAAATGTCTTTTTTCCATTTTTAAAAAAAGTTTTTTTCATATAATTTTATTTATTTATTTATTTTATTCTTTTATAAGCATGTTCTCACTCTGTCTCCCAAGCTGGAGTACAGTGACACAATCATGTCTCACTATAACCTCAACTCCTGGGCTCAAGAGATCCTTCCTCCTCAGCCGCCTGTGTAGCTGGGACTATAGGCATGCACACCATGCTCAGCTAATTTTTTTTTTTTTGTAGAGATGGGGTCTTACTATGTTTCCCAGGCTGGTTTCAAACTCCAGGCCTCAAGCAATCCTCCTACCTCAGCTTCCCAAAATGCTGGGATTACAAGCAAGAGCCACAATACCCAGCCTTTCCCATTTTATAATTGATTTTTTTTTTTTTTTTTCTGTTGAGTTTTTTATATATTCCAGATACTAATTATTTTCAATATGTGGCTTGCCAATATTTTCTCCCACCTGTAGCTTGGTTTTTCAGGCTCTTAGCAAAGTTTGCAGAGCAAAAATTTTTTAATTTTGATAAAGTCCAGCTTATTAATTTTTCCTCTTATGGATCATGCTCTTGGTGTCAAGTCTAGACCTATATATTAAAGGTTATTTCCTAGTTTTTATCTTGAAAGCATTATAGTTTTATATTTCACATTTAAGTCCATTACCATTTTGATTTAATTTTTATATGTGTCAGATATTTCTAACACCTCTGACATCTCAATGTTGACATTTATGGAGTGTCTCTTTTCACTCAGTCTGAGATCTTCCTGGCTTTTGATAGGATGAGTGATTTTCTATTGAAGCCTAAACAGTTCTGAATTATAAGATGTTGGATCGTATTTAAACCTTCTGTTGTAGCTGGATTTTCATGACACCATCATCAGGGAACAGGGGTTGCCTATTCATTATGGTGGGAGATGGAAATAGAAGTCTAGGTTTCACATTGGACCTCCATTGGCACCTGAGGGAAGAAGACTCTTGGGTACTGCTGGGTGAAGATGGAGGTTCTGGCTTTTTACATAATCTCTGTTGACACCATGGCATTAGTGGCTTTGTTACTGCTGAACAGGGGTGAATGTCCTGATTCCTACTGACAGAATAGGCAGGTTAGGCTAGGAAAACTTTAGGGCTGTAGGAAAGTTCCAAGCTCATTGATGCCTGCAGCAAAGGTGCAGAACCACACACACATACAAGCCTAGCTATGGGATGCTTCACACTTACCTGTTAGGCTCTTAGCAGATTGTATCAGCACTGTAGTCCAGTCTATCCAGGATGCTTGTGGTTAAGAGCTGACCACCAAGGCAAGAACTAGCTTAGAGTACCCCTAGAGCAAGTGTCTCAATAGTCAAGGTTGACCTAAGACAACCATACCTGTTTTTACCTTCATTATAATACTATTAACATAAAATTACCCTAGGGGAGCCTCTCACTCTCATCATACACATGATGCCATGTGACACTTCCAGGAAGACCCTATAAGGCCTGAAATCCCCCCGTTCCACTTAGGGAAGAGTAACAGAAACCCAACCTAAGACTACCCATTTCTAAGAAAAGCCCACCCCAAAACCCGCTTTTCCGTACCCCTAAGTTAGAGCTCAGCAATTCTTAGATGCAGTAGCAGTAGCTTTTTGCTGTTTCTGCTCACTCTCTTTTCTTGAGAGCGTACTCTGCTTTGCTTAATAAACCTACTTGTATAATCCTGCTTCTCTGTGTGACTGTTTGCCGTAAACACAAAAACCTGTTGTTGACCATCTCACGCTGGGAGCAGCATCCCTTCTCCCAGTAACACTACTAGGAATCAGTCCTACCAGGCCTCCTCTGATACCACCCCAGTAGAAAGAGAGAAGTATGACTTGTTACTACCAGGTTGGGGTGAGAGTGCAAGCCCTTCCCACTGTCTCCACTGACAATCATCAGTGGGGCATGAAAGTCCTGCTCCCTATCTGGCCTTCACCGGTCCCCTGCTGGGAGAGATGTTGGGGTCCCTCCTTACATCCTCATGAAAGTGGAAGTCAAGGCTCCCCACTACACCTTCACAGGCATGGGTGAGGGTGAGGCCAATGTTTTTTGTGGGGTGTAGCAGATTAGAGCAGTTACTGCTAAAAATATTGCCTTGCTAGGCTGCCCCTTTCCTGGTCCTTTGGCTACAGGAATAAGGTTTTGTCGGGCTTTTTCTTTAATCTACAACCATTGGTGTTTCACAGTTGCCAGCTTCTTCTGTACCAGGTCTGGGATACACAAGGCAAAAAGAAAACCCAGAGAACTGAACAGCTTGTTCTTCCTCAGGTCCCAAGATTCCTGGCCAGTCTGCCTTCTATTCTACCTTTCAGTCTTTTTCTGTTTGTTTTCTGTTTAATATTCAGGTTTTTAGTTGTACTTAGTAGGAGGAGTAGGGAGAAGTATGTCTACCCTTTCACTCTGGAATAGGAAGGAAGTTTCCTTCGTTATAGTTCTGATGGTAACATTTCAACTGTATCTTGGCAGTGCAGCTCTCACATAATTCTAAAATTATGGCATAGCAAACAAAATCATAGCAAATGCTGGGCTCAGTTAAAGACTGCTTTAAGTCAAAAACTCAAACGCTTTTCAAATTGCTTCATATTGACCTGCAAGGTGTGCACGGTTGTGGTGCACCAAATCTCTGTGGAATGTACGTAGTCTTCAGGCTATCACAACGTAATAATCAATGCAATTAAGAGACTTGAAGGCAATGAGTCAGGTTTGTGGGTGGAGTTGTGAGTAGGGCAGGCAGAGTGATCCTGTGTACTAAACTGTAGGAAAATCACTGTAGCAAGAGCAGTACTGTAGCAAGTGCACCTAACCCTGTGGCTCTGTGGTACCCCTTGCTGTGTGAAAAACCAAACTCTCAAGGTATGCAGGATGAGATTTTCTAGGTAACATACATCTCAATTGTTTGGCATCTTTGGTTTTGTGCTTCAAGACTCTATTTCTGGAGGACTCAGGCAGACCTGGCTCGATTCTTATTCTGCCACTTTGTTGACAATATGATGTGGTGATGTTAGTCAACTTACTAGTGTCTCTGAGCCTCTGTTTCTTTGTCTTTAAGACAGAGAAAATAGCCAGGTGTGGTCTCTCATGACTGTAATCGCAGCACTTTGGGAGGCAGAGACAAGAGGACTGCCTTAGCCCACAGGTTTGAGACCTGTCCGGGCAACATGGCAGACCTCGTCTCTACAATAAATGAAAAAAAAATAGCTAGGCATGGTGGTGCACACCTGTAGTTCTAGCTACTGGGAAGGCTGAGGCAGAAGGATCACCTGAGCCCAGCAGGTTGAGGATACAGTGACTGTGAGCATGCCACTGCACTCCAACCTGGGCAACAAAGTGAGACTGACTCAAAAAATAATAATAAAATAAATAAAACAGAAAATAATTGCTCTTATCTCAAAGTTAGTGTGAGGATTTATCAAATCTCTAGAAGAGTTTAAACAGTCTTTGGTCTAATACTCATGAAATTTTAGCCATTAGTAATTGTGGTAGCAGCAGCCATCATAGTAATATCATTATAATTGCAGAAGTGATCACTGTATTATTGCTATGACTCATTCTGTGGTGAGACATATGCTGTGGTCATTTACAGGACCTGTTCTCTCTAGACACTGAAGATCTGTGTCATTTCTTCATCGTTTTTTCACAGAGAACAGGCTCTCTGAATAGGATGTCTTGACATGGTAGTCCTACATTAAGCAGCCTATTCAGTCTTTGCAGACACGTATATGAAAAAGATCCCATGACGGGTAGACACACTGTGAGTTAAAGCACATCCCACAAGCGTGTCATGATGCGTTTTTCCGGTGCTCTGTTAAGTGTCATGGTTGTTATACCCTACTCCTAGCCACACCAGCATGAGAGATGGCTTTAGCTGGATCCTAATTCCAGATAACAGAGGACTTATTTTTAAAATTTGAAAGGATTGTGCTTCTTGTTATTCTATCAACTGTTCTTTAAATTTTAAAATGCTCTCTCTAGCAAGGAAAAAAGGAAAGCACCATTGTGATCGGTTCCTTTCAAAAATCGAATTGTCCACAAAAGGCACATTGTATACAGCAGCACAAATGGCCATTTGCCTCACACCCTCTGGAGCCCTCATGAGGCTCCAGAGCTCCTCACGATTTATCAGTGCCTTCTTGCACATAGTTCTGTTAAGCGCCATTTATAGTGTGGGTGATTCAGCTGGGCACAGACCACATCTAAGACAGATACTCTCGTGTGCTTGCCTCAAGTTTTCATGCACTGTCAGCTTGTGGTTGGGGGAGGGAAATGCATCTGGAAGAATTGTGTAAGAAATACCTGGAAGAAAATAATGCATGTGTATAAAAGTTTTTTGAAGACTATTGTATTTACCTGATACTCTTTTTTAATGCAATTACTAGTAGAAATGCTCATTATACTCAATCTACTGAAGACTTCAGAATCTTTCTTTTTTTTTTTTAATTCAGGAAGTGCAAGTACATGTTTGTTACATGAACATATTGAGTACTGGTGGGACTTGGGACTGAGGGTGACTCATTCTGCAGATAGTGAACACTGTACCGACTGGGTAACTTCTGAGCTCTAACCCTCCTCCCCACTTGTTCCCCTTTAAGTATCTCTAATGCTTATTATTTCCATATTTATGACCACTTAGCTCCCACATCTAAGTGAGAACATGTGGTATTTGGTTTTCTGTTTCTGAGTTAGGCTACAGAATTTTTTTTTTTTTTTTTTGAGTTGGAGTCTCACTCTGTCGCCCTGACTGGAGTGCAGACACACACCACTACAGCCAGCTAGTTTTTTTATTTATTTATTGAAGAGATGAGGTCTCACCAAGTTGCCCAGGCTGGTCTAGAACCCCTGGGCTCAGACGAACCTCTCACCTTGGCCTCTTAAAGTGCTGGGATTATAGGCATGAGCCACCACACCAGTCCCTATACACATTCTTAAAATATCTTAAAAAAAGAAATTACGTTATAAATAAAAAATACATCAGTAAAATACTGGACAGCTAGGCCTCCTAATGGGTTGAATAAGCTTGGAATTCCTAAATAATAAGCAAATAAATAAAATGACATTTTATTTTGTTTTTTTGGTTTTTTTTGAGTTGGAGTCTCACTCTGTCGCCCAGACTGGAGTGTAGTGGCCGCTCCCGGCCACCGCAGCCTCGACCTGCTGGGCTCCGGTGATCCTTCCGCCCCAGCCTTCCAAGTAGCCGGAATTACAGGCACGCGCTACCATGCCCGGCTGATTTTTTAATTATTGTAGAGATGAGGTCTCGCTGCCCAGGCGGGTCTCGAACCCACAGGCTCAGGCAATCCACTCACCTCAGCCTCCCAAAGGTGCGGGATTACAGGCTGAGCCACCGAGCCCGGCTTAAAATGACATTATAAAGTAGATGTTGGGATTGACAGTGCCTCATAAATGTGTGAGAGATTATATGTCATGATGATAAATTGTTGCAGTGGGTCAAATACAAATAGTGAAATAGATTTGAAGAGGTGTTCACCTATGTACATTAACTATAAAGACTTAATATGAAAACCTTTTCATTGTTAAATAATGTTTATTACTCTTAGATTTGTTAAAAATAAGATGTCATTCCGCCAGCTTCAAGTTATTTCACTATTCACAGGATGGTGTGTTGAAGCAAACCATCTTAGGAAAATTAATCTAGCAGCTGTATTGGATAGGATGTGGAAAAACTAAGAGATGAAATAGAGGTGAATGGGCTTCTGCCAACTATATTTGCATTTTTATTTATTTTTTAAGATTTTACTTTATTTTTGGAATGTGGGGTACAAGTAAGGATTAACTACATGAGTAGGCTGCATGCAGGTGAAGTGTGAGCTTCTAGCTGGCCCTCAGTCCCCTGGTAATGAACCAAGTACCCTTTGTGTCATTATGTGTTCCCCACCCTTCTGCCTCCCTCCCTCCCTCCCTAACAGTGCCCAGTGACTGCCAATCCCTCCCTTGTGCTAATGTGATTAGTGTTCAAGGCTCACTTATGAGTGAGAACATGCAGTATTCAGTTTTTTGTTTCTGCAATAGTTCACTCAGTATGATGGTCTCCAACTCCATTCAGTTTGCTGCGAAGTCCATGATTTTGTTCTTCTTTGAGGCTGCATAATATATACCACATTTTCTTTATCAGTCCACTTTTTTTCAATTATTAAGACATGGGGTACAAGTCAGGATTAGGTACACAAGTCATGTAAGTGAAAGTGAAGTTTGGACCTCCAACTGGTTCTCACTTCCCCTGATGTAGGATCAAATACGCTTTGTGTTGCACACACCACCACCACCAGCAACCCTGGCAGTGTCCTGCAACCGCTGATCCCTCCCTTGTGCTTTTGTGATTAATGTTCAGGTCCCACTTATGAGTGAGAACATGTAGTATTCACTTCTTTGTTTCTGTGATAGATCGCTAAGAATGATTGTCTCCAATTCCATCCAATTTGTATCCAGTCCACTTTTGATGGGCAGTCGGGTTGGTTCCATAGTTTTGCTATTGTGAGTAGGATAGCAAAAAATATGCATGTACAGGTGTCTCTTTTGTAGAATGATTTATGTTTCTCCAGGTATATTCCCCAGAAAGGAGTTGCTGGATCATATGGAAGATCAATTTTTAGTTATTTAGAAATCGTCCCACTGCTTTCCATAGAGGTTGAACTAGCTTGCACTCCCACCCACAGCACAGAAGTGTTTCCTTTCCTCTGTACCCTGCCAGCATCTTGTTTTTTGACTTATTAATGATAGCAATCATTGCTGGAGGGTTAGGTGGTATCTCATTGTCATTTTGATTTGCATTTCTCTGATTAGAGAGGTTGAGCATTTTTTCATGTGTCTGTTGGCTGCTTGTATGTCATCTCATGAGCAGTGTCTGTTCATGTCCTTTACCTACTTTTTTGTTTGTTTTTTTCCTTTCACTTCTTTTGAGTTCCTTATAGATCTTGGATGTTAGGCCTTTGTCCGATGCATAATTTGCAAATATTTTTTTCCCATTCTGTGGGTTGTCTCTTTGCTCTCTTGATGGTTTCTTTTGCTGTGTAAAAGCTTTTCATTTTGATGCAGTCCTACTTGTCTAGCTTAGCTTTTATGGCATTCCCTTTTGGGGACTTGGTCAAGAATTTGTTGCTTACTCTGATGTGCATAAGGGTGTTTCCTACATTTTCTTCTAGGATTCTTATAGTTTGAGATTTTATGTTTGGGTCTTTGATCCATTTTGAGTTGATTTTTGTATAGGGTGATAGGTAATTTAGTTTTATTCTTCTGCATATGGTCAGCCAGTTTTGACAGCACCATTTATAAATATGGTCTCCTTTGCCCAGTGATTGTTTTGGTGGCTTTATTGAAAATGAGTTGGTTGAGTTCGTGTTTTGCATCCAGTATTTCTGTCCTGTTCCCTTGTTCTATGTGCCTGTTCTTGTAATACCAGGTTGTTTTGGTTACTGTAGCCTCATAATAAATTTTAAAATCTGGAAGTGTGATACTTCCTGCTTTGCTCCTTTTGCTAAGGATTGTTTTGACTATTTGTACTCTTTTCTGTTTCCGTATGAATTTCTGTCTTGTCATTTTCAGGTCTAGATTTACTTTTTTGTTTGTTTGTTTTGAGTTGGAGTCTCACTCTATCACCTAGGCCGGAGTGCAGTGGTACACTCATGGCCACCCCAGTGTCCACCTGCTGGGCTCTGCCGATCCTTCTGCCTCAGCCTTCCAAGTAGTGGGAACTACAGGCATGTGCTACCACACCCAGCTAATTTTTGTTTTATTGTGGAGATGAGGTCTCACCAAGTTGCTCTGGCTGGTCTCTAACCTGCGGACTCAGACAATCCACTGTCCTCGGCCTCCCAAAGTGCTGGGATTACAGGCTGAGCAGCCAACCCTTGTCCTATATTTACATTTTTAAGTCAAGGTATAATTGATAGAGCAGTTAAAAAGTATGGACATTTCTTATCAAATGACATTCTATTATACTTATTTATGTTTGAATTATAACTCAAAAACTCAGGTGTATTTTCTCTGTAAAATCAAATCAATCTGAGCAGAAGGAGGAAGAGCCACTGAGTACAGACTTCTGGAGTCAGAGATACCAGAGTTCCCATTCCAGCTTCACCATTTCTAGCTGTGGATTTTGGGCAGATTTCTAAACCTTAACAGATAATCTCCTTTAAAGGAAAGTTGATAGTGTCCACCCAACAGGAACAATCACCACAATTAAGATAATGAACATACTGTTCATCATTCTCAAAACTTCCTTGTGGCCCTCTATTCCCTCTCTCTTGCCTCTCTCCACTACCTCATCCCCAAGCAACTGCTGATCTGCTTTTTATAGTAACTTATCTGTTAATACATATAAATTTGCATTTTCAAGAATTCTTTATGAATAGAATCATATATTACATAGTTATTATTTGGGTGTTTTGGGAGGACAGGGGCAAGGGGTTCTGGCTTATTTCACACAGTATAATTATTTGAGTTCCCTCCATGTTCTTTTGTATGTTAATACTTTATTCTTTTTTATTACTGAATAGTATTTTATTGTATAGATATACTGCAAATTTTTTATTCATTCACCTGTTGGTAGACATTAGGTTGTCCTGGTTTAGGCTATTGTGTTCCATTTATCTCTTTTTTGTTTTGACACCAATAACACACTATCCTTATTATCATAGCTTTATAATAAATCTTAAAGTCCGAAAGTGCAAATTCTCTGAATTTGTTCTTTTATTTTCAAAGTTCTTTGATTGTCCTAGGTCCTTTGCATTTCCACATGGAATTTAAAATCAGCTTGTCAATTTTTAACCCCTCAAAAGTCTACTGGGATGTTGAACCTGTATATCAATGAGGCAAGAATTGACGTATTAACAATATTAGGTATCCCAATCCATGAACATAGTATATCTCTTCATACTCTCCCTTTCCTTTTTTCCTTTCTCTCTTTCTCTCTCTTCCCCCCCACCCCTCTTTCATTTTTGAGTCAGGGTCTCACTCTGTTTCTCAGGCTGCAGTGCAGTGGCACAATCATGGCTCACCACAGCTTCAAACTCTCAGGCTCAGGTGATCCTTCCACCTCAGCCTCCTAAGTAGCTAGGACTACAGGCAGGTACCACCATGTGCAGTTCATTTTTTTTTTTTTTTTGTAGAGACAAGGTCTTGCTATGTTGCCCATGTAGGTCTCACGTGGGTTCAAGCAATCCTCCTGCCTCAAAGTGCTGGTATTATAGGCATGAGCCCCAATGTGCTGGTATTATAGGCATGAGTCACCATGCTTGGCCTAGGCCTTCTTTAATTATTCTCATCAGTGTTTTATAGACTTTAGTGTGTAGCTCTTACACATCTTTTTTTATATGTATGCAATAATTCCTATATTTTAATGATATTTTGGATTTGAGTTTCTGATTATTCATTTCTACTGCAGAACCAAAATTGATTTTTGTATATTGATCTTATATTCTTGGATGTTGACAAACTCACTCAATTAGTTCTAGTAGCTTTTTCTCATTTTCTATGTACACAGGTATGATATCTGTAAATAAAGATGGCTTTTTAAAAGTTCCTTTCAAATCTGTTCTTGATTACTTTTTCTTGTTTTATTGCACTGACTAAAACCTTCAGTATAGTGGTAAATAAGTTTTGGGAGGTCTGAAAATCTTATTTCATCTTTGCTTTTGAAAGATATTTTTGCTGGGTAACAAACTCTTGGTTAATAGTTGTTAGAATTGGTTGCTTTTGTTTTGTTTTTTTCAGTACTCTGAAGATGTTGCTCCATTGTATTTTAGTTTATGTTGTTTCCAAGAGAGATCTCTCTTCCTTATTTTTGTTCCTCTAATGTAGTGTGTTTCTTTTTATCATCACCCCCCCCAACTTATGTTAAGATTTTCTCTACTACTGGTCATAAGCAATCTGATTATGATGTGCTCTGCTTTAATTTTTTTTTTTTTTATGCTTCTTGTGTTTGGGGTGTGTAGAGATTCTTTGATATATAGGTTTATAATTTTAAGAATTTGAAAGGTTTTTCCCCCCTTATTTCTTCAGAATCTTTCTGTCTCTTTCTCCTCTTTGGATCCTCCAGTAACATAGGTAGTCTGCTACTTGAAGTTGTCCTACAGTTCACCAATTTTTTCTTTTTTCCTTTTTATTGCAGTTTTTCTTCTCTATTCTTTATTTTAGAAAATATCTGCTACTATCTCTTCAAGTTTAGTAATCATTTCTCTTGCAGTATCTAATCTGCCATTAGTCCCATTTAGTGTATTTTCATCTCACACACATCTTTGTCTCTAGGAGTTTACTTAGGGTTCTTTTAATGTCTTGCATGCCTCTAATTAAAATGTTCAGTCTCTCATCTAGTCACCTGAATAAACAGAATAAAGTCATAATAACTATGCTTGTGTCCTTGTCTGTTAATTCTGTTATCTGTGTCATTTCTAGATCTGTTCCATTTCTCCTCATTGACATCACCATTTTTTCCTGTTTCTTGACATGCCTGGTAATTTTTTATTGCATGCCAGATGTTATGAATTTTACATTGTTGGGAGCTGGATTTTTATAATCTCTAAAAATGTCTTTGAGCTTTGCTCTGGAATAGGGTCAAATTTATTAAAAACTATTTGATCATTTTATGTCTTGCTCTTGAAACTTGTGAGGGAGGACCAGAGCAGCATTTAGTCAGGGAGTAATTATTCCCCACTACTGAGGAAAGACTTTTTTTGATACTCTAACTGATGCCTTATTAATTGTGGGACTGTACCAGTCTGACTAGTAAGAAAAGGCACTACTCTTCCCAATCTTGTGTAAACACCAGGCACTATTCTCTCAATCCTTTCATATTTTTATTTTCCTAGCCTTGGGTTGCTCCCTCACACACATACACTAAAACACTAATAATTTGGCCTTTTTTGTGTGTGTTAATTATCAAGGATTCCCTTGTTTATTATTAAAGTAATATGTTGAGCATGAAGGATATTTCTGCTGGCCCATACAGGCTAGTTTCTTGAATATTTGCCCTAATAAATGTACATGACCAATTATTTTTCATACCTGTGTGTTGCAAATGATTATCCACATTCAAGGAGCTAGTCTGAATCTTTGGTTACTTTGACATGGCCATTAAGTAGCATCCTCACACCTCCCAAGTGAGGTTACATTTGACTGTCCTGACCCAGCAAGTGAGGATACATTTGACTGTCCTGACCCAGCTGCCTCTGTTGAAAAATTGCACTTCTCAGCACTCTTAGTCTCTAATTTTAATGGCTGTAGTCTCTTTCCATGGAAAGTGTAAGAAACCAATTCCCAATTAAACTACACTCTGTAAATAAACAGTCAGTTACCATTGATTGCCTCTCCTGTTGTGTTCATTTTGTTTTAAATGCTATTGCTGTATTTAAAAGTAGATAAATTCTTTGCTGAGCAAAAAAAGGTTGCATTGAAAACACAAGTATTTTAAATTGAAGTACACTGGGAAATGCAAATGATAGCACTTTTATATAGGTCTTCAAATCTACAGATACTGTGTATAGTTCTCTTTCTTATGGTTAATTTTTTTTTTTTTTTTTTTTGAGTTGGTGTCTCACTTTGTTGCCTAGGCTGGAGTGCAGTGGCATGCATGCTCATGGCCACTGCAGCCTTGACCTGCTGGACTCAGGTTATCTGTTGGGAGCCGGCCACAGAGGCCCACTGAGCGTTAGGGATCAGGAAGGGTGGCCTAATGCTCAGTGGGCCTCTGTGACCGGCTCCCAACAGTTATCCTTCCATCTCAGCCTTCCAAGCTGGAACTACAGGCATGTGCCACCACACCAGCTACTTTTTGATTTATTGTAGAGATGAGGTCTCACGAAGGTGCCCAGGCTGGTCTCAAACCTGTGGGCTCAGGCAATCCTCTCACCTCAGCTTCCCAAAGTGCTGGGATTTTAGGTATGAGTCACCACACCCAGCTTATGGTTAATTTTTAAGAATTGGAATTTGTAGGAGAAAATTACATAGAGCTTAAGCACAGGAGAATAACCATTAATTTAAAACTTTTTTTTTTTTGAGTTGGAGTCTCACTCCGTAGCCCAGACTGGAATGCAGTAGCACGCTCCCAGCCACTGCAGCCTCAACCTGCTGGACTCCGGCGATCCTTCCTTCTCAGCCTTCCAAGTAGCTGGAACTACAGGCGCACGCTACCACGTCCAGCTAATTTTTTTTTTTTTTTTTTGAGTTGGAGTCTCACTCTGTCGCCCAGACTGGAGTGCAGTGGCCGCTCCCGGCCACCGCAACCTCGACCAGCTGGGCTCCGGCGATCCTTCCACCTCAGCCTTCCAAGTAGCTGGAACTACAGGCATGCTGCTACCACGCCCGGCTGATTTTTTTGATTTATTGTAGAGATGAGGTCTCGCTGCCCAGGCGGGTCTCGAACCCGCGGGCTCAGGCAATCCACTCACCTCAGCCTCCCAAAGGCGCAGGATTACAGGCTGAGCCACCGAACCCAGCCCAGCTAATTTTTAATTTATTGCAGAGATGAGGGCTTGCCAAGTTGCCCAGGCAGGTCTTGAACCCACGGACTCAGGCAATTCACTCACCTCGGCCTCCCAAAGCACTAGGATTACAGGCTGAGCCACCGAGCCTGGCCTAAAACTATTTTTTAAAAGCGGATAAAAACCAACATTATTCAATGTATGGCTTTCCCTATGTCCTGTGAGTCAGCAGATCAATACTCTGATGAGTTGAAGGGGATAACATGAAACATGGAGCCTGAAGCTACAGGAGGTGCTTTGCATCAGAAAGACCTGGGGATAACTCTAGCTTGGCCACTTACTATCTGTGTGACTTTGGGCCAGTCTTTTTGCCTGTCTGAAACTACATTTTACCTTCTTTAATAGGTGTGAGACTCCCTACATGTGTTGATATAAAATTTAGTGATATAGTGAATGAAGGTGTTTTGAATGCTTGGTAAATGATTGGAAATCTTGTTGCCTTATATTCTTTAAATGTGTGGGATTAGGGTTAATTCCCAAGTGAAAAACTTCCACTCAAATTTAAAAAAAAAAAAGATCCTCTCTAAAATTAAAAATGAATGGATACCAAGTAAATGGTAATCATCATAGGGAGAAATTTTGGCTGTGATATTTTGGGTAATTTAGATTAAGAAGACTTCACAGGGTGAGTTTGGATGCTAGTGATTTTCTTTTAAAGTATTCTCTTTGAGGGAAGTTCAGAGTAACTCACTGATGTTCTTTTATCTCCTTACTAAAAAGTTTGCTTCTTTTTTTTTTTTTAAACTTAGGGAGAGTTCGTTGCTTGTCTCCTGTCCTTATTACGACAAATGACAGATAGACATTATCAACAGCTTCTTGATAGTTTCAATACAAAGGAAGAACTAAGGGTAAGTGACATTTTTAAAATTTTTCTTTAATATATCTTTTTAGATTCTCTTGTTCTTATTTATCACTATTTAGACAGTTCCTGGACAATTGCCTTACCTGTTTCTATTAAGTTCTAAGCTGCTTTTCACAGCTTCATCTGAAGATTTGCTCAAGTATATTGGCTTTTAAAGATTTCTGTTGCTCAAGCAAAGCTACTAACTCTTATTTTGGAGAAGGACATAGGTGAATAAACTAGAAGCAGAATAACAGAACTAAGAAGACAAAAGCAAATAGACTAACTCTAGTCAAGTGAACCTGAAGCCTGCCTCAATAGAAGATAAGGGAGAATATGTAAACATATTAGCTGGTTTCATCCCTCTAAAACCATAATGAAAAGTTCTGGCTACAACTTTCTGACTAGGGAAGCACAGTTGTATTTGATATTCTCTGTCAGCTGTAGTCTAATCAGTATGCTGTACTAGTCTAACAGACTGACGTTAAATATAAAATATGGATGCCAGGTTTATAAAAATCCAATATTTGCTGAGATTTGGGGAACTATAATATTTCCTTCATGGTGTCACCAGAAGCTCAGAAGTTGATTGTCCTAAGGTAAAGGAATGATGTGTCATCTGTCATTTACTTTTATTTCTCTTCCATTTCTTCAGTTTTCCAGATAACTTTCATATGTAAAACATCATATTGGTAGAGTTGCTTAAATGCTCAGTAGTAGAGAATTATGAAAAAAATGGTTAAATTGTAATGTTTTCTAGATTGGAATTCTTCACAGTGCCTTAGGAGAAGAGTTGCAGATTTTTTAATATAGACAGTGCATAGGGGTCACTTATCTTTGACTTTAACTGCCTGGAAAATATTATATGATCTCAGAAAAATCTTTTATCTGGAAGCAGCTGGCAAGCTGAGTCATATGAAACAGAGAATCATTTTGGGCACATGTAATCTCTCTAGCAGTCAGTCAACTGGCATATGGTATCATGTTTTTCATTCTTACATTAAATCTTGAGTAATAGAATCTCAAGTATAATCTGAGTATAGAAATCCATAACGTCAAAAGGAAGATAACTGTGCAGTTATTAACTTTCATTAGAAACTGTATTTTTGACTCAGTTGAAGAATCATTAGGTTTTACTTAAGAAGTCTATGACTTCATATTTGAAAATTTCCCACAGGAAAAGCTTACATATTTTTATAGAGTCTGGAAATTAAAAAAAAAAAAACCAGAGAAGCATGAATTGAGAGACATGATTAATTTAATCTAGGCACTGATTTTATGCTTTAATATTCATGTTAGCAGCAATAAAGCAAATGGAAATCATGAATAAAGGTGTTTTACATGGACTTTCCTCATTCAGCCAACCAATACACCTTTTCAAAGGACAATTATACTTCTGTCTTCAAAATTAGCTGGGCCTTCAGACCAGGGGAATTATTTAATGATGTTAATGACTTAATCTGTCATTCAAGAAGTATAGGTTGAACAACTCAAGGATGGCCAGCACTGTTGCAGGCACTGGAGATGTATTAGACACAAGATGTCCTGTTCCTGTAGAGGAGGAATTAAACAAGTAATGCACATTAAGGCCCTGAGTGGTTAATGTACAGGTGCATACACCATGCTATGGAGCATCCGGGAGTTGTTGCCAACCCAGACTCAAGGCAACAGGAACACTTCCCAAGGGAGGTCTCAGCTGAGAACTGAGAGATTAGTAGGAGTGTGCTAGACATATCTTGGCTGAGACTTCCAGATCTCTCAACTAAAATGTCACATGAATACCCTGATAGACACAGCATACTCCCCACCCTATTTTTATAACACTTATTAGAAGCTGGAGTATTTTTATTTTTCTATACATCTTTCCCAACACACAGCCACAGATAAACTCCTTGATATCTGAACTTGGCATGGTTCATTGCTATATCCTCAGATCCCAGGACATGACTAGCACTTTGTAGGCATTAAAGAAAGACTTGTTGACTTTTGGATAGAATATGAAGTTTTAGCCTGTATGAATAAGTGTGGACTTTATTTTGAGGACACTTTGAAGCTTCTGGGGATTTTAAGAAGGGAGAAATACTATCATGCTTGAGGTAAGAAAGACCTATCTAGTTGCACTATTGAAAATGGATTTGCTGATGTCAAGATAGGAGGCAGAACCCCATAAGACTCATTGTAGTCATCTAAGCTGGAAATGACTGTGGCCCAAAAGAGAGGTGATTGTGGTGATAGACTCTAGAGACATTGGGAAGCTGAACTGTCAGAACTTATGACTGATTTTATACATACAATTTATATTATATATTAATTATCGAAAAAAAATATATATGGAAAGAGTTGACTCCTAGGCCCTTTAGCAATTGTCTGAATGTCAGTGCTATTCACTGCATGGGGAACCCAGGAGGAGCAGGTGTACAGGTTTGGAAGCAAAGGTAAATTCAGTTTCAGCCTGGGTCTGGCCACTTGGGAGACATCCAAATGGAGTTGTTGTAGGCCATATCTGATGCTCAGGAGAGAGAGCTAGGCTGTGGGAAGTAGATTTGGGAAGTCATCCACTGAATAATCATTGACAAATGATAAATGGGGATAAATGTCAACATCCAAGGTGAGTCTAGAGTGTGATATAAAAGGACCTACGTTGAATCCTAAGCACTAAGGAAGAAGGAGTAGTGAAGAGGGCCTGCTACTGCAAGGAGGTCAAGAACCATCATGAGAAGGCCCATTAGTATTGTTGGTGAACCTTATGAGCAATTTCAGTGGTAGGCATGGATGCTAAGCTGCCATGGGCTGAGGAATGAAAAAAAAGTAGTTATGGTGGATATATACAAGAAGAAGAGGATAAGGTAGCTGCTGAAGGATATGGTTGAATGTCAGGAATATTTATGATGAAGGATACTTAAGCATGTATAAATATTAAAATAATTAGAGCTGGTGGGGAGGGAGATGCTGAAGATGTACAAACGAAGTGCTCACCCACAGGGTGAGGCTCCCTGAGGAGGCAGCAGGAGGGGACAGAATCATCCTTGACCAGGAGAAGATCATCTTTCTCCATCTAAGAATGAAAGATAAATAACAGGCGTGAGCTACAGGCTAGAGGACATTTATTTAATTTATTAAAAGCTAGTTAGTCAACTTGGTGAGACCTTGTCTTTACAATAAGTCAAAAAAATAAGAAAAAAAAAGGCTAGTTAGTCATCTGGTTTTAGTCTACATTTTAAAAGTTCAGATGTCACCTTTTAACAGATACATTTTTCCCATACTCAATTTTCTTCAAAGCTGCATATCCCTAGTTATGCTCCTGAAACTTATATTACAATATTGTCTCTAGTCTGTGATCCACAGTTCCTAGTACCAAATTTATTTCAGAAATCATAATTTTTATTATTTCAGAATATAATGTAGTATATACATACTACTTCCAACAGGATATGTAATGCTACGAAATATTCACTCAAGGGGGAGTAAAAAAAGAGTACAAATTGTTCAGGTCAGCCTTTGCTCCCTAATGGATTATAAGACCAATTTTTTTAAAGTTAAGATGAAGTTAGCTTTTAATGAATACCTTCCTGTCAGTGGAATAGCTGGTAATATATTTACATGCAACAATGCTGGTCACATGTTGGCTGCCCCTGCTTGATTATTGAGACTAGAACAGAAGGACTAAAATATTTTAGAGCATTTTTGGAATTTGATATTGCAGTAAAGGAAGAGAACATTTTATATAGAACTTGGTGTGTACAAGGCACTGTTCTAAGCAATTGATTCAAACTAGTGCATTTAATCCTTGAGAGGACCCCGTGAAGTACACCCCCATTATTTTATTACAGATTTGACATCTGGAGGGACATCAAGATAAGTAAAATAATCTCTATTATGAAGGCCATTTAAATCATGAAGTTATAAATGAGTATGATATATACAAACAACAGTGACGATGGCTGGAAGTTATGAAACACCTCCTTACCCCCACACCCATAACCATGTGCCAGATGTGGTACTCACCCTTCTCCTGCATCTCATTTCATCCTTCCTTTCCCTCGCCATAAAGACTGAGTGGTGCTATTATGAGTGCCAAGCAATTGGAAGAGTAAGGAACTCTATTAACATCCCTAGCTCTTTGTTCGAGACGTTAAATTCAGCTTTTCCCTAGACTTTAGTCAACTTGCCTAAACTAAAATCTTTGCTTTCAAATTGTGTAAAATGCCATTTGTCAGCTCTTTAAAGATAATACGGTGACTCTAATCATAGAATAGAGATGTCTGAGAAAGACCAGATTAGTAGAGGGAGATTTATTTGGGGTTTCATATCTACATTTAGATTAGAAATTAAAGTCAAAGTATAATTTAATAGTTATTTTAATGGAAAATTATAGCTAATATTGGAATGAGGCACTAAAAATCCCACATAATCCTACTTTTGCCCTGTTTTAAAAAGTAATAAAGCATAGTCTCCCCCACCCCACCAACATCTCCTAATCCCAGAGGTAGCTGCTGTTAATAACCAGAGGTGTAGCCTCAGAGATTCTTTTCCATGCTACACACACACACACACACACACACACACACACACACACATACATACACTTCTCTCTCCCTCTCTCTCTCTCTCCCTCCCTCTCTCTCTCTCTCTCTCTCTCTTTCTTTAAAAAAGTGGAATCCTACTATTCATATTAGTCTGTACTTTTTTTTACACAACAACACCTCATGGGTATTGTATAGCTCAATCCCTCATCCTTCTGAATCTCATTGGATGCTACACAGTAATTTTGATGGGCATTCAGGATGTTCCTAATTTTTGCCATTAGAAAGGATCTTACTGTAGACATCTTCATACATCCATTTCTATGGACTTGTGTTCTTATTGCAGTAGGATGATTTTCTAGAAGTAAAATTATACAGTCATAGGATACATACATTTCAAATTTTAATTGATACTGACAAATTATATGTTGAGATTTACAAATGACTATTGTTGTTCTTTATTCCCAGGGTCACTGCTCTTTTCTTTCTTTTTATTAATTCAAAGAAAGATTTTTCTTCGCATCTCCCAGTGGTTCTCTAAATCAACATGAATTGTGAAAGTATGTAGTTCTTAAGTATCTAACAAGACTAATGGTGTTTGAACTCCATTCATGCTTAAAGAGCCTGGGTGCCTCCAAGGTTACTGTTGAAGTGGCTTATGGCTTTGTGAACAGGAGCCATTTCTTCTCTTTGGTCCTCAGGTACTCATGCGTGAGTGGTATGATTCACAGTGTCAGAACACAAGTGTGTGGGAGCAAAAGCCTGAGGACTGGCACTCTGCATTGTTCAATTTTTTCTTCTCTGGAACATGACATTATTTTTAAATGAACAACAGTAAACACTCGGTAGCGATTAGGTTTGGTTCCCCCCCTTTCTGTAGTCAGTAATGTTTTATTATACACCCACCTCATACTGGGGGTTCGAGTTTTGTCCATGTCCTTGGTATTTCATGTATATTCACTAGCGAGACTCCTGTTCTTTGTTGATTATGACCTTTCATGGAACTGTGAGCATGAGATGTACTTGTTCTGGAAGTTAAGTACAGCACTACTATAACTCGTCATTGTCTCCTGTATGCTGGTCTGTTCACTTTCAGAAGTCATATCTGATCAAGCCTCAGTCAAACTTTAAAACTGAGCACCTCCCATTACCTCCAAGACAAAGTTCAATCTCTTTGTCACATTGTTCCTGTCGTCAATCTACCTCCCAACCTCATTATCCTCCATCCTCTTCCAACCACTGTTCACTCCAGCCACTTGAAACTACTTGTAGATTCCCAAAATATATATAATTTTTAATTCCTCTGAATAATTTTTTTCTGTCTGAAATACCTATTCTACCACCACCTCATTTTCATTGCCTAATGTGTACCCCTAGTAATTCCTTCTCTGATTTCAGCTCTTGCTACAGCATCCAGCTCAGGTATCACTTTCTTGGTGAAGCCTTCACAAGGATGCATCACCCCCTCTGACAGCATGTAGCAATGCATTGTAATTATCTGCTGTTTCCTTGTGTTTTTTTATGACTATGCCTCCTTAAGAGTAGGGACCACAAGTAGGGTCCTAAGCACAGAGTTTGGAATATTAAAACTTTGTTGAATTAATAAATACTCTTAATATTCCTACCTGCTTCTTTTTCCATACAATTATTTTTGACTTATCATCTTTATTTGAATATATTGATTACAGAAAAATAGTTCTATAGCTCTAAAAGATTGAAGAGCATTGGGAGTTATTTTGCATAATACACTTAAACATTCCATTTTAAGTATATAAATTTCAATGTGATAATTATTACCAACACCCTTTAATTGAATTCAAACCCCATATCAAGAGCTATTCCACATTTGAAATTTGTGGCAAACTTTATAAATAACATCAGACTATAGTCTAAATCATAAATATAGGCAATTTGTTTCTAGAAGACTGTCCTGTTCATTGTTCTTGACAAAAGAAGATAATCCTAGTCTACCTGCCTTCTGATATGTCATTTTATGAATGTCTTAACTCATGCTTCATATTCTCAAAATTCCTGTTTCTGTGTCTCACCAGTTATGTTTTCTAAGCCAATTTCTGCCTTGTATCTTTCTCAATATCATGGTAACATGTGTAAACACAAAATAATTTTGTATATGGGACAGTTAGAAAATCTTCCTAAAACCCAAAGTTGATCCTCTCAAACATCTGTATAAAACCCCCCAGTGTCTCTACATTGTTTTCAGGATAAATGTCCAAACTCCTCACCATGGAAAAGTTACAAGGTTTATCTTTTATCTATTCCTGTTTATCTTTCAGCCTCATTTTTGCCACCACCCCAAATTGTGAGCTCCATCAAAGCAAAGAGTACATTCAACCTACTATTGTGTGACATGTCCCAGGCACTCCATAAACACCTATTGCATGAATAAATGAAAGGATATACTTTACCTTACCAGATGCCCCCAGCATCTTACACAGTGCCTAGCACTTAGTAAAGCACCTGATAGTTATAAATGAATAATTGTTAGCAATAATTTCTAAAATCATAACAACTGCTCCTACTTTGTTTTATATTTGATCACAGGACTTTTTAATTGTTTTGGAAGATTTTCACAAGAACTTTCTTGCTTGAACCTCTTGTACTACAGAAAAAGTCTCTTTGTAGCACCTCCTTGTTCCCTTTTATTTTGAATGCTGATTTGAAGAAAACCAATAAAACAGTTAAGTTACCATGTTACACTATATGAAGTAAACAAACAGAAAAAGAAACTGCCCAAGGCTACCAAGTTGCTCAGGCTACCAAGTTTAAAATGGTGGCATTTGAAACGCTTATTTCTGTGTGCTAACCAAGCAGGAATATTATAAGCATGGTAATACTCTTTTTTAAGTTATAAAAAGTATGTTACCTAGTTAAATGTGCAAAATAGTTGTATCTGTCTATGCATAAGCACATATTTAGTGAAAATGACCAAGACTGAAAAGTACTTGGAGAGAACAGATAAGGAAATGCCATTGTATTGGGGGTAGGAAGGAAAGGGAATTTAGCGGCTAGGCATAGTGGCTCACACCTATAATCCCAGCACTTTGGGAGATGGAGAAAAGAGGATTACCTGAGCTCAGGGGTTTGAGACCAGCCTGGACAACTTGGCAAGATCTTTTCTCTACAATAAATTTAAAAAATTAGGCAGGCACAGTGCTGTGCGCCTGTTCCAACTGCTTGGAAGACTGAGGCAAAAGGATCACCTGAATCCAGCAGATCAGGGCTGCGGTAGCCATGATCGTGCTACTGCACTCCAGTCTTGGAGACCAAGTCAAGCTCTGGCTAAAAAAAAAAAAAAAAAAAAAAATCTAGCATTCAGGTCTTAGTACTTTCAAATATTGAAACTGAGTTTGAAATGAAACCTGCTGCATGACAGTTGATAAATACTTGATAAACTAAATTACATGCAAGTACCAAAATAGATGATATTTTTGTTATCCCAGTGTGATGTGATAAAATATTAGACTATAGTTTAGAGATTAGAAAAGTGTGGCAATGCCTTTTGAATGTGTAAATGATCATATTCATTTTTTAAATATCTCTAACTACAAGAGACCTTCAATCCTCCACACTTTCCAAGTACGAGAGTTCAGTTCCAGAGAGGTTAAATGAATTGCCAAGGTCATTGATATAGTTAGTTGCAGAGCCAGGATTAAAATCTAGGTTTTCTGATTCTTAATGTAACATTTTATTTTTCTTAAATGGTTTCTACAGATGAATGTGTTTGGTTTCATAGGTAGAACTTGAATGGAGACTGTGGAAATCTACTTGAGTTTCTACTAAAGACATGTCAATACACAGTCATCGACAATGTCACATGTTGCTATTATAGCCCTTTGATTTATGAGCTAAAAGGAATTAGGAAGATGAGATAGCACTTAAACAGGTTATCTTTCCTTAGCTCCTAAACCTAGAGTAACTTTTTGTTTGTCCCTAGCACTACAAAAGAACAAGGGAAATTGCTCACCTATAAGATGGATGTCTTGCATCTTGTAGCCAATCCTGTCAGCCTATTTTTTTCTCCATGCAACTGACATCCCAGCCTCCTTTTCCCCTTCTCTTCACACACATACATGCATGTGTACTACCACTAAGGGTGCTACCTTCAACTTCCAATTCTGTTGCATATTTTGACGCAGGAGGGTCAAATGTCTATATTTTAGAATTTATGTAAACGATTTCTAACTAATTGTAGGCTATGAAAAACAAACGAATCTCCACTTTTATGACTTTTCTTTAATATCTATCTAAGCAAATGCAACGAGATAGGAAACTGAAATGGAATAGAACCCTATGAAAGATAAATGGAAAAATCATTTTTTACAGGGATTCTATGTATTCATGCCTGAGAAACCCAAAAGAATCAACTGAGAAATGATTTGAATAAGTTTTAGAAATGCTTTTAAAGGGCTTCTTGTGATCGGCCGTGGTAGCTCAAGCCTGTAATCCCAGTACTTTGGGAGGCAGAGGTGAGAGGATTGCCTGAGTCCAAAGGTTCCAGACCAGCCTGGGTAACTTGGTGAGGCCTCGACTCTACAATAAATCAAAAAATTAGCTGGGTGTGGTAGCGTGAGCCTGTAGTTCCAGCTACTTGGAAGGTTGAAGGCAGAAGGATAGCCAGAGTCCAGCAGGTCGACTCTGGGGCGGCTATAAGTGTGCCGCTGCACTCCAGCCTGAGCAACAGAGTGACACTCCAACTCAAAAAAAAAGGGGGAGCTTTTTGCAATTTTAGTATGCTGACGACCCACCATCCCAAGAGAGAGTTAAATGTGAAGTCTTTCCCAAAATTATCTGACCTGCAGTGGAATGCATTTGGGAAACTCTGCTTCCAGTGATTCATGGGCAGAATCTGTCTAGCCATTTAAAGACAGATGACCTAGTGGGCATGTTTCCACATAGCACAAACTGCATATCAATGTATGCGTGTCAATGCCAAAGAAGCTAAAATAAATTCTTGTCAAAATATTTATAGGCTTGATTGAAACTGTTAGCCTATATTAAAAAAACAATAAAGCGACCACATGGTTCTCAGATTTTAGATTCTGTCTTTCTATCGTCTGTGGATATGAGTGACAGCCATAATCTTATATTCAAGCAGCTTACATATTTAATGTAATGTGTTGTTGGATTTGATATAAAACTCTTGTGTTTGAGATTGCTTTTTATTTTTGAAGCAACACCATACCGTTGCCTTCGATCAGATTGGTAGAGAAATAGATTTTCCTAGAATCACTTAAGGTTACAAAAAAAAAATCTTTACATCTTGGAGTTAATAAATATAAATCAAAGCTAGATTGAACCAATCCTTTCTTAAGTAGGGAAAGATCATTTCATTCATTTCATGTGATATGTTATCTCCCTGGTTCCCTGTAAGTATCATATGCTACAGCGTTTTGGCCCTATCTCTTGTCATGCTTAAAGAAGAGATATTTCCATCTCTGATGATAGCTTCTTGTCAAGAGTGTTTTCAGGTGAATTTAAAGATAACATCTCAGTAATTTCTACTGCCCTCTGGCATGGCTCCTCTGTGAGGAATATCTTGACACTCTCATGGCTCCTTGGTACTTGTCACTGGGCTCAACTTAGCACATATCCTCATTTGAATTTATTCTGCATCGCACACGCAGGATAATTCACTCAGATACTATAAGCCTACACACATCCCATTAGTACTGCATCTCAAGAACACTCTCTAGAAAATATAGACTTATATATAAGATGCTTTTTGATGAACATAACTTTCTAAATGTTGACACCCACTTAAAGGAAAGTAGGACTGAACCAGGACTATTCATTGTTCTCTTGAGTTGAAAAGAGTTCTAATGTTTAAGACACTATAATACAAGAAAGAATATATTTGCCTGCTAATATTCTGTTGCAAGTTTTCCACTTATTTTCAGAACCAAAATTTTTAGAGTTTGTGAAGAGTAATGAAAAGTTGTTTGTACTCTACCTGAGAAAGAAAAAGAAAAGAAAACATTTAGGAATGGCAGCAAGCCAATGAGTTTGAATGCTAAGAATGGGAAGGGTAATTATTCCTTCTCTTGAGTAAACTATTAAAGCATGATTCCCATCTCTGTAATTGCTTTGGAAATGGTAACAACAGTACAACTCGTGTGTGTGTGTGTGTGTGTGTGTGTTGACAGTTACAATAAATCAATAAAATTATCTGTTTCCTTCTTATCCAAGGATTTCCTGCTGCAGATATTTACTGTGTTCCGAATATTGATACGCCCAGAGATGTTTCCAAAGGACTGGACTGTTATGCGCTTGGTTGCTAACAAGTAAGATAGTTAAGTTGATGATAATTGTAGCTCAATGTAAGAGAAAGAGCAGAGCACATAATGATCTTTTTAGTTTGATCTCAAGTTTGAAGTTCTTTTTGCTTCTGAATTTAACTTCCCACTCTTTTTTAATATACTGTTTGTTTTGAATTATTATTCTGAATATATTAACATAGTTCAAACATTTTAAGGTGGAACAGAGTATACATTGAGAAGTTGCATTCCCAGCTACCCTTTACTTCCAGGCTGTAGTAATCATTATTTTTATTTGTATCTTGCATATCCTTGTGGTGTTTTTTATGCACAGTCTAGCAAATAGCATAATACATACACGGATCTGTACATTGCTTTTACACTTAGAAATTCTGGTAGTCTTTCCAAATTAATAGATAGCCTGTCATTTTTGTATGTGTTTTATTTTATCACTGAATAATATTCTATTGGATGGATATACTATAGTTTATTTAACCAGTTCCCTGCTGCTGGACTTTTGAGTCATTTCTGATCTTTCTTTATTTTAACTCGACAAAATACATTTAGCGTCTACCATGTGTTGAACACTGGGAGTAAATATGTAAGACATGACCCTTGAGTTGGACACGTGAAAATTGAAGTTCCTATTATCCATCCAAGTGGTATGGCCAGAAGAGGACAGAAAAGAATGCTCTGAGGAAACTTCAGAACTAAATACAGACATCTGGGAAGTTACCGATGTAACGTTGCTATTGGAATTTCTAGAAGTTGACAGCATTAGTTTATACTGAGCATATCCAGCAAAAATTAAAATGATCTGATGGCAGTACTAGAAGAAATAGGATCAGGAAAGGATATTAGGGGCAGTCAGAATGGCAAGGGCTGGAGAGTAACAATGTCATGAGTGTATCAACTCTTTCTGCTTCCTGTTTCCATAGCCTCAAAATAGAGAATGAAGAAGTTCTTTAGGAAATCGTCCTGCTAACCAGCCTCCAAACTTGCTATTTACCCAATTTCTTCAGCATTCTCACTTGTCAAACCCACATGTGCTCACTTCTCCTTCCTTCTCCTCTCAAAACACCAGCACCCCATGCTCAGGGTAAAGGTTTTATTCTCCAGATATCCATCCACAGGCCAAAGTCACCCTGTCTTCTCTAGATATGATGGTGGTGAGAGCTACAGGCATATAGGATTCAATTTTGCTTAGATATGCTGGATATGGCTTCTGCGGTATACATTTATAGACTCGGAGGTGTTAAAATGATGTGTTAAAAACTTTGTGAAGTAACAAATAGTATAACATGGCATATTATATTTTACATAAGTACAGAAGCAGCTTTTCCATTTTGAAGACTAATTGAGACTGCTGAAATAATTCTCTTTAAAATTTAGCATATTTAGTTTTATATCTGTTAGTAGAATCAGATATCTATTCATTTGGTTGTCCACATGCTATAGATTTAAGTGAGAGCTTTTGCTCATGTATCTGGCCTTATTACCAAAGAGCAAACATCCTGGGTACCTGGAGAGGGCTACAAGGTGATTCAGGAAGCCAGATAGAATGGAGTCCAGGCTGTGGACATCATCATCATTCCTCATCAACATGTGGTCATTTTGCCTGCCCCGTGTGCAGAGGACTACTTTGGCTTGAATTAGAATTTCAGTGGCAGAAATTCAAACTGAAAGTAACTCTGACATTTTGTTCCTTACATATCCAATCTCTGCATGAGCTTGCTGAAAATCATTGCAACAGTGTGTCGTTTCTATATCAGATTCTGTCTCTCTCTGGCCATCTTTACTGCATGTATAAAGATGTTGTGGTCACACGAGTGTATCACAGACTATGAAGGGTCGATTCTGCTTTTGAGTAAACACACAATGTTCAGCATTTCATCTATAGTGTTAACTAAATAGGAACATGATTTTTGTGAGAGATGAGATCTGTGTAACACACTTAAACAGAAGGTTATTCCCATACAATTCCAAGAAAAGTGCCATCCGCTTTGCTAGCTGCCGTGATTTCATTCCACCGCCACCCAAGTGAGTGCTAATAGGAGTCTGGCACTGCCTCTCCACTGGCAATGGCTGGTGGCGGCAAGTCCAACCTCATTTATGGACAGGACTTCAGGGCCTGGCAAGACACCTGCCAAGTTGGAGCAGGCTGCCTGCTGCAAGCGCTTCTGCTTTCTCTGCTTTCCTCTCCTCTCCTCCATTAATAGTCCCTAGCCATCTCCCATTCAAAGTCTGAAAGTATACAGCATCTCTTTTGCTGTATAAATGCTGTGCATTCCAGAGATATGCCCTCAGCTCTTTGTGCTTTATCTGTGAAAAAATATTAACCTGTACAATATTGGTAGGAAAGTTGATGTTTGAAAGGTGTGAAGGATATTTTAAATATGTTAAAGAGCATATACTGGAAAGAAAAACTTCCCATGTACTAAATTACGTAGAAGCAAGTTGTGGAGTTAGATCTATGTCTCGGAAGTTGACCATTTTTTTCTTCCACAGTATTAACTTTCTTAAACTAACATTTGATCAGGACTATTGAAGAGGCATTCTAACCCAAACTTCCATTTTTATTAACCCACTTGTATACTTAAAACATGTCAAATTGATAGCAGTTAGCCGAGAAGTCACCAATGCCCTACCCTTGAACTCAACTGAATTGCTCATTCCTCAAAATGAATATTCTTTTATTTGTAAGTCCCTTGTTTTCAAGTAAATTAAATGCCTTTAACTTTTATCCATAAGCCATGTTATCTTGAATCTTGTAGCTTTCCTGCTTTATGGAAAGTCTTGCCAAACATCTGCGACCAGACACCTGGTGATTTGTACAGCCCTTCTTTGTTTATTTTCACCTGAATGTCCAATATTGTATATCATAGCAAGTGTGTCTACTCTATATTCTGCAGGGGCAAGAAACAGTCCTTTTCTTTATTGCTTACTGCAAAGCTATCTCATACCCACTGTAAGTTCTTGGTAGATGTTTCTGATGAGGACAACTGTTCAGTCTAAGAAAGAAGGAACATAAGGAAGATGAAAATTAAGCACCAAAAATACAGGACACTTTGAGATAAGCTTCTCTCCACCCCCTTCCCATACACATTGTGAAATAAAGTACAAAAATAAAGTCACAGCTTTATACATATTTTCAAGGAGATAAGTCTTATAACACATTTGCTTACTGTGGAAAGTAAAAACTCCCTGGCCCTTCAGTTGAAATTTCAGATCTTTATTTTGATTATCTTGTGTACATGTTGGCCTCAAACATATCATACATTAACCAATTTAGGTTTCAGAGGAGATCTATATAGCAAATAGGCGATTTGTTAAAATCAAAGATTTTTAGAGGAGGTTATCCATTTATTTACTGACCATCAAATAGTTTTCAATACCTAATGAGTAGAGTAAGTACTATAAAGACCAAAAGCACAGGTCTGTGAGAGTATTTATGAAAGTAACTTTGTTCTGAACTGGAATAGGAGAGGTCTTTCGTAAAGGAATGAAGCTTGAGCTGAATGCTAAAGCAGAAGGTAAGAAGCAAACAGCAAAGGAAGAATGTTCCTGTTAGTAGGAATAGCATATACAAAGGCCCTGTGGTCAGAGAAAATATGGCACTCTCAAGGAACTGAAAGGCTGTTAGTGTGGCTGAAATGCGGGGAGGGAAGGAACCAATAAAGATGAGGTTGGAAGAGAATGGCAGGGCCTAGTTATTGGCAGGCAGAGAGACAAAAGAGAAACCAGAGAGAACCAATTAGGAACTTACCACAGCCGTGCAGGTAAGAGTTGATGATGACTTGGACAGGTGGACAGTAACCGGACAAGTAACCGGATGTGGTGGGAGACAGATAAAAGAATTTGAAAGATGGCCTTTAGATTTTTGACCTGAGCAAAAGGACAAATGGCAGTATCCCTCACTAGGTGGAAAATACAGAAAGAGGAGTCACACTGGGTATGGGAGAAGTGTTCTGCATTGAACATAAGTTTAAATGCTGTTAGATATCCAAGTGAAGGTATAGAAGGGAAGGCTAGACATGCTTGGATGGAGCTCAAGGACGAGGTTGGGGCTGGAGGTATACATTTAGGCTGATCGGCATAGGGACAGGATTTGAAGCTATGGAGCTGAATGGGAACACCCAGGAAGAAAGTGCCCACTGAAAAGAGAGCAGGACTTAGGACTGAGCACTGGGCACACCGACATTGTAAAGGTCAGGAAGTAGAGAAGCATCCAGAAAAGAATAATGAAGCCCATGATGTCAGATGAGAACCAGCGGAGAATAACATTCTGTAAAGAAAGTATTTCGAGAAGGAAAGAATATCTGGAGCTTCTGGGAGGTTGGTGGTGGTATGGACCGACAATTGGCCCTGGGACTTGGCACTGTGGTAATGTTGGTGACCTTGACAACTGCTGTTTCAGGTGCGTGGTAGAGAGGAAAGTCTGATTAGAGTGAATTCAAGAGTGGAGCTGAGAAACTGAAAACAGTAACTATAGGCAGCACTTCAGAAGGAGCAGAAAAATAAGGCTATATCTGAAAGGAGCTAGAAAGAGTAGGGTCCTATTTATTTATTTATTTGGAGTCTCACTCTGTTGCTCAGGCTGGAGTGTAATGCCGTGCTCACGGCCACTGTGGCCTAAACCTGCTGGGCTCAAGAGATCCTTCTGAATCAGCCTTCCTAGTAGCTGGAACCACATGTATGTGCCACCATGCCCAGCTGATTTGTTGATTTATTTCAGAGACAAGGTCTCGCCATGTTGCTCAGGCTGGTCTCAAACCCCCTAAACTCAAATAATCCCCTTGCCTCTACCTCCCAAAATGCTGGGATTACAGGATTGAGCCACCACGCCCAGCAATGATCTATTCTTTAATAAAAAATTGTGAAAGGTTATAAAAGGTTACCTTATAGTCAAATAGATTAAAAGTAAATAAATGTTTGTAAGGTTTTATTAAAATTAGCTTTGTGCAATTGTGCAAAGCTTTGCACACTTGTGCAAAGATATAATTTGATTTTCTCTTTTGAAAAAATTTTGTGTAATTTCAAGAGATAATGAAAGAATTTTGTTTACCTTTTGAGTAAACTTTAAAAAGTAATTATGATGATAAAGGAGATAGACAATTTCAGAGGCCCTTAAACTGTTTTTCTTAGTCCCTAGTATTTAAGGAAATGAGTCTTCTCTATCGAAGAATAAAGTTCTCTGATTTTTAAAATCTTTGAATTATTGGCTAAGTGAATGACTTAATTTACAGTATTTGGTGATCTTGTTTTATGAATTCATCTGTCTTAATTAAACCTTTGATATTTGACAAACTTTCAAAATCAAAATTTAAGGTTTTGAATTCTGTCTCCTTGACCTCATTAATTTTAGATGTCAGGTTTCCCTAAAGTTCAAGAGAGAGATTTGGCTTATTTGGTATGTTGAAATCATATAGAAGTGTTGAGTTAAAAGATATCCCAGCCAGGCATGGTGGCATACGCCTGTAGTCCCATCATTTTGGGAGGTGGAAGCAAGGGGACTGCCCAAATCCACGGTTTCAAGACGAGCCTGGGAAACATGGCAGGACCTCTTCTCTACAATAAATTTTAAAAAAGAAACCCAATGGGGAGGGGGTGAGAGTGGTGTCTGATATGTGATCTGGTGCCGCAAGAAAGATGCAAAGAATTGCACAGCAGTTAGATTGGAAAATATAGTTTATTTAGAAAGTAAATTAGAGAAAGAAAAGAGAGGAGATTCACCTCCCCAGTATAGGGGAGGGGGCCAAAGCCAAGAAACATGGCAGCCATGGCTTAAAGAGCTATGTGGAGTTTAACAAAGCAATGGTGAATGGAGAGAGAGGAGAGATTCACCTCCCCAAGGTAGGGGAGGGAGCCAAAGCTTAGGAAACATGGTGACGGCCATAGCTCAAAGAGCACATGGCCACACCAGAGTTTAATAAAGCAATGGCTCTTTTTAATTTTTAATTTAATTTTATTTTTTGAGACAGTGTCTCTCTTTGTTACCCAGGCTAAAGTGCAGTGGTACAATCATGGCTTACTGCAGCCTCGAACCTCCTGGGCACAAACAATTCTCCCTCAGCCTCCTAAATAACTAAGTTGACAGTCATGCACCACCATGCCTAGTTAGTTTTTATATTTTTTGTAGAGTTAGGGGGTCTCAAATTCCTAGGCTCAAGCAATCCTCCTGCCTCGACTTCTGAAAGTGCTGGGATTACGGGAGTGAGCACCCATACCCAGCCCAAATTATTTTTAAAATATGGGATATTGTAGCATGCAGATTTACTAATAGGAATGGCTCTGTTAGTAAAAGACAGAAATATGGGTGCTAATTGAAATGGAAGGATCACTGAAAGAACAGTGTCCTTGTGTGAGCAAGTAGGTATGAGAGTGAGTGCAAGATTACTGTGTGCCAGTCCAAGAACTATCTGATACCTGTCTACAGTGAACTTGTACCTGAAAATAAATCATCTGTAGTAAGTATGCTGTTTAGTTCCTTGATATTTGTATTCTGTGGTAAGACTTTCTCAGTGAAGGAAACTTATTACATTTAGAGCAACACTGATCTAACATACAAAAATAACAAGTTTCATCTTAACTACGAGCATTGACAGTTTATCCATAGTAACAAGAAGGAAGGCAGAGTATATGATACTGCTCCTGAAAAGTTGAGCGGTTGAGTGCTAATCTGCTGAGTATCCACTGACACAGCTACTATTGCTTTTTGTTTTGTTTTTGTTGAGTATAGTTTTTTGTTGAGTAAAGGATTTTACTGTCCAGGGAGAGGTAAGATACGGATTTTTTAAATCAAAACTATATGTTAATATGATGAGTGTGTCAAACTTAAATAGTTACAGCAGATATTTATACAGGAATTGCTTGCATACTTGATCGCCTGCTGGTAAATTTTAAGGGGTTAGTAGAAAGAATGGATACATGAAGGAAAGTCTTTCTTAGGGTTTGAGCCTAATAGGTCAACACAGAGACTGTTGCCATGTGAGTGGTTTTCTACCAGTACTGCCCAATAGAGCACTGGTCTAGAGAGTTTTATTTTCTTCTTCTTTTGTGTGTGTGTGTGTGTGTGTGTGTGTGTGTGTGTGTGTGTGTGTGTGTGTGTGTGTGTTTGGTTTTTGAGTTAGAGTCTCACTCTGTTGCCCAGCCCAGGTTGGAGTGCTGTGGTGCAGTCACAGCTCACCGCAGCCTGAAGCTCCTGGGCTCATGCAAACCTCCCATCTCAGCCTTCTGAGTAGCTTGCACTACAGGCACACACCACCACACCTGGCTAATTTTTGTATTTTTTGTAGAGACAAGGTCTCGCTGTGTTGCCCGGGCTGGTCTCAAAATCCTGGGCTCAAGCAGTCCTCCCACCTTGGCCTCCCAAAGTGTTGGGATTACAGGCTTGAGCCACCACATCCAGCCAAGAGAATCTTCAAAATTATTGCATTTAAGTTCTTTTTCATTTTTTGTCTCATGCACACTGCATCTTTCATAGACTGACAGCAAAATCGCTCCTTCTTCTGCTTGTCTACTTTAACTGATCCTGTGCCCTCCACTTGAATCAGCTTTGCCTAATTTCAATCCATTCTTTAAAATGTCTTTTAAAAATATTAAAAATTTTACAGGCTTCATGCTTTAAAATTATGTAATATGGCAAATGAGTATAACAGACCATAGAGTCAAATGTAGTGGTGGGGCTACAGTCATTCGACAAACACTCATCGAGCTGTGCCCTTGGGGATATAGTGGTAAACAAGGCCATACTCCCCCGGGTACCATTCTGTAAGTTCCAGCCCTTATCTGTCTTCTCTTCATCTGTAACACTGGTCATCCAAATGAGAAAGGATGATCACGATCTTTAGACTCACTTGGCTGGGCCTCATTGCAAACTGCCTCTGCCCCCCTGACGCCATGCGTGATGAGTGAGGCCTGAAGTCTTGTGTGTCCTTCCGGCAATTCTCGTACCCGCTGGATTTTGAGCACCATAAATGTAAATGAATTCCCTTGATGGCTATCTAGGATTTTCTTCTTCTTTGTGTCTTCGTGTTGATTTCTGCTGCCCACTAAATTGTGGGGAAGAAGCTGTGCTTTGGGTTTAGATTTCCTTAGTATTTTAATGCATAAACACCAACAGAGTTAGGCGCAGTGGCTCTTGCCTGTATTCCCAGCACTTTGGGAGGCCGAGACAAGAGGGTTGCTTGAGCCCGGAGTTTAAGACCAACCTGGGCAACACAGTGAGACCTCATCTCTACAATTAGCCGGGCATAGTGGCATGTGCCTGTAGTTCCAGCTACTTGGAAGACTGAGGCGGAAGGATCTCCTGAACCCAGAAGGTTGAGACTCCAGTGCCTGTGAATGTGCCACTACACTATAGCCTGGGCAACAGAGTGAAACTCAGACTCAAAAAAAAAAAACCAACATTGTTGATACCTAGTTTATCTACAAAGGTGTTTCTCTCAGTCCATGTATGATTTTTGGAGTTGGACTTGCCCTTGAGCAGATGATCAGGTTAAAGTTGTTTTCAAAAGACCAAATGATAGGTAATAAAGTTTCTGGGGCAGGAGTGAGAGGGAGAAACAGAGTTGCTTGAAGGTAATTCCTAAATCCTAAAATGAGATGGCAGATGGAGAACCATGAAGCAATAACTGATTTCCGGTGCAGTTCCTCTTTAATGTATACATTTTATCGTGCTGTGCCTGTAGATTATGGTCATCACAAGTTATCCCTGTGCCTGCATTTCTGTGGCGGAAATCAGTAATTTGACCATTTGTGGTAGCAGATTGCAAACCTTTCTTGGCTATTGAGTCAGAACACTGAGGTTTGAAATATCCATCCCCCTATTCAGACACTGAGTCATGAGTGGAAGAATGAAACCAGAAAAGCCACATGGTTTTGGATACTTTGAAACGAATAAGTCCCTAAACTCCACAGGTATCCACTACAATGAAGGAGCAATAATGTATAAGTGCCGTTGGCTAGCTTGGGGGACCTATGTGCTTGAAAATCATCTTAGTTACCATGGGAAGCACTGAGAGCTGCCTCTGGCTTGCATGTTATAAGCATTAATGAAAAGCGTTTGAAATAGAGTCATTTTAAGATCTTTCCAGCCGTAGGCAGTCTTATTTTTGGAGGCCCTACTCCTCATCATATCAAACATTAAGTAGACCTACAGTAGATAAAATTTTGCTGAAAAGTAAAATTAAAAGTTTTTTTTTTACATTTGCTTCTTAAATTATTGGCGTGTGAATAAATCATATAATTTTGGTTGTGATTTCTCAGCATTTATGTATACCATATTTAGGAACTGTAAAATTATTAAAAGTGAACCATAATTTTTAATATAATAAAAAATTGCATAGATATTAAAATTGAACAACTAATGAGATAATCATGTTACTTTCTGTGGGCATGTGACTAATCATTTTTTAGTTTTTATTTTGCAGTTTTAATTTGGTTTTGTAACATTTTTTTCAGGGCTCAATAGTTTCCCAAGTCCCTGAAAGCTTGTAGGCCCTTCACCCATGCCTCTTTGAGCACCTCTGATAAGTGGGTGAGGTATTCTTAGAAATAAGAACTGCATGACCCATTAAAGATCCATAAGAATCTGCCTAAAATTCCAGAAGTCAAGAGAATGCTGCAGCAGAATTTGCTGGAATGTTTTTTCTAACTCAGACTGCTCTAGAGCTTTGCTCTCCAAAGGATAGGTTGAAAACCAACAGTGATAGCATCACCCAGAGCTTGTTAGGAATGCAGAATCTTAAGTCCCACTCCAGGCTTGCTGGATCGTATTCTACATTTTAAGTAGATCACCAGGTACCCATTCAAGTTTAAGACATGTAAGAATCACCTGGGATGGCCGGCCACAGTGGCTCATGCCTATAACTCCAGCACTTCGGGAGGCTGAGGTGAGAGAATTGGAGTTCAAGACCCACCTGGGCAACATAGAGAGATTTTAGCTCTATAAAAAAAAAAAATCAAAAAATTAGCTGGATATGGTGGCACAGGCCTGTAGTCCCAGCTACTCGGGAGGCTGAGGTGGAAGGCTGCCTTGAGCCCAGGAGGTGGAGACTGTGGGAAGCTAGTACTGCAGCACAGTACTTCAACTTGGGTGACAGTGAGATCTTGACTCCAAAAAACAACAAAAAAAGAGAGAATCACCTGGGAGCTTTGACAATCCTGGTGTTCCAGTTGCACCCCAGACCAGTCATTAGGGTCTCTGGCAGTATGATCAAGACGTTTGTGTTTTGAAAGCTCCTAGGTGATTCCAGTGCACAGACCAGGTTAAGACCCACTGTTCCATAGAAAGACCGCAGGGCTCCATGTTGTTTACCAGCAAGTGCAATTCAAGAAACCATGAATATGGTTTGTGTGTTTGGGACCCAGTATACTTTAAAAAAACAACTGGTTAATCCTTGCCATGGAACAACCTCTCTCCCTTAGAAGATTGAGTTTGTTAGCTCCTTTCTAGGACATTCAGCCCAATAGTCTAAACCTCAGGCATGTCATATTTTACTAACACTAGAGGTGCTGTATCTGAGCAATCCAAGCTAGAGCTGTAGGCCAGAAAGTAGGTTTTTGTTGTTGTTGTTTTATGTAAAACTCAAGTGTGTGATGGGGCCATGTGTATTTCTCCATTGACTGTCAAAGCAAGAAGTTTGTGTTTATAACCATATGTTAACGATAGAGATTTTTCTTCTTTAAACTTAGAAGTTTAATGATCTTATACTAGATGCAAGGAAATGAACTGCTTCCTTGACTGATAGCATTTCCGTCTTTTGATGATTACGCTTTAGTTTCTGTTTTATATATGTATTTTATTTTACTATAGAGATGCTGCTTTAGTTTCAGATAGTAACTTTGGAGTAAAATACTTTTGGGAACTTCAATGACTTCTTCAGTTATCATCATTGGTTTTGTCAGTGTCTATGGAAAATTGCCATGCTATACTGGTGATTTATATCCTTGACATGAAATTCACTGATGATATCTGCTATTTGGGGTACTAAAGATACCACAGGACTCATAGGTTTTTCTTTTTCTTTTTTTTTTTTTTGAGTTGGAGTCTCACTCTGTCACTCAGACTGGAGTGCAGTGGACACTCCCGGCCACCTCAGCCTCAACCTGCTGGGTCCCAGTGATCCTTCTGCCTCAGCCTTCCGAGTAGCCGAAATTACAGGCATGCGCTACCACGCCCAGCTGATTTTTTAATTTATTGTAGAGATGAGGTCTCACTGCCCAGGCGGGTCTCGAACCCGCGGGCTCAGGCAATCCACTCACCTCAGCCTCCCAAAGGCGCGGGATTACAGGCTGAGCCACCGAGGTTTTTCTTATACTTAACTTTCATCGTAAGATTCATTGAAAAGTCTCCATGACATATATAAAATATATATTCCAGTAACATACTGCCTGTTCATGGTAGAGCAGATGTCCATGAAGCAGTAGTTTTCTTTCCCTTTGTTTCCCTTGAACTTCCACATTCACCCATCCAACTTAACCCTGCTAATGTGTCCCCACCCCACGAGAAAGCTGTAATAATAAGTTTTCCAGCAGATAACAATAATATTGGGCACGTATGCCTTTCAAGGGTTGTAAATATTCTTCTCAATATTATTCTGATCTGTATTTTACCAGCAAAGTATGAAGTTGATAGGATATTTTCTTCATCTTTTGTTTTTCATTTTAGCTAAGGTCATACAACTATATCCTTTAACTTCAAATCCTGTGATGAGGACTCAGGCCTTATCAAATCACAAAACTCATTACACCTGCATCTGAGAAAAAGCCAAAGAGGTTTTAGATGTCAACCATTAATATATTTAGTTTTTAGTAGCCAAGGGGTGGCTTATCTTGCTTCAGTATAATGTTATATCTAACATTAAATTAACCAATTGGAAATACATTTAATTTTAAATAGATACTCTTCTATTTATAAAAACAACCAGATTTTGAACAAATTATAGAAATCTAGAATGAACCAAGAATGCTCACCAAGTCTCATTTTTAAATTTTCCCAGCAAGCTACATAGGGCTACATATGTCACCTCTGTCAGACTTCCCCCTGATTTCTCCTACCCTGGAGATGCCCCTTTCTCTGAATGTTTGTAGCACTCTGTCGGTTTTACACAGCTTAGTACTGGGTTATAGACAATTTCACAATCCATAATTGTTTCCTTAGTGGTGGTCTTATCAGCCTGAGGGAGAGAATCTTCCTTCTATAGCTTTTGCCTACCCTCTAATACCTTAAATGGGGTGGGAGGTGGGGGGGGAACCGGGAGAAAATGAATACACCAGTACATGCTATCATTTTATTCTATTCATTTTATCTTTGGGCTCCATTTCTTTCTCTAAAAGCATGACTTTCTTTCATGATAATCAAATATGGAATGTTATGTTTGTATTGAATAATCAAGATAATGTATTTCTGTCAGAGTCATATGAATTCATAGACTTCAGTGATAGATTTCTTTCTTTCTTTCTTTTGGCCTGGTATCTCTTTTTTATTTCAAATATGAATTATTAAATATTGCTACACATACTTACTGAAGGAGGTTTTCTTATATCTTAGTTGTTTTGTGTTCTTATATGATTTTCACTAATGTGAAGTTTTCAACTAAAAGGTATTCTTTTTTTATCACTAGTGTTATTATTACAACAGTTCTGTACCTCTCAGATGCACTTCGTAAGAATTTCTTAAATGAAAACTTTGATTATAAGGTGAGTATTCATTTAGATGATTCTCCTGTTTGGGCTAAAATATTCACATTGTATTTTAGGACATTACCTATTATTTTCTTAGATATTAGTTTTAGCTATGAATAGTATTAGAATAGTTTTGTTATATTTGTGAACGGGTTAAGGCTATAATAATGCTTATCAATCTAGTGGAAATCACAGTGCTTAAAAAGAGATCTTTTTTAAAGTTTTTTGCTGTTATTCTAAATTTTACATTTTCAAAGTAAGCCCGTTAGTACCTTATTTCCCTATCTTCCTAGTTTTTAGAATGAACTAATAAAAAGAAAAAAATGAAAGATTAGTAAGATTTTTTAAGGCAGAACCCTCTGTACATCCATAATATGTGATAGGCCTGAGAGCCTATAAAATCTCAACCTACTGTTTTTCAAATGAGAATTGGCAAACAAAAATGCCTATTTTGGCTTTCCTTCTCAATGATGGTTCTGTGCTTTTGGCATCTTTGTTTCTTATTATTTTTTAAATAACATTGTATTACAGTAAACATTTTCTGAAATTCTTATTGGATAACAGGCAAATACAAGAAAACACAAAAATGATTTTTAAAAGCAATTTTAATGCTTATATAATATTTCTCTATATCAGAGCTTATGATATATCAAACTTTCATAATCAGAGTTCTTTTTGATATCTAAATTGCTTCTACTATTTTATTCCTTTAAATTACCCTTTTTAAGTGCATTCTTATAAAGTAATTATTTTTTTGGACAAACATTTACTAGTGGAATTGTTAAGTTAAAGGCTGTACCAGTTAGATTTGATTGCTTGTCTTCCTATATTTATGCCAACACTGAAAGAGACAACTTTTTTATATAATTAGATAGGGAAAAAATCCTGTTTGGTTTCCTTTGCATTTCTTACTCATTAGTAGTTATTGGCCAGAATTCATATTTTGTGAATTGTCTGTTCTGCTTTTGTTCATTATTTTGCTTGAAGTTTTATCATATTTTTTGTTTGTAAGAGTTCTTTAGAACAGATATTAACTCTTTTGTCATATTTCTTCTAGTTTGTCATTTGTCTTTCATTTTACATGGTATCAGTAGAGAAGGACTTTTCTTCCATTATGTCCTACATGTGGTTTGCTAAGTTTATTTCAGGGAATCTTATTCTGATCTCTCTTTGATTCTGGGTTGTTTTTTTTTTGTTTTTTTTTTTTGGTATAAGGAAACTTAGACTCAAAAGAGTTGTCTGGGCAGGGAATTTTTATATAACATCTGAATTTAAAGCAATTAGCATATCTGAAGAAGTGTATGAATTTTTTTTAAGTTCTACATTAAAAGAAGTTCCAAAAATGAATTCACACAGGCATAAATTAATCCATCTTACACCTCATTGTCCTTGGAAATACTCAGACATGTTATAAGAGAAACCAAACATCTGTCATTTAGCATGTACCAAACAGCTCATGAAATTTGGAGTATAGCTTTGGAGCAATATGTATATAGTATATACTTATTTAGTTTACTTCTTTGTTATAGAATATTTCAAGCATATGTTAAAGTAGAGAGAATAGTAAAAAGAACCCCCATGATGTACCCAAATCTGGCTTCAACTATTATCAACTCATGGCCGATTTTATTTTAACTATACCTTCATTCCCTTACTACTTTGAAGGAAATCCAAAGATTCCATGTCACTTTACCTATAAATATTTTTGCAACACTGTAGCATTTAATTATGTTGTTCTTGTTTTAGATCTGGGATTCCTACTTTTACCTGGCAGTCATTTTTATAAACCAGTTGTGTCTTCAGTTAGAGATGTTCACACCTTCCAAAAAGAAAAAGGTGTTAGAAAAGTAAGTAACAATGTGTAATCAAGTAGGAATTGTTGCCTTTTAAAGGGTGTTTAGTTCAAATGATTCATGAATCAGAATATCTATAACTGCAAACCACACAGTTGAGAAGCAGTGACCACGACAACAGGAAGCAATATTTTCTGCAAATTTCAGTGTCTGGAACTTGTTTGTACATTTTTTTTGTCCTGAGTGTTTCAGGATTCAAAGTTATTATAGGCAAAAAAGAAAAAAAAAATTGAGACAGATCTGTCTAACTGAAAGATTTGTATGAGGGTTTGATTAAAAGGCATCATGAAATGAACAATAAACATCTTTAATTAAAAATATCTTGTCTTTTTATTCAGAATGATAGGTTGTATCCTAAGCACACACAAATAAATACTTCTTTGTTCAGGAGGCTTTGTATCAGGTTTGATTTTTTTTGTTCTATTTCAGATATGGTGACATGCGGGTAACAATGGGTTGTGAAATTTTCAGCATGTGGCAAAACCTAGGTAAGTGATAAAAAAAAAAAGAAGCCACCTCCACTGTTCAGCTCCTTGCTGCACTGTAAAGTGTACAAATGAAGAAGGGCAATTTATCGATGACAGCATTTGAAACAAAATGTCCAAATCAATAAAGATATCTATAGAAAGCAGTTGACACTTGGCCATTGAATACGGTTATAACTAATTCTTTAAATTAGTATCTCCCTGAAAAGTCATCTTACCTTTGTGTTTCTTTATTAATTAATGATAAATTTTGTAACCCAGCATTGCTCCAGCATTACACATATTATTTCTAGCAATGAGCTAAACCTTTCAGAATTTGGGGTAGTCACACCTCAAAACTTCTAGAACTATGAAATGAGGATATGAATCATAATACATTTAGGTTAAGCTTCATGAAACATTGACTTGAGAGTCGCTACTCTTAAAAACTTGAAACCATTGACCTATTGTCATAAAAAGTATAGCCAGAGGATTTTTTTTCTTTTTTTTTTTGAGTTGGAGTCTCACTCTGTCACCCAGACTAGAGTGCAGTGGCACGTTCCCAGCCACCGCAACCTCGACCTGCTGGGCTCCGGCAATCCTTCTGCCTCAGCCTTCCAAGTAACTGGAATTACAGGTACGCGCTACCACGCCCAGCTAATTTTTGATTTATTGTAGAGACTAGGTCTCGCCAAATTGCCCCGGTGTGTCTCGAACCCGTGGTCTCAGGCACTCCACTCTCCTCAGCCTCCCAAAGTGCTGGAATTACAGGCTGAGCCACCAAACCCAGCCTGGTCAGAGGATTTTAAAAGCATCTGCAGTTGCTAAGAGACTGGTAGATGCAATTTTGTTAATCTGCCACAACTGATAGAGCATATTATTCCAGCAAATTAATGGAACAAATCTGGTTGCACAGAAAAGAATAATATTTAGAAAACAAATTGTTGTAAAAATCATAGGAGGCTAGGCACAGTGGCTCCCACCTGCAATCCCAACACTCTGGGAGACCAAGGCGGGAGGATTACTTGAGCCCAGGAGGTTGAGACCAGCCTAGACAACATAGCAAGACCGTATCTCTATAAAAACTTAAAAAATTAGCTGGGCATGATGGCACACACCTGGGCATACACCTGGGTAGTCCGTACCCAGGAGGCAGAGGCAGAAGCCTTAATTGTGTCACTGCACTTCAGCCTGGGCAACAGTTAGTAAGACCCAGACTTAAAAATAAAAATAAAAATTGGCATAGGGTCTCTTTCTAGAGATTCATAACTTATTTAATTTGGTATGTTAACTATGTACATTTTTCATATTTATTTACTATTATTGCATTTTAATTTCCCCTTTTGATTTATTACTCAAAATTGACCTATTTGAGATGAATATGTAATGACCTGAAAGTATTTTTTCTCTTGGGTTCACGCACAACTTGGAGATGGGAGGATTTGTTTTCTATGAGTGAAAATAGCACCATTATTGTTTTCCTTCAATTTGTGTTACAGACTGAGTTTTGACCAGGTTCGTTGCTGGATGATTTTTTTTTTCAACCAGGATATGCATATTCCTCAAATATACATAGCAAATGAAGGGGAATCTTGCTATATATCATTGAGCCCAGTGTTCAATGCTTGCTGGTGATTTCAGGGGGGAAAAAAGAACATCTTCAACCTCCAACAATGAAAGGCCAGCCAGAAGAAATCATGATCTGTCTTTAAATTCAGCTCAACCTGGGCTCGGTGGCTCAGCCTGTAATCCCACGCCTTCGGGAGGCTGAGGTGAGTGGATTGCCTGAGCCTGTGGGTTTGAGACCCGCCTGGGCAACTTGGCGAGACCTCACCTCTACAATAAATCAAAAATTAGCCGGGCGTGGTACCGTGCGCCTGTAGTTCCAGCTACTTGGAAGGCTGAGGCGGAAGGATCGCCGGAGCCCAGCAGGTCGAGGCTGCGGTGGCCAGGAGCGGCCACTGCACTGTCTGGGCGACAGAGTGAGACTCTCTTCAAAAAAAAAAAAAAAATTTCAGCTCAAAAATAGCATCAGACATTTTTTCTTACTTGGAGAGTACTCCTCTTAGTCTTCAAGTTTTGTTGATTCTTTGTGTCTTCCTTGATTTTTCAAAAGCAGATCGAGGCCCTAGTAGTGTCTATATTGCATTTGGCATTAATTTAGCAAGTTGTTTTTCAAAGAATGTGGTACTGATTCTATTCACTGGCAGTTGTGGTTGTGTAGCTCTTTTCCAAGCTCAAATTATGAGATCAGGACAGACTCAGTTGGGTTACCAGAATATTGGAAAACATGACAGGTTCTCTTCTTCTAGAGACATCTCATCATTGCCATCCATGCATGGTTATTTCCAGAGAAATCTTTATCCAAGCCAGGACAACTATGCCTGCTAAATTAAGCTGGCACCTTGAGTCTCCCTAAACATGTCTTTGTATGTATGTCACAAACTTTTCTATTTTGTCCTTATTCTAATATAAAAATATTTCTACTTCTTGGTTTTTATCTTAAATTACCTGTTATTCTCAGAAATCTAGAGAATATAGACAATCTCTGCAGCATATTAATCCCCAACATGCATTATTTTGTCAGTACCCCTTAGTATCAGGATCACCTAGAAACGTGTTAAGAAATGCAGAATCTCTGGCTCCACCCCAGACCTGTTGAAACTGAATCTGGGTTCTCGCACATTGTCCAGGTGTCAACTATGCACTTGACTGAAAACTGAAAAGTGCTGCTTTAGGCAACACTGTCCTCTTTTTTTGTTGTTCCAGTCGTAAAGACTAGCCCTAGCACAATCCTAGTACTCTGTTAGAAAAAGCTCATTATGTTCAACTTATGAATTTCCAGCATGATACAGTTCAGGTATAGAGTGAGTGCACATTTTCACTTCATTTCTTGGTTTCTGCATTATTTCCCTAGAGCTGTGTCCTGACTTTACTGAGACCTCCAAAACATTAGGTGAATGTTAAAAGTCGTTGCTGTTATACAACAGCTAGAATTAGAAAATGTTCAGAAATGTCTAAACCTTCTTTCCAACATATATTTTTTACAAAATGATAAGAAGAATTAGGTATTCGTCATGCTATTTGAATACCCCTGATAGACCTTAAATCAGCTCACTTCTTAGGAGCATCAATACTTTTGTAATAATTTGGTTTACCTATAAATATGTCATGTTGTGGATTGGAATGTTAAAGGAGAATTTATTCAGGTAATTACAAATTTGCATTCTTTGTAACAGACCAATAAATTCAGCTTGACAGAGTTCATGAAGCCTTGGCTGTGTGAGGGTTATTTTAGAGGACACAAGAAAAAATGCTCAATGCCCGTGAAGAGCTTAGTTTTAAAATCTTGCATTTTAAATATTTTGTGCAATTTATATGAAACCAGGAGAAAGCTTGATAAAGACAAAGTCTCTGGGTTTTAGTACCACTAGTAAGGTTTTATGATTTCATAAACTAAGACCCTCAATACTTTTAATAGATACAAAAAACACTAATTTTTAGAAAATAAGATGAGGGCAGGAAGTGGCCAGGGACGTTAAATATACTTATAGCCCCTTGAAACTGTCCAGTGGGTCTAACTTAGAAATGCAGATTTTACTGGACAGAAGTTGTTATTGTTTTTTTTTTGAGAAAGCAGGATTTATTAAGTGGACAGAAAAGCTCCCACAGTGGGAGGGGACCCAAAGGGGTTACCCTGTACAATACTTTTAAGTCAGAGTTTGGTCATTAATGTTTACTTCAGAAGTATTGGCATTCTCCCATATACTAGACATGAGGTTTTTGTTTTTGTTTTTTTCCCCCATTCTGATGAGGACAGGAGGAAGAAAAGCCCGCGGAATTCAATAAGTAGTCTGCTTTTAAATATAAAGGTGTAGGATTTGTAAATGTGATCATTATATCCCTTTGACTTTGACCTGCAAGCAACTTTTCAACACTATGCCATCCAGAGCTGCTTAGCTTTCCAGTGTTATTTTTAACCATAAGTCACCAAACTAGCAGACATTCAGTTGTGCATGCTTGAAATATTTTGTAATTCTAAAATTGCATAGCAACTTATCTGTAGTATTAAATGTGCTTTTATAATGATTATTTGCATACAGAAAGTTTAAACTTTTCTCTGAATTGGTACTTGAATCATTTGTATATAGGAAGCTCACAGAACTAGGGAAAATGAGTTCTAGCCTCTCTTCCTCTCCCCTCTCAGTCTTGGAATTTTTGAGCAAGCAGCACCCTTAAAAAAAAATAGATTTAATGGATACTGGTGCAGTTTTGTTTCATGGGTATCTTGTATAGTGGTGAAGTCTGGGTTCTTAGCGTCCCCATTTTCATCTCTCCAGGAAGGAATCAGTGCCCCTGCTAGTGTATGCTTCAGTCCTAGTTCTGCGAGATCTGGTTGGGAACATAGGAACAAAGTCAAAGACTTTGTTGTCTAAAGGCAACCAATGGTGCCCCACATGACAGCAAGGCAGGGGTTTTTTCCTTCCCTTGTAAGACAGCAGTGGTTCCTGGGGACAGGAAGGGTTTGGGTTCTTCACTGAAAACAACTTGATAACTACCATATAATTAAAATCATTTCTTTTAAAGGATTTTTAATCATGGTAAAATACAACATGTACCATTGTAACCATTTTTCAGTGTATAGTACAGTGATTTTAAGTACATTCACTTTGTAATGTAACCATCACTACCAAACATGTCCAGAACTCTTTTCACCCGCAAAACTGAAATTCTATATCCTCTGAACACTAACTTCTCATTCCCTTCTCTCCCTAGCTCCTAGTACCACCATTTCTATTTTCTTTCTCTATGTATTTGATTACTCTAGGTATCTTACATAAATGGAATTATGTAAAATTTGCCTTTTTTGTAAGTGGTTTATATCACTTAACAGAATGTCCTCAAGATTCATTCATATTATAATGTGTGTAAGAGTGTCTCCCTTTTTAAGGCCGAGTAATATTCCATTGTACAGATATATCACATTATTTTTATCCATTCATCCATCAATGAATGCTTGGGTTGCTTCTACCTCTTAAATATTGTAAATGATGCTGCTAAGAACATGGGTATATAAATATCTCTTTGGGATTCTGCTTTCAATTTTTGTGGGTTTATATACCCAAAAATGAAATTGCTGGATCATATGGTAATTCTATTTTTCTTTCTTTTTTTTTTTTTTTTTGAGTTGGAGTCTCACTCTGTTGCCCAGACTGGAGTGCAGTGGCCGCTCCCGGCCACCGCAGCCTCAACCTGCTGGGCTCCGGCGATCCTTCCGCCTCAGCCTTCCGAATAGCTGGAACTACAGGCGCGTGCTACCACATCCAGCTAATTTTTTGATTTATTGTAGAGATGAGGTCTCACCAAGTTGCCCGCCTCCCCTACTGTTTTCCACAGCTGCAGTAACATTTTACGTTCTCACCGACAGAGCACAAAGGTTCCAATTTCTCCACATTCTTGCCAACACTTGTTACTTTATGGTTTTTGTTGTTGTTGTTGTTAGTAGCCATTCTAATGGGCATCTGATGAGTTAGCATCCCATTGTGGTTTTGCTACCATTATTTTTGAAACATTAAAAACCAACTAGTGATAACTAAATACCTTTTCTTAAATGTGCTATTCCTCAGTATTTTCATTTTCTAAGTTGAAGAGCTAAAAGAATGTGCTGTCAAGAACTGAAGAGAGGCATATATTGCCCCCAAAATTGTATCCATCTGTACCTATACTTGTAAGAATAGTCTGCAAAAAAGGCTAGTCTTACTACTAAGTCCCACCTCTGGCATTCATCTTGTTGTGAGGTTAAGTTTTTCTTTCTATTTTTAGATGAACTAACATTCTTACTAAATATAAAGTGGACTCTTTGTTCCACATTTGCAAACACAGTGTCTTGTAACTTCTGTAGAAAAAAATCAATACTTCCCTAGCAGGCTGTTCTGTGTGCATAAATATAAAACTCCAACAGCCCAAGTAGCAGGTGCCCTACATACTTCAAAACAAGACCATGTGGCTGACAATTAGAGATGGAGAAAGGATACTAAATCTATGGTTTAAAAAGAAATCATTTAAATGAAGTTTATTTTGCTGTTGCCACACATAGCTTAAAATTGCTTTGCTAGTTCAGTAGGAATTACATTTTCTGTGGTTGGAGAGCTTGTTCAGGTTTGCTCAAATTGTGTGTTCCCAAAGTGTGTTTTCAGCAAATTAGGCTATTCTCATGCATTCCTGCACTATGGTTTAAATGTAGGTGTGACTTCTCTAGGACCTTCTTACTGTCAGTAGAAAAATCAGGCTACAAAATGTAGTGTGTGGGCCTTGTTTGAGTTGTGACTGAAAGAAACCAATTGCAATTGATATCCTTTAAGACCACCAAGGAAAGTTTAACATAGGCTAAGTTGTTCATTGATTTAAGGAATTATTGTTTATCTTTGTTAGCTATGATAGAGGCATTCTGATTCTATATTTACAAAAGAGTCTATCTGGTAAAGATACTTGCTGATATATGTACAAGTAGAATAATATGATGTCTCAGGCTTACTTTAAAATGTACCCTGGGGAAAAAAATAGCGGAGGTGTTAGGTGAAACAGAATTGGCCAAAAATCTTTATACTGTGATTTTTGTGTACATTTGAAATTTTTCAAGGCAAAAAAAAAATTTTGAAGAAGAAAACTGAATTTTAAAATGTCCATAAATGGAAAAAAAAATTTTTTTTTTGAGTCAGAGTCTCACTCTGTTGCCCAGGCTGGAGTGCAGTGACACACTCACGGCCACTGCAGCCTGAACCTGCTGGGCTCAGGAGATCCTTCCGCTTCAGCCTTCCAAGTAGCTGGAACTACAAGCACACGCCACCACATCCAGCTAATTTTTTGAGTTTTTATAGAGATGAGGTCTCACAAAGTTGCCCAGGCTGGTCTCGAACCCGTGGGCTGAGGCAGTCCTCTCCCCAGTCTCCCAAAGTGCTAGGATTCTAGGCGTGAGCCACGGCGCCCGGTCGGAAAAATTTTTTTTAAAAGAGATTCAGAAGTCCTCGAGCTAAACAGTGGTATAATAAGCGCACACTCATGATGGTGTTCATTAGAGAAGTCAAAAGATGGCGAACTCAGAAAAGATTAAAAACTAAGATAGTAATGTAGAGGCTCTGAATCTTCTTCTACCAACACAACCATGAGAGAACTACTTAAGCTGGCAGGAAATTCAATCTCATTTTGTATTTCCTCTCTTTTTTATCCCCCTGTCCCCACACATACCCAAAAGTCATGCAAAGGTTCGATATCTTACACAGTGTCAAGGCAGCATAGAGACCCTCCTGGTTACTAGTCAGATGCCAAATGGCCTTTGTCCTTGGTCTCTTCAGTCCATTTCCTCTGCTGGAGCACAGCATCTGTGGCTAGACTTTGAGCTCCTGCAGCCATGTCCTGGGGCAGGGTCATAGAACAGGTGTAAGACCTGTTTATCTTAGAACTCGCCTTCCTTTCCCCCTTTTTTCTTTCTTCCCCCTCACTTGCTAGGACATCTTGATAAGCTTTTCAGTGGATTTAGCCTTTTAAAAATGCCAGTAAGAGTGAATGAGTTCAGGTTGCTTCTGCCTTTTGCCCTGATAAAAATAACTAGTTGCTGATGCTAGTTGCTGGTTACCAGCTTGTATCGTGGATGTTGAAAGGATGGGGATATAGAGGGTGAATGATGAACTGATATTCCAGTGAGTTTGTCAGTGTTGAAAATATTCACTCTTTTGGAGGAAAATGTACAGTTAGAGTAATAAGAGAGTTTTGTTTTGTTTTTTTGAAGTGTTATTGTGCTGTTGAGGGAAACTCAGCAGTCCTGTGGTAAAGACAGAGGATTACATAGGTCAAAAATAAAGGTGGGAACACAAAAGGAATTACCAGCCAAGTTTATTCTTCACACATAATGGATGTGGATAAGTAATTGAGAGATGTGAGAAACAATTAAGTTACTTTTAATGAAACCTCAAAGAGAGGAAAAAGGACTGTGTGACCTCAGTGATATAAAATAAAAGACTTTCAGATGGGCAGGGGTCTGTGTGTTATGTCCAGGGTTATATTCCTGGCTAGATGCTCAGTGCACTTTGCCTAAGCACTTTAACTCACACTTGAGATTAAACACAAGGTAAAATCAACACAGTTCCCAACTGTGATAGAGGGGTCCTCCTGGTGTTGTGAAGTCTCTGGGGAGCACCCAATCTCTAGAACAAGAAATTTCCCAGACACCTCAGGGCACTTTGTCTATACCAGCTAAAGAATGGGCAGGCACGTTGCCAGTAGAGATTGAGAAGACCTTGCTGCCTTAGGGCACTCAGGACACAGCAAGGACATCTACTTCCTAGTTGAGGCAGATGTCTGAATCAGCCCTGGGACAGCATCACAGTCTGTGATTGAGAAGCTGGTACAGAGCCCTCTAGGTATCTTCAAGATAGAAGGTAGTTCAGACCAGTGGCCTCTATCAGGGGCACCTTTTTAAACTCATAAAGGTCTTAGCACAGAGCTTCCCATCTTTATTGCTGTCACTGTTTTCAGAGAGTGGACAAGATGCTGCTCAGAAGGTCCTTGAACTGGTGCTTACATTCTAACTGATAGATCAGAGCTCTGCTGGTTGCATTTGACAACGTCCAAGACCAAAACGCCCAAGTTAAACACATGTCCAAGAAATATATTGTCTCTAATGACTTGGAAGCCTGCAGATGAATCTGATTTCAGACATGACTTTTCAAGAAGGCAAACATCAGGGCTTACCATTTTTAAGCTCTGCTTTGCTCTGTGTACTGACTTTATTCTCTATATACTGACCGGTACTCTGCATTCAGTAGGAAATGGCTTCTATCAGCTTCAAGCCTATTTCCTCTTTCCACAGGGCCCTTTTAGAAAGTTCTTGATAGCCACAGATTGTCCCCGTTGGGTGATGTGCCTTTCATAAGTCAGACCCTGGAGCCAGAGTTGAACCTGGGTATTTTGTTTACTTGTTTAAAGAATGAGTCTCAATATGTTGCCCAAGCTGGACTCGAACTCCTGGGCTCAAGCAATCCCCCCACCTCTGCCTCCTGAGCAACTGGGACTACCAGCATAAGTCCCTGCACCCAGTTGAAGCTGGCTGTGTGGTCAGGCCCAGGTATAAGCCTACTTTTGAGACTGCGGCAATAAAGTGAGAATTCCCTACCCACGTTCCAATCTCACAGACTGATGGACAAATAGTTCTCCCAAAGGACAGAATGCTGGCCAAATGGCACATGTGACTGTGTTCTCTCACATGAGAAAGAAAGAGAGAGAGAGGAAGGAAGGAAGGAAGGAAGGAAGGAAGGAAGGAAGGAAGGAAGGAAGGAAGGAAGGAAGGAAGGAAGGGAAAGAGAGAGAGACAGAGAGAGAGAGAGAGAAAGAAAGAAAGAAAAATCCTCTTCCTTCTTATCCCTTCAAGTTCCTAACTTACTGGCTTTTTTGCCTTTACCATCAGATGTCTTTCAGGGAAGAAATAGGCAATCTTTGCCGACTCACCTTGTCTCTCCCTCTTTTTACTCTTTAACTCATTGTAAACAGGTTTCCTCTCTTGTTACTCTTCTGCCAAATATAAAGACCTGTGTTGAGTCCCATCCATAGGAGAGTGATTAAGCATTCATTCTAGAGCCAGCCTGCTTGGGTTCAAATGTTGACCACCCTAAAAACTAACTGAGTGACTTTGAGCACATTGATTTCCCAGGATTTTAGTTACCTTCTCTGTAAGTAGGAGGTGGATAGTTCCTACCGCCTGGAGCTGTTGTGGGGGATACATGAAATTATACAGGGTAAGCACCCAGAGCAGTGCCTGCTGTAGAACAAGTGCTGACAAGTACCTGCTGTTATTAATAGTCACCACAATGGACGTTCTTGTCCCCTCTACTTCTGGAAGCCTTCTCTTCTCTGTCATTCCACATTGCCACTTGCTGGTTTTTCCTTCCCTACCCCACACCCCACCTGCTTAATCAGCTCCTCTTGTCCCAGCATACCAGTGCTCAGACCCTCTGGCTGCTCACACTCTTACATTTTGCCACATGTTCCCCATGGTGACTTCCTTCACCTGTTTGTCACTGATGATTCTGAAATAGTCTGTATCCAGCCCAGACTTCTATCCTGAGCCCCAGCACAAGCTTTGCATAGCATGCTAGAGTATCCAGTGTTAGAAGTACCTCAAACATACCCCAAACTGAAGTCATTACCTCGCCTTTCTTCCTAAACTGGCTCCTTCTCCCACACACTTCGTCTCATTCATTGGCAGTGTTTGTTCTCACTCATGCTCTATGTTCAGGCCAGGAATAGCCCTCAAATCTGGCTTTTTCATGACCATGGCTGCTGCTTTTGAGTCAATCTTTATAGTATTATCTGGATAACCTAACTATCTAGGGTTGATCTCCCCAATTCAGCCTATCTTCCACACTACTCACAAAGTTATATTCCTACAAAATAAAGCTGTAATAGACACGCCACCCACAGCTGAATGCTCCCACTCCTTCTCCTGCCCAACATCTTACATGAGCCAATCCACCCTCATTGCCAGCACTTCCCTCGCCCAACCCTGACCTCAGTCACACCAAACTTCTGGGCATGGCAGAGCCACACATGCTGTTTTCCTCCAGGGATACTCTCCACATATTAGGCCATCTTCTCCCTCAGAGCCAGGCAAAATGGCCCCGCAAGCAACCTTTCTCAGTTCCCCAGGTAGAATGAACTGTATCATGTTTGTTTTTTCTGAAGACTAGATTTATATCTCAGCAATAACCCGTATGTTCATTGTGATAGATCTGTTTGCAAGTATCTCTCCTAATATGGGGTTCAAAATATACCCGGCATTTCTATTCCTTGAGTCACTGAATAATTGAATAGATTAAGGACAGGATGCATTAATTAGATGGAAATACAGAAAACACATATAAAATAAAGTACATTTTTATGATCTTGCCACTCCCCAAACTTTCCAAACTCTCTGTTAAACTAGTAGTTAGTCCATTATCAAAACATATACAGGAAAGAAGTACCCAAAGAGAAAGAAATGCTTTCTCTTTCTCTCTCTTTGTATTTATAATAATTTAAATACATTTAAATCAATGCTTTGCTGTCAAAGGAACATTGACATGTAGAGACATAGAAGATTCTCTAAACTCTCTGGGTCATAGACTATAGAGAAGTTTTTATGAATACTCTTCTTCTCTCATGTTGGTAGCATGTGCAACATTGCAGTGTAGCACCTCAAATTTTCTGAAATATTCAGCAATGTACAGTAGCCCCTCTTCCATGTCATTGAGATAGGGAGAGTTTTATAATGGTAGAAGTGCTCATACTCTGAAGATCTATTAGAGAATAAATGTCATGGGGTAGAATTAATCAGACAGTGTCTCCTTGATGCCAGATATGTTAGCCAAAAGGGAAAAAAAATACAAGTTTGGCTTTGAAACATGTAAGCAGTTTCACTGATTGCCCAAAAGTCACTGTGTGCTGTGCCCACTTTCCTCAAGCACTAAACTATTGCCAGTGTTACTTTGCTACCAAGATTTGAAAAGCTTGTTCTTGACTTGGCCACACTCCTGCTAATATCTGATAGCACTGTGAACAAAGCAGTTATTCAGGGATAGTGGCCACATTCTACAGACAGCAGTTGTATCCCAAGCCCAAACCTCACCTGCGTGCAATTTACTTATGTATCAAATTCCCACACATACCCCACAACTCTAAAATTAAAATTAAAAAAAAAAATCAAATTCACAAACACCCACACGAGTTTTCCTGATCTCTAATCTCATCCATCATTTTGTCCCTCCCCAAATTCTTTCTTTCATATTCTCTTTAAAAATGCCCCTAAAGTCACTTAAACCATACATTTTCACCTTGAATCTACATATTGTCACTTGCACATACAAAGTCCAACAAGTTCATGAGCTCATCCTAGAAAGAGTGTTAAATACCTCACTGCTGAATATCACTATGGTCACCTGCGAAGTTCTTCCCTTGGGAAGCTGTGCACCAACACCAGTGCCTAGGCTACCTGTCAAAGCAATTTTGGAACTCTTTTTCTGGAACGGCCATCAGAGTTGTCATTGTATTACCTTGTGTTCCAAATGTCATCAAAATGTCTTTCAATATTTCCTTTGTCTTCGGGTAAAGAAAAAAGTCACTGGGGGCCAGATCAAGTGAGTAGGGAGGGTGTTCTAATACAGTAATTTGTATAGTGCTGCCAGCGTAAGCGCACTGTGGCAAGTTCATGAACTTAATTGTCAGACCTCAACAAATAACAATGACAGCTCTGATGGTCATTCCAGAAAATAGTTCCAAGATTGCTTTGACAGGTGGACTAGGCACTGGTGTCAATGCAGAGCTTCCCAAGGGATTACTTGGACGATAACAGTAGTAATATTCAGCCAAGAGGTATGTAGCACTTTTTCTAGGATGGTGCACGAACCTAGTTGCTGGATCTCATATATGTTTGAACTCTGGGGCCACGTTAATGCCTTCTAGTACAAAAAGCAAAATAGAGAAAACTATCATTAATGTAAGGGAATTTAACTCAGAAATTGACTGGTAACTGAACAGTATGAGTTTGTTGTAGTCAACTCTCATTGTGAAAGATCAAAATACCAGGTTCGGTGGCTCAGCCTGTAATCCTGCACCTTTGGGAGGCTGAAGTGAGTGGACTGCCTGAGCTCGCGGGTTCAAAACCCACCTGGGCAACTTGGTGAGACCTCATCTCTACAATAAATCAAAAATTAGCTTGGTAGCGCGTGCCTATAGTTCCAGCTACTTGGAAGGATGAGGTGGAAGGATCGCCGGGGCCCAGCAGGTCGAGGTTGCGGTGGCTGGGAGTGGCCACTGCACTCCAGTCTGGGTGACAGAGTGAGACTCCATCTCAAAAAAAAAGATCAAAGTTAGAAAAAGAATAATAAGAGGGAAATTACCCTCTTTCCTGAAGCTGTCTTTCCAGTTAGCTTCTGCTCAGACTCCCAACTTATAGTTTTAAGTGGATGTTCTCAGTGTCATATGCTTCTGCCACCATGCTGAAGGTTCACTCTTAAGTGTGTTGTAGCATGCAATATTCTTATTATTGTAGGTCTAGAAACTCCTCTGTGAGATTTAACATTGAAAATTAGTTATAAACTTAACACTCACATGAAATCATCTATGTTAATTCCTTCCTCCACCTTTTTTTCCTCTGAATTATCAATTCCATACCTTTTAGCACTTGGTAATATACCATTTTGAGTTCACTATTGTTACGTTTTAGGTTTTTCAGAAAATGGTTATGTTATTTGGGGGGCAACTACTTAGATTTTTATTTAGGCTGTGTACTTACTATGTAAAAAAAAAAGATATATATATATTACAGATAAGAACCACTGTTTTCATATACAAAAATCACCTACGATTTTACCACCCAGAGATAACTACTATGGCTAACATTAGGAGATAAAATCTTCTAGACTAACATCTATATTTGTATTTTTGAATGAAAGATATCCCTGTACATACTGTATTGTACCTTGCCTTTTCACCTAATTATATTGAAAAACTTCACCTCTGTTATTCTTCTTCAGCCTCATTTTTAATGACTACATAAAAATTTTCTTGTATGAATGCACAATAATACACATAACCAATTCCTGATGATTTACATCATTTTAGTGGTATCTTACAGGTTATTTACTTATCTTTTCTTACTTGGGGAGAAAACTAGAATTGTTTATACCTATGGCAATCGTTTTAAACAAATTTTATAATACTGATTTTCTGAAATCTTATTAAGTATATTGAAACTCAAATATTTTACTCAATTTAGGAGAACACAAGCTTCATTTCATTCCTGCCCTGATTGGCCCTTTCTTAGAAGTGACCTTGATACCCCAGCCAGATCTTCGGAATGTCATGATTCCGATTTTTCATGATATGATGGACTGGGAGCAGAGACGGAGTGGCAACTTTAAACAGGTAGGCAGAAGTGCTCTTAGAACAAAGAGTGTTAGCTCTCCTAAAGCATCTCTGAACTTCCAGGTTCAACTCTTGAGTTGGGAAATGAACACTGGGTCAGCAGACCGAGACTTTAGCCTGGCCTGTCCACTCCCAGGCCACACAACCTTGGCTACTTCTCCCTGGTCCTATGTTTTCCTGAGCTTCCAGGGAAACCCTGAAAACTATTTAATTCCCTTTCAGCTAAAAAATTATATGATTTTCCAGGTCTGTATTTAAGAACTTGCAGAGACTTTATTTGCTCCCCATTGGGCACAGCAAAGAGAAATCAGAGGATTAATGATTCTTAAATTCACTGTGCTCTCAGTGGTCTGCACATTGTATTGGGTAAATGGCTTGAGCATTTGATTCACAGTATGTTTTATTGCTTTTTGCTTGAAGCATTGAGAATTAATTTACAGGAGAAGGCAGTGGAAATACTTGCAAAGGAAATTCCAAGGGAATGAGCTTATTGTTTCTCGTTGATGTAGGTTCTGATGGTTCTGCTCCAGTTTTGGGAAGACAGGCATTCTTATTACAAAACCAGATCTCTAAGGAATTTGCTGCTTTTGCTATAAGTATATTGTGTTAGAGATACCAGGCCTGTGTGTTCACACAGTCGCTGCACAAACCTGTGTGCCCACAGGATTTAGTCCTCCTTCATGCTTCTCCAAAGGAAGCCTCCCTCAAATCTTACAAATGGTTGTCAACCATATAGCAATCTGATTGCATACATAGAGCCGCCCCCTGTTGCCAAAAGCTTGGGCAATTCCCCTGCAGCAGTATATATACTGACTTTCAAGAAAGCTAATAGGTGAATGAAAGAGTATTAAAAAGTTACACTCAGGAGAGAAAACCCACTCTCATTCTCCCTTGTCTTTATCTCTTGAATGACATTCGGTTTAAAGGAATAATTGAGCTTAGTCCTTTAACCAAGTCAAATATCCTTCTCCATCACTAAGTGTTTTAATTCTCTCTGCCCATGGAGAAGCTTTTCATTTTCTTTCTCTTCTCCTGCCTCAGAAAGATAGATGAAAGGATATTTTTCCCTCCCTGATATCCAAGTTCCAAAGGATTTACATCCTGGGAAATATAAATGTTTTGACTACAGTTTTCAGGAAATATGTCCTTTCTCTCTCCTGCTGCTTATTGCTGACTTACACTATTTCTGTGGATCTGCCATCTGTACATGGATAGGACAAGTTCTCAACTTCAGCAAAGATTTAGTGCAACCTCAAACTGTTTTGAGAGAGAAAATAGATATAAAACACATCAAAGATTTAAATTAATGTATGTGGATATGTTAGTTTCCTGATGTCCTTATATATAGTGATGCTTAAAAAAAAAGAGAGAAACAGGACTTGCCAGTTTTTATAGTGCTTAAAAAAGAATTCAAACGTTTAAACTGGGCTGCAAGCATTTGTGTTTGAATCAACAAATAGTTAGATGTCTCTGGCAGCAGTAAATGCTACCCAGCTGGGAGTGTGAAGTCATATAACTCCATCTTGATTATTCCCTGAGAATTCCAAAGGGATGTCTGCTATTAACCATAGCTGATAATGTCACTTTCCCAAAATTTGCTGTGGCTTTTTTCCTGGCATAAATAAATATGTTTTAACTGCCTGGAAATTCTACTTGTGAACGGGAGAAAAGACAGAATAATATTCGGGTATGTTTCAGGTGGAAGCCAAGCTAATTGACAAACTGGATAGCCTGATGTCCGAAGGCAAAGGTGACGAAACATACCGCGAGCTCTTCAACAGTATGTGAGTAATATGTTTATCTCACGTTGATTCTGTTCAGGGGTTTTGGTGTCAGTACTGAGCCGCTCTGCACCGCTGTAGCTGAGAGCTGCAAAGACAGCTTGGGTCTCACAGGAGTGCTTTGTCTTTGTGGAGTGAAATAAAGGATAATTGCCTAACTCTGGCGAATGGATCTTATTATGTTGATGATTAGACATGTCTCCTTATTTTAATCTCTGATTAGGAGAGGTCGCGTGTGTTACATAACAAATCTCACTTTTTTCACGCCTAATAATTTTAAAACCATTGCTGCAAGATAATGATTTTAAGTAGGGTTATGAGTGGGAGAGGAGAAAGGAATGTGATTGTAATGTTTGTATGCACTGCTTTCCAAAGCAAGATATCCTTGACTGATTTGCTGTTGGGAAAATTAACCTAGTTTGCATCTGTTCTTCAACACCTGATTTCATTCATTGATATTGATTGTTCACTTAGCATGAATTGCTTTCTAAAATGCTTCTTATAAGAATATCACAGAAGCAAATCACTTTTAGTAAATTCTGTGTTTTGGAATTGCATAAAAGATAGAAAAATTGTGGAGTGCTGTAAAGGGACTTTGAGGTTGCTTCTACCAGCAGAATCTATTCCCAGTCACAGGATGAATTGCTTGTACCAAGTATTCATGCACTGTGTTTAAATGGCCAGAGAGGACACGTGAGAATGTTTTGGTGCTTTGAGATTTTACTTCTGGCACTTGTTCCCTCTATGACTTTCTTAGTCATTTTCAGATCTAGTGTATATACAAAGTGTTTCTTTTTGAAGGAAGAATTACCTCACTGTGTTTGGAAAATGTTTGCAATTCTTTCAGAAGTGCAAAAGAACTCACCAATACATTTTGTTACTTTAAAAAATTGTATTTGTTTTTATGGCCAAATATCACCTAAAACTAAATGTCAGTGCTTTTAATTTTGATGGACTAAGTGCAAAATTCCATAATTCATTTTATGATCATTAATTTACAACAGTAGAAATATTAATATATATAGTTTGAAGAATATTATTCATGACTGATAGGTTAGATATATTTCAGCTTTCCTGATTTAAAATCATTTTGAAGCTTTCAAGAAAATTATATTGAAAAGAAAAGCCAAGAAGGGTATACAGATTTCATGTGGTGGTGATGGGTGATAAAACACATTCTTTGTACTAAACCCTGAATGATATCATTTTTTGATACTGTAATTAAACCAGAACTTTTAATAATTATTCACCAAGCCCTCATTCATTGTAGTGTGTGGAACATCAGTCATGACAGCTGGAGTTTAGCAAGAATTCTGATTAAAACCTCATCCAGTATAAAAAATTGCTTTTGAAAACTGCTCTCATTTTTGTTACTAGTCCTTGGTTTGAACAAAGAACTAAAATGAGAAGGACTCATTGAAATGAATCTCTTGAGATTTGTGATTAATTATTTATAACAAATTCATAAGATTAATAAACACATAGTTCTACAGTGTCTCTTATCTACTTTAATAAAGGCCTGATAGCATGCAATTTGAATTGCTTGTGTATAAATATGACTTTGAAATAGAAGATGTACCTTGACATTAGAATCAAACCAATAATTAAAATATTAAGCCTCTATAATTAGAACTATTTTAAGGTGCCTGATTCATTCAATGGAGATTTTAATTCTTTTGTTGATTTTTAGCATATTACTAGAAATGCTACTATAAATATTTTTCTTTCATGCTTTTATGATCAGCATATTGGGAATAAATCAAATCTAAAGTGATAATTAAATATCGTTACTACCTGGGCTCAGGAAAAAAGTGAAACTCTAACTTTATTTCAGGAAACAATAAAATGCTTTTTTGGCCATAGAAATCACAATGAATTAGTATAATCACAGCAAGTCACTGCACACATTGTGAATTACGAACACATGCCGTTATGGTTCAGGTTCTCATTTGTTCTATGTAATTCATGTTTAAAACTTCTTAAAATTTGTTCTGAAACCGAAAAGCTGAAAGTAGCTCACTGCTTCCTAAATTGTAGATCTTGCCAAAATAGCCCCCTTAGAGTGAGACTTTAAATTTGTAGGGTACTTTCCTTCCTAAAAACTTGACTTAGCTTTTCCTAACTCCCAACATTATCTTCAGTAACACATTTTACATCTTTTAATGAGATATACTATTTTTTATAACACTGAAACTGCAAATCAAAGACACCAATGTGAAATATTCAGAATACAGTATCAGAACTAAATTCTGCTTCTCCTAACTCCACTTGATTTACTGATTCAGTGTTATTTACTGAGCACTAGCATATTCCAGGTACTCCTTCGGGGTTGGGGATGCAGCAGTGACCATGCTAGGAGCACACAGCAGGGCTGCCTACAATCTTGGAGGTTCTCAAGGGGCATTCCAGAAGAAGTAACATCCATCTCAGGGCTTTCCTAGTCTTTCACTCTGCTTTCTCCTGAATAGCTCTCAATAATTCAGTCAGACTCCAAATTATTTCAAAGATCACTATTTAATGATCACACATGTAATTACCATTTGGAGACTGAGAATTCATTATGCAACTTCATGCCTGAGTGTCTAACTCTTCTCTTTGGATTAAGAAGAGCAGGCACAGAGACAGGTGTTATACGTCAGAGTTGTGGCCTCGGCATAATCCTGTTATGATACCAAGAGAGGGATCACATTTCTTTCATAGATCAAAAGCCTGGTGATCAATGTCATTCTTCAGGACCATGACTTAACCTGCTTCCCAATGTTAGAATCCCATTACATGTATAACTGAGCAGCTTTATCAATTTGCAATGAGAAAATCATCTTTCACTCTTATTAGATGGGTTCAATGTGAGCACATGAGTAGTATTATTGAGCAGATGACAATACCCAGTCTCGCCCAGGTTACCTAGAAAGATGGTCCTCTTCTTGCTGATAACCTCTTCTCAGTTTGTGTCAGATAAACTGAGAAATGGCAAGGAACAAGGCTGACTGAGAGCAGAGATGAATTGGGTTCTAGACTGGGTCCTAACATTTGGTCCAGAGTTAGTCAAGGAAACAGGCTGTGCAGAGTTCTGCCTCTTCTTACAAAAGGATTATGTAGCTTTCTTTCCTTACTGCATAGGGAGGCTGTGCAAAGTAATGAAGTTCATGCCCATCAAAGAATTCTCCATGTATTTTTAGAATTATTACTTAACTTGAGTTCTTTGTTTTTCAGCCTCTAAAGTATATGAGGTGTGGGCTGCCACTTGGGGAAATTTCTGCATTACTTTGGCAGGAAGATTTTCACTTGAGTTCAATACCAATGTGCCATTTAAGCTTGAAACAAGTGCTGTTCTAGCTTTTTAAAAGAAAACACATCTAGACAAATGAGGAGGCCTTCCCCTGGAAGGTTAGTCAGGACAAATTCCATTCCTTCCATATGCAGGCTCTACCTTTAACCTAAGAAACAATTGAGAATAAACCAGAAGCACAAATGACCAGGGATACACAGGCAACAGATGAGGAGACAAGACAGACTGCTGGGCAATAACAAGAAAAAGAAGTGGAGCGGTTGAGGGGTGGGGAGAAAAATTGGGAGAGAACATAGCCACAGACAAAAGAAAGCTTTGACAAAGTAGCTTTTTTCTTCAGTGTTTATTTTTGAACTAAGTACATACATGATATGCTTAGATTTTACTTGTGAGCAATGTTTTCTATCTTATTCCTGAAACCAAGATGAAAGGGAAATAAGATTTCAGACAGAAATGATGATCATTAAACTTGGAGGGGTACCCTCATGTTGCCACGCTTATATTCTTACTTTTATCTTTTGGGAAAAGTTCAGCCATAAAGCCTTTGCCAAGTACATTGTTAATGTGTGGAGAGGCGGGAGTGAAAGTAGCACAGATCCTAATGATGATGATTGTTATTATTTTGTGTTTACATAGTGTCTCTGCTCCAAGGTGCTTAGGATTAGGGGAAACGTAGGAGGAGAGAGATGTGGTTCGGTACTTGTCATCAATCTGCTGTAACAACCACATAGAAAACCCTCTGTGATTAATGACAAAGTGAATGAAACTGTTGAGTGAGTGCACAGATAGTACAATATGTATTGAGTGGGCAAATGTTAAGTGAGAGGAAAAAAACGCAAAACGTCATACCGTCTGCACAAGGATTTTCCTGTAGCAGTTGCATTGCAGTAAAATTGCTTGGATGAAGATGCATTCTACTGAGAGGTAGGAAAACATATTTATGTGAATAAAGCAAGATCTAACTTAGAAGTAAACTTGGAGGTCCTCCTGTTTTCGCTTTTTGCAGTGTTATTTATGGGGCAAGGCGTAAGCCTCTGTTAGAGCGAGAGGGAAGCTAGGGGAAAAAATGTCTTTGAGCTGTAAGGTGCTTTTATATTTTGCAAATATGATTATATGCATGTGTTCGTATTTTATGACTTGGATAATCTGAAAATCAATTTGCTTTGTCAATGCTTCCTGGATTAGAATTCCACTATTTGGTCCCTATCCTAGGTAAGACATTGTTTGCAAATTGTGCTACTTGTGAGAGGTTGCAGTGGTTGCTAAGGCATTTAAGGTACTGATGAAAGTAAAATGGTTGTCATGGTGACTGATAAAAATAAATGTTGAAAATGCCCTGGGTTCTTTCTTTTCCAGTCTACTAAAGAAAATTGAGCGGGAAACATGGAGGGAAAGTGGCGTTTCTTTAATTGCTACTGTAACCCGCCTAATGGAGAGGTTGTTAGATTACAGGTAAGCCGAATCGCACTTTCTCCAGATATGCCGCGCTCCGGTTAGAAAATCAGATAGTTAGAATACAGACAACATTTCACTTAAGTGAATCACTCAAAGAATTGGTAACCAGACCATGGAACTGGTGCTGTTCGGTAATGGACTTCTAATTCTAACTAGCTCGTTCAGGGTTTTAATTTGGGGGTTTTTGTTTTCTTTTAATATTTTCTCTTTTGTTTTGATTTTTCATAGTTCTTTCAAAGTCTTGCTGAATTGAGAGGATTCTCAAAGTGCCTGAGAGTCCTCCCCCCACAAAAAAAAAAAAAAAAGGAATCTTTTTTTGGTATTTAGACTCACTCACTAGAACCAGTAGACTGTATCCATTTTAGAGTGAAGACAATGTAACTGAGAATTGTACAAATACTCTTTTCTCTTTAAAAAGGAGGGGTCTTACACTTACACTGTTACCTTTCATATACCTGTTTTTTATATATATTATCTAAACTGTCAAAGCCAACCATCCTGCTTAAATGCATCGTGGTTTAGTTTGGTTTTGTTTTACTTTAGGAATGAAATTCATTCTCCTTGTTAATAGCCAGGCTTACCAGCTACTTCTCACCCCTCTCTAGGAGGTGTCAATAACTACCTTCACTCTTCTTGCTTCCTGAGCCCCCTGTCCATTGAGAAGGCAGCACAGTCCTGACATGGAAATGAAATTCTTGAAGAAACTGGTGCTCAGCAGCCTCTGATTCCCCAACCTCACCAGAGACCCTTCGTCCCTGGAGCCTTTAGCTTGCAAATTGCCTCTGATTTCTGACAGTACTTTCCCCCCCTGCATAAAAAAGAACAAAATGTGTTTTCCCTAGGAAGGAATCTTAAGCTCTAACTGTTGCTTTTTGTTTGTAGGGACTGCATGAAAATGGGAGAGGTAGATGGCAAAAAGATTGGCTGCACGGTTAGCCTTCTGGTTAGTAAACTCTTGCCTTTTTTCTCCTTTTAGCCTAACCGTTGTGTTTTTCACAGAGACACTGTGTTTTGTTTGTATTTAATCCACAATGTGCTGTTTCTTAGAAGTGTTTTTAAAAGAAGCATAGCGAGCGTCAGCTTGAATTAAAGCCCAGGAAACTCTCAACCCTGAACATGACAGAATGCACCCACTCTTCAGCCCACAGCTCTAACAGGAGACCCCCCACGGGATCCCAGAGTGAGGCCATCAGGTTGTCTGGTTGCACTGCCTTACCCTCCCAGAGTCTTTGGTTGCTCTCCTAGGAAAAAGCACCATGTCCCTATGTTACAGGTCTTTTTACTTCCAAAATGTGGCAGCTTCTTTCTGTCCTTCTTTTCCTTTCTCACAGTTAGATATGCATTCTGCATTTTACTAAATGAGTGATCTCCTCTTCTGTGAACAAATGGCAGTTTTCTGTGTAACACACCAATTGTCACTCTCTAGCTTTCTTGCAAATTGAATTTATAATAGCCCCATTGTTAAGTTTTGCATTATAACTGGAATGACCAAGCAAGACATTTTTGAGAGTAAAGTTCAACATGATGTAAGGATGATAGGCTAAACCAAAGTTGTCCTGGCAAACCAAAATTTATATGAAAACCACACAACTAACTATTAAATAGAATGCTATTCTCACCAGAGAGCAGAGGAATGGCCATACATTTAGACCTTACTTTTTGTATTTTAATACAAGGCAAATGAATGCTTTTGATAATTTCTTTTAAGCAGATTTGAAGTACAGAAAGATATGAAATCCAGGAAGCTTTTTAAAAATAATATAATTTATGTATATATTCTAGAGTTGTGCGGTACAAGTGAGGATTTACTACATAAGTAGGCTGCGCGCAAATGAAGTTTGGGCTTTTAGGTGGCCCTCACTCCCCCTGGTAATAAACCAGGTACCCTTTGTGTTGTCACATGCCCCCATCTTCTTCCCTCCCTCCCTCCCTCACTCCCTTCCTCCCGGCCCCTTCCCTTCCTCCCTCCCCTAAGGAGGATGTTTTAAAATCAGATTTGAATATCAGGAAGAGTCTAGTTCTAACTATGTGAACATCATGTTTCTTTTTCTTACATTTTGTTGACTAGATGAGTTCTCACCATCTATTCTAAGTACTTGCATAGTCATTCTTACTCTGATCCTTTTTCTCCCTCACAAGCCGTATTGTTCTCTACTTGCCTGTACCTTGAAAAAAAAAGTTGTGGTTTTTTTTTTTTTTTTTTTTTTTGCCTCCACTTTGATCCTGTCTTTTCTTAGCTCATCAGTTTCTGTCTTTTGGTTTTGTTTTGTTTTGTTTTGTTTACTCCTCTCACAGTCCCTCTTCAAAGCTTAGAACTTCTGCTTTCCTGCAACTGGCTTTTTATGTTCTCCTAATTGCTTGCCACCCTGCTCCTCACCTCTGAGCCTATGACTGTCTCCATCTTTACCACACTCACCACCTCCTCCACATCTTTAATCTAATTCTTACATCTCCACCTCCAGTGTCAGTCCCTAAAAATAGCAAGACCTGAGCATCCTCTATCAGGCCACATCTTGTTCACAAATTATGCACTCTCTTCCGTAATTTTTGTCATTAGTCCCAACAGTTACCTCCAGGCCATCACACCAAGCCACTGGGTCAGCCAGCTGACCTCTCCTCTCAGCATTCACGTCAATCTTTGAACATGGTTATTTCCCCTTTTGAGTTTCCTCGCTGTGTTTCCCGTTTCTTGCCTGCTTTTGCCAGCCTGTTGTCACAGCCAAGACCCTCAGCCTGAGTTTCTCCCACGTCCCTGTATGTATGTCAGTGTTTTGAAAGAAAGGCCGGTTCATCTCCTTCTGAAACAGACAAGATTGGGTACATTCCCGGTGGAATGGCCAGAGACTCAGTTTGTCTCCTTTCCCTGGCTCTAACACAACTCTAGACACAAGGTCTTATAAAAAACCTCAAAGCAAAGACTTAACCTTTTCCCAAGAGAATCCTCTCTATTGTTCCATCTTCTTTCACAAGGTTCTTCCATTTAAAGGTAAACAAATAAATATAGACTCCCAGACTCACTGTTCAATTGGTATAAAAGAAGAGATCATTCCCTTGGATGCAAAAGTTAATACTCTGCCCTAAATGTGTTTACTCTAGTTTCCCAGTAGGAATAAGCCAGAGACTGAATATAATCAGTGGCCCCATCAGTAATCACTTCAAAGAATGTATCCTGATACCTTTGTACTGACCAAGAATAGTTCTTCTAGAAAATATTAACATTTTGAAAGATGTACATTGAAATTATTCAAAAGGACCATGTGCTGGTCCTTTATCACCTTAATGCTAACCTTTTGGGCTTCTACTCCATATGGAAAGTTCCTTATGTTTTCTAGTAGCAATATGGTTCTCTTCAACTACTCACTTCCTCTTAAAGATTTTTCTTAACTCTTTGGAAAGGTCAATTTCAGATTATCTTCAGGAGACACTCTGGCATCCCATACAAGATCGAAGTTAAACTCTGGTGTGAAATTGGTAAAAATGTATAATATTTGACGTGACTAATACAAGGAATTGTAATTATTGTTTTTTTGTGTGTGTGTCATAAGTTGTGCCAGACATATGTGAGAGATTCTTATCTGCTAACTGGAGATATTTGTTTTTTGGTTTTTTTTTTTAAGTAGAACTGTTTATTTAGAGGATGATTGCTTATTTTGTTCTCAAAGCTGCTTCTTACCAGAAAGCTATTAGAGCAAATCATCCTTTAATAATGTAAAAACCTGCTGTGGGGTTGTAAGACTTGTGTTTATGATACAACAATTCTTGCTAATTAAAATGATTTGGGTTATAATAAGAGAGACATGAATAGAATTATTAGCTTTTTAAAGAATGCCAAGATCTACAGGAAACAAGAGGAAAGGGGGAGGATATGGGTATAAATTGAAAAAATATTTGTTTATGATGCCTTCAACTTAATATCAGAATCTCAAGGTTAGAAGAGTCCTCAGATTGAAGTGTGGACACATGTTAGGTAGTGGGTAGAAAGTATATTTGATAGAAAATCCTCAGGCTTCAAACCCAAGTACAAATTCAGCAGCTACAATGGCTAGTTTGGTCTCTTGCCAAAGCCCTATCTAACTAATCAGCTTCAAAAATTTTTTAGAATTCCTGGCCTCTCCTTCTTAGAAAAGTCTGTCACTCTTTTAAGTCAACAGATTTATCCCCCATTACTAACTTTCCCTTCTTTTACATACCAAGTAGCATCAGTCAAAATAGCAACAATAAAGGATAATAGTAGTTCAAGTGTCTCAAGCAGGGATTTCATAATGCACAATGATCTGCTCACCAAATGTATCTCATTTGGAGAAACACAGCATCACATTTTTACTGTAATCCAATTTCATTTATATTCACTCCTGTTTTACTAAGTTCAGTGAGGACTCATGTACTTTCTAATGTGGTGAAGGAGTAGACTTTAGATGCTTATAAGTCTGCCCTTAAAATGCCAACACAATGTGTCCAGGTAAGTAAAAATTTAGTTTTATTAACTCATGTTAAAACATTGTAGAGAAGTTGAGTAAGATCTAGATAGTTTTTATAGATAAAATATTTTCAATAAGTAGGTTTCTATAATAATACTTTGAGCTAAAATATCTTGTTATTAGTCCCCTTATGTTCTGGATATAAACTAGAAACATTTAAGCTCCAACACAAGTAGGAAATATAAAATAACATTTTAAGCATAAAGAGAAATCACTCATAAATGACCATTTATCATAATACTACATGAAAGGGACTGGCAGTAGTGGGTCACTGCCAGGAAAGGCTGGGGCATATGGCACTAATATAAGGGTACCTGATCCCAAACCAGGCAAAGTGAGGATCAATGGGAAGCCCAAATTTCACCTGTATGATGATCACTTATGTACCTAGCCCTGAATGGTACCCCACATCTTTAAAATTTAAAAAAATTAAGCCGGGCTCGGTGGCTCAGCCTGTAATCCCGCGCCTTTGGGAGGCTGAGGTGAGTGGATTGCCTGAGCCCGCGGGTTCGAGACCCGCCTGGGCAGCGAGACCTCATCTCTACAATAAAATCAAAAAATTAGCCGAGTGTGGTAGCACGCGCCTGTAATTCCAGCTACTCGGAAGGCTGAGGCGGAAGGATCGCCGGAGCCCAGCAAGTTGAGGCTGCGGTGGCCAGGAGCGGCCACTGCACTCCAGCCTGTGCTACAGAGTGAGACTCGAACTCAAAAAAAAAAAAAAAAAAATTTTTTTAAATTATACCATAAAAAATAAAATAAATTTTAAAAACTTTTACAAGAATAAAGAGTACTTTAATTTAACCTCTTTCACTTAATTCTTCGGGGAAAAAATACTTTTACATTGTTTTTATGCATTCTTACCTATAAGTCTCAGAGACTTTTTCTTTGAAATTTAGAATTAAAGAAACTGCCCTTTGAATATCAATCAGCAAACTTAATAAATGAGTTAAGCTGTTTCATATATATATAATATATAGTATATATTATATATTTTTTTTTCTTTTTTTTTTTTTTAGTTGGAGTCTCACTCTGTCACCCAGGCTGGAGTGCAGTGGCACGCTCACAACCGCTGCAGCCTCGACCTGCTTGGCTCAGGCGATCCTTCCGCCTCAGCCTTCCAAGTAGCTGGAACTACAAGTGTGCTCTACCACCCAACTTATTTTTTTACTTATTGTAGAGATGAGGTCTTGCCAAGTTGCCCAGCTGGTCTTGAACACCTGAGCTCAGGCAATCCTCCCGCCTCAGCCTCCCAAAGTGCTGGGATTATAGGCTTGAGCTATCGCACCTGGCCAATATTTTAATATTTTTAGTTGAACTGTCTGTCCACTGACAATTAAACTCACAAGAAATAATAGACAATAACAAAAGAAATATGAATCAGTGGTAATAGCTGAAGATACTAGCTTATCTGGTAATTACTAGGAAATGCTTAACAGAGGCAGTGTTGAATTGAAAATATGTCACTGGGCCTCCTTACTTTATTTTTAAAGAGACCTTACATAGAAAAATGCATCCATTCTCTTGGCTCAAGACATAAAACTTTAGTAGAGTAAAAGGCAGATATTTGTAGACCCCTGACTATTGAGGAACTATCCATACCTCTACTCTTTTTTGCAGAACTTCTATAAGACTGAACTTAACAAGGAAGAGATGTATATACGCTACATCCACAAACTCTATGATCTGCATCTCAAAGCACAGAACTTCACAGGTAATTCTGTCTTTTGGCTTAGATTGGGGGATGTGGGTGGGACACTGGTGTATTACATATGATAATGCTTGTGCTCTTTATAATTTGAGCTGAAGACTCAAGAATTTCTACTTTAAAATTTATTTTTAATTCAATGTGTGTTTCTAAATACTCCACATACATATATATATCTCATGTATCATATATATTTAGGTTTGTTGACTGTATTTCTGCATTTTTTTTTTTTTTTTTGAGTTGGAGTCTCACTCTGTTGCCTAGACTGGAGTGCAGTGGCTGCTCCCGGCCACCGCAGCCTCAACCTGCTGGGCTCCAGTGATCCTTCCGCCTCAGCCTTCCGAGTAGCCGGAATTACAGGCGTGCGCTACCATGCCCGGCTGATTTTTTTTTTTTGATTTATTGTAGAGATGAGGTCTCACTGCCCAGGCGGGTCTCGAACCCTGGGGCTCAGGCAATCCACTCACCTCAGCCTCCCAAAGGCGCGGGATTACAGGCTGAGCCACCGAGCCCGGCTAATTTTTTAGAAGTTGCTCTTGGGATTACGAAATACATACCCAACTTTTTTTATTTTATCACTTTCAAATTAAATATGGGAATATCACAACAATATAGATCCCATTATCCTTCCCACTTTATGTGGTAGTTATCACGTGTTTCATCCACATTCATTGAAAGTCCCATTAGATAATGTCATAATTTTTGCTTTCAATAGTCATGCCTATTTCAAAGAATTTAAGGGGATAAAAATAGTCTGTTCTATTTACCCAGATATTTGCCATTACTGTTATTTTTTTCTTCATCCATGAAATTCTCAGTTTCCCTCTGTTATCATTTTTATTCAACCTGAAGAACTTCTTTTAGTATTTCTTTTAAAGTAGGTCTGATGGCAAAGAATTCTATGAGTTTTCCTTCATTTGAGAATTCCTTGTTTCACCTTCATCCCTGAAGGATATATTTGCTGGATACAGAATTGTAGGTGAACAGTTCTTTTGTTTCAAGACTTTAAAATATTAACCCAGTGACTTCTGGCCTCTGCAGTGTCTAATGAGAAATATGCAGTCATTTAAATTACTCACCTTTATGAAATATGTCACTTTTTTCAGGATTTTTAGGACTTTATCTTTGGTTTTCGGTGATTTGACCGTTACAAGTAGGGGCATGGTTTTCTTGTTTGTTTGTTTTTTTTGAATTGGAGTCTCACTCTGTCACCCAGACTGGAGTGCAATGGCCACTCCTGGCCACCGCAGCCTCGACCTGCTGGATTCCGGTGATCCTTCCGCCTCAGCCTGCCAAGTAGCTGGAACTACAGGCACGTGCTACCACACCCGGCTAATTGATTTATTGTAGAGATGAGGTCTCACCAAGTTGCCTAGGCGGGTCTCGAACCCTTGGGTTCAGGCAATGCACTCACCTCAGCCTCCCAAATTGCGGGATTACAGGCTGAGCCACCGAGCCCGGCTAAGGGCATGGTTTTCTTTAAGTTTAATCTGTTTGGGTTTGAGGAGTTTTTTGGATATATGAACTTATTTCTTTCACTAAATCTGGGAGGTTTTCAGGCATTATTTCCTTACATATATTTTCTGTACCAATTCATCTCCTCTTTTTGAGATTCTACAATGGCATAAATGTTAGACTGATTAGTATTGTTTCTTAAGTTCCTGGAACTCTATGTAATTTTTTTTTCAACTTTTCTTCTTTCTTTTTTTCAGATTGATAATTTCTATTGACTCATCTTCAAGTTCACTGATTCTCTTCTGTCACATTACTCAACTATAGAACCTTTCCAGTTTAACTTTTCCAGTTTAATTTTTATTATTATATTATTCAGTTCTAAAATTTCCAGTAGTTGTTTTCTTTTTATAGCTTCAAGTTTTTTGCAGATAACTTCTATCTTTCCACTTATTCAAGAGTGTTCGCTTTTACTTCATGGTTATAATAACTGCTTTATAGTCTTTGCCTATAATCCTAACATCTATGTCATCTTGGAGATGGCATCTGTAAATTGCCTTTGTCCTTGGCGAGTTGTTTGGCTTTCCTAGTTCTTTGAAGGTCAGGTAATTTTGGATTATATCCTGGACTATTTGAGACTCTGGATTCTGTTAAAATCTTCTGGGAAATGGTGACTTTTTAAACATTCTAACAGACAGAAGTCTTGGTTTTGTTGATCCATTTGTTCATTCTACACTTGTACCTTGGATATGAGCCTAAGACTTCATATATAGAATTAACATATTCCTTTCTTGAACTTCCTCCTCTCTGTGATCCTCCTGGTTCTTTCCATTTCCTCAGGTCTCCCTTTCCTAAAACTCTGGCTATAAAGCCAAGGCTTGATCCTCTTCATACCATGATGCACTCCCTATAATTGGTCTTCCTATGGGAAAAGCAGAAAAAGAAAGGAGCCTATAGGAGCCATTACTGCCATTGCCATTGCCACCACTGCCACCACAATTTGCAGCTTTGTTCTAGGACTTACTTAGGCACCAGAAGAATCTAAAGACCTCCATCTTACAAAGGGTCCTCTTGCTAGTACTTTGACTAAAGGAGCTCTTCTTGGAGTCTTTTCTGTCTATTCTCATTTGCAGTGCAGGCAATAGAGGTCTAAGCCAGGAGATATGGGAGGCAAAAAATAAAAACAGAGAATGCAACAATGTATTGTTATTCTTTGAAACTGGTTTTCCTTCTTCGTCCACCTGCTTTTTTTTTTTACTTTTCAGAGTCCTTCGATAGATGAGTTGTATATTCTGCCCAGGATATTTAGCTCTAAACAATGGGAAAAATAGGGTGGAATGCACTTACTCCATCTTAACCAGAACCAGAACCTTTTAATTAGATTTTGGAACTACAAATCTTGGTATTTTTCCAAGGAACTCACAGTATTTTTCCAAGTAACTCCTGAATCATGGCTCCTCTCCCAGCTTTAAAAGAGTGAAGGAATCCTTCCTGGAATGGTACTTTTATTACCAGAATTTAATCATGCCTCTAGCTATGGTCCCACTATCTCAATTAATAGCATCACTGTTCACTCAGTCTGGAGACCCTGATGTTGTCTTTGATTCTTCTCTTCTAAACCTCTTCTGAATAATCATTCATGTTGTTCTACTGATCCTAGTTCCCACTTTTACTGCCTCAGACCTTCATTATCTTCACCTGGACTGTCTCTTAACTATTACTAGATGTTCTGCACTCCAGTCTGGGTGACAGAGTGAGACGCCAACTCAAAAAAAAAAAAAAAAAGAGTTTGCCAACCCTTCTCTTGATATCACTCTGCTGTCAGTTTATGTGGTCTGCAAAATAAACTTTAAATGTTTTAATCAAGGTCTGTCATAATTGAACTGCTTATCTGTTCAGCCTCCTCCTGCCACTTGTTCCACGTATTTTCTTTTTATCCTTCAAGATCAGCTCCTTCATCATCTTTTCCATGAAGCCTTCTTTCTCCGAAGTTCTCTTTCATCTCTTTTTTTCACCAACTACATGAACTCTTCTCTCATAGGCTGAGTTGATTTTTCCATCTCCTTTATCCCATTGCATTTTTCCAGATATTCATTAAAGCACTTATCACATTGTTTTTATTAATAATTGTATTTATATATTGTGTATATATACATGCATGCATGTATAAGTATTTGTGTTTAGATGGGTAGATGGGTGGATGGATAGATGGATAGATGGATGGATAGATTGATAGACAGATGATAGACAGATAGATAGATAGATGATAGATAATGTTCAAGGTGAGTTTCTTGAGGACAGCAGTGATGTTTTCTTGTCCTTAATTTCCTGAGTTCTTAGAATAGTGCTTAGCAATCTGAGATTTAAATCAATGCATTACTAATGAATGTACTCACTAATTAAATTTTCACACCTGGTAAGCAGATTTTTTCTTTCAATATTGGCAATTCTTGAATCACAAAGGAACATCTTAGAGACTTTTTAAAATTTTAAAGTCCATAAAAATAGAAATGATAGAGGGAACTGAGGACAAGCTATTCCAGATATATAACAGATATATTTTGGTTCTCTGAAATAAAGTCCAAATTTGTCTGATTATATTCAGAAATGGGTAAATCTTTTTTCTTAAGTTTGTTTACTCAATTTGCAGTCTTTATTTTCCCCAAAGTCATATGAAATAAGTTATTTTCCCATGTAACATTTTATTCTTTTCTCTTCTGTCCTCATTTTTGTCCTTGGAGAAAGTAAAGTTGATGGGAAAATTTTTCTATCCTTACAGGATTCTGTTCAAATGACTTAACCCTTTTTCAGCCTTTTGTGACAATGTCCTCCATTGCTATTCATTCAAGGTTTTGGGTTTTTTTTTTTTTTTGCATATTGATGTCCTTACTATATATTTCATAAAACGGTAGAATGAGATGTCCCATATTTAATAATATGGTAGTTCCTTTTGTTCAATTATAAATGTTTTTTAAAAGATTGTAGAAAATCTTGGAAGTGAGTCATTCTTCCTTCTTCAGTACATTTTGTCTTCTCAAGATGCAGAAGAATAAACATACAACATATTACACTAAAACATTTGAAATTTGTTAATTTGTTCAAAATCAGCTTTGTTGATGTGTTGTTCATGCCTTAAAGGTATATATGTTTTATTTAATTAAAATTTTCTATAGCTTCCTCTGTGTACACAATTTATCTCAGGTATATATTATCATTTTCCCAAATCAAATTCTGAAACAGGTATAATTTGTCTTTACAGCTTTCCCATGCCACTGGTCAGTCATTTGCCAGCTTCACCTGATAGCCTGCTGATGCCTCCTTGTTTTCCCAGACTTTCCCAGGGGCAGCTCACCCACACTTGACATTCAACTCTCCCTGAACTTTCCAAGGGCAAGCCTGGCAAGCCTGACTGGGGAAACAGTTGGGGCTAGAAACTTTCATTGTTCTTTCTTTTTCTTTTCTTTTTTTTAATAACTGCAGTAAAATACACATAGCATAAAATTTACCGTTTTTACCATGCTTAAGTGTACAGTTCATTCTTTGGCATTAAGTACATTTATATTGTGCAACCATCACCACCATCTACCTCCATATTCTTTTCATCTTCCCAAACTGAAACTCTGTACCATTAAACATTAAACTCTGTACTCATCAAACTCTAACTCCCTATTCCCTCTTGACAAGACAACCACTATTGTACTTTCTGTATTTCTGAATTTGACCTTCATTGCCATTTAAGTCACTCCCTGTGGGTAGCTGTGGGAAGGCTATCCTTCAGTCCTCCTAAACCTACAAATGATATGTTAGTCTCTAGGGTATTTTCTGAGTGCTCACGTGCTGGGGGAGACACAAAAGAAATTAGAGAAGATAACTCCTAAGCTAGGTCATCAGGAGAAAGCAGGAGTTTTTGGCAGCTGGGGTTGGGGGGAAGGCTAGAAGGAACAGGCTGAGGGGTCCCTTAGGTGCAAATCAGCACTGTATGATAAAGGGAACCAGGCTTGTTTAGATGGTAAGAGCAGAGAGTGTGGATGAGGGAACAAAGATACACATGGGGTTTCCTGAGATGCTTAGCATTTATTTTAAAGATGTGTGGGGAATTAAACATCAGAAAATCATCTCAGAGGATCTCAGTGAAAACTAGATGGCTGTTCAAACTACAGCACAGATCTGAAGATCTGATGATTGTCATTCTTATAAAGTCAGAGTAGTCTTCCATGGCGACCTGTGTTATGGCCATTCAGCTCAGTTTCTGCTTCCAGTGGTTACTGAAGCTGTGTAGTGTGGGCTCTCTCTGTCCATCTCACAGTCAGTCCCTGCAAGAAAGAGGCCAGTGAGTGCACAAGCAACAGGAGGCACCCCTGTCCCTCTGGGCAGCTTTCTTGTGCCCAGATGCCTTTGCACCAGGCTGCATCTTGCTCGTCTCTCCAAAGCTGATAATGGGGTCCAGGGGCTCCAACTGTGGGAGCTGGAGGCTCAGCAGCTCCTGAGGCTTCTTTAAACAGATGGTTGGGCTCCTCTCACCTGTGCTCTGTAGCGGCACAATGGGAAAATGTGGGTAGAGAGGCCAGTAAGGACCAAATCATAAGCAGCCTTCTCCGTCACTTTAGAGATCTAAATTTATGGTGTTAGCTACTGAGAGTCGTGGACTGGTTTTAATCAGGGGAGCAGCATGATAATTTGCTTTGAAGGAAGTTCATATTGGTAACAGGGTGCAAACTGAATATAGGGTGATAAGAGACTGCCAGTGGGTTTTGAGAGCTTTTGCAACAATAATTGAGCTTGGAGAGTATATGAGCTCACTAAAGGTAATTGAAGAAGAAAAAGGCCAGATGCTGTGTCTCATGGGACTTCTTCACTGAAAAGGCAAGAGGCAAGTGATGGCAACCATGACCCTTCTTATTACAACTGTCTTTTTTACATGCAGATGGCCAAATCATAATATTAGAACTTAACACATTACTTTAGGGCTTTATATGTAGTTATCCTTAAGACAAATAAAGGAAGAAAAATGATTACCATTTATTGATACCGTCTTAATAGCTACTGCAAGGGTTTTTGTTGTTGTTGTTTTTTCATCAGGGTCTTATGACAGGGGACCCCCAAAACACCAGAATTTATTTATTAAAAATTATGAATTTATTTTGACATGTTTCAACTTCAGTCACCTTCAAAATATTCACCGTTTGATGCACTACACCTATTGAGACACTTTTTCCACTGCTCAGAAAAGTTTTTAAACTCGTCGATTTTGGTGACTTTTAATGCCTCCTGTTTTTTGTTTCAAAAACGTTTCCCTTTGAGAGCTTTTTTCATCTGGGGAAAGAAGGTGAATAGGGAGGGTAGGGCATGGGGGTCATGCCATTTTTGGCCAAAAACTGCTGAAAACTCAGCATGGTGCGCTTGTAAATTACCCATCATGAAATGGGCAAATAGGTTGACTGAATCTTCAAAAAAAATTCACTGAAGTCAAACACAGCCTCTCACACCTAAACTAGCTGGTACACTGATGGGTTCCTAAAACACCTAGTGGTGGAAGCCTGTACTACAAGGGATCTGCCCTCCAAAAGATAATTCTGGTTTTTTTAGGGTCTTCCATCATACTTTGTCACTTAGGCTGGAGTGCAGTGGCACAATCATAGCTCACCACAGCTTCAGCCTCCTGGGTTCAGGTCATCATTCCACCTCAGCCTCCCAAGTATCTGAGACTATAGGCACATACCACCAAGCCTGGCTAATTTTTTAGATTTTTTTCTACAGACAAGTGTTCACTATGTTGTCTCAAATTCCTTGGCTCAAGCAGTCCTCTCATCTCGGCCTCCCAGAGTTCTGGGATTACAGACATGAAAAGTCACTACTAGGTCTTTTAAGAGGTAGTGTTAAATGGCTCAATAACATACATGATTGTCCATTTTTATTCAATTTTGTAAATGAGTTGGCTGCTACAATATTAGAAGAAAAGCTTATTGTATTCCTTCATCAATGGCAATGAATTCTGGTTCCTATTCTTGATCTATTTGCATATCAGTGGTTCAGGAAAAGAAGAAACCTGAGGAATGGCAAATATTCTGCAACTACACTACCCATCTGCCAACCATGCTTAAATCCAGGTTGCTTGTTCCATCTGTGTATATATAGAAAATCACCCCCTTGCTTATTTCTACAGGAAATCCAATCATATCAAGCATGCCATGATTTCAGTAGTCTCCACTGAAGATTTGTGGGGTGAAACAAGGGGTCATATCACACAGCCCACAACAGTTTTTTCTCTCAGTGCGCGCACACACACACACACACACTCTCTCTCCTCATCCAAGACATCCACCCTTATTCTGTCACTCGATTTTTTTTTTTTTTTTGTCTTTACTCAACTCCTCTCTGGCTTCTTTGCCCCTTCAAAATTCTGCCTATACTCTGAACCCCCATACACACCAGTTTCAATTTTTTATCCCTGTGTTATCCAAAAGAATTTATTTGCCTTTTTTTCTTCCTAAGCATGCCCTTTTGAAGGGGCTTATAGTCCCCAAAGGACTTTCTAAGCAAACTTTCCTTGCACTCAAAGGCCTGTCTCCCCTACATCTTTGAACCAACAACAAGAGATCCTTGAACATTTTTATTCTGCCGTGGCATACAGATGTTGTAGGGAAAACAAAAACAAAAAGCAAAAAAAAATAGAGAAACAGAAAATACAAGGAACCAAAAGACTGAATACAGATCTCTGATAATTCCCTCATTCAGGGGAAGCCACCATTCATTTTTTTCCAATGTCTCTGAAACTGGCCCGTTTGAGGGAGTATGGTCTGGAGTCCTGCCTGAATTTGTTGCCTTCCCTCCTGGCTTGCAGAAGCTGCATACACCCTCCTGCTATATGATGAGCTGCTGGAATGGTCTGACCGGCCCCTCAGGGAGTTCCTGACTTACCCCATGCAAACCGAGTGGCAGCGCAAGGAACACCTGCACCTCACCATCATTCAGAACTTTGACAGAGGCAAAGTAAGTGGCCCTGCCTGACCTGCAGTCCCTCCTGAGGTGATTGTGTTGGTGTCCTTTTTCCTTTCATTTCTAGTTTATGAATGGCCACTCCTTGAGCAAGCATCCTCACTTTGTTTTTTGTTTTTTTTTTTTAAGAGACTAGGTCTAGCTCTCTCTCCCAAGCTGGAGTGCAGTGGCATGATGATGGTCACCATAGCCTTGAACTCCTCGGCTCACGCAATCCTCCCTGCTCAGCCTCCTGAGTACCTGAATTATAGATGAACACCACCACACCTGGATTTTTTTTTAAATAGAGATAGGATCTCACTTTGTTGCCCGAGCTGATCTGGAACTCTCGAACTCCTGGGATCAAACGATGCTCTCGCCTCAACCTCCCAAAGTGCTAGGATTACAAACACAAGCCACCATCTGTCCCAATCCTCACATTTTAATATGCATTTAAAACACCCAAAAACTTGTTAAAATTCATATTCTCAGGTCCCACCCCTTATTCTGATTAAGTAGGTCTGGCATGGGGTTGGGAATCTGATTTTAACAAGGACCCTAGGAAATTCCAATGTGCATGAACTTTGCATTACACTTTTGGTAAACACTGATCTCGAGGTTTGACACCTAATGACTTAGTCCATGCCAGCTGCTATAACAAAATACCCTAGACGAGGCAGCCTATGAACATTTATTTCTCATAATTCTGGAGGCTAAGAAATCCAAGGTCAAGGACATGAAAGATTCAGTGTCCAGTGAGGCTTTGCTTCCTCATAGATGATGCCTTTTTGAGGTGTCCTCACATGGTAAAAGGGGCTAACTAGCTCTCTGGGGCCTCTATTATAAGGACATAAGCATTAATCATGAGGGTTCCCCACACAGTCCCTAATCACCTCCAAAGGTCCTACCTCCTAATATTGTCACCTTGGGGGTTAAGATTTCAACATGTAAATTTGAGGGGGACACGAACATGCAGACCACAGCACTCAGGTATTTTATTCTCTGAAAAACCATTGTCACCCCTCACTCCCTCCCCAAATTGGCATGCATTTTGCCCCCCTTTTTTTAAAATAAAAAATATGAAACTATTTATTTAAAGAATTTTAGGGCATCCCATCAAATACAGAGATGCTCTGAGGTGCTAAGTAAACCTCATGGTTCATAATGCAATTTTAGTACATCACTTTACTCAACTCAACTTCTGCTCCCTCTTCAAGGGCTCTCAGTACTCTTTAAAAAAAAAAAGATGTAGGGTATAGGATTAGGTATACAAGTGGTCATTGTACAGGTAAAGTTTGGGGCCTCCCTTTGGTCCCCACTTTGCCTGGTTTAAGATCAGGTACCCTTACTGATGTTGTGTTCTCCCATCCCCTCCAGTACTCTTTTTTTAAATGTGTCAATCTGACCACCAATGTTTATTTGTTTTGAACACTCAGATGTTTTGACAGTGCATATTTTAGGTTTAAATACATCTCCCAAATTGCAATGGTTAAACAGAAAATTAACATACCACCAGTGGCTGTTATTCCTTTACAAAATATAATAGGGTCCATGTAAAAATTTGATGTAGGGAAATTGCTTGTTTCACATCCTCCTTTATTATTTATCTAGCCACACTGATCTATCATTACATGAATAGCAAAAGAAATGTCTTTGTTCCCTCCGGCTCTGAAGTTTCCACTTGTGGGATAACCTATTACAAAATCTCTGGTTTGTATATGAGACCATTCCCAAGAGTTTTTGCTAGATCAGGGTTGCAGACTATGGTCCAAGGTCAAATGGCTCATCACCCGTTTCTGTATAGCCCCATAAGCGACAAATCTTTTTTTTACATTTTTAAATGGTTGAAATCAAAAGAATAACATTTTATACTGTAGGAAAATGACATGAAATTCACATTGCAGTATCCCTAGATAAATTATTTTTTCTTTTTAAGTCAGTGTCTCACTCTGTTGCCTAGGCTGGAGTGCAGTGACATGATCATGGTTCACCACAGCCTCAACCTCTGGGCTCAGGGGAGCCTTCGACCTTAGTCTCTGAGTAGCTGGGACTACAGACACGCACCATCATGCCCAGCTAATATTTTGATTTTTTGTAGAGACCCGTTCTCATCTTGTTTCCCAGGTTGGTCTCAAACTCTTGGACTCAAGCAATCCTCCCACCTTAGCCTCCCAACGTGCTGGGATTACAAGTGTGGGCCAGTGTGTTCAGCCCCTAGATAAACTCTCACTGGAATACAGCCATGCTTGTTTGTGTCTATGGTTCCTTTGGTGTTATAACAGCAGAATTGAGTCATTGTGACAAAGACTGTACGGCCCTTAAATATTGACTCTCTCTGGCCATTTGCAGAAAAAATTCACTGGCACCTCTGCTAAATCTAAGAATTTTTAAATGTCTGCTGAGAATAACCAGCTAGGATACTCACAATTTGCAAGGGCAACTTAGCCAACTTACGAATCCAGGGTCCAGTCATAGATAATTGGGTCTTAGGGCTGGGCATGGTGGGTCACGCCTATAATCTAAGCATTTTGGAAGGCCAAAGTCAGAGGATTACTTGAGTCCAGGAGTTCAAGACCAGCCTGGGCAACATAGCAAAACTTTGCCTCTACAAAAAAAATCAAAAAATTAGATGGGCATGGTGGCACACACCTGTAATCTCAGTTACTCCAGCTGCTGAGGTAGAAGGACCACCTGGGCCCAGGAGGTTGAGGCTGCTGTGAGCTATGATTGTCGTGATCATGCCACTGCACTCTAGTGTGGGCGACAGAGACCCCAACTAAGTAATAATAAAAATAATAATAATTATGGGGCCTTAAAAGTCCGTGGTAATTTCCTCCTCAGCACCAAGGGCCTGTTTATATCCATCTATTTGACCCTTGTAGAACTGTTGTTATTTCATAGATGATGATTCTGGAATAACAGAATGTTAATAACAGAATGTTGCTTCTGCAACATATATTCGTGACTATTGTGGTAGATTATCATCTCCAACTTTCTTTCTTTTTTTTTTTTTTTTTGAGTCAGAGTCTCACTCCGTTGCCCAGGCTGGAGTGCAGTGGCACACTTACGGCCACCCCAGTGTCGACTTACTGGGCTCCAGCAATCCTTCCGCCTTAGCCTTCCAATTACCTGGAACCACAAGTGTGCGCCACCACGCCTGGGCTGGTCTTGTACCTGTGGGCTCAGGCAATCCACTCACCTCAGCTTCCCAAAGTGCTAGGATTACAGGCTGAGCCAGCGAGCCCGGCTATCATCTCCAACTTTCTAAAGATTTTTAATAATTTGCATTTTAATTACATGATGTTTTCAAGCTGAAAATTGTAGTGATGTGATCGAAGGAGTAAGTCTTGATGATCTGAAAGCATCCTGTCCTGACCCGTGAGTAAAAGGAAGTCAGTGTTGTGGGATGTTGCGTTGATACCATTCATTTGTCCACAGTGTTGGGAGAATGGCATTATCTTGTGCCGGAAGATTGCTGAGCAGTATGAGAGTTATTATGACTACAGGAACCTGAGCAAGATGAGGGTAAGGTGCCTGGCTGCATCTCATCAGGCTGTGGCCTCCTTTTCTGATTAGATTCCCAATGTGGTTCTATGAAATTAACTTTGTGATCATCTTGCTATGTCTCGCAGGAACCTTTTTTTATGATGTGCTTCCTCTGAAGCATACTCAGCTATTTATGTACACAAATAGCATAATGTTTTTGATTAATGTACAAAACATGAGCCCCTGATCTATCCTAAAACACCATATATGAAACATACAACTGAATCTAGGATTAATACTTTCCGTTTATTGTGGAAAATCTCCACGCTGTTTGAAGAGCTTCCACTCTCACACGAATCTCTGTGATTGTGCCATTCTCATTCTTAGTCCCATAATCTGCAAATCTGTAGAAATGGCTCCTGACCCATTTTTAAATAATTTAGGGCCACATTCGGTAGCTTCAGAAATATGTTTTTGTTTGCTAGATCTAGACCAAGGTTTGAGTACTTAAGAGCTCAAGGCATTTAATATTCTGCTTCTCTGAACCAAATGTTTTATACCTTCTTTGCTTTTAGGTTCAAACAAGTCCTTCTTGCCCTCTTTATTCTTTAGTGACATGAGCATTTTGTGTCATCTTGTAATATACAAGATCCTGCTGAGTGCTTAAGCTCTCAGACTTTCTAAAATAGGATCATCAGTTTTTATATATTAAAAAAAGATTACAATGTTACCTTTTAATTTTGAGGTAGCCATTTAAAAGATGATACCATAAGCCTTTAACAGCTCATAAAATCCCTTACCCCCCCAACAAGGAATTTCTTCAACTGGCAGGAACTGACTCTGCCCTTTTGGCTTAGCATTTCATGTCCGCAGTTCATCGATATTTCTTCTAACATGAAAACCAGAGAGAAAAATATTGTTTTAACTCCAGTCCATCATGCTGACTCTGGCAGGCACTGCAGTTTTATATAAAAACATTGCTGTTCATCTCTTGGCATCCTGTCCCTGTAACAGAAGCGAGGTGACGATATTTACCCGTGAGAGCCCTTGGGTGCGATTTTTATAAACTCAAAGCATTACACTTCATGCCAACTGCTCTTCGGGGTGTTGTTACTGGGGGTGGGGGATAGAGGGGGAGTGTTCAAGTGCAATATTAGTCTTTCTCTAGAAACCCTGGGGATGATAATACTATGAATGGGAAGCCATAAGCTTTATGTGCTTCATAGTTTCAACACTGTCAGACACACTTAAGAGCTTTCAGCCCAGACAGCACTTTGCACTATGGGTCTCCTTTGGTTTGGTTTGTTGGTTTATCCCTGCCCAAGCTGTGCAAGGTTGCACCTTCCAAATGTCCTGAATTATTGCCACAAGCCAGGTGGAAGCAAATCCACAGGTGACTACATCTGGCACGAGAATTCTCCAGAAAGGTTTTGCTTCTGATAATTCATGTTCATTTCTATTTAACTGTGAAGAAAATATTTCCTGGAAAGATTGCGTAGGAATACTTTTTTTGGTTTTTTTTGGTCATAGTGTGTAATAATACGCTTGATCCTTTAAAGCAAACTACAGCTTGTAGGCCTAGCAGAATTGAGTAGTTACTTTGACAGAGACCATATGGCTCACAAAACCTAAAATATGTACTCTCTAGACATTTATAGGTAAGTTAGCCAGTCCCTGCCTTAAAACATCAAAAATGGAGTCAGAATTTCTCCGACTCAATTAAAATAAAGTTCTCCTTTACACACAAGGAAAATCCTCTTCTATAAGTTGATAAAGACGAAAGGTAAACCAAATTTTAGAACTCTTCCTATGCTTTTCTAGATGATGGAAGCCTCTTTGTATGACAAAATTATGGATCAGCAGCGACTTGAACCAGAGTTCTTCAGAGTCGGATTTTATGGGAAAAAATTTCCATTTTTTTTAAGAGTAAGTAATATACTATTTAATTTGCTTTCATACTTCTAATACAGGTATCCCAATCAAGGAAACTAAGATGTTAATAATGTTTTATAAGACAGGAAATAAGTCTGTAACATTATGATATTTTTAATATATTTTAATATTCAATTTGTAAATATTTGTAAACACTATATTAATCTAGAATGACTTGTTTTAAATAATTTCCTGGATATCAACCAATCTATCTCTTTCTAACTTTACTATACTTGGTTGAGCAATCTTTGGTAATTATAGTTTTTCTTGTGTGATATTCACTGTCCTATTCAGTCTGTAATTTCCCTAGAGTTAGCATTATAGAAAAACAGTGGAACATCACAGGAGGCTGGGAGTTGCAGACTATAGAAAACAGTGTGCCCTGGCATGGTGTCTCACTCCTGTAATCCCAGCACTTTGAGAGGCAGAGGTAAAAGGATTGCCTGAGCCCAGGGGTTCAGGACCAGCCTAGGCAACTTGGTGAGACCTTGTGTCTACAATAAATCAAAAAATTAGCTGGGCATGATGGCATGTGCCTGTGGTTCCAGCTACTTGGAAGGCTGAGGCAGAAGGATCACCTGAGTCAAGAAGGTCAAGGTGGCCATGGCAGCATGCCTCTGCACTCTAGTCTGGGTGACAGAGTGAGATTCCAACTCAAAAAAAAGAAAAGAAAAGAAAACAGTGTGGTTTTATTTCACATCATCTGGAAACCCTACCTCCAGAATCGTGTGAAAGTGTTGTTTGGCATTTTGATAGCTTTGTGAAAAGGTAAATGTCAGCCAGCAAAGAGATCTAACTTATTGCTAGAATGAACTCTATTTCTACAAAGAAAATTTTTCAGACATTTTAAGGTAGCTACTAGATAATAGAATATTCAACCTCGTTCTTTCTGTTTTGCACATTCTGCCAAGTGTAGTATCTTACATGCTTGGATATTTATTGAACACTTTAATATATAACATCTTTTATATATAAAAATATTGATTGAAAGAAGAAATGCACTTCCCCAAGCAACTAAGGAAAAGTGTCTGGGATAATTTGTAAAATCAAGTCAATTTATCACAACTTTAAATCTCAGTATGCAAATATGTTGGTATTTGTGTTTACTTACATCTTGCTTTAACTTTCAGCACATATGAATGAATATAGTATGGCTGTGCTTAGAGAAGAAGGAAGAGGAGAAATATTTCACTTTGTTGTTTAATAATCATTAGCTTATCTGCCTTTCAGAGTGAAAAATATGATAGACAAACAGATAGATGATACAGAGCTAGGCAGGTAGGTAGGTCAGTAGGTAGGATAGATGATGGATGGATGGATGGATAGATAGGTAGATGATAGAGAGATGACAGATAAGTGATAGATATAGATGGATGATAAATGATAGATAGGTAGAGAATATAGATAGATAGATAGACAGGATGGTAGGTAGGTCGGTAAGTAGGATAGATGCTGGCGGGATGGATGGATAGATATATAGATAGGATAGATGATAGATAAGTGATAGATATAGATAGATGATAAATTATAGATAGATAAGAAAGATAGATAGACAGACAGACTATTCATTTTAATTTCACAAGGAACAAATACTGAAATGATAGGTTGATGCTTTCTTTAGTTGATAGAAACGTCCATGGGTTTGGGTGCTACAGAGACACCGTGTGAAATCTACCAGTTACATCACAAGAGAATCCTCATGATGTTGTGCCTGGTCACAAGGCTAACTCTGCAGCTGGAGCTGCTTGAGAAGAAGGAGATCTCAATCCCAGAATGAAAACAATGGCAGGTAGTTGCAGTGACACACACTTGTAATCCCAGTTACCCAGGAAGCTGAGGTAGGAGGATCGCCTAAACTCATAATTTCAAGACCAGCCTGGGAAACATAGCAAGACCCTGTCTACAAAAAAGAAAGAAACAGAAAGAAAGAAAAAAGCAAATTCGGAAGAACACATGCCGAATTTAAAAGACTAGGTTTTGGAAGTACACATAGTCCTGAGCTATTATTGGCAACTCCCCCGAGGAGTACACATGGCCCAGACTGAGGTTCTGAGTGGAGTAACAGACCTTTTAGATGTGAGCAGCACAGAGGGCTAGAGACTGCACAGTAGGGTCTAGACATGATGCTGCAACTGTACAGCCCTTTCCTCTGTTAGCACAACATGGTGCAAAGTGAAAGGTTATGTTTCCTTTCATATCATACCCAGGGTTAACCTATCCATTATGTATAGTAGGTGCAATAATTAGGAACCAAATGTTTTCAGAACTTTTAGGTTGAAGAAAATGTTATAATACATTATGTAGTTTATTGTATGTTATACATTAGATAATATTAATGTTGATATACTAAATTACTTGTACAATATAATTTTCAACATTTTTTATGGGCCGGACAAGGTGGCTCATGCATATAATCCCAGCACTTTGGGAGACTGAGGTGGGAGGATTGCTTGAGCCCAGGGGTTCGAGACCAGCCTAGGCAACACTTGCTCTGCAAAAAACGAAAATCCAAAAATTAGCCAGGCATGGTGGTGTAAACCTGTAGTCCAAGCTACTTGGGATGCTGAGCCAAAAGGATCACCTGAGCCCAGGAGGTCGAGGCTGCAGTAAGCCATGAGACATGAGCCATAATCATGCCACTGCACTTCAGACTGGGTGACAGAATGAGAACCCTGACTCAAAAAAAAAAAAAAAAATTATGAGGGGCCTAGGTAGGCAAAAGTGTCTAGGGTCCACAAAAAACGTGATGCTGCTCTGATCAAATTCTGAGTTTAGCCAGCAAGTGTACAGTAAGGTACCATAGACATCTGTCTATTATGTACAATTACTGTTAATTAAAAGTGTAAAGTTTTAAAAAATTAGAAGTAATTCAAGAGTCATAATTTAAGGAGAGTTTAGCAAATTAGAAAACTGCATTAGCTAATTGAATAAATTTTGTTAAAAAGTCAATTAGAATAAATCAATTTTCTGTATCATTCTTTTTTAAAACAGTTTTCCAGGCTATAAATGGCGTTTCCTTCCAAAAGAAGGAGAAGGGTCCCCCTCTATTGGTTTCTAAAGGGCACTGCACTCTTTGGAATCTTGGGGCCGGACTTTTTTTTGAGGAACTCAAATTCTAGTCTGTTCTTCTATTTAAAAATAAGTAAATATTAACATTTAAAACTTCCTTTCATTGTTTGATTTTAAGATAATTTTTAAAGCTCAAATAATTTAACACATTTATACAATTGTACGATCTAAGCAATCTTTTCCCCTCATGGAAAATGGGTTCTTTAAAGAGTGTTGACAAATCTGAATGACCCAGTGGTTCTACGCCTAATATATATTAAAGAAAATTGAGACTATATGTTCACACAAAAGCGTTCTCTGAATCTTCATAGCATTATTCATAATAGCCAAAATGTGGAAAGTGCCCAGTGCCATCAACTGACAAATGGATAAACAAAATGTAGTGTATCTATGCAGTGGAATATTACTTAGCAATAAAAAAAGAGGAAGTAGGCCGGGAGTGTGGCTCAACCCTGTAATCCAAGCACTTTGGGAGGCCGATGCGAGAGGATTGCCTGAGCTCAAGGGTTTGAGACCAGCCTGGGCAACTTGGTAAGACCTTGTCTCTACAATAAATGAAAGAATAACCCGGGTGTGGTAGCATGCATCCATAGTTCCAGCTACTTGGAAGGCCGAGGCGATAGGATCACCTGAGCCCTGTAGGTCGAAGCTGCTGTAGCCGTGAGCGTGTCACTGCACTCCAGCCTGGGCAACAGAGTGAGACTCCAACTCAAAAAAAAAAAAAAAAAAGTGGAAGAGGAAGTACTGATATATGCTACAAAATGGAGGAACTTTGAAGGATTATGTTGCGTGAAAGAAACCAGTTACAAAAGGCCAGCCACATTGTATAATTCCGTAAGGCAAATTCATGGAAACAGAAAGTAGTTTTCTGGTTGTCAGGGGCTGGGGGAAGGTGAAGATAGGAAGTGACTGATAATAGGCACAGGATTTCTTTTTGAGATGTTGAAAATGTTCGGAAATTATGCCTCATAATCATGGCACTGCAGCCTTGAACTCCTGTGCTCAACTTAGCTTCCCGAGTAGTTAGATCTAAATGTACACATCACTACACCAGCTAATTTTTCTTAAATTTTATTTATCTTTGTTGCCCAGGCTGGTCTCAAACTCCTGGCCTCAAGTAATTCTCTCGCCTTAGCCTCCTAAGTAGTTGGAACTTTGTACGAATGCAACAAAATGGTTTCTCAATACCATTGAATGCTTATATGCTTAGAGTAACTCTCTGATTTTTACAGACTGTTGTTATATATAGGCATTGTATTTTAAAATATTTCAGTTATTATGCTCTTCAGATATTATTTTGGGTTCCTGTAATAGGCAGGAAGAGATGTATTTTATTGAGCAAATTTATTATCTTTTGAGCAGAATTTTAAAAATACAGCTCAGAAGAGCAGTTTATGCAAAAATAGGGACCTCATAGACCTGAAAAACACTGCAAACTTTGGTCTTATCTCCCCAGGCCATGTACTGCTCTCTCTTCTTTTTTTCAAGATCTCCAGGGCATGAGATCCCATGACCTTTCTTGATCTTGGTAGCTAGTAGGAGCTTTTCCTGGATATACCAGGCCATGTTCAGAGTAGACAGCACTCAGGGTTTAGACTCAGACTTGAGTCTCAATCTAGTACATGTGGACAAAGTACTTAAACACTCAGAACTGACTGGGCACAACAGCTCACACCTGTAAGCCCAGCACTCTTGGAGGTCAAGGCTGGAAGGTTGCTTGAGCCCAGGAATTCAAGAAAAGCCTGAGCAACATAGCAAAACCTCTTCTCTACGAAAAGTAATACAAAAAATAAAAAAATTAGCCGACCACAGTGGCCCCCACCTGTAGCCCCAGCTACATGGGAAGCTAAGGCAGAAGGGTTGCCTGAGCCCGGGAGTTCAAGACTGTGGTGAGCCATGATTGTGCCACTGCACTCCAGCGTGGGCAACAGAGTGAGACTCTGACTCCAAAAAAAAAAAAAAAAAAAAAAGAATTGAAGTCTTGATTCCCTAATTATAAAATAGGGTGTGTGGGTGACTACCTCTCAAGCTCATATGGGTTAAACAAGATTTATGTGGAGTGCTTTATCAATGACCGTGCTCAACATCTATAATTTCATTATCATTAAACTGTCAGAAAGAGTTCCTCATATCCAAACAGATCACTAAGAGAGCTGGGAAAACTGCCCATCTTCCCAGCTCTCTTAGCCTTCACCATTCTTACCTGAATAAGAGAGTCATGACCCACAGAATATTTATATAGAGAGAAAATTTAAAAAAAAACCAAACAGATAAAAATAGGTCCAACATTTAGCAAGGCCCTAAAAATCCTCATCCTTAGTTTCAGCCAGTTAACAGGATTCCTAGCTCCAAGAGCTGAGCTGGTTGTGGCAGGGAAGTTTCTCTGCCAGCCCTTCCCAAGCTGGAATACAGATGGACTGTCTTCTTTCCATGGAAGGCTCCATTTAGTGAAAGTATTAAGGCTGATCTCAGTGGCCTTTTAGGAAGAATGTAATAAAATGTATTTTTAGAGATTGTCTTTACTTTTCCTCCAAATAGTGACTTTATCCACATGAGTTAGATATGAACTTTATAAAAATAATCTTTAACACATGTACTCATGAACATTTAAAGGGAACACTGTTGCTTTGTTTTTATAATTTGGTACTCTGAGAATCGAAACTTCTTTGTACCTCATGCAAGTGACTTGAGAAGAGTGAAGCATTCTATTTGTTCTTATTAAAAGCAGAAGAAGGACAGGCGCGATAGCTCAAGCCTGTAATCCCAGCACTTTGGGAGGCCAAGGCGAGAGGATTACCTGAGCTCAGGGGTTCGAGACCAGCCTGGGCAACTTGGTGAGACCTCATCTCTACAATAAATCAAAAAATAAGCCAGGCGTGGTAGTGCGCGCCTGTAGTTCCAACTACTTGGAAGGCCAAGGCAGAAGGACCGCCTGAGCCCTACAGGTCAAGGCTGCAGTGGCTGTGAGCATGCCATTGCACTCCAGTCTGGGTGACAGAGTGATATTCTGACTTTAAAAAATAATAATAAAAGCAGTAGAGAGTGAAGTTTCATGTTCTTCATCCTGCATTTTTAATATTTCAACAGCCTGGACATAGTGGCTCACACTTATAATCCCAGTACTTTGGAAGGCCAAGATGGAAAGATTGCTTGAGGCCAGGAGTTCAAGACCAGCCTGGGCAACATAGCGAGACTCCATCTCTACCAAAAAAAAAAAGTTTTAATTAGCTGAGCCTGGTGACATGTGTCTGTAGTTCTAGCTGCTCAGGAGGCTGAAGCAGGAGGATCATTTAAGCCTAGGAGTTCAAGACTGCAGTGAACTATGATTGTACAGTTGTACTCCAGCCTAGGCAACAGAGTGAGACACTGTCTCTAATTATTTGTTGGTTTGTTTACATTGGGACAAATTTCTCAGACTGTTTCAGTTTATTTTTTTCTTGTTAGAGTGTATTGATAAGGGGCATGTGGTCATTTACTGTCTGTGTCCTATTTTTTGGCTTCTCTGTAATTAATGCACTCAATGATATAGCCCTACTTTCTTTTTGGGTTCCATTTCCAGAATAAGGAGTTTGTGTGTCGAGGCCATGACTATGAGAGACTGGAAGCCTTCCAACAGAGAATGCTGAATGAGTTCCCCCATGCCATCGCCATGCAGCATGCCAACCAGCCTGATGAGACCATCTTCCAGGCAGAAGCTCAGTGTATCCACACCTGCAAGGGCAAGATTCCAGTGAGATGACACTGGCTCTTAGCTACGGAGCATTTTCCTGCAAGGTTGTTCAGCCTCAGGGCCCTTCTTGATAGCCACATTCTTACTCTCCCGCTTTCTCGTCCTCATAATTTCAGTTTAGCTCCTTCTGAGCAGAGCTTAATTGTTCCATTTATTATCATGATGTCAGTTGAAAGAAAACCCCTTAAAAGCATAGTTCCCTTTTAATTAAGCCTCTTGTGTATCTCAACCCTGCTTTTAAAGCTCTTTTTTAGTGATTTCCTTTAGAATAATTTTCCTCTGTATATCCTGTGGAAATTACTTCAGTTCAAGAAAATGATAGCATTATGTTTACTGGTATACGCTATCTACCCCTTTTCCCCCTGATATTTTTATTCTGGAATGTAGATGGGAGAGAAGAGGTACTGTATCTTTTGGGGCCTCTTAGCTATAATGTCCCAGACAGCCTTTAATAATTGCTTTTTAATTCACACTGCCATGTCTAAATACAAACAACTCAAATGAAATTACATAGACATTAGAGACAAAGGCAGTTTGCCCCACACTCCTTTGTGAGTCCCTCTGCCTCTTCCTGAAACTGAAAGCCTTAAGCAATACCTGAAACTTCCACTAACATTATGGATACCATAACAAAGCAGAAACCAAAATGAAAGAAATTACAAATAGAAAAATACTTTCTATCTTTCATTGAATGAGAAGAGAAGGAGGTAAATATCCAAGTAAATATAATGTAATTTTTAAAAAGTAACAACTATAAATACTCTGTCTATCCATACAAGATTTGGGAGAGCAGATACCACAAATGTGGGAAGGTTGGGGACACAGACAATCACACAGGTAAATGTAAGTCAGTGTCATTGTTCTGGTTTCTGCCTTTGGTTATGGTTGTATAGGTCTTTACACATTATTATAAGCAAACAGTGAATTTAAATGGGTCATGCACAGACTAAAAATTGTCTCATGACAAGGATTAGGGTGATCCTAATTCTGACTGCCTAAGACCCAAACCTTTCCCATCCACCCCAACAAAAAGAGGCTAGTGTTATCTAAATTCACAGGTCATGGAAATTTCAAACTGTTACTTCACCTACCTAGAACTAGTTCAAGGCCTGTAGTTTGAGACATGATTTGCTACTCACTGAGTTCTTGGCAGTTTTTAAAATGACTCTAACCAAAATGGAAACACCAGATTGTTACCCATCCTCTCCTCCCTGCCACACTCTGCTCGAGCCAGACTTCTATGGAGTTTGCCAAGTCGGGTTCTCTCCTTGACTCTTGAATCCTAGATTTGCAAATATATGCCGTGACTCCCATTCCGGAGAGCCAAGAGGTCCTGCAGAGAGAGGGTGTCCCGGACAACATCAAAAGTTTTTATAAAGTGAATCATATCTGGAAATTCCGCTATGACAGACCATTTCACAAAGGCACTAAGGATAAAGAGAATGAGTTCAAGGTACCATGCCGTCCTTATTACATGCTAACTCCCCAGATAGATTGTGAGCACCTGGGGGTACCACCCTTGGTTAATATTTACTCAGAATAGTATCAATTGTCTGAATCAGAAGGTACTATATGAAGGGGGACCCAAAAAACTTGGAATATTTATTAAAAATTGTGTATCTATTCTTACATGCTTAAACTTCAGTCATCTTCAAATTCCTCTCCGTTTGATGAAATATACCTATCAAGGTGCTATTTTCAAACACTGCTCAAAATAGTTTTGAACTTGTCCACTTTGATGCCTTTTAGTGCTTCTGTTTTTTGTTTCACCTCTTCCACATTGGCAAAATGTTTTCCTCTGAGGTCTTTTTGCATCCAGAAAAAAAAAAAAAGTCGGGCAAGATTGGGTGAAAAGGGAAGGTGGGTACAGGGTTCATGCCTTTTTTGGTCAAAAACTGCTGAACAATCAACACAGTGTGGGCAGGTGCACTGGTAAATCACCCATCATGAAATGGACAAACGCTTTGAAAGAATCTCCAAAAAAATACTCATTTAAGCCGAATGCAGCCTCTCACAACAATGCTAGCTGGTACACTGATGCTGATGGGTTCCTAGAACACTTACCTAGTGGTGGATGTTGTGCTACCAGGGGCCTGCCCTCCAAAAAAATAATTCTGGGTTTTTTGGGGTCCCCCTCACAGAAATCATTTAGTCTAGTTGGTTCTGCTACTCTGCTGTGTATCAGAGTGACATGGAGTACATTCTGACCAAGCAGTCTTCTGGTCTCCAGCCCAGGAATTCTGACTCAGTGGGTCTGGGAGGAGGTTTTGGTATCAGCCTTTTTGTGATGATTCTAATGCCAGGGGTCCTAAGGCTAGTCTTTGAGAACTCTTGATTGAGCTCAGTCCTCTCATTCATTCATGTTGAACCAGTTGCGGGAACGTCAGGATATTTATTCTCAGATACAGTAGAATGCAGTGAGGAAAGAATACTTAATGAACAGGGAAAAGGAGCTTCCTGAAGCAGAGAACAGTTGGGTAGACGACTGGGCCGATGGGTAAGTTCTGCACCATCTATTACTGCTTTTTCTTGTTAGAACAGTATGTAATGAGGACTTTTGAGAGGACCCAGAGTAAAAAAAAAGCAAATCTTGAACTCTGTGCATGTTGAATTCTCTGCGCTCAGAAGCTTCAATATGCCTAACTAGTTCAACAACCTCTCAGTCAGAAAAGGATAAGATTTCTCACAGCCCCACTGAGGGAAAGGGGCAGAATTGTTCAGCAGATAAATTACAATTTACTGCTTTTTTGCAAACAGTGACATAGTGAAACCAGATACATTCCCAGGTGGTCAGTATTTCGAACCTAAACAAAGACTGCAAAATGAACTTATTATTGTGGGCTAATTGGCTTAACATCTTTCAATAAAGATATTCTCTCCTTAAACTAGGAAATGTGCTTCTAACACTATGATTGTCTAATGGGAACTCACCTGGCCAGCTCTGCCTGAGTGTCAGCTCCCAGCGCTCCCAGAATGTCATTCCAGAATTATTCACAGCCAAGAAGAGATCAGAAGGGAAAGGCATGAGAGTTTTACAGAGTTTCGTTGGGGCTAAATAAAGGCCAGTCCTTGGTGCAAGCAGACTGGGTGGGCCGCATGTCAAGGAGATAACTGGAAAATAACACTGGGATTTTTGAAAATACCTGTGATCATCTTCTAGTCCTTCCTGGATGCTTATATTTTTCTTTTCACCTCCCAAAATCAATGAAAGATATGGTTAGTTTGTGACAGAGTTTGCCTTGCAGTTGCTTCTAGTGAAAAAATACTCAAAAATCCACTGGCATCAGACCGTTGACTTGTTCAGAGTCACATTCTGATGATCGGTAGGTAGACCTGGTTCTAGAACCCACATTCTCTGACTCCTCCACTGCCCCATATTACCTTGTGGCCATCCCTTTAAATATTTGTCAGTGGCCCAGCAGTCCTCCTAAAAAATAACAATAGATCTGGCTCCTTACTCCTTTGCAGATAGCCCTCAGAATCTGGCTCCAAACTGCCCCTCCAGAAGCCTCATCTCCTCCACAACTCACACACGCACCCCCTTCCTCTCAGCTCCAGCGACACTCAACTTCCCTTCCTCTCTCCCCGTGCCCTTTCCTAAGCAGCTCTGTCTCCCTGCCTGCTGCTTCCTCCTGCCTGTGCTGCTACCCCCACTCTCCTCCTGGCAAACTCCTACGCACTCTTCAAAATGCAGCTCACGTGTCGCCTCCTCTGAGAACTGCTGTTCTCCTCCCCCAGGCTGGCGTGTGTGCCTGCATCTTCCTCTGTTTTCCCTCTGCACCTTGAACACCCCTTCTTCCTCTTTGCTCTGAGCTTCTGTTTATCTTCTGACCTCCCTGACACCATCAGAACACTCACGGCAAGTTCTTGTCACAGGGACTCGGCTGGCTGTATTCATCTCAGTGCATCTTGGCTGGCCCAGAGAAGGCCTTCCATTTGTTGTTGTTGTTTGAATACATGGCGCTGTTTCAGAAATTCTGTAAAGCTTATTATCCTCTTGGGAATACATTTAGTTTAAATAAGAAAGTTAAGGCACAGGTGCTGAAACCTAGTGGACAAAAAAGAAGCCTCTCATCAACAGCAGCTTGTATCAAAAGCAGTAGGGCTTCATGAGTCCCCTGGCCAGAGGGAGCCAGTTTCTGCAATACAGATTTGACTCAAGGACAGCCGTTCAAATAGGCACAAGAGAATGTGGCACAGTGGACATAGCAATAGAGAAGGAGTCAGAAGTCCTGGCTCTACAGGTAACTAGATGTATCTTTTGAGTAGGTCCCTTTAAAAGTAGAAAGATCAAGCTACATGACTCCTTGAGCCTGTTCTTCCTTTAGGAGTCTATCCTAATTTTGTAGTGACTGGCTGATACGATTACCCCTTCCAGATAAAAATGGCTAGACCCTGAGGAGTAAAGAGAGTTTAAATTGGAATTTTAGAGAAACAGTGAAGAAAATAATATGATGGCCTATTTTTATATTGTTAAGCTTGCTGTCTGAAGTAGGAGCTCATTTATTTTACATACAAAAAAGTTTGATGATGTACAATGAATTTATTAACATACGGTTCAGCAATATCTTACTGTGATAATTTCCTTGAGTGCTTGTGTGAAGATGAAAGAAAAGCCAACAGGAATAAACAAAACCTAGTAGCAATGAATGACAAACACTCGTCATAGTGCAGGACCTTTGTTAACAGGAGGGCGACTTGGGGATTTAATTTGCTTCATATTTTGCAGAGTCTCTGGGTGGAGAGGACGTCATTATACTTGGTGCAGAGTTTACCTGGCATTTCCCGCTGGTTTGAAGTGGAAAAGCGTGAAGTGGTAAGGATCATAGCTTCCTCTTCAGTACTTTCTCGCCTGGAGTGGTGCTGTAGATTCGCGTTACTTCCACTTTGATTCAAAGTCCCTGGAAACACTAAAAGTGTGAATGTTTGTGATAGGGACCACTATTACCAAGGCTGAGAAGGTGAACATGAATATAACCCTAGTGCATCCAGCCAGAGGGATTTCTTTAAAGCAACTAGATTTGCCGCATGTAAAAAACAAAAATCTACTCAGGCCCTTGAGCTAGAAGAACTGGAATTCCAGCTATCCTAATGATTGTACCTATGTGATCTTCAGTGCTTTCTGTGTCCAGCCAGTGCTAATGTTACCTACTTTATCTTACATCATCAGAGCTATGAGTATACAATCTTACCCTCGTTTTTTTCTTTTCTTTTCTTTTGTTTGTTTGCAATTTTTGACAAGTCAAAAGCTTTTGCCAGAGATCACATAGCAAGTGTGGGGGGAAAAGAAACTCAAACCAAAGCCAGTTGTATTCGTCTCTTCTAGACTTACAGGAGAAGTGAGGCTGATGGAAAGCCTCTGCGCAGTGCCTGATGCCACAAGTCCACACGGTGACAGTTCCCAGTAGGGGGGAGGGTGATGTTATCAGTCTCACTGAGCAGTCCTGGAAGGAGCACCCTCTGGAGGTCAGCGAGTGCCACTACAGAACCTGGTTAACCACCACACCCAAGAATCTTCCTCCAGCTCCAGTTCCCAGTTGTAAACAGCCAGGAGTGCAGTCTCTGAAAGCCACAACATCCAGGGTGGGACCCTACCCAGCTGTCTGTACTGTTCTTTCAGCTGAGAGCCCCTCAATGTAGCCACAGCCCTACAATCTCTCATCCTCTTTGGGACATCCATTATAGCTGAGGCCAGCCCTTTGATTGACACAGTGGTCTGTGTGACAGTTGTGAAAATAAAATGTGACCCTTGCCTTATTTAGGCTTCTCTGTCACTACAGAAGAAAGAGCAGCTCCTGCCCAAATTGTCTTTCAGGAATGGCTTGTCCCACCCAAAATCTCTCAGCATTGAAATTGCCCTCAGCTGGTCATATTCGATTAAACCAAAGAATGAATGGGATTTTCATTCTGCAATGCCAAAAAATTAATAGGCTTCCCTAAACAAATGGAACTCAAATCAGCAGCTTACATCAGTGCAATTGCAAGCACAATCTGAGTCCAGGGTCCTTCAGAACTGATTGCTTACGTGGTGTACCCTGGTACCTTCCATGGAAGAGGGGAGACCTCTAAACACAGTGCTCAGAAAGTCTTGTCGTTATGCTTCCTGCTGAATGGCATAGGCCCAATCCACAAAAATGTACTTAGTCATCCATGCTGCATTAATGATTTAGAGAGCCGTTTCAGCTCCTTAGTACCCAGAGCGTTAAATTCTATAAAGTCTCACCAATGGTCCTAGCCCTTGAAATGCTGTACACTCGTACACACACACACACACACACACACACCATGCTGATGAAAAGTAGCATGCTGATGATGATAAAAGGAGCATTGGTAAACACAATATTTCAAACATTAACTGCCTACTTTATTAGAGTATGTAATCTTATGTTCTGTCAAACAGAACAAATCAAGCTTGGCTATTTTGTTCCCTGAACACAGCCCACTCTTAACAACCTTTGTGTTTTTCTGTTGTTCTTGCTACCTAGAACGTCCCCACCTTCTATTTAAGTTATTGGCTTACTGATTTAATTCCGGTATAAGGGTTTCAATAGCAGGGGCACAGAGTAAGTACTCAATATGGTATGCCAAATTGAATTGAAATTCCTTATCTGCAGCAAGGCATGGTGGCTCATGCCTCTAATCGCAGCATTTTGGGAAACTGAGGCAGGAGAATCACTTGAGCCCAGGAGTTCAAGACCAGCCTGGGCAACATAGTGAGACCTCGTCTCTATAAAACAAAACAAAAGTCAGGTGGGCATGGTGGCGTGCATCTGTAGTCCCAGCTACTCAGAAGAATGAGGCAGGAGGATCACCTGACCCCAGGAGGTCAAGGCTATAGTGAGCTGTGATCATGCCACTGCACTGCAGCCTGAGTGAATGAGACCCTGACTCAAAAAATAAATAAGTAAATAAATAAAAACCCTTAGCCGGGCTCGGTGGTTCAGCCTGTAATCCCGCGCCTTTGGGAGGCTGAGGTGAGTGGATTGCCTGAGCCCGCGGGTTCAAGACCCGCCTGGGCAGCGAGACCTCATCTCTACAATAAATCAAAAAACTAGCTGGGTGTGGTAGCGCGCGCCTGTAGTTCCAGCTACTTGGGAGGCTGTGGCGGAAGGATCGCCGGAGCCCAGCAGATCGAGGCTGCGGTGGCCGGGAGCGGCCACTGCACTCCAGTCTGGGCGACAGAGTGAGACTTCAACTCAAAAAAAAATAAAATAAAATAAAATAAATAAAAACCCTTAACTGCCATGCCAAAATCTGAAAGCCAAAAGATGTTTTTATATGTTTGGCTCCAAAACTCATTTGCTAGTAATACATCCAAACTCTTCTAATATAAGGCCATTTATTAACTTCATTTCACTTAGTGTGAACGTTCATATGTTTCACTGCAGAAATATTAATGCCTTTGATGAAAGGAATCTACCCCAATTCCCGTTGGGGTTTACACAGTTTACCATAGATGCTCTACATTCCCTTTCTAAATTCTGAAAAGTTCTAAGTTCTGATACATGCAGTACGAATGGTTTCAGATGAAATTGTGGACCTTTATTTTCTAAACCACAGACCCAGAATGGCTATTAAATTTTGTTGTGATAGCAATGCTTTTGAACCATTTTTTATTGTTTTATTGTATTTTATTTATTGTTTTTAAACCTCCCAAGCTCATTTTCTGATTAAAAAAATAAACTCATTTAAAAATCTTTAAACAAGATAAGCTTTTTACAGTTTAGCATCTATAAATAATGATTTTTTAAAAAGTCAACAAAAAGGGGACAGAGAAGTGGAGGGGAGGGAAAAATAAATAAATATAAAAGTCAACAAAAGATCATGAGAATATTATCACACCGCATTATATCCATTAGAAAAACAGGCGACTCTGCTTTAAAAATATTGTATACCCAGAGTCCAACCACCCCCACTGATAGCGCCATCTAGTGTCTGGTTACTGCAGTGGCCTCCTAACAGGTCTGCTTGTATGTGGCAGCCAATGGTCTTTCTAATCTTAAGCCATATCATACAAAAGTTGAGAAGGCATATGATGAACCTGAGTCACCCATCCTCTTACTTCAGCCGCTATCAAAAGGGCCAATCTTGTTTCAGCAGCACTTCCATCAGCTCCATCTCACTCTGTATTATTTTGAAGCAAATCTCAAGACATCATTTTATCTTATCTGTAAATATTTGAGAATGTGTATTTATTTTTAAAACTCACATTATTACGTTAAAAATCAATGAGAATTCCTGGATCATAAAATATCCAGTATTCATTCACACTTTACCAAGTCTTTCTTGGTAAATTTTCTTTTATATTTTATTTATCTATGTATGTATTCTCTTTGTTGCTTGAATCCGGATCCCAATGAGGTCCATACGCTGCAGCTGCGGCTGACTGAAATGTCTCCTAGGTCTCTCACTTCGTGGGTTTCTTCCCCACGTTACTTCTTTTCCTTGATTTTTTTTTTTTGAAGAAACTAGATCATTTATCCTGAAATGTTTCCTGAGATCTGGATTTTGCAGACTGCAAGGGATGCAGTCATTTATTTAGCGTCTCTCTGTTGCCTGCCTTTCTTGTAAATTGGTAGTCAGATCTAGAGGCCTGATAAGATACTGTGTTTTGGTTTTTACAAGGCTTCATTTCTGGAGTTATATGCTTCTGGTTGTTGTTCTGTGTGTGTGTGTGTGTGTGTGTGTGTGTGATATTGGCAGCTATTGATGATCATTGCCCAGATCCATTCATCTTTGGGGTTACAAAATGGTGATATTTTATCATTTCATCTTTATTTACTCATTGGAGTACTTCTAAAAAGAGTAATAATACCATTAACCATTAGATTACCCTGAGGTATAGGAAAGGAAAGATAATATTCTTTTCTTTTCCTTTATTTACCAGTTTTCAAAATAGTAATTTGGTTCCCTAGCATCCTACAAAAGTGACCAGAGAGGTTTTTGTGTGGTTGATTTTGTTTTTAATATCATTAGTAACATGCATTTAAGCATACTTGTTGTTTTAACCCATGGCAGTTATTGTTCTTATTCAATTTCAAAATGTTCATCTCTGCCTGCTGGGAGCTTCTTCAGATTCACTCCTGAGTCTTTTTCCGGTGGTATCCAAGTACATCTGGTTACTGATCTAACATACAGGATCAGATTGTCAAATTAGACACACAACCCAGCAACCTCCCCCACCATCAAGCCTTACTAGTAATTTCAGATGAAGCAGCAACACTTCTGAGACATCACACCTCATCTTCCGGGTCCTTCTTCCCAACAGCAATAATAATAATTTGGAACAATAATTTGGAATAATAGAACCTCTCTAAGTGAGGTTCACACAGTTCTTCATACAGGGGCTTATTTATTTATTTATTATTTTTTAATTTTTTGAGTTGGAGTCTCACTCTGTCGCCCAGACTGGAGTGCAGTGGCATGCTCCTGGCCACCACAGCCTCAACCTGCTGGGCACCGGCGATCCTTCCGCCTCTGTCTTCCAAGTTACTAGAACTATAGGCACGCACTACCACTCTCGGCTAGTTTTTGATTTATTGTAGAGACAGCTCTCACCAAATTGCCTGGGCGGGTCTCGAACCCGGGAGCTCAGGCAATCCTCTTGCCTTGGCCTCCCGAAGTGCTGGGGTTACAGGCTGAGCCACCGAGCCTGGCCTACAGGGGCATATTTAAATTATGAAGTGTAAATAATGAAACATTCCATTTTATACTCCAGGGAATTCATTGTAAAGCTTCTCAGGGACACTCTAATCATGCCTCATGGATCCTGGGTTGATTTACTTTAAGAAATCCTTTGGCTGGGGACTTCCTGCTAGGGCATTCCATAGATAACATCTCTTCCTCCTATGCCATTATTTTTAGTCTATTTACTTGAAGGTTCAATTGACAAGGAGATAAGATCTGGTCACCTGTCTTCTTTTCTGTCCTCCAAGGACATTCTCCAGTAAAGAGAATTTAATGTTGTCCTATCAGATACTTTAATGTCATCTTGGCATGACAAGGTGGTACAGGACCACTTGCACATCTCCTGCCCCAGACCTAAAAGCAACCATTTCTCCATTGACTCCTGATTTTTTCTTTTTAGTGGCAAATAGTATTTAAAGATCACAACCTGGGAGCTAGAGGGAAGTATTTATTTAATGAACATTCTTTATACACACACCTTTGCATACTTCTTTGACCATCTCCTTAGAATTATTTCTCTAGAAGTAAATTAATTCATCAAAAAGTATCCCCAGTTTTGTTTTTTTGTTGTTGTTTTTTTTTTTTTTTTTTGAGTCAGAGTCTCACTCTGTTATCCAGGCTGGAGTGCAGTGGCACGTTCATGGGCACTGCAGCCTTGACCTGCTGGGTTCAAGTAATCCTCTTACCTCAGCCTTTCAAGCAGCTGGAACTACAGGAGCACACCCCTGCGGCTGGCTAATTTTTTAAAAAATTTATTGTATAAATGAGGTCTCACCAAGTTGCCTGGGCTGGACTCAACCACTGAGCTCAGGCAATCCTCTCGCCTTTGCCTCCCAGAGTGCTGAGATTACAGGCATAAGCCACCATGCCTGGCCTCCAGTTTAACTTTTGATTCATCAATCAGTAATGGGATGTATCAGTTATATCCTGTGTGGAGGGGATAACTGTTCTTAGGAATACCTATTTTCCCAGCATCCTCTCCAACACTAGGTGTTGCACTTTAACTTTCCAAATAATAGACCAAAAATTATCATACTAGAGTTGAACGTTTGTGGGGTTTTGTTGTTGTTGTTGTTGTTGTTGTTGTTTTTGGCGTTTATCAAATGTAGTGAGGATGATATGTTTTCATATATTTATTTCTTCTTTCTTTTTCTTTTGTTAATGCACCAATCATACCCTTTTGTCAAGTTTTCTTCGGTATTTGAGAACTATTAACACTTCTTCTTGGAAATATTTTCCCAAGTTGTGGTTTATCTTTTGCCAGCGTTTATTATATTCTGTTTCATTTACCTTTTAAAAAAAATCCCTATTAATAACAGTTAAATTTATAAAGATGGAGAGAGATTTCTTTTTTACTTTATCATGGTCAAAAGCATAGTAACATAAAATCTACTATTGGAATCATCTTTCAGTGTACAGCCCAGTATTGTTAAATACATGATCTCTAGAAGTTTCTCATCTTGTAAAACTGAAACTCTATTCATTGAACAATAGTCCTCTCTTTTCCCCTTCCCCCAGCTCCTGGCGCCCACTATTTCCATGTTCTTCTTCTAAGATATTTTCCTTGCTTTGTAACTTTCAGTTGATCAGAGCTCTGTGTCTTCTCCTTAGGTTTAGCTTTTGTGTGCATAAACCAAAGGTTTAATGTTACACATAATCAGAAACTAAATACCCCTGTACCACCATTCAGGTGAAGAAAACAGAACATTGACAACAGCATCCTGGAGGCCCCCTATGTACCCCTTTACCATAAAGGTAGCCACTAACCCAACATTTATGGTATCCCTTCCTTGCTTAGTTTATCATGTTTGCCTCTCTAAACAAGTCAGTTTCATTTTACCTGGTTTCAAGTTTTATATAAGAGTATGATACTTTTGTTTTTGTTTGTTTGGTTTTTTTGAGTTGGAGTCTCACTCCGTCACCCAGACTGGAGTACAGTGGCCCGCTCCCAACCACTGTAGCCTCGACCTGCTGGTCTTGGGCAAGCCTTCCGCCTTAGTCTTCCAAGTAGCTGTAACTATAGGCGCGCACTACCATGCCCGGCTAACAGTGTGATACATTTTATGTTCTATTGAGACATGTTTCTTTCAGATTATTTGTAATATTTTTCCAGGTTATTGCATGTGACTGAAGTGTGTTTTCATTGCTGTCTGCTGTTCCATTGTATGAACATACCACAATATATATTCTCTTATGGATGGACATATATGGATTTGGGCGACAATTGTGAACATTTGTGTACATGTTTCCTGGTGCACATGTGCACAAGTCACCTACTCTACTTTTCCTCCAATGTATGCCTAGGAATAGAATTTCTGGGTCATAAGATACATAGATATAGGTACATATAGAGATACAGGTATAGATAAATATAACTATACCAAACACATATATCTTCAACTGTTTTCCAAAGAACTTCTAATAGCAGTCATTGAGATTCTGTTGCTCACATTCTCACTTTCATTTGCTATTGTCAAATTTGTTTTTGCCATCCCAGTGGGCGTTTAGTAGTATGTTATCGTGGTATTATTTTTCACTTCTTTGCATGCAAATGAAACTCAACACCTTTTCATATATTATCTGACCATATGAATTTCTTCCTTTGTAAAGTGAATATTTAAATCTTTTCTTCATTTTTTATTGGGTGGTTTGCCTTTTTCTTACTGGTTTTTGGGAGTTTTTATGTATCCTGAACATATGCTCCTTGATGGTTATACATGTTACAAGTATCTTCTCGTATGTTCTGGTTTATCTTCTCTTTATAGTGTCTTTGATGGATGCTCATTCTTAATTTTGATATAGTCAAATTATTCCAGGATTTTTCAGTGTTGGTTTAAGATGATCTAAGTGACCTTCAAAAACTCTTATTTATTTCCTTAACTGAAGGAACCAGTGTTTAAATATGCTTATTGTGAGCCCAAATTACTTTATTGCTGAAAGTTTGGCAGACCTTCACTTCAAAGAGAATGTCAATGGCAATAGTAATCCCACTGCCATACATTTGAAGAACATTTTTATCATTTTCTCAGTTAGATCCCCCATACAATTCAGAATTCTGAAGTCATTATGATTCTACTTGGCTGTCTTTCAACAAATAGATCTTGCAGTATATATTATCTTGTTTTCTATAACTTCCAACTGTGTGCCATCCTGTGCCACCTTATGGTACTGTTATATATACATCCGAAGTTCATGGGCATATGTCCCATCTTCCCAACTGGGCTGAAAGTTCCTTGACATCGGAGGATTTGTAAATGCATCTCTATCTCTCCCATGGTGCTTTGTATCAAATAAGCATCTAGAAAGATGATGATAATATTCAGGTCTCTGAATATTTAGCCCTTCAAAAGAAAAGACAAACTGGTTGTAAAGGACATGAGGGCCCGACGCAGTGACTCACACCTATAATCCCAGCACTTAGGGAGACCAAAGTGAGAGCATTGATTGAGCCCAGGAGTTTGAGACCAATCTAGACAACGTGGGGGTGGGGGGAGATTAGCAGGGCATGGTGGCACATGCCAGTTGTCTCAGTTACTTGAGAGGCTGAAGCAGAAAGATTACCTGAACCCAGGAGTTCAAGGTTGTGGTGCTATAACTCTAGCACTCCAGCCTGGGCAACAGAGTGAGACCCCAACTCAAAAATAAAAAACAAAAAGAATAAAAAGGCATGAGACATTTGGATGTTCTTAAAGTTTAAGTTGATTTAATGCTAATCTAGAATTTCTGATTGCTGGTTCTCCAAACAATATTTCATCCAGTGAGTATAATTACTTGCCCTTTCCAAACGTCACTCGTGAACAGCTAACTTGACTTCTTATCTAGTCTACTAGATGGCCTGGGTAGAGATATTGAAGGAGGCCAAGGAGAAACACAGCTAATTCAAAACATGAAAAATCTACTTTATCTTTCTTCTTGAATGTCACAAAATCCAATATATATTCATGTTCATTTGCTTCGCAGGTAGAAATGAGCCCTCTGGAAAATGCAATTGAAGTGTTGGAAAATAAGAATCAGCAGCTGAAGACTCTGATTAGTCAATGTCAGACAAGACAGATGCAGAATATTAATCCCCTGACTATGTGCCTGAATGGAGTTATAGATGCTGCAGTTAATGGGGGAGTTTCTAGGTACCAAGAGGTAAGGAGTAGGTATTGTTTGAGAGAAAGTTTCCAGATTTCCAGTTATGGAATCTTCCATGAATTTTTTTTTCAACCTGTGTACCCATATGCAAACATAGGGTTGCAATTGACACAGAGTCCTTTGTTAAATAGGGCAAATATACAGTCATTTCTGGTGCCCACTTACTCCATTTTCCCAACCTGTGGTATTTTGAGAATAAAAGGGTGTGTATGTTTGTGTGTCTGTCCTTGGATGAATAAAAGTAGTAAGGAGATCAGGATTGTTTAATGAATGTCCATACAAAATAATTTTCCCGAGCAAAGAGTTAATGGGCATAGAAAAATCTGATCTTGTTTAGAAGATACTTTAACTGGACTTTTCATCTGCCCTCTTAATTTTAAACAAAAAGACTTATTAGCCTGGAAGATGAGGTTACCGTCAAGATCATACTGAATCTTAACGCAATTTATTTTAGGGTACAGCCATATAGCTTATTGATTTAGGTTGGTTCTTTATTTTACAAAGGATACTTCTTGTACAATCATTGAACTTCCTTTAACAATCATTTCCTTCTGTTCCCGTTCTGACCAATTGCCCACACTAGGAATCATTCCATCTGTCCCTAAATGTGGTTTATAATGGTGTCATTTCTCTGAGGATACCAGGTCTTTAAAAACAACTGTGTCTTTCATATCCCTTGTAACTCTCCTGAAGTAGACTAACTATCTCTTCTCTTACTAGGCATTCTTTGTAAAAGAATATATCTTAAGTCACCCTGAGGATGGGGAGAAGATTGCACGATTAAGAGAGCTGATGCTTGAGCAGGTAAGAGAGGCAGAAACCAATCACCTTCTCTCTGTCTTGCCAGGTATGTGCTCACTTACTCAGAGACACATCTCCATGGTTTTCTACATCAGCTGGCAATTGAGGGTTAGAGTCTTGTAATATATTCCAACTTGCTAACTTCTACTTTTTCTTCCCACTCAGATGCAAAAATTAATTTAACAATGAGTAGTCTATGGCAGCCCGTTATATTGAATATCCTTGGTTTTTGTTTGTTTGTTTGTTTTGAGTTGGAGTCTCACTCCGTCGCCCAGACTGGAGCGGCCACCGCAGCCTCAACCTGCTGGGCTCCGGCGATCCTTCTGCTGCCTCATCCTTCCAAGTAACTGGAACTACAGGCACGCGCTACCACGCCCGACTAATTTTTTGATTTATTGTAGAGAAGAGGTCTTGCCAAGTTTCCCTGGCGGGTCTCAAACCCACAGGTTCAGGCAATCCACTTACCTCAGCCTCCCAAAGTGCGGGATTACAGGCTGAGCCGCCGAGCCCGGCTGGTTGAATATCCTTTATCTGAAATACTTAGAACCCTAAATGTTCCAGATTTTGAATTTTTTCAGATATTGGAATATTTGCATATATTTAAGAGTTATCTTGTGGTTGGGACCAGAAGTGTTAAGATTATGGAATGACTCTAACCTTTGTTGATGGTTAAGGTTCTGTTTATTACCTGAGCACAGTCTCTTGTGACTGAATTGCTTTACCTCAGAAGTATATCTGCTATATTCAGCCTGCCTGAATTTTTCCCTCAGAATTAAAATAGTAGCTCAGGGCCAAAAAGTCTCTCTAGAAAAATAAAATCAAGGAGCCTTTATTTACTCCTTGTCCTGACTGATTGTGTTCCTAGGATCTTGTGGAAAGAGCCGTGGCCTAGGAAACGTGAGATCTCTGTCACAGGACTAGTGGTACAAGTGACTGACATGTGATCATGGGCAGGTCACATCATCTTTATGAGACCATCAAGTGGGGGGTGGAACTAGAGAGACCACCATCCTTCTCTGGGCCTCTGCACAGTAGTTCAGATAACTGTCTAGTAGACACAGAGATGCACTGCCTAATGCTCCTTCCAGGATGGACTTGTTGCCTCAGTTGCAGGAAGTACTACCCTCTACAGACACCTGCAGATGTCAGGCAATCCTCTGCAGGATTGCCTCAGTGCAGAGAGCCACCTGGCCCAAGCTCACTACCTTCTCAATGACCCATATCCCAGACTGAAGAAAAGACAGGCTGGCTATTTGGGCCCAACACAGGACAACTCTGACAGACCATTAAAGTTCCAGAGGTTGTGGTGGAGAGGATCTCTTGAGGCCAGAAGTTCAAGACCAGCCTGGGCAACATAGCAACACCCCATCTCTACAAAAAAAATTTTTTTTAATTAACCAGTACCTGTAGTCCCAGCTACTTGGGAGGCTGAGGCAGGAGGATCGTTTGAGCCCAGGAGTTTGAGGTTGCAATGAGCTATGATCATGCCACTACACTCCAGCCCGGGCCACAGATTGTGACCCTGTCTCTAAAAAATCAAAATAAAAAAATATATTTTTTTAAGTTGCAGAGTTCCTCTGGGTTTGGCAGTGGCGATAGGACCACTGTTCGGCTCAGTTTCTTTTTTTTTTTTGGTCAAGTCCTGCTTCTGACCCACCTCCACAGGCAGCAATACCAAGGTTCTCCCCAGTAAACATCCTGATTGCTATGCCAGAGTCTACCTACTGGGGAGCCCACTGTGTAACATTCTCTGAACAAAAAAGGAGGTGGCCTAACAGCTGTTGTTCAAAATGTAAAAGGCTCATGGCCCCTACATTTAGGTTCCATTCCTATGTTCCATATCCGGCCTCTTTCTTTATGCTTCAGACACACACTTCACTCCCCAACTCTTCCTTTCAGAAGTGTCCTTGGTATTTATTGTGCACATGTACTGGCGGAGGGTGTCATCTGGAGCAGGATTTGTCATACTCCTGTCCCTTAGGGAAGGTGCTAGATGCTGGAATCCAGCAGGGTCAGTCCTGTGTGACCTGGGCTTTCAATAGAATCTTCATGAGCTGCAGAGATAAAAGACCTTGTGGTGGTGTGGGGTTTGTTTTGACTTATGGAAGTTGTTCTTTTGACCACTTTAGCACAAGGGGCATTTTTACAATGTCAAAGACAGCTGCTAGTCAAATCAAAGGGATGACATGCTATTGATGGCTGAACAAAGCAAAGTAGAATGTTTATGGGTCCTCAGTGGGAAAACATTTTTTTTTTGGTAGGAACTGCTCCCTTGTTGCATTATAATAAATGGGTAGGAATGATATTTTAAACAAAAACAAGAAGCATAGCAACCGTTACAGAATTCCTGTTTGTTTTTTCCGTCCTCCCTGACAGATTTTGAAAATCGGTAGGAGGGATGGATGAGCACAGAAGAACCTGATGGCAGAGAGTAGGGTAACATGGGACAGAGGGTGCCATCCAGGAACTAGACGCCTAGGGGAGAATCACCTGACCCTCCTAACAGTACCAGCTTCTACCCCCATTCCCCGCCCCCGCCTGTGGAGGTTAGGAAGTGACCCAAGGGACACATACTGTTAAGAAGGATTGTCATTACAGATCTCAAATACAGGGGAAAGAAGCTTGGAATAGTAAGAAAATTAAGACTTTGAAATCAGACGGAGCCAAGTTCAAATCCCCATTTGCCTTTTACTCCACACAGGGGTTTTTGAACCTCAACTTCCTCACCCATAAAGTGACAATTGTTCCTATCTTGTCAGATACAGAGGATTAGCAAATAATGTGAGCAAAATGCATAGTACTTGGCATGGAGTAGGCACTTAGTAAGAGGTAGTCATTGATGTAGGTTTTTTTCCTTATGTTATCAAGGCACAGATTCTGGAATTTGGTTTGGCCGTGCATGAGAAGTTTGTACCTCAAGATATGAGACCCCTTCACAAAAAGCTAGTCGACCAGTTCTTTGTGATGAAGTCAAGCTTAGGGATACAGGTACGTGCACCACATGTCCATGGTAGGGCAGCCTGACCACAACCATTTGCTGCTTGTTAGAGGGACGATGACATATCCAATAGTGCCATCTTTTGGTATTTCTACCAAACTGCACCATTTTACCAGGGAGCCCTCAAGTATTAAAGTTGCATTGTCTGCGATGTGTCATGCTTATGTTTCAGGAAAACAAAAATGTAAGTGAGGGAAAGCTTAATAATATAGGAACTTACCTTAATAGCTCCCTGTGTAAAGATTTTATGACAATTAGGATGTGTATCTGGAATACTAAAATATCTCCTAAGTTATTTCACTTATATTACTGTTTCACTTATTGTTTCAGAAATATTTTCTTTATCATGTCTTTAGGAGTTCTCTGCTTGTATACAAGCCAGTCCTGTCCATTTTCCTAATGGAAGCCCTCGTGTGTGTAGAAATTCAGCACCTGCTTCTATGAGCCCAGATGGCACCAGGGTAATTCCTAGACGCAGGTAAGTCATATTCCGAATTATCTTACAATTTGGCGTCCCCACAAGATGATCTGGAATGATTCTCTCATTCTTTATGGCACAAATTTGTCAAAGGAACTATTTCTTAATGAAATAACCCGCGAGGCAACTGCAGACATCTGCCACTGGTGAAACAGCAACAGCATGAGAAATAAATAAACTCAAACGTTTGATTATGTTGAGGCAAACAGGAGACAACAAAATGGGATATATTTTCCCCCCCTTTGGTTTTATTCCGTTCCAGCATGTGATAAAGTGCAATTCAGAGACTGAGTTAACGACCATTTTTTTTTCCTGAAACAGCCCATTAAGTTACCCAGCTGTCAACCGATATTCTTCCTCCTCACTGTCCTCACAAGCTTCTGCTGAAGTAAGCAATATTACAGGGCAATCAGAAAGCTCTGATGAAGTCTTTAACATGCAGGTACTTAATTAGCTTTTTGTCTGGTCGTGTTTATTCCTTTTCTGTCTCAATCATGAGAGTTTCTGTTCATTCTGCTGTGCTAATGAACAGTCCTACAAGCAAGAACTTGACTTAAGGACAAACCTTTGAGCACTCTTGTTGCTTTATGGGTCTCTGGAGTCTACAAAGAGGTTACTCTCAAAACTGCCCCATCGCTCCAAGAAGACAGGAGCAAGCGATGGAAAAGTCCAGGCAAGATACACAGGGGTCACCCCTGAGACCTGCCTCTGGCCGTTTCTTCAGTCTAGGGCTCACCACACACTAGAGGGCTCTTAGCATTTCCAAGTGACTTTTTTTTTCTGTAGGAAGACATGACTTGAGAGTCTATTGCAAAATTCTCTCTACTTACCTACATGTCAGAACATTTCTATAAGAAGTTTTTTTATGCAAAAAAAAAAGTAGTTTTAGGGATTTTAGAGCCAGTGTAAGTCTTGTTGCAAAACGTTGTATTTAGGCACAATTAATACAGCATTTATGTTCACCACTGTCTTTGGAAAGGAGGCATAATACAAATTTCCAAATTCATGCTTTTAACACATTCATGAAGATAATGAGAAGGCACATCCTGTGCCTTTTAGAAGCACTTGCTTATTTGTGTATCAGAGGCTGGAAGTCATTCTGCTTGTACTTGAGTTGGGGAATGTCCTGTAGCTGCTAGGAAGTCATAGCCTATAGCTGAAATGAACATGAATGCATTCCTTTGGCAATAGTAAAAATTCTCAGGTTCTTGATTAACACATGCAAACCTCTTTCTCTGTCTTAGTAAGATTTTTCTCTATTTCTAAATGGCCTTTATTTTTTGATCATTTGGAAAAGATGTTGATGATTTTATTTTGAAAGCATGTCAGTGTTATGGGAAGCCTCTGATTAGGCTGTGGTAACGGCTCCCTGTGTGTTTCCAGCCGAGTCCATCTACCTCAAGCTTGAGTTCTACTCACTCAGCTTCGCCTAATGTGACAAGTTCTGCTCCATCGAGTGCCAGAGGTCAGTGCCAGAATGTGGGGGAGACTAAGCGTGCCCAGGGAGCCTTCCAGCCACCAGGAACTGTGGCCAGCTGCCACATACTCTGATGATTCTTTCTCTCCTCTTCCCAGCTTCTCCTTTGTTGTCTGACAAACACAAACATTCCCGAGAAAACTCTTGCCTGTCCCCAAGAGAGAGACCGTGCAGTGCCATCTACCCAACACCCGTGGAGCCTTCCCAGGTACTCCTTGTGGGACGGAGAAACTAGAAAACAAGGAAAATGTCTGAGATTGCTTACGTATCTCTGCAAGAACACAGCACAGTAGCTGCCAGAAGCCACCAGCTGGGCAGTGTCAGACAAGTCCAGCTGGTGAAGTGCACCTCTGCTTTCTGCCCATTGTTAGGAATTTCTGTCTCAGCTATATGTCTGATAAGGACACGAGGGTTGTTGCCTAGCAGTAAAGTTGAAAGGGAAATGGGAAATGATTTTACCCTCTTTGATCTGACTCCATATTTCACATACATACAGAGGGTGCCAAAAAAGCACACACATTTTAAGAAAGGATAAAATTGTATTAAAATTGTAATACTCAATATAGACCAATAACAAAAGATGAACACAAGTCACATTCGACTTCTGCATTACAAGTGGTGCTCAAAGTGGTTCCCATCAGCATCCAGATGCTTCTGATTACTGTGAGCTACTGCAGGACTTGTTGCTGTGCGAGGCCTCCTGGATCGTTCCTTGTGCACATCACACTACCTGGCGTCTCACAGTTATCACGAATGCATGCAATTGTTAGGCGTGTTGGAGGTTCTGCTGCATACTCATGCCTGTGTTGTCACTGTACTTCCATAACGTTCTCAAATTTCAAATACCACTTCAAAACAGTCTTGCGCTCCTTTAACGTCACCCATGCTTCTGCCGTTTTCTTTGACTGTCCTGTCAGCTGCATGGTGACACTAGCATTCATCTGATTAATGCCATCTTTTGAGCGAATGTCATACTACCATAATTCATTTCAACTTTGAAGAGTCATACATAGATAACATCCCTTAAAATGTATATACTGGCTGGGCGTGGTGGCTCAAGCCTGTAATCCCAGCACTTTGGGAGGCCGAGAGGATTGCCTGAGCTCAGGGGTTCGAGACCAGACTGGGCAACTTGGTGAGACCTCGTCTCTACAATAAATCCAAAAATAAGTCAGGTGTGGTAGTGTGTGCCTGTAGTTCCAGCTACTTGGAAGGTTGAGGTGGAAGGATCACCTAAGCCCAGCAGGTCGAGGCCGTGGTGGCTGTGAGTGTGCCACTGCACTTCAGCCTGGGCAACAGAGTGAGATTCCAACTAAAAAAAAAAAAAAATGTATATACTTTTTTTGGCACCCTTGGTGTGTGTGTGTGTGTGTGTGTGTGTGTGTGTGTGTGTGTGTGTTCTAGCATGGGCAGTTCTGAGAGCCTTCTCTGATTAGCCTCCCAAGTTTTTTTTTAGTTGGCATCTCACTCTGACACCTGGGCCAGAATGCAGTGGCACATTAGAGACCCACTGCAGCTCAACCGCTGACCTCAGGTGATCCTTCAGCCTCAGCCACCCAAGTACCTGGGACTACAAACATGTGCCGCCATGCTCAGCTAGTTTAAAAAAATTTTTCTTGTAGAGACAAGGTCTTGCTATGTTGCCCAGGCTGGTCTCAAACTCCTGGCCTCAAGCAATCTTCCCGCCTTGGCCTCCCAAAGTGCTGAGATTACAGGCATGAGCCACTGTGCCTGGCCTGACTCCATGTTTCATTACTGCTACCTAAGCATTACAAAGGGTATGGGTGAATGAAGTATCTGTGTGTACATGTGTTTGCATGGATATGTAGCAGAAATCTAGGAAAACCTCAAGCAAAAGAACCTTGAGGAGAAGCATGTCGCTGCCCGGCAGTCTCTCCTTTTGCCTGTACTTATTTAAGAGAGCTGCAATCGACTCCCTTTTGAGGTACCCATGAGGGCAAGGGCCATTTCTTTTTGACTTTGCCATTCTTCTTGAATGCACGGAGGAAAGAGTGGTTGAGTCCTCAGGCCTTCCCTGTCAACTCCTCACAGGAGTAAGGGAACTTGGTTTTGAAGTGATCCCTATTAGTGGGGAGTGGGGCCTTGGGCTCCGCCCTCAGGAACATCAAGGTCTTTGAAGGGTAGTTTCAAAGTAGAAGAATCCCTGAATTGTATAGGTTATTTGGGAATAATTTAGGAGTGGAGAGAAACGTTATTTCTACTCCAGCTAATTTCTCTGTTTTTCTACACCATCCTGGCAGAAGTCCGTAGCTGCGTTTGGAAGTGGATGAGAGCAAGTGGGATTTGGCTCTATTGGTTTATCTTTGCTGATTGTGTGATTGTGTGAGGTTCCTAAAAGTCCCAGGATGGCTCCTCTGCACAACACTGATGTCTTATAGAAATTATAACTGACTATATTTGGCTGAACCAGCTAACCAGTTTCATTTCCCTATGTCACTTGATATTGTGAGAGAATTTCCCAGTTTCTTATGCTCCAGAATGTGTTGCCAGCATGGGCAATTCTGAAGCCTTCTCTGATTAGCCTCCCAGTTTTCTGCTTTTGGTAAAATTGTAAGCAGTATATATGTTGCCAAAATGTCAGTAATATGCATTGCTATAGTGCATCTACTTTTAAGGACTTGGCACTTTTTCTTTTAATGTATTAGGTAGAACAATGTAAAACTGACATTTTTTTGTAGGTCAAAAATTATAGAATACTGATGCCAGGTGTGGTGGCTCACACCTGTAATCTCAGCACTTTGGGAGGGTGAGGTGAGGGGATTGCTTGAGCCCAGGAGTTCAAGACCAGTCTAGGCAAAATAGTGAGACCTCATCTTTAAAATAAAATTTAAAAATTTTTAAATTATTGAATATTCACAGATTTTTTAAAACCTAATATAGGGTTTTAGGACACGTGCAGTGGCTCAAACCTGTAATCCCAGCACTTTGGGAGGCTGAAGTGGGAGGATTGCTTGAGGCCAGAAGATCAAAATCAGCCCGGGCAACCTAGCAAGACTCCGTCTTTACAAAAGAAAGAAAAAAAAATTTTTTTAAAAAATCTAATATAAGATTTTAAATATGCAGAGTTAAAGCCCATTCAGTAGCAATTTTTTGAGCTAATATTTCCCTTTTAATTCTCAATGGTGTTTCCTATTGCCAGATTATCATTTACATTTATAAAGAACACCTTAGTTTAACCACTGTTTACTATTTATTTTTTTTACCCATTTTATTGTGAGCATACATTTACCATTTACATTTAAAACCTAGTATGCAGTTCTGAAACCCTGTGTTCTTTCTCAAAACCTAAAGCTCTTCTCTGTTTTTCCTTAAATATGATTGAATTCTTCGTTCATAGGTTTATCATACCATATCAAAATTATTTTGAACAGAAGGTTTCAGTAAGGAATAATCATCTCGTTTTCTAGAAGGTCTCACATGTCAGCATACTACATCATAAAAACAGACTCCTGTACTTTTGCAGAGGATGCTGTTTAATCATATTGGAGACGGGGCCTTACCACGCAGTGACCCGAATCTTTCTGCGCCTGAGAAAGGTGGGTGTAAAGCCAACCCCTTCATCAGTCCTGGAAGGTGTAAGGGCTCTGTTTCGTCCTCATTTTCTCCAGTCTTCTGTGTAGAAGGCAGTGTGTGTCTATGTGGAAGGCAGTGCTCCAGATCTTTAATGATCAATACTAGTGTGTTCTTTGGGGAATTAATGAAAGACAGTTACTCATGATCCGTTCTTCAAAAACTGTTTTCTTGTACAATTTAACAGCAGAATTTGAGCAAGTTAGGAACGCCTCTGTTTAATGACTTTTTGTTGTCATTCAGTGAATCACTGAGGCAATGCCTGGTCTTCCCAAAACGAAGTTACCAATTAGGCTCCTTATTCAACGCGATCTTCCCAGATTGATCCTGGGGTCCCCTCCTTTGTCTGCCTTACAAAGCTCATTCAGCCAGCTCATCTGTTGTTTGTGGTGACTCAGGTTACAATGACTCTTGTACACTTAAATACCATTTAAGAATTGCAATCCAGTGCAAAATGGAGTATGCCCTGCCTCAAGGTCACACACACACAACATGAGAACTAAACACATGCATAGCAGCAAATTGCCAATTAGCATCCGTCTGTGTAACACTACCCAAGATGAAGAGCAGATTAAATGCGACTTTCTCAACTGCAAGGGTGAGGCTTGCAGCACAGTCACTCATTCACCTCTTTCAAGGTCAAACCTTAAAAACAAGAGGAGTTCTGTTCACTGTTCTGGTGATGGGTACACTAAAAGCCCTGACTTCACTGTGCAGCATATGCATGTAAGAAATCTTCACATGTACCCTCTATATAAAAATTTTTAAATTCTCAAAAAATAGAAAAAAGTTAGTAAAAGAAACTAGAATAATATTATTTCTTACTAATTTATAGACCCACTTTGTGATATTTTCAATAAATGAAAATTTAAAACATGAAAAAAAAAAAGTAGGAACAGCTCCAATACCAGTGAATCAAGAGTTGCTAATGAAATAGCCCAGGAAAGTACACTTTAATGTCCTCATTAAGAACTAGCCTGTAGTGTCATGTGAGTACTCTGATATATTAACAGTAAAAGTCTCCTTGGGAGGTAGAAATTAGTGTAGTGTTAGCCAAAATTATTTTAAAATATAAGTTTAGGCCAGGCGTGGTAGCTTACACCTTTAATCCCAGCACTTTGGGAGGCTGAAGCAGGAGGATTGCTTGAGCCCAGGAGTTCCAGACCAGCCTAGACAACATAGCAAGATCTCATCTCTACAAAAAAAATCAAAAACTTTAACAGGGCCTGATGGTACACACCTGTAGTCCCAGCTACTCCGGTGACTGAGGCGGAAGGATCTCCTGAGCCCAGGAAGTCAAGGCTGCAGTGATCATGCCACTGCATTCCAACCTAGGTGACAGAATGAGCCCCTGACTCAAAAATTTTTAAAAACCACAAATTTAGCTTTAATGTTACAAGTCAAACATGGACCTTTGTCAGTAGAACTTAGGAATGTGGTATTTTTTCACCCCTTCTACCAAAGAAAACCACAAAGCAAATTTAAGTGGTATAGGGAAAAGAAAAATGCTAAGAAAAGTAACTCCATCTCATCAAACGAAAGTGTTTACGTAAAGGCCAGGCACAGTGACCCAGGCCTGTAATCCCAGCATTTTGGGAGACTGAGGTGGAAGGATTGTTTGAGCCCAGGAGTCAGGAATCAGCCTGGGCAACATAGCAAGACCTCATCTCTACAAAAAACAAACAAAAATGAGCCAGGCGTGGTGACGCCCACCTGTAGTCTCAGCTACTTAGGAGGCTGAGGTGGAAAAATTGCCTGAGCCTGGGAGGTCAAGACTACGGTGAGCCGTAATTGTGCCACTGCACTTCAGCCTGGGTGACAGAGTGAGACCCCAACTCAAAAGAAAAAACAAGTGGTAAAATGTTGAAATCCTTGACATGTCCATCAGGTGGCAGTGTGTGTACAGGAGTAAGCCACTGGAATGTTCTAAGACTTGCAAACCTTACTGCACAGCAGCTGTTTACAGCCTGTGTGTCCTGCCCTTGTTTCTACCAGGGTTGCTCCGTATTTCTGCAATTTACTGAAGCATAGAGCAGACAGATTACAAAATAAGAATCATACTGTCAGTATTCTGAATCATTTTTTTAGGACACACTTCAGTGTAATCCATGGATTTTAGAAACAAGAGTTCTTTTCCTCAGAGAGTTGGTCAATGACATGATGTAGCATGGCTGTTCTTTCCCAAGATTTCTGTCAGTCAAAATATTAGTATGTCATTCCCTTTTACATTCCAAGGTGCTACTTGTCCAGAAATTTCCACTAAAAATCGAGTTTTAAAATAATCTAGTGACTACATCTTCCATATGTTACCCAGCATCTAAACACATTTGTAATTCTCAACAAGTTTTACACTCCAGTGTAACGAGTTGTAGCTACATTTGACAGCATGAGAGAGATAAAGAAACATGTTTCATCCAATTAAATGTCAACTATAACTCTTAGGTGGCTATTTAAATACAGGTTTATATGCAAGAGGTTTCCTGTTTTTTTGTTTTTTTAATCCAGTTGATTTTTTTTTTTTCATTCTGGATAATTCTGACTTTCTTCTAAGATCTCAAGCGTTTGAAGGGCAAAGCTGTGTTTTTAGCTGTGTTATTCCCTTCCAGCTGTGAACCCCACCCCTAGCAGCTGGAGCCTGGACAGTGGGAAGGAAGCCAAGAACATGTCGGATAGTGGGAAACTTATCTCTCCCCCTGTCCCTCCAAGACCCACACAGACTGGTGGGTATTTGAAGCATTTGAACAATCACTTTTGTAAAATAACTTTTACTGACTACTCCAACTTGTCCTGAATTCCTCAGAAAAAGGTAGGCATTTGGTTTCTGAGGTAACCTTAATAGGCTGCATAATTCCTGTACAATGTTCCCCCTCTTTCCTGAACTTCTGTCCATTCCTGATAAGCTCCTCAGACAGATTTTGTAGGGTGCTCTCCTACAAAGCACCATTCTCAAATTTGGGGAGGGACCCTGACCTTGCTAGGCCACTAGTGTCTTCCCTGTCCTTCGCTTTAAACCATTTCATTCTTATCAACTTCTGCTCACTCCGCTGCTTTCCTCAATCTTATTCAGGACTGATGCCAAGGTTTCAGGCTGTCCCTAACTATGTATTGACTAATAGTGACTCTCATAGGCTTGTGGAGAATAACTATGGATGTGAGCACCCATAGTTATCTGCTGCTTTGAGAGGTCTGTATTCAAGGGCATATTTCTCAAAGGGTTGATTCAAGGTACCACGTCCCCTAGGGTGATGGTTTAAGGAAGCAGATTCTCAGACCTAGCCTCAGACTTACCAAGTTGGAATTTTAGTATTTTTAGGGTAAGGGCCTAGAATCTATATTTTTATCAAATCTTTCAGATAATCCTTCTGCTCACTAGGTCTTGAGAACTTCTGAAAATGAATCTTAAGAAACTTTCTGGAAAGGCATGGTGGCTCATGCCTATAATCTCAACACTTGGGAAGGCTGAAGCAGAAGGATAGCTTGAACCCAGAAGTTTGTGACCAACCTAGCAACATAGCAAGATCTCATCTCTACAGAAAATTTTTTTAAAAGTTAGCCAGGCATGGTGGCACACACCTGCAGTCCCAGCTACTCAAGAGACTGAGGCAGAGGGATCGCCTGAGCCCAGGAGGTCGAGGCTGCAGTGATCTATGTTCGTGCAACTGCACTGCAGCCTGGGCAACAGAGTGACCCTGAACAAAAATAAAAACAAATAGAACAAAAAAAAAACACCCTTCTTTTATGAATGTATAGCAATAACAGGCCCCCTGTCCTCCTTAAGAAGCCATACTCAACTTATTCTATACAAAGCTTAAAGTCAAGTCACCAGTAATTTTGAAAGGCGCGTGAGATCTTTAAACAGAACAAAAAATAACTTTAAGCTGATTGATCATCTGTATCAGAATATCAGTGTGACTATAGAAGCCTAAAACTCACCAGCCAAATTATTTGTATTTTCACTTACAATGTACATATATATTCAGGCAGTCTTCACTTTAAACCTGGCTCTAAAGTTGGGACTTTGAAAAGTATTTTTTATGGAACGATAATATCTATGGCTATTAGGTACCTAGGCCAGTTCACACCTGAAGACAAGGATAGTGATGGAACTATTTTAGGTCTTTGTGAGAAAACACCTTTCCAGAGAAATATCTCTGCACATATGCTCTGGTGCTGGGGCCACCATGGTGACTGGTATCAGCAACTGCCTAAAATCAAAAGGAAGGAGGGTCCCAAGGAACCACTGACTTCTGCCACAGTTATGGCAGAAATATATTTCCCAATTGGGATTGGCTTCTGTATGCCTACATGATTTTTTTTCCATAATCAGCACCCTCAATCGATGGGATAAGAGAACTGGATAGGACGTGGCCCATGTTGACAGCATGTCCCAGCGTACAAGAGGGAGGCCACACACCCCACAGTGTGATTATGACCACTCCCTGATCCCTTAGGACCTAGAGCATGAGGCAACCTAACCTCTCCCACATTAACTGGCAGGGCTGCCGTCCCTTCTGCACTGATTGCTCTCATGGTCTGTCCTTATGTCATCATCTGTGGTCACTGTTGTGGGGCTCTGTAACTGTCTGTCTTCCTTCCTTTCAGCCTTTCTGTAGTTTTCTTATGAGTTACAAACCTCACTGTGACAGCTTGGAGAGTGGCAGCTAATCGCAGAGCAACATACCCTGAATTCACTGAAACCTCTCTTTGTGGAATTGGGAAATGCAACCTGCCCTACCCTATTGACTGGGTCATGGCTGGCTTTTACCATACATGGTTATGCTTTCAAGAGCTGGGAGCAGTGCCATCGCACATTGCTGTGTCCCAGGCGTAGGACTTGAAAATCTAATGGGAGAGACAAAGAGATCCCTTTTCTTTGCCATCATGATGAAATTCATAGAGTATCATCATCAGGGGACAAGGGGAGGACTTAAACAGAGGCATTGGAGTGAAGGTTGGAAAACACACACGACTCTTATATGGCCAAGGCCAAGTGTTTTCTATCTATTGTGGGGCCATGAAGGGGGAGCTATTACATATATTCCCATGGACCGTGTTCTGAGTTGCTTGGGTGACCTTGGTCTTCCTGTTGCTGCTCTGGCCAAAGTCTGCAACTATTCCAGAAGGCTTGCTCCCTGGTTCCTCACATCTCTACGCACACCTTGTGAAATAGATCAAGCAGTGAAGAAGCATCTGGACTTTGGAGAAATAGAAAGGACCAGTTTGGGGCCCTGTCATTTTGGTCAAAGCATCCATCATGTTGGCCTTGATAACCTTTCACCAATCCTCCCACATCTTGCAATGCCATCCTTGGTGAGGAACCCATTTTGGAGAGGTATCATTTTGTTTCTCCCCGCCCCCTTGCTTAGGAGGTCCTTGTGCACTGAATCATCTGTTTGGGTTTGTAACACAGAGGCATTTGCCGACAGCCAACTGTCTGGCTTTTCTTAATTGAAATGTTACTTTTCTCTTCACTTACAGCTTCACCAGCAAGACACACGACATCAGTATCCCCCTCACCCGCTGGGAGATCTCCGTTGAAGGTATGGGCCCTTCTTTAGACCAAGGCTAGAGACTGGCCTGGGTTCCTTTTTCCTATAAGACTCATCCTGGGTACATCAAGAGGTGCTTTCATTTGCAAAGACAAGGCAAAGAACACATAAAGAAGGGGTAGGAGAAGATGGCTAAGAAAATAACACTGGACTTTCCCTTTGGGGACCCTCCTCCATGAATGCCTCTATTTGTTTTCAGATTGTTACTTCATTCTCCAAATGGTAGCAATGAGAATTTATGAACTAGAGTCAGTGCATATACTGAATCAAGAAAGAAATATGATCCAAATAGTCCTAGGACATTTTCAGCCTGGCCTTTTAGTTTAAGGCACATCAAAGACACACAGACATAGAACACACACAGATTGAAAACCATCAATAATTCAGATCTGCTAAATCTTCTCCTGTGTCTTTTTGCCTTTATCCTCAGCCTCACTCATTCTGACAAAGCAAAACCCAACTTTCTCTCTAATATTCTATACCAAGAATCTCATTTACATTCAAAATACATACCTGATCATGAAAAATAAGGAATTAAGATGGATAAAAAATTTCTGGGGAGCAAACTGGAAAACTGCCAAGGTCAGATATTTGGATTGGTATGTAGACATAGGCTATTTAACATCTCTAAACATACAAAATCCCTCATGAAGATAAAGAATAATATTTAGTCTCTATCCAAATTGAATCAGACTGGCTTGGCTGCCAGTATTGTCAGTGTATAGGAAAGCTTGGTGTTCAGAGCTGCCACACCCGATGCAAATATGAGGTTGAAGTGAGTGCTGAAAGAATGACTTTTTTACCTGAGTGACTTAAGATTGACACGCTCCATGTCCTTTTTGTTGATGAGATTGTTCTAGCAAATGTGCAAAAGACAAATTAGCCTCTGCAAACACAGAGGGGCAGGTTGTGATCCATGCTTCTGTAGTGCTAACATCCGTTGCTGATCGAAATTGAGAAACTGGAAAGCAACCCTCCCCCAAATTGGAGAAAATCGCAAAGAAGTGTGATTCCCTTGTGATGCCAAAATTTCTGATGTAGAAATTTGCTGGCAAGTGCAAATAATTTGCTAGTTTTATTGTCTTTCTGCAATGCAGCTGCTATAAATAAAGTACCTGTGACAGCATGCACTCTGGAAGCCACAGCCTGTCATCTTGATGTGATAGGAAGGAAAGCAACATGGCTTTTCCACATCTTTATGTTTACCTTGACTCTCAAAGTGCTGCCACATATTGCTATGGAACTATCATGTGTTATTCAACTTAATTTTGAAGAGTAGTAGTAAGATAAGTCTTAGAGATCAATTCTTAGACAATAAAAAGAACCTAAGGGCTGAAAATGTTTGAACAGCTATCAAATAGTTCTAGTTAGCAAGCTGGTGTATATTATCTCTCTGCAGACCTGCATATTTATTTTTTTGCTGGCCATATGCAGTCTGAAGCATTGTCTTTACAAATGGGATTTAAAGGAAGAGAAAGTAGATGGAACATTTGTGCTATAACTCCTGGATACATTAGGGGGCACACTGCTACCAAGTTATTAGCTTTGCAGTGTGCTGCCTTAATTGATAGTTTAATGCGGTTTGGCTTTTTGTTTTTGTGTTTTGTTTCAGCAATTAAACAATGAGTTTAACCCTACAAAGAAGACCAAGCCCTCCTGCCTTACATTGAATATGGGGTCTAATTTTTGACAAAGACTACAGTGAATTGGAACCTCTTTATTAGCCTTGCTTAATTTCTATTAAATGAAAGAATTGTGTGTCTACCAATTTTCTTTTAAAAGAGAGGCTGAGGTAATTAGCCTAGGACAGCATTTCTCAAAGCGTGTTCCATGGAACATTCGTTTACTAGGACATCAGGTGATAAGTGAAAAAAAATGGTCTGTGGTCAAATAAGTTTAGAAAACACTGGGCTGAGAAATAACTGGGCTGAGCACAGTTACTCAGTTTCTTTAAGACTTCAACATGCATTTATGCTTTGACTGTCAACGAGGAGTGTGCATGGTGTATAGTATTTCCCAGTGGAACTGCTTTTTCACAGAGCACCTCTGAGGCCTTGCTTTCCTTAGGATCCCAGTGGGGAAAACCACACACTTGAGTGCCAAATGAGACCACACAGCCGACATAAATGAGTCAAAGAGGCTGGGTGGAGTAGTGGGGACTGTGGTCAACTGAAGAATGCATGTGCCCGCCTTCTAAGAGCAATAGCCCCTTCTGGGCTTCAGAAGGTCATTGCCATTAAGAGAGTGTGTGCCGTTGCCAGCACTTCTAGTCCATTATGAAATGCAGGAAGACTGGATTGTTGTATGAAATTTTCCTGTCTTTAAAAATTAGCAACTAAATCAGGTTGTTTTTTTTTTTTTAACAAAACGAAACAAAACACTGCAGATGAAACAGCTCACAAATGAGGTTAGAGCCTGAGGGCTGCCAGTTTGTAGCTTCGGGCCCAGAGTCCGGTGCCTCTGGTTCTTCCTCCTAAGGTCTTTGGGGGGATCATCCCCCAGATTTCCTCAGCTGCCCTGCATCCTGTCCTGCAGTTCTGAGCTCATTCCCTGCTGAGCTAGAAGAGTGAAATAGTGACCTGAAAGCTTTTTTCTTTTTCTTTTTTTGCCAGTTCTTTCTCTTTTAAGTCATAGGACTAAGTGTAGGCCTCCGAATTATCTTGCTGATTACTCTTATCCTCTATCTGAAAATAAGGAGTAAAGCAAGCAGTGAGCTGAATTCAGTAAATGGTGGGTCCAGCACATAAATGTCTAATGCATATTTTCAGTGCTACAAAGGACAACACTCAAATTTGAGTTTGGCCGGGTGCAGTGGCTCACGCCTGTAATCTCAGCACTTTGGGAGGCGGAGGCAAGAGGATTGGCTGAGCCCAGGGCTTCTAGATCTCATCTCTAAATGAATGAATGAATGATACAAAAAAAATTATCCGGGGTGGTGGTACACGCCTGTGGTTCCAGCTACCTGGAAGGCCTAGGCAAAAGAATTGCCTGAGCCCAGCGGGTTGGGGCTGCAGTGACCAAGGACATGCCACTTGCACTCCAGCCTGGGCGAGAGAGTGAGATTCCAACTCAAAAAAAAAAAAAAAAAATCTGTGTGTTGGTATTAGTCTATTCTGGCAGTTCACAAAACACCATGAACTGGGTGGCATAAACAACAGGAATTTATTTTCTCACAATTCTGAAAGCTAGAAGTCCAAGATCAAGGTGTCCATGGGCTTGGTCTCCTCAGCCTGCAGAGGGCAGCTTTTTCGCTGGAGCCTCAAGTGGTCTGTGCTCCGCGTTCCCACATTCCCGGTATCCCCAGTGTGTCCAAATTCATCCTCTAAGGATCCCAGATCGGATCAGGGCCCACCCTCATGGCCTCATGTTAACTTAATCACCCATCTGAAGGCTCCATCTGCAAACCCAGCCACCGTCTGCGGCAGTGGGGAAGGTGGGCTTCAACCTGTGCACTTGGGGGCGGGGGGGTGGTGGTGGTCCCAGTGCGGCTGATCACAGTGTTCCTGACTCCACTGTCTCCTTCTCGCCCCCGCACCCCACCCCCGCGTCTCCCTCCGGTCCCCCGACGGAGCAGGGCTCGGTGCAGTCGTTCACGCCGTCGCCGGTGGAGTACCACTCCCCAGGACTGATCTCCAACTCCCCCGTCTTGTCGGGCAGCTACAGCAGCGGGATTTCCTCTCTCAGCCGCTGCAGCACGTCGGAAACCTCAGGCTTTGAAAATCAGGTGAACGAGCCGGTGGCTCCGGCCCCCGTGTCCCCCTACGGGCCGGAGGAGCCGGTGCGCAAGGAGAGCAAGACCCCGCCCCCGTACAGCGTCTACGAGCGGACTCTGCGGCGCCCGGTCCCGCTACCTCACAGCCTCTCCATCCCGGTCGCCGCCGAGCCGCCCGCGCTGCCCCCCAAGCCGCTGGCGGCGCGGCCCGGCCACCTGGAGAACGGCACGCGGAGGACTGACCCCGGCCCGCGGCCCCGGCCCCTGCCCCGCAAGGTCTCGCAGCTGTAGGTCGCCGGGCTCCGGCCCCGCGGTGAGGCGCGGGCCCGGCGACAGAGCCAGCGGCGTGGCGAGAAGACGTTGAGGGTAGGCACTTTGATCCCTGACTCGGAGCTCGCTTTCAGGCGCGGAATTCAAACTCGCTTATTAATCTAACGTTGCACAATGTTAAAAGTTACTGATCTCAAGCGCCAGGTGTTCCACGGAGTGTGGCTGAGTTTCATTAAAGCGTTTCTCGTCTGAGAGTGGTAAATAGTGACAAAGACTCCTTTTGTACCTTTTTATGTTCACTTTTTTTACGTAGTTGAATCTTAAAACCAATAGGATATTGTCCGACAATACAATGCGTGATGATGTTGTATACTTTTTACTGAGCCCTTGATACTCCGAGAAAGCTTGTTAAGTCAATGCACATCCTAACACAGTGGTCCTTACTTTAGAAGACTTCTTGTAAATAAGGCGAAGTTTCTGCCTCTTCCCCGGAGCAGATGATCACTGCGGATCATCAGAATTGTAGGCTAAAGCAGGCTGGTTAGACAATATACTTAAGGGGTTGCAAGGATTGGGACTGGAAGCTATTTTATGCTTGAAACAAAATACTTCTTTGGGGTTGCTTTTGCTGTTTGACAGCTGTCTACATTCTTAAAATTCTATTTTGTGAATTGGTTGCTAAATCCTTCACTACCCTGACACCATGGTATCTACTGTATTTCTTTTTAAGGTGCAATTTGGTTTCAGAGTTCTAATCAGCGAGATTAAGCAAGAGTCTCCAAGAAAAAATGTTTACTTGAACTTTGTGCTTCCTTATTTGATAGTTTCCTATATAAAATTTGTCATTGAAGAAGAGCAGATGTTAAAGTATTAAATGGCCACAAATTACTGTGTCCCATTAGCAAGAATTCAGGAATCAATACAGAACAGTATTAAATCCATAGCATAAATGAAGAAAAAACCCTTAGTGAAACTATATTAGCCTGATTAAATGGCAAAAGGACTGGCAAAAGGACTTGCAAAAGGCGGGGGTATTTCAATCCCGCACAAAATAAAAAATTCCTCACGACGCTCCATTCTTACCAGGGAGCTTGTCTTCTTAGTTGACCTGTTGTCCTTTTGTTGGAGGAGGATGGCGGTAGACTGCCCTAGCTTGACATTGCCACCCAGCATCTTAATCTAGATAGGGATGCTTACTGACACAGTTGTAGGAGTGTGAACAAAGCACCTTGTATGTAGTAATGTATTTTGTATCTTTGTTTTTTCTTTTACTGACTGTTTATAACACTCAATTGACAATAGATATGAACTGTATTTTAAATCATGCTGTTAAATATTTTCCCTCTTTTGTTGGGAAGCTCATTTTAGTTTAACTGTGTTTGTTTTGTTGATAGCTTACCTGGAAGGCAGTGACCACTTTTTTATATTCTCTTAATGAAACCGTTCAGCAGGTATATGCTGTTGAGGCTGGTTATAGAGGTTTTCTATAATAAATGTTCAAGTATTTTTGTATATAACTGGTTAATTTTAATAAGAGATACCATTATGTGTAAAAAAAAAAGTAAAAATAAAAGCAAACAGTTGTGGATGCAGTATGATTGTTATAATTATGCCAAATACTTTATGTATGGAAAAAGAATATCTGTACATATGTGCTTTTAACAATAATTCTGCCATATTGACTTTACAACTTTGAATGTCAGAAAAATTAATATATGTTAAATATTTATGTTTAGTGAAAGTGTTCATAATTGAGAAAAGGAACATATGCATTTTAGCTTTGTATCTTGCAAGATTTGCAGTCAGAAATTTTTGAACTAGCTTTTGCTTTTGATGATAACACTTTGTGTTTGTAATCACATTCATATATATATGCATATGTATGTATATGTATATATATGAAGCTCCGTATTTCTGTTGCTTTAAAGAAGTAAAACTTCCATTTAAAAGATGACATGCATAAGATAACAAAGCTTCTCTGATTTCCTTTTCCTGTGTAATTTAATAGATTTGTTGATAGTGCTTGGGCACAGTATAAATCAGTGTTATTTGCTCTTGAAGCCATTTAAAAAAATTTTTCTGGAAGTGAGCAGTTGACTTTATCGTGTGTGTATTTCGGAAGCAGCTACATAACAGAACATTTCAAGAAATTATGTTAGCTCAGATGTTCATGTTGGTTGCTGCTGAATGGTAAATATTAAATAAAATTACCAGATTAATCTTAATATGTCTGTCTTTATTCCTATCATTGGCATGTCTTTACCTAGTATAGAAGTGGCATAAATCTGTTAGTCATATTGAGGTAGGTTAGCCAGAGCAGTTTGGATATAGATAAGTTGCTTACAAGCAAGTCTAAATTAAAATAGAGTAAGCATTCACATATCTTTCTTATCAGTTTGTCTGACCGTCCAGGCACACCAGACCTGACTACCTTGCAGGCTAGAGTATGGATCTACCAGTACAGTGAATCACGGAAACAATAGGGAGTTACCCAAAACACAGACATGATGTTCTAAAAAAAGCCCAAATCTAGTTAGGCAATAACTTGAATTACTTAGGAGGTTCCTGTGACTCTAAAGTTTAAGCGATGGCAATCAAAACTTGTGACTGGTTTTTTCAGTGCTAAGCATTCCTCTGCTCTTAATTCATGCTTTGCCTAATCATCGTTGTAAAAGTATAAAAGGTTTCTTGTCAAAGGTAAGCATGTGCCCTCTTTTAAGGGGCCCTTGCTATCCCTGGAGCATGCCACTTTCTCTCTAATAAATTCTGTCTTAAACTGTACTTTGGACTCACTCTGAAATTCCTTTCTGTGGTAATGTCAAAGAGCCCATGGAGCATTGGCATCGTACCTCATCCCACCTGGCATCAATAGCATAGTGAGATTTTCAGACTTCTTTGCTGACAGATCCTGTTTTTATTGTTGTTGTGCCCAAGTCGATGCGCTTCACTCTCACTACAGCTCATTTATGCCACAGAAAACAAAGATTGAGAAGATAACACATAGCACATCCTGTGGATAAGGTAACATTTACCTGGTTAACTGACCATTACCAGAGCCAATTTAACAAACGAAACCATCAAAATTTGCTTGCCTTAGAAAGCCTGACACAAAACATAACTTCCAGGTGTCCAACAGAATAGTAGAATGCTGCCTTTGCCAGCTCTGGTAGTCTATCTGCATGCCAGCTTTTCTCTTTGGTTTTCATAAAATGATGGAAAATACATTTGAGAAACACTGTAAAATCCAGTTGACTACAAGATTTCTATTAATAAAGCCTGGTTTTTCATTTGGTGAGATGTATCCATGTTGCATTAGGTTTAGGACATCTATGTAACTCAGTGCTAAGCAAACCATTATCTAAAGCTTCTGTTTCATTAAATACCAAAATCCATTTAAAGGCCATTGTCAATGTCCTCCTGATTGTTTCTCAACATTAACGTAGTGACTTTGGAACATTTTTGGATCATTTTCATTACAACTGAGCCCATAAGTATTTCAATTCTACAAGCATAATTACAATATGAATAGCTCAGTTTTCTAAGTAGGCTTCTCCCTAGATTGTTATTGATTGTTCTACAAAATACAACAAAGAGAATAACAAGTTGCACAGCTTTGCCTTTATTTGATCTTTACACATTAAAATGTAGCTTGTATCAACATGAATTCTTAGTTATTGATTGAAGTAAGCTATGCCCTTATTATATAAGAATCCTATAAAAAATGTTTGAAATATTGATAAAATACCAATCCCCTAACATAACTGGGTTTTTTTTTTCTTTTTACATATTCCTTTTGTCTTTTTCTACATGTGTGTATTACATAGTTTTTCTACATTGTTGACTGCTGCTGCTTCAAATATCAGCAACACAATCTGTTGGCAATACAGAGCTGAGTTCATTGCTCACTGCCATAAAGTAAAGAAACCTATTTCCACAGAGTTTTGGTAGTGTCTAAGGGCAATAAGGACAAGATCAGATTTTATTAAAATTCTGGAATTGTGTTTAAGGTTTTATTTTATTTCTTTTTTGATTCAGAGTCTCACTCCATCTTCCAGGCTAGAGTGCATGGTCACGACTCACAGCAGCCTTAATCTCCTGTATTTAGGTGATCCTCCCACCTCAGCCTCCCAAGTAACTGAGACTATAGGCACAAACCACCACTGGAGAATTTTTGGATTTTTTTTTAGAGACAAGGTCTTGCTATGTCTCTGTCTCCTGGGCTCAAGCAGTCCTTCTGCCTCAGCCTCCCAAAGTTCTAGGATTAAAGGCAAAAGCCACTGTGCCTGGCCTAAGGTGTATCTTTTAATGAGCACACCTTGAGTAGAATTGGGTAAAGATCATGGTGCCACCAATTTCAGTGCCACCAGCAACATATCTTCATGGCATGTTCTTCAAAACATCAATGTGATGTTTTGTTTCCTTTTTTTTTGTCGATTTTATATGTGGGCAGAAAATACTGCCACTTTACCTAAAGTTTGAGAAAATGTTATTATACTGATTAAGAATTTTACAGAATCTTGTGCAAAGAAAATTTATATCTGCATAAAGAAAATGCAAAGGGGAAATGAAAAAGAAAAGCAACAGCCATGAAAGCTCAGGAGGGCACCTACTGAAATACTTCATCCCAGGGAAGAGATCACTAAGAAGACATTTTGGAACCTCTGTTTGTATAGAATACTAGAAAATACTCCTGGCCAGGCTCGGTGGCTCAGCCTGTAATCCCGTGCTTTGGGAGGCCGAAGTGAGTGGATTGCCTGAGCCCGCGGGTTCGAGACCCGCCTGGGCAACTTGGCGAGACCTCCTCTCTACAATAAATCAAAAAGTCAGCCGGGTGTGGCAACACACGCCTGTAATTCCAGCTACTCGGAAGGCTGAGGTGGAAGGATCGCCAAACCCAGCAGGTCGAGGCTGCGGTGGTCAGGAGCGGCCACTGCACTCCAGTCTGGGTGACAGAGTGAGACTCCAAACCAAAAAAAAAAAAAAAAAAAAAAGAAAAGAAAATACTCCTACTCCTAATTCATGTACCACCTTACTTATCCAGGGTTCACCTCTGACATTTGAAACCAGTGAAGCCAAAAGACTAGACATGAGGATGATGGTCTGAACAGTCACAATAACCTGCTCACTGAGCAAACTGTCTCCAAGAAGATGAAGTTGATAAAGTGTCTGATGTGTCTGTACTTACTAAAGAGAGACATACACTTTTGTAAGGGAGTTGAGGGATGGATGAGATAGGCACCCAGAAAGTGGACAGCGTGTCTGAGTGGGGGAAGCGAATAATTCCAGAGAGGAAAAAAATGTTTATATAAGAAAGTAAATGTAACTATAACATACTGGTTCAGCTACAAATAATTACATAGTTCCAGAAATGTAAAACATATACTGATCTAGCCCCAAAGTATAATATAATTATATAGAAAGGATAAGGATAAGGAAGGAATTTGTGCACATGGAGAATAAAATAAATCCTCATCTTCCATAAAGTGTTATCAGTAGATAATGCCTAAAACTTAATGACAATCAAAAGTAGCAATATAAGACACTTTTTAATTTAGAAATATAAGAGCAAACATTAAGAAATAACTTGCAAATAGTTGCCTTTAGGGAATGACAATGGCTGGAAACCTGCATGTTGCTTGTTTTATATGCAAGTGTGAAAGTGAAGCATTTTAAGAGACTGAAAAAAATTAGACAACATTCTGATACCACCACACTAGTTTCACTTTCTTGCTTATTTTTCTCCTCCTTTATATGATAGAACAAATCTGGGTCTAGACCTCTTTGGGAGGCACATACAGAATTTGCAACCAAGTATCTACTGAAGGGATGTGTACTGCAGGTAGGAGGAGGTGGAGATGGAAGAGTTTCTGGACTCCTGAAACTCCTCCTGGAGCAGAAGTGATGCAGTGAGACCAGCCCACTTTAATCCTATTAAGTTCTTTTCCATGGATTTAGCAAGCAGGCTCCTCTTTGTTCTCAGTAGCAGTGGTAAGCAGCCCATAGAAACAATTTTTAGACAGAGCATTCTAAAAGGAGCTCTCTAGGTATTCACAGTTTACAAGTCGCTTTTGTGTCAATAACACACATTTTCTCATTATGATAAAAGTGCATGAAGGTCTCTGTTAGGGTCCAGACAGGATGAGGGTGGATGGATGGAGAGAGAGACGCAGGGAGGGAAGCGCAGCACCACCGGACCAAAGTGCCAGAGGCGCTGCGCTGGCAACCCAGAGATCCAAGTAAATGCAAAGAATTGCAACACACAGAGGTGAAAGAAGATAAGATTTATTTAAGAAAGCTTCACCCCCACAGACAGGGAGTGGGCCTACACTCTAGGTGAGTGTGACCTCATAACCCCCTAAAGCCCTGGCTTAAATCCTTTTCCTAGGAGATGTTGCAATCAGGTAGACATGACTGACGTGACTTCCTTATCGGCCACCTATGGATGTCTTGGAGAACCTGTGACACAGAGATCCACTAATTTCCGCCCGCATTATCATAGCCCCTAGAGAAGGGCATGACAAGGATTCTAATTCTCCTGCACCTTCCCGAATGATATTCGTTAGGGCTAATGGAGGGTGTACCTCCCCTTATCTCCTAGGCATTCCCAGTGGGTAGCATCGGGGCTTCCCTGTGAATAGTGCCCAATTTACTGGAAGATCAAATCCCTACCTGCTCTTCCTTTGAGCGGTCACAACTTTTGTAATTACAAGTTTCATGACTTTTTATAATCCTTGCCTAATGCATGGTGTCTTAGGCCTTGTAAATTCCCTTTACTCTAGGCAAGCTTGATTGCCACTAAGAAATACCTCTGATACCTGGCACCAGGAAGTCTGTTTCTGAAAAGACAAAGTTGGTAATGTTAATTTTACCTAAAGTGTGCATTTCTCCAAAAGCATAGCTTTTGCTTTCTCATCATTGTGTCAGGGTTTAAGAAGAAGATTTAAAAAATGCATTTCCCACTCTCGGCCTATCCTTTAAGTCTCAATGTAACTTACTCCAGAAAAACAGTTAGCCATCTCAGAGTATTTCCCTCCGAGGGTAAAAATGTTAGTAAGTGCATAGTGAGTGTTAAGAGGCCTCAGGTCTATAATAAAGAGATTTGGTGAGGGTGTCCTGGTACACCCATCCTCCCTCCCCTCACTCTCTGGATGGCACTACTGTATCTGCATGGTAGAAGACAATTGGGCACCTCCCGCCTCAGAGTGAAGCACGTTTGGTTTGTATAAGCAAGTGTCTTCCCCAAGACTTTGGTAGGTGACACACAACTCACCCAACCCTTGTTCCAAACCCAGAGGAAGAGGTGCTCTCCTTTTCAGGGTTGGGTTCTCCACCCATGGGGTGATCTCATCTCATATCACCTTCTCTTAGTCTTTCCTCACAAGGGAGGAAGTGAGGGGGGCTGGCTATGACTTTTGACCCCATTCATTCATCTGATTTGATGACTGAGGCTGAAGACATAACAGTATTTACCCACCTCAGATAGTAGGGTAACTTTCTGTCTTTCTCCTTTTTATTCTCTTTGGTTAGGCAAATTTTTAAACTTAAGAATTTATGGGGGTGGAGGGGAGAGATCCAAGATGGCCACCTTGCAGGAGCAACTGGCACCACTCTCACAGAATAGACTTCTGTGAGGAGGAAAGCTCCAGCAGCCAGTGACCCTCAGCAGTTTGAGCAGACTGAGATGGAGGATACACATCCCACAGAGGACTCTTAGAAGGGAGAAGAGAGAATAGGCAGCTGGCTTTGGAGTTAGAGTACTGCTACATACTTGGCAAGTGGTGAGGGAGAGAGAATAGAACTCAGCACTTGCTGCTACCACAGTCGAGGAGGGCCCTCTCCCCCAAGCCTCATGGGACATGGCCTGGATACTGCACAGCAGTGTACTGCCAGAGCCCACACGGAGCTTGGAACCCATCCGAGCTTTGAACGCCTACGACCAAACCATCTCTGAGAGCTTGTACCCTGTTGGCAGCACTTGGTAGCCAGTTCCCAGGCCAGGAAAGATCCCCAGCCAAACTCACTCGCCCCAAGAGCAGGTTCCACTGCTGCAGGAGGTATTGATTTGGGGCCAGCTATGACAGATTCTGTTACTGAAGCTCTGAATGCAGATTGGCCTCTCGAGAGGGAAGGGAAGTCAGGAGGAGCTCCCAGTAACCCCTCTCTCCCTGCATGAATGCTTCAGGGTAACAGATGGCACTGTCATTCCTGTAGCACTGCCACAGCAGCCAGGGGGCCAATCCGCCCCCCAATTCCCACTGAGTGCTCACAGCAGGGGATCGGAACACAGACCAGGCCAGTTCTAGTCAGTGGAAAAACATTGCTGTGGAAAGACTCTGAGCTCTGAGCACCACCAGACTCGGCAAGAGAAGGGGAACCAGAGGCGGCAGAGTGGGTGTACCTGCTTTCCTGGCAACCTCTCTCTCCCTGTATAAACTCTTTGGTACAACAGAAAAGGCTTGGGTATTCCCACAGGGTGGTCACAGCAGCCAGGGGTCCCATTTCCTTCTAGGGTAGCCAATCATGCCCATGATGGGGAGCTGAAGACCAGCCCAGTCTGGACATAGTGCTCCCTGACTAGCTTCCCCTCATCTCCCCCTTGAAATCCCAGGGACTGCGAATCTTTGGGAGTTTCCACAATCCTGTCCATCAACCAGGTCATCTGGTCACATCTCTGAGGAAAGAGAGGCCAAGCAGAAAAAAAAAAGAGGGTCAGGCATGGTGGCTCAAACCTGTAATCCCAGCCCTTTGGGAGGCCAAGGTAAGAGGATTGCCTGAGCCCAGGGGTTCAAGAGCAGCCTCAGCAACTTGGTGAGACCTTGTCTCTACAATAAATCAAAAGATTAGCTGGATATGGTAGTGCACGCCTATAGTTCCAGCTACTTGGAAGGCTGAGGCAGAAGGATCACCAAAGTCCAGCAGGTTGATGCTGGAGTGGCCATGAGTGTGCCACTGCACTCCAATCTGGGTGATGGAATGAGACTCCAACTCAAAAAAAAAAAAAAAAAAGGTCACTATCTCAGCTGACTGTTTTCTCCAGGCATCACCTCCTGATGAGGCCAACTATCAGAGCCCATTACAACATCAGAAACAGTAATACAGCCCCTGAGAAGGGGATCAGAACAATGCCCAGGCCACATGCATCTCACAGACCAGTCCATAGACTGAGGCTTCAGAGAACTCCATGAGGGTCCTCCATAAGCATCGATGAACATCTCTCCTCAGAATTCAACCCCTGTGCATTCACATCATAGGATATCTTGCAGATACCTTCCAGCACCAGCCAAAAAGTGGAAACCTCCTATAGCAGTTAGACCCAGAAAAGCAGCAGGATTCACAGTGGGCAGCCCCTCACAGATTACCATCCCCAGGGGAAGGAGAAGTGTGATAGAACAGAGAAGCACCCTGTGGGATAAAAATTAAAAATAAATTCCACAAGAGGTCACCCCAACAGTAGCAACCTTATCTAAATAAAAAACAATAAAACAAATAAATAAATAAATAAAAAGAGAAGAGTCTGTCCTGACAAATGAGGAAGAACCAGCAAAAAACAACAAAAAACAAAACAAACAAACAAAAAAAAACACTGGCAATTACCAAATCCTTAATAAGGTATCACCCAGAAAAGGTCCTCCCAGACCCCAAGCAAAAACAACAACAACAAAAAAAAAAACATCCAGAATTATCTGTACCTGATGATAGACATGGAATTCAGACTATGGGTGGCAAAAACAGTGAAGAAAATCTACAAGAAGATAGAAGCACAGACCACCCTGGTAATGAAGATAGTGCAGGAAATAAAATTTGAGCCGGCCAGTATAAGAAAGTTCAAATCTGAAATGCCGGAAATAAAGAATTCTTTGCCAGAATTTCAAAGCACAATGACAAATCTAGGCAGTAGAATTGATCAGGCAGAGGAGAGAGTCTCAGAGTTTGAGGATCAAACTATTGCCAGTCTGACAAAAACAAGGAGAAAAGTCTCAAGAAGAATGAGAAAAGTCAATGAGAGATTTGGGATTATGTAAAGATACCAAGTCTACTGATGATTGGTACCGAGACAGAAGAGGAAACTGAGACTACCCTGGAACAAGCCTTCCAAGAGGTCATCCAAAAAAATTTCTCTTTCATGTCAGAGGGACAACCATGAAAATACAAGCAATGAATAGAACCTCATGCAAGGTATTTCATGAGAATACCATCCCCAAAACACATAATAATCCATCTCCACAAGGTAAGCATAAAAGAAAAAATGCTAAAGGCAGCTAGAGAAAAGGAATAGACCACCTACCAGGGAAGACCCATCAGAATTCAGCAGAATTCTCAGCAGACACCCTACAAGCCAGAAGGGACTGGGGTCCTATCTTTAATATTGTTAAAGAAAGGCAATTCCAGTCAAGAATTTGCCACTTCCAAACCAGCCCTTCAGGAGATGCTTAAGAAAGTTGTAAACACAGAAACAAAAGAACGGTTCCACCCATCACAAAAGCACAGGCATACCCAGAGTTAACAGACCATACAGCTCAACCACAAAACCTAAAAAGCAAAGCAGCAAATAGCAATATAACAGGAATAAAACCCCACATATCAATAACTAACTTGAATGTGAATGGACTGAATGCACTACTCAAGAGGCATAGAGTAGTTAGTTGGATAAAGAAACAAGATCCAACCTTCTGCTGCCTCTAGGAAACATTTCTCTCACAAAGGGTAAGCCCAGACCCAAGGTAAAGGACTGGAGAAAGATCTTCCAGGAAAATGGAAAACAAAAGTAGCAGAAGTAGCTACTCTTATATCAGACAAAACAGGCTTCAAACCAATAAAAGTTAAAAAGGACACTACATAATGATAAAAGGCTCAATTCATCAGCAAGTAATATCTATTTTATATATATGTACACCCAATATAGAAACATTCAGGTTTATGAAACAATTTCCACTTAAACTTAAGAGAAGACATAGACACCCATACAATTATAGTCAGAGACTTTAATACCCTGCTAATAGCCCTAGACAGATGATAGATCATCAAGGCAAAAAACTAACAAGGAAATCCAGAACCTTAACTTAGCATTCAACCAAATGAACCTAATAGATATCTATAGAATAATTCACCCAGCAATCACAGAGAATCAGCACATAGAACATACTCAAAGATTGGCCACATTCTCAGGCATAAATCAAGTGTGAACAAATTTCTAAATGTGGAAATAATACCAATCATCTTCTCAGATCACAGTGGAATAAGAGGAAATGTCATCACCAAAAGGAATCCCCCACAAAACACATAAATACATGAAAATTAAACAACATGCCTCTGGATAACTTTAGATTTAACACAGAAATCAAGGCAGAAATAGAAAGAATTCTGGAAACAAATGAAAACAAAGACACAACATATCAAAATCCCTATGACACCATAAAAACAGTGGTAAAAGGGGAGTTTATACCATTACACTCACATATTAAGAAAATATAGGGATCTCAAGTAAACAACTTAATGTCACACCTAAGGGAGCTAGAAAGGTAACAGCAATTCAATCCTAGATTTAATAGAAAGTTCAAATTATGAAAATAAAGTCACACTTGAATGAAATAGAATTTTTTAAAAATTATAGAAAGGACAAGCGAGACAAAAGTTTGTTCTTTAAAAGGATGAATAAAATTGACAGACCGCTGGTCAGATTGATGTGAGAGAAAGAAAGAGAGAGAGAGGGAGAAAGAGGAAGAAAGAGAAATTCTGAATAAACACAAGTAGAAACAAAAAAAGAACGTCACTACTGACCCTGAAGAAATTTAAAAGATTATTGAGATTACTGTAAACATCTGTATGCAAACAAACTAAAACATCTAGAGGAAACAGAGGAATTCCTGGCATCACATAACCTCCCAAGATTGAAACAGGAATAAATTGAAACCCTAAACAGACCAATAACAATCCAAGAAACTAACTCAATTATAAGAAACCTCCTGTCCCCCAAAAGTCCTGTGCTAGACGTTTTCCCAGTCGAATTCTACAAGACACACAAGGAAGAGCTGATACCAATTCTACTGAAAGTATTTCAAGCAATTGAGAAGGAATGATTTCTCCTTAGCTCATTCTATGAAGCCAATATCCTGATACCCCAAAATGGTAAAGATCCAACAAGGAAAGAAACCTACAGGCCAATTTCTCTGATAAACATAGATGCAAAAATCCCCAACAAGATTCTAGGAAATCACACCCATCTACACATTTCAAAAAGCATCCATCACAACAAAGTGGGCTTCATTCTTGGGATGCAAGGCTGGTTCAACATATGTAAATCTGTAAATGTAATTCATCACATAAACAGGTGTAAAACCAAGAACCACATGATTATTTCTTTAGATGCATAAAAAGCATTTGATAAAATCCAACATCCCTTCTTAATAAAAACCTCTGAACAACTAGGCATCAAAGGAACCTTCCTCAAAACAATAAGATCCAACAATGATAAACCTGTAGCCAACATTATACTTAATGGGCAGAAACTGGAAGCATTCCCCCTAAGAACTAGAATAAGACAAAAATGCCCATTTTTATCCTTTCTATTCAACATAGTACTGGAAATTCTAGACAGAGCAACCAGGAAGGATAAATAAATCAGGGGTATACAAACAGGAAAAGAGGAAGTTAAATTATCCCTCTTTTCAGATGATATAACTCTATACCTAGAAAACCCTACTGAGTCTGTCAAAAATCTTACACTGATAAACAACTTTAGTAAAGTCTTGGGATACAAAATCAATGTGCAAAAAACAGTTGTATTTCTATATATCAACAACCCACAGGGTAAGAACCAAATAAAAAACACAATCTCATTCACGTTAGCCATCAAAAAAATAAAATACCCTAGCATCCACCTAACCAAAGAGGTGAAAGACCTTTACAATGAGGACTACAAAACACTGCTCAAAGAAATCAAGGATGACACAAACAAATGGAAAAACATCTCATGCTTATGTATTAGAAGAATCAATATCATCAAAAGGTCCATTTTACTCAAAGCTATCTACAGATTCTATGCAATTTCTATCAAATTGCCAAATCATTTTTCATGATCTAAAAAAGACAATGCAGAAATTCATATGGAATTTTAAAAAGAGCCTAAATAGCTAAAGCAATCCTCAGCAAAAGAAACAGAGATGGAGCCATCACACTTTCAGAACTTAAACCTTATTACAAGGCTACAGTAACCAAGACAGTATGGTACTGGTACAGGAATACTAGACACACAGACCAATGGAACAAGACAGAGAATCTGGAAATAAAACCATAATCCTTCAATCAACTCATCTTTGACAAAACCATCAAAAACAAACATTGAGAAAAGAAAAACATATTTAGTAAATGGTGCCGAGAAAACTAGTTAGCTACATGAAGAATAAAATTGGACTCCTACATATCATTATGTATAAAAATTAATTCAAAATGGATCAAGGACTTAGATGTAAAATCTCAAACTATAAAAATCTTAGAAGAAAACTTAGGGAACACCATCCTAGACATTGGAGTAGGCAATGAATCCATGGCCAAGTCCTCAAAAGCAAATGCAACAAAAGCTAAGATTGGTAGGTGGGAACTTATCGAACTGAAAACTTTTTGCAGTTAAAGAAAACATTAAGAGAGTAAAGAAAGATACAATCCATGAAATGGCAAAAAAATATTTGCAAGCTATGCATCTGACAAAGGCCTAACATCCAGGATCTACAAGGAACTCGAATTGAAAGGAAAAAAACAACCCCATTAAAAAGTAGGCAAAGAGCCGGACTCGGTGGCTCAGCCTATAGTCCCGCGCCTAGGGTGGCTGAGGTGAGTGGATTGCCTGAGCCCGTGGGTTCGAGACCCGCCTGGGCAACTTGGCGAGACCTCATCTCTACAATAAATCAAAAAATCAGCCGGGCATGGTAGCGCACGCCTGTAGTTCCAGCTACTTGGAAGGCTGAGACAGAAGGATCTCCGGAGCCCAGCAGGTCGAGGCTGCGGTGGCTGGGAGTGGCCACTGCACTCCAGTCTGGGTGACAGAGTGAGACTCCAACTCAAAAAAAAAAAAAAAAAAAAGTAGACAAAGGACATGAACAGACACTTCTCAAAGGATGACATACAAACAGCCAATAAACATATGAAAAAATGCTCAGCCTCACAAATCATCAGAGAAATGCAAATCAAAACTATACTGAGATACCACCTAACACCAGTAAGGATGGCTATCATTAAAAAGTCATAAAACAGATGCTGGTGTGGGTGCAGAGAAAAGGGAACGCTTCTACACTGTTGGTGGGAATGTAAGCTAGTTCAACCTTTATGGAAAGCAGTGTGGCAGTTTCTCAAAGAACTAAAAATTGAGGTTCCATACAATCCAGCAATCTGTCTTCTGGGAATAGACCCAGAGAAACATAAATCGCTCTACCAAAAAGACACCTGCACACATATGTTCACTGCAGCACTATTCACAATAGCAAAAACATGGAACTAACTCAGATGCCCATCAAAAGTGGACTGGGCAAAGAAAATATAGTACATATACCCAACAGAATATTACACAACCATAAAGAAGAACAAAATCATGGCCTTCTTAGCAACATGGATGCAGCTGGAGACCATCATTCTAAGTGAACTCTGATGGAAACAACTGAATACCCCAAGTTCTCACTCATAAGCGGGTCCTGCTCACTGGTCACACAAGCAAAATGGTGGGATTGGCAGACATTGGTCACTGCTAGAGGCGGGAGGGAGACATCAGGGAGGGATGACACATAGCAACACACTGGGTACCTGATCCACTATCGGGGGAAAAAAGGGCCAGCTAGAAGCCCAAACTTCACATGCACGCAACTTACTTACATAGTAAATCCTCACATATACCCCACAACTCTTAAGTAAAAAGAATTTACCAAACATGGCAGAATTAGCTGTATTAAATTCCAAAACTTCTGTAAGTCAAGGAAAAAGTTCAAATAAACAAGCAAACAAGAACAAAAAAATCTCTCAGCAAATATGACAATGTTAATGCCACTATTTTGTAAACACTCATTCAAATTGATTAAATGCCTGGTTAAGATGTATAGTATTGAAAAGTAAGGGAGAAAATATGTTTATAGGCAAATATATTGATAATTTTAAAAGATGAACCATAAACAAATGTGGTAAAACAATTATTCTACAAACCAGAGAAAAATAAAACAGTAAAGTAGCATTTGTTGCTTATGAAATTAGCTAAATGTACAAAATGATAGCTACCCAATTCTAGAAAGAATATGGTGGAAGTTGTACTCATTTATATAGCTAGTAGCACTAAATCAGGATAACCCTTTCAGAACAAAGTTTGTCAATATGGTTCAAGAGTCTGAAAAATGGTTGTATCCTCTAAGCCATATAACTAGCTCCAGAGCCATATAACTAACTCCATTACTGGAAACCTGTGAGAAGAAAATATTTCAAAATTCCATGAGAATATGGAAGAACAACAGGCAAACATTTCAAGTCACAGAAATGTTAGTCATATAGAGAGGGTTACATAAGATATGCTACATTCAACCAGTGGAATAAGGCATAACATTAGTATTAAGAGTGTTTTTGAAGACTAGTAACAAGGGAGAAAAAAAAAAAAGACTAATGGATGAAATGGAGAAAAAAAATAAAAACAAGATTTAAAGTATATGTAACACTATAATTACAGCTATGTTTTTTAAATGGCATACTTTTTAAAAAATGCACCAAACTGATGATAGTTTTTTAAGTAGTGAAATGATGGGTGATAATTTCTTTATTTCAAATTTTCCAAATTTTCAAAGAGTTACATTAGTTTTATCATTTATAACAACAAATAAAGTTGTAACGGACATGGAGAGACAAGGTCAAGGAACTGTCAAATTAAGGCATTTTCTAGAAACAGGAAAATCCTTGGCAAAGAGAAGTCAGAGCAGTAGTGGATTAGGTGAATACCAGCAGGAGTCAGTGCTAGGGACACATTGCTAATCTCAGGTGTGTGCGGATGTGAACCAGTTGGGTTGAGCCTGCCACTTCCCTTTCCTCCCACTCAGTAATGCTGGGAATGGGGTATAATCAGGATATCCAGGGTGTCACTTAAAGACATGGACTGGGAAGAAGTAGAGTTAAGAAAAAGGAATGCTGGCCCACAGGGGAATCTGAGCTCCTTGGGGTGCAAGAAAAGGGGCAGCTGGAAGAAGAAAAGGATGGAAGGAAGCAGAAGAGGCTCAGTGCTTGTGGGAGGAGCAGGAGGAGAGGTATGTCCCAGAATAACAGAGTGGAAACAGAAAGACAGCGCTTTGAGGGGAGTGTCTGGGGAAAGTGAAAACATGCTATTACAGATTAAAAGAGTGTTTCCCAAATACCAGTGTTGCCTCCCTTATGAAGCTTTCACATAATTTTTTTTTTTAAGTCAAGGTCTCACTGTTGCCCAGGCTGGAGTGCAGTGGCTCAATCACTGCTCACTGAAGCCTCTACCTCCGGGTTCAGACAATCCTTTCACCTCAACCTCCCTAGTAACTGGGACTACAGGTTCATACCACCACACCTGGCAAATTTTTAAATTTTTTGTAGAGACATGGTCTTGTTATGTTGCACAGGCTGATCTTGAACTTTTAGGCCCAAGCAATCCTTCCTCCTCAGCCTCGCAAAGTGCTAAGATTACAGGTATGAACCACTGTACCCAGCCCGCACAATATTTTTTAAGAAAAATGAGAGCAATATGATTTGGATACATATGGTTTTTCTATATTGCTCTTTCAGAAATGTTTTTAAATTTATAACCATATTTTAATATAATGTATTTCTTTTATAATTCTATATATTTTACTTTATACATTTAAAACATCTACAAATGAACCCATGGGTACCAGAATGCCAAAGAAATTTATGGCATAAAATAGGTCCAAAATATATATGTTGTCTTAAATTCCCAATTGCCCTAAGATGAGAACTTCTCTTTAGTCTATCATTTTAGCATGGTCCAATGTTTTCTGTTTTTGAACTATTACTCATGGTAGATGAGAGGACTTTCCCCGTATCTTTACACACAAAATTTAAAAGTTAACAGCCTATAACGGTCCCCCATTTTTGTCATTGTACTGCTTCCTGAAATCTCAAAGGCCGGAAGTGGCAGAAAGGGCGTAGAAATGGAAGCCCAGCTCTCCAAACGGGGTATGGTGTGGATGAGAGCCTAGGGCATCTAATTCTTAATGAAATAAGATGGAACATTTGCAGAAACTATTTTTAATACTGTTCTCTGCAAGAGTCAAAACATTTTACAGAAATGAATTGATTAGTTATTACCAGCAGGATATACTTTCTTAGTAGTAATTTTATGTTATTTCATAAGTTTGAACCTGTTTTATTTCTTCTTCTGTATCTCATCAAGCTCAGCTGTACATTCAGACTTTTTTAGGCTAAGAGCCTGGGGTTCATCTTGAATCTTGAGCCTTGAGTACTTGATTGTTCAGAATTCAAGTCAAAAGTACTTAAGCAACCCTGGTGAGTAGAAAATGTCTCCCAGACACTAATTTCTTTTTTCTTCCAAACTCCTTTTACTTACTTTTAAAGAAATTTCAGCATTCTTTAAAGTTAGTGGGAAGCCATTTATCATTCAGGAAATTTCTTCAAGTCATATGTAAAAAATATCAGTGACATTATACTGAAAGGTTGAAGGGTGTGGGCTAGGTGGCAACAGCAAATATGCATTTGAGGGGCCCTAGTGGCCTTTGACCTTCTGTGTGACTCCAAACAATGCCCCCCAGCTGCCTCTGCCAACACTATCCACTCACTACCACCCGTGAGTGATTCTGAGCAGAGCGAGTCCCCTTCAACTGTCGTTCACATGTGCTGAGAGTGCACCATGGAAGGCAGTTAATTCTCTTTCCTGGCCCTTCATCAGATGCTGAAAACATTAGTGGAATGACAACCGTGTTCCTTCTCCTAGTAGTTTTATGATCAAGACTAGATTCGTGTGGATGATTAAAAGATATTTATTGGCTGGGCACAGTGTTTCATGCCTGTAATTCCAGCACTTTGGGAGGCCAAGGTGGAAGGATTTTTTGAGACCAACCTGAGCAACATAGTGAGACCTTGTCTCTACAAGAAATTTGAAAGTTAGCTTGGCGTGGTGGTGCACATCTGTAATTCCAGCTACTTGGGAGGTTAATTTGGAAGGATCAGCTGAGCCCAGGAGGTCTAGGCTGCAGTGAGCTGTGATCGTACCACTGCACTCCTAGGTGACACAGCGAGACTCTGACTCAAAAAAAAAAAAAGACATTTATTGAGGATCTACTAAGAGCAAAAATGTATAGGAATACAAAGAAATATAATGCAAGCCTCCAACAAACTTATGAAAAATTCTCAGCATCATGAATCATCAGAGAAATGCAAATTAAAACTACAGTGAGATACCATCTCACTCCAGTCAGAATGGCTATTCTTAAAAAGTCAAAAAACAACAGATGTTGGTGAGGCTACAAAGAAAAGGGAAAGCTCATCCATTGTTGGTGGGAATATACGCTAGTTCAGCCCCTAAGGAAAGCAGTTTGAAGATTTCTCAAAGAACTAAAAATACATCTACCATTTGACACAAAAATGTCACTTCTGAGTATATACCCAAAGAAGTAGAAATCATTCCACCAAAAAGACACTTGCATTTATATGTTTATCACAGCACTGTTCACAATAGCAAAAACATGCAACCAACCCAGGTGCCCATCAATAGTGGACTGGATAAAGAATAATGTGGCTCATGTACACTATAGAATATTATGTAGCCATGAAAAAGAATAAAATCATGTCATTTCCAGCAGCATGGATGCAGCTGGAGGCCATCATTCTTAGTGAATGATCACAGAAACAGAAAACTGAATACCACATGCTCTCATTCATAAGTGGGTACTAACTACTGCATACACATGGGCATAAGGATGGGAAAATGGACACTGAGGACTACTAAAGGGGGAAGGGGGAAAGAAGAAATAAGGCATGCAAAACCACCCATTGTGTACCATGCTCATTGCAGTGGTGAGAGCAGGCTCATCAGAAGCCCAAACCTTGCCATCACACAATATACCTGTGTAACAAATCTTCTCACGTACGCTCTGATTCTAAAATAAAATAAAAAGTATAAAGGTCACTATTTTCCAGGAATTTCTTCTTGAGGAAAATGGAGATCTGTATATTATCTAGTAGATATATGAATATTAATATCACAAGAAATGCCTCTAGGTGGTAAACAATTGATTAATTACCACAGGGGTAACACAGCCCATAAATGCTAACTTCACATAGTATACATCCATTCAACACACAGCTTCAAACACTCTGCTATCGTGCTATTAGGTTGATTTTTGTGTGTCTGGGGCTGATGATCCTGAAGACCTATTCCATGTTTCCCTGCTCTTAGGAAAGGGCAGTCAGCCAGATGGCACAAGTCTCTCACATGTTTGACTGATGTCAGGTGGTGATACTTAAAGTACGGTCCTAGGGACAAAGTGACTTACAAAACTATGTTTCTACCCTAAAGGAGGCTCCAGACTCATGGAAAGGAAGACAAGTAGACCGGCACTTAAATACAAGGTGATTCTTTCTTTCTTTTTCTTTTTGAGTCAGAGTCTCACTCTGTCACCTAGGCTGGAATGCAGTGGCATGCTCACAGTCACCACAGCCTCGACCTGCTGGACTCAGGCAATCCTTTCACCTCAGCCTTCCAGCTGGAACTACAGGCATGTGCCACCATGCCCAGCTAGTTTTTTTATTTTTTGTAGAGACAATGTCTCACCATGTTGCTCATGCTGGTCTCAAACTCCTGGACTCAGGCAATCCTCTCATCTCTGCCTCCCAAAGTGCTGGGATTACAGGCATGAACCACTGCACCTGGCACAGGGTGATTCTTTCATTGGATAAAACATCCACCAATACTCTCTAAAATTCACCTTGACCCAGAAATTCCACTTCTAAGAATTTATTCTGAGAAAATATCCTTTTCAAAAATGTGCACAAATATATATGCATAATTATTGCAACATTGATTATAACAATGAACATGTATAATATTCTAAATGATTTACAATCAGAAATGGCTTTAGTAAAATATCCATAAAACATGAAGTTCAGCAGCTATTAAAAAATTATGTGTGTGTATCTTACTGCCATAGAAAGCTATTTACAACACTGCTAACTGAAAATTTTATGATAGAAAACAACATTTATAAACCCACTATCAAAAAATCATATATTTATATATACACACTTATAAATATATACTAGAATGAATGCCAAAGTTTAGTATTGATTAAATCTGGGTAAAGATACTATAGATCCTTTTTTTTCTGCTTCTCTGTCTTTGCTTATGTGCAGTTTTCATTTTTCTGCAGTTAATTTGTGTAAATAAATAAATAGCTATATAGATGAAGAAATGACATAGGCATGGCAGAGACAGAAAAGAATCATGAGGAGGATGCTAGTGTCATGCCAAGGCATTTAACCTAGAGTGGGGTTCACTTATAGGGTGAAGTGAGGTAGAAATGGCATCATAGTGTTGGTAGGTGGCGCTTTATCGAAGACTGCAAGAACAATCAGGAATGACAAGACAGGGAAAAGGTATTTCAGGCAGAGATACCTGCACAAGAAGAGACAGGAAAGCTAGTCATGTTTAGGGATGATAGAAGGGTTCTGAATGCAGAAGCATCAGGTGGCAAACTGGGAGGGTAGGAGATGGAGCAGGAGAGGGAAGACCAGGTTATGAAGCACATGATTTGCCCTGCTAGGGAGTTTGGATTTTTGTCCTAGTAGTGATAAGAAGCTTCTAAAAGATTTTAAGCATGGAGGAAGAACTGTTCAGGATTAAGTTTTAGAAAGATTTCTGTGCAAGATTACTTATAAGTGATGAGAAGGATGGATTGGGAAGAATAGAGGAGACAGGAGGACCAGTGAAGGCTCCTATGGGTCTGCAACGAGGAGGATCTGACTAAAGTCAGAGTCACAGAGAAGCCAAGAGCAAAAAGTTAAGATCTGTCTGCAGTAGAAATGCTAGGATATATCTGGGAGAGAAATAGTTGGCCTACAGGGTGGATGAGGATGTTCCTGAAGATGGAAATGGAATGTAGGGGGCAGAACATGAATTATTCTGGAACAGGAGAAGGGATACCTCTTTCTCTGGAGCTCTTGGTATTCAATACAGACCAGCATTTTTTAGGGATGTGGTGGCAGCTTAACTTCTAGTTAGAGTTCACTTACTCCTAGTGTCCCTATTTTGTCTATGTAGCAGGAAGAGAATTCTTTGCCGAGAGTATGGACAGTAAACTGGTGAAGTAGGTCTGAGAAGAGTTGTGATGTTTGGGTCAAATTTGTTGGAGCTAGTGAAGTCTAAACACATAAAAGAATCCTGGGCAGCTGAGATTAGAGATCACGAATCTGTGATGGCACCAATTGTAATTTTGTGACTTTCTCCAACATGATTCTGTGGCCAAGGTCTAGCTTACAGGAAGGCAGATGATGTTTGCCTTCATTTTGGTTCAAAACTTGTGGGGCACTGATAGACTTGGAGGAACGTGACTGGAAGTTTGGTTGAGGCCAAAGAAGGGATGTGGAAGGAGTAAGAGCTGGAAGGAGGAAGTGATGGGCCAAGAGCAGAATGTTAGATATTATCATTTAGAGTTCTAGGTGATCAGTAGCCCAGAGGGTGCCATGGAAATGAGTAGCTGATGTTGAGGGGAGATGAAAGTCAGAAATTGCAGCACAGAGCAGCAGACAACCATAATGTTTGCTGTAATGTAAATTTGTTATTATTTAATATTTACTATTAATATGTGTTATTTTACCTGCTTTATTATTTGTAGATGAAAATAATTTTCTATGCTAAAATATTCTATTGTTGCCGGGTTCAGTGGCTCAGCCTGTAATCCCATGCTTTGGGAGGCTGAGGTGAGTGGATTGCCTGAGCCCATGGGTTCGAGACCCGCCTGGGCAACCTGGCGAGACCTCATCTCTACAATAAATCAAAAAATTAGCCGGGCGTGGTAGTGCATGCCTGTAATTCCGGTTCCTCGGAGGGCTGAGGCAGAAGGATCGCTGGAGCCCAGCAGGTTGAGGCTGCGGTGGCCGGGAGCGGCCACTGCACTCCAGTCTGGGCAACAGAGTGAGACTCCAACTAAAAAAAAAAAAAAAATTTTATTGCCTATGACCTTAGAGACTTTTGCTTTTCTATTGGTCACAATACTCAATTGTTGCTCTTATTTTGTAAAGTCAGAATCTACAGAACAAAAAAAAAAATAGGTAACGTGGAGTCATTCTCCTGGCTTGCTCACTGACAACCACTGTAAAGTAGAATTTTTCTGACCTCGGACTTTATTTGGGCAGTCTCAGTTTAATGCCTTGGTAGATTTCATCCTGGGAGTCTTTGGACTCCAAGACCCTTGTTTGATATGGCTCAAAAACTTGTTGACAATAGTAAGGAGCCAAGTTTTAAGCATTGCTGTCTCCAAAGAACTGACAGTGAATTAAATAAGCCATTATTGACTCAAACCCATGGAGAGACAGCCTCTGAGATAGCTTTCTTCATCAACTGATCATAAGTTAACCTCTTCGTTTATTTGCCATTTCTTGCTACCACTTTTTCTCATGCTTTTTTAAATACTCTATTTTTTCACTAATCATCATATAACAAGTGAACATATACAGAGAAAAAAAGTTGACATTGACATTCCATTAAAAAATTGTAGTGAGAAGATGAAAATGTTTCTTCCTCTCCTTAGTTTAAAAAAAAAAATTGCCTAGAAGGTTCAGTTTCACAGCTTTGAGAACCTCATCAAATGTAATGAGCCAAAAAACAGCTGGTGAACCAGACATGTGGATTAAAACCAGGGAATGTGCCAGTCAGGCATGAGTGGATGCTGAGTAGCAGAAGTGGCCACAGAAGACCTGGAAGGTTGGATTTTACATACAACCCCTTTCATGTTTTCCATCATGAGTAGTGTCCAGGTCATTTGTGTTACATTTAGAATTACTAGCTTAAATGCCAAGATAACAATTTTTTTTCATGTAACTACTGGCCATAAGTTGTGGTGCTAATCAAACAAGACAGCACTGGAAAGAATTAAAGACTCCTACTTTCCTTATCAATTACAACCAGGCCAAACTCCCTGAAGTTGTTCTGAAGACAGAAATATAAAAAGAAAGCACTATTGTTATTCTGACCTGTGAGTTTTCCTGACTTTACTGACTCATCCATTCATTCAGCGCTTATTATGAGCCTATTATATGTGCATGAATATCCTCTCAGAGTTCTTTTTTTTTTTATTTAAAAAAGAGAGTTCACCAACCCTCAGGGCTTCAAGGTACTGTTAAAAGAACAAATCACAAATCCCAAGTAACTAAACGTATTACAAAGGTACCAAAGGATTTGTGGCTAAGACATGACAATTTTCTTGTAATGAGACCAGGCAATAGAACTAGTATGGCACTAGACTCACCTATGAGGTCAAACTGCTGTTTGGGTTACTGATCAGCTGTAAGAGCTAATAGCTGAGCATAGTCTAGATAAAGAAGAGCATGAAGTCCAAATGTTATGAACATCTCCGATCATGGTTTACATGCTTTGAGCTTGGGATGAGAAGACAGGGGGCCACCATGGGTCTACAGTGAAACAAGAAGACAATGGATGCAAATGAGGTTGACATCAGGTCTTCTCAAGATCAGAGTGCCAACCTCTAGACTAGGATCAGAGTCAGCAAGTTTAGCTAGTGTCAGGATGGGAAACACAAAGAAGCCCAGTTCTATCAACTGACACACCTGAAGGCTTAAAAATAAAAACTCAGAAGCTTATTCATATAAAAGAACGGGTAAGATTCTAGGGAAGATGGAGGTGGAGCCAGTTGGACTGAGTCCCATTGTCAGTAAATGAGAGTATAGAAAATTTGGCATACATATCAGTAAGTGGCTGACAGAGTAGGGACTTGGGAGCAAGAGACTAGGGTTCTCCTGGTTAAGCAGCTGGTGCCACAGCTGCTCTGCTTGGTCCCTAGTGCTTCCTAGGACACAGAAGTTGAGTACCATTGTTTAAAAATCAACAATGTCCTTCCCAGGAAGAAGCTGCAGGGAGAGACTGCCAGCTCCAGGCTCTGACTCACCACCACAGTACCTGGCCAGATTCTGGCAGCAAGGGCTGTGGAGGGAGCACAGTGAGGGAGCCCAGAGGCAGAGCCCCACTGGAGAAGATGAAAGAGGCACCCTGCCACCATCTTGAAAACTGGGCAGGAAAGTGCTCTGGCTTGCTCACCACCATAGAGCAACAGACCTGATCTCTGTAACCAGTGGATTAACTAACTACTCAGTGGTTGATCGTGATCTAGAGGGAATATCCTGAAAGCACAAACTCCAAAGGGATAAGACAAATGCTGAGTCTCAGGCATCCCACCCCCTGCCCTGATTTAGCCATGGGACAAAGGGTGTGGCCAGAAAAGGATGAGGAAGATCTTCAAAGAGATCAGTGGTGAGTCTAGGGCTGACCCAACCCCCTCCTCCCATGCAATCCTCTGAACATCAGACCCACATGGCTGGAGCACTACTGAGAGGGATAAACCCAGGCAGAACCCAGATGTCAGCAGCAATAGAAGGACTCCAATTCAGGATAAGCCTGGCTGGGGTGGCCCCCATCAGTACCTGGGAAAGAGACAATCCCACGGCTTCCTAGCAGTGGGGACCCCCTTGACCATACTAGAGTGGGAAGGGAGGACTAAAGCCCCACCTACTCCAACTTCCCCCTACTCCTTCTCTGGGCCAGACACTGGGGAGACTGTGATTGAGGCCAAACCTCTGCAGGAGACAGTAGAGGGGCAGCTGAGAGGAAAAATTACAGAACCTGCTACAAGAGGGCAGGTTTTTTTTTGTTGTTGTTGCTTTTGTTTGTTAATTTTTTTATATCTTATCTTTCTGCATGAATGTGTATAGAAGGGTATGATCTGCATCCCCCCCACCAAGCTTTTTTTTTTCCTCTTTATTCTTTAATTTTTTTTTCTGGTTCTGTGTGTACGTGAAGGAGTAAGTGTTCATCTTTCAGTTTTTTTGTTTATTTGTTTAGTGTCACTTTTTTTGTTCTTCTCTTTTTCTTTAGTTCAATGTGTGTGTGAGGGCTTGATTTGAATTCATTTTTTTCTCTCTCTTTATTCTTTCATTTTGGGTTGGGCATTATGTGTGTGTGTGTGTAATTGTTTTTTTTCTTTGGTTTCTTCTCTTGTTCTGTGTTTTAACTTTTTATTTTAATTTTTGTGCATCTCATTTCATTCTCCTGTTCTCTGTTCTCCTCATTGCTGTTACCATACCTTGGACTCAGGGGTACATACATGTACCCATTGCATTATCATATGGAGTGGCGGTGGGGAATGAGTTCAAGGAACCCATATCACAGTCAGTGAACACTGTGATTTGCAAGTAGTTTCTGAATCCTAGCTCCCCATCTTCCACCTTATTCAACTCTCAAAACTACCAGAGACATCAGACAGCTTCCCACCCACAGCCCTATTTCAAAATAGAACAAATTCAGGGCCCTGATAATAGAAGAATAAAGGGCTGATCAAGCATCAGAAGGGAAAGCCCCTTCCACTGTCATTGAATAATGGAACTAAAGAGAAAAAAAAAGAGATCTGTCACAAATGAGGAAAAAACCAATGGAAAAACATAGGTAATTCCCAGTGTTACAAAGAGAAAATACATGGAAAACCAAACCTCAGAACCCAAGAATGGAAGTCACCAAGACTGGCCTCAGAATAAAACAGGGATTAGGGAATGGATGGAAAGAGTGAATAAAGCTGAAGAAAGACAAGATGCAACACAGAAAGAACTTGTAACATAGATTTTGGCCGTAAAAAATTTTATCCAGGGAATAAATAACATGACAAGCATAGAAAGCAGAATTTGAGTTCTGGTAAGGTGGTGACGATACAGGTGGGGCTGTGAGATTCTCCAAAAGTGAGTTCCCATAAAGACTCTTACTTTCCTTCCCCCACCCCACCCCCACCCACTGCCAACTGCACCTGTCTGAGGCCTGGAGATCCTCCGTCCCATGCACGGCCAGCTTCCGCGGCCCCTCTGCCACTGCTGTTCCACCCCAGGTGGCCCCATGCCCCAGCTGAGTGGAGCTCCCAGCTCCCTCCCCAGCTACTCCATCTCAGCGGGCCCCAAGCCCCTTGCTGCTGCCACCTGTGGAGGCCCACGGATACCGCCTTGTGGAGATCTGGGTTCCCTTGCTGGCTACACTGATCTGCCCGGCACTCAGCTGCTGCCAGCTCCCTCCCTGGCTGGGCACCCAGTCCAGTTTTGGGCTGGCAGCCCTGGGAAGGTCCGCCACACCTGCCCCCTTAGAACTACAGGTTTGATTCCTTCCTAGGGAGCTCCATGAGGCCCAAGGCCACCACTGACCATGCAGGGCCCCAGTGCCTGTGTCTCCAGGCTCTGCACTGCCACCTAGGCTGAAGCACCCAAAGCCATGGCCAGTGCTCAACCCTCAGAGTTCTGGGCCCTGCCCTGGGCTCCAGGTCCCTGCCCAGCCCCATCTCAAGCCACTGTCACCCAGGGAGGCTCTAGGCACCCATCCCTCAGAGATACCAGCTCCATTCCTGGCTGAAGTGCCCTGTGGGGGGCCCAAAGTCACTGCCACCACCCACCACCTGCACTATCCACAGACTGGACTAGTGGAGAGAAAGGATTGGTGAAAGAAGAGCCACCCACCACAGTCATTTTCCAGGCAGAGATTTGCATTGCCCTGCCCATCTATGAGAAACTTCCACCATGGTTTCTAAGGTAACCTCGCCAAACAGGTGACAAAAGACCCTCCCCTACACTGAATCAGACTCAGTCCTGTGGCAGACCTCTTAGGCTGCAAGCCAAGGGAACCAACCCAACCTATGAGTAAGTCTATCTGCCTGCAAAGGGGAAAGGCTAGAGATCAGAGCTAAAGAGACTTTAGATACTCAGGAAAGACTCCAGAGATAATGTGATTTCTTATTTTGATTTTCTATTTTATTGTTTTGACTCTTTGTTTTGCTCACTTTTGTTTGCTTTTTGAATTACACTACTTGTTTGCATTGGGTAAAAGCATATCAAAAGTCATGAATTTATTGGACTATCTTTCTGTGATTACCGGTATGCTTTAAGGAATCTTGTTTGTTTGTTTTTTATACTTTCTGGCCTTGTGTCTCTTTTCATTAATTAGTTGGTATGTATGTCTGTTTTCCCTCTTCTCTCTCTCCAACTCTCTCTTGATTCCCCCTTCTTCCATTATTTTCCTTTCTCTTACCTCCTCTGGTCCAGGGAGCAAACCTAAGCCCCACTGCATGGACAGATTATAAAGCAGTGGGAAGTGGGTTCCAGTGTACCCATACACCTGTTGGTGGATATTGGGATCTGCAGATAGATTCTGAATCATAGCTTCCCCCTCAATTAAATCTGAAAACAACAAAAAGTACAGCCCCAACCTACAGTCCAGCCTTAAAAGTGAATAAAGCCAGAGGATGCTCATAAGGAAGAATGGGAGATTGAAAAAAAGAAGTAAAAGCAACCCCATCTTCCCTGAAAAACAGGATTAAAGAAGGGCAGGGAAATGGGGAGAGAAAAGTCTACACAAATGAAGAAAAACCAAAAGAAGAATATGGGTCTCTAACAGACCCCTGGGAGGTCAGACACTGAGAAAGCTGACTTCAGAATGCAAACAATGAAGAGCCCCCATAATGACTGGTCTCAAACTACCAACCCAGATATCAAGACATTAATGGAGAGATTAAAAAGAATTGAGGAGAGACAAGAGGAAACTAGTAAGGAGTTGATAACTGAGATAACAGTAGTAAAGAATACTGTGAATGAAATAAATAACAAACTGATAAGCATGGAAAGCAGAATTAGCCAAGCAGAAGAAAGAATCTCAGAACTTGAGGACCAAAATATAGAACTAACCCAAACTGTCAAAAACGTAGAAAAGAAGCTTAAAAAGACAGAACAAAACCTACAAGAGATGAGTGATTACTTCAAGAGACTGAACCTAAGAGTAATTGGATATCCTGAGGCAGAAAGAGAGACAGAGTCTACTCTGGAATAAACATTCCATGGAATTATTCAAGAAAACTTCCTTTATCTCATAGTAATGTTCAATTTCAAACACAAGAGATTCAGAGAACCCTGGAAGACAATAAATGAGAAGACCAACTCCCAGACACATAATAATTCACCTAAACAAAGTAGGTATAAAAGAAAAAATCCTAAAGGTGGCAAGAGAAAAAGATCAGATTACCTACCATGGAAGACCAATTAAAATACCAGCAGATTTTTCTACAGAAACCCTTCAGACTAGGAGAGCTTGGAGCCCTATCTTCAAAGTTCTAAAAGATAAAAAATTTCAACCAAGAATAACCTACCCAGCCAAGCTAAGTTTCATCAGTGAGGAAGCATTAAAATCTTTCCCAGATATCCAATCCCTAAGAAATTACGCTGCCACCAGACCACCTCTACAAGAAACTCTTAAGAAAGTATTAAACACAGAAGAAAAGGAAAAAAGAACAACAATGTTCTTCACAAGAGTACAGGAAAAATATTAAAAACACACATGAACCAACCCCAAAACCAAAATAAAGACAACAAACAAACAGGAACAACAACAACAATTCTATAAGAACCTTATGATAGGGATCAAGTCTCACATTTCAATAATTAGCCTGAATGTGAATAGACTAAATGCACCACTGAAAAGACATAGAATGGCAAAATGGATAAAATGTCACCAGAAAACAATATATTGCCTTCAAGAGACTCATCTCACTAGAAAGGACACTCACAGACTCAGAGTAAGAGGATGGGAAACAAATTTTCATGTGAACAGAACAAAAAAGAAAGGAGGAGTCGTGATCTTAATCTCAGACAAAATACCCTTTAAGCTATCAAAAATTAAAAAAGATACAGAAGGCCACTACATAATGGTAAAAGGTTCTATCCACCAACAAGAATTATCTATCCTATATAGGAGCACCAACTTTCATAAAGCAGTTTCTAAGTAAACTCAAAAAAGATATTGACTCTAACACTATCATAGCTGGGGACTTTAATATGCCACTCACAACCCTAGACAGATCATCAGGATAAAAAATCAGCAATGAGATCCAGAACCTCAATGTTACTCTTGACTAAATGGACTTAATTGATACCTACAGAACACTCCACCCAACGACCACAGAATATACATTCTACTCATCACCACATGGAACGTACTCTAAGATCGACCACATACTTGGCCATAAATCAAGCATAAACAAATTTCAAAAGATCAAAATTTTGCCATGCTCCTTCTCAGACCACAGTGGAATAAAAATAAACATCAAAAACAACAAGTTTCCCCCCAAACCCACAAAGACATGGACTCTAAATAGCATGATGGTAAACAACTCCTGGGTCAATGATGAAATCAAAACAGAGATTAAAAGATACCTGGAAACAAATGAAAATGAAGAAACATCTTGCCAAAATCTCTGGGATGCCATGAAAGCTGTAGTAAGAGGGGAATTCATATCTCTACAAATGCACATGAAGAAAATGGAAGGATCACAAATTAAAAGCCTAACAAGTCACCTAAGGAAGCTGGTAAAGCAAGACCACCATAACCCTAACTTCAGCAGAAGAATCCAGCTCACCAAAATAAAAGCACAAATCCAGAATATAGAAGACAAAAAGATAATACAAAAAATAAATGAAACAAAAAGCTGGTTCTTTGAAAGGATAAACAAGATTGATGGTCCCCTAGCTAGACTGACCAAGAAAAAAAAGAGGAAAAGCCCAGATAAACACAATCAGAAATACAAAAGATGAAGTCACATCTGACCCTGAAGAAATATAAAAGATCATTAGAGACTACTATGTACACTTGTATGGAAACAAACTGGAAAACCTTAAGGAAATGGAGGACTTTCTGACATCACACAACCTGCCTAGGTTGAAACAAGAAGAAATTGAGAACCTAAATAGACCAATAACAATCAAGGAAATTGACTATTTAATAAGAAAACTACCTACCAAAAAAAGCCCTGGACCAGATGGCTTTCCAGCAGAATTCTACAAGACGTTTAAGGAGGAGCTGATACCAATCCTACTGAAAGTATTCCGGGTGATTGAGAAAGATGGAACCCTCCCCAAATCATTTTATGAAGCCAACATCACATTGATACCAAGCCAGGTAAAGACCCAACAAAGAAAGAGAACTACAGGTCAATATCTTTGATGAACATAGATGCCAAAATTCTCAACAAGATCCTAGCAAATCAGATTCAACAACACATCTCAAAAATCACCCATCATGACCAAGTAGGTTTCATCCCTGGGACACAAGGCTGGTTCAACATTTGCAAGACCATAAGTGTAATTAAATACATCAACAGGTGTCAAAGCAAAAACCACACGATTATATCATTAGATGCAGAAAAAGCTTTTGATAAAATCCAGCAATCTTCTTGATAAAAACCCTTGAAAATCTAGGCATACATGGAACATACCTCAAAATAGTAAAAGCTATCTACGAGAAACCCACAGCCAGCATACTCTTAAACAGACAAAAATTGGAACCATTTCCCCTGAAAACAGGAACAAGGATGCCCACTCTCACCCCTCCTGTTCAATATAGTATTGGCAGTCCTGGCTAGATAAATCAGAAAAGGGAAGGCAATCAGGGGGATCCAAATAGGAAAAGAGGAAGTCAAGTTATCTCTCTTTGCAGATGACATGATCATGTACCTTGAAAATCCAAGAGAATCTGTCAAAAGCCTCCTTGCACTGATAAGGACTTTGGCAAAGTCTCAGGGTATAAAATAAATGTGCAAAAGACAATTGCATTTCTTTACACCAATAATAAACAAACAGAAACCCAAATAAAAAGCACAGTCCCATTCGTAATAGCCACAAAAAAATGAAATACCTTGGCATCTTCCTAACCAGAGACTTGAAAGACCTTTACAATAAAAACTACAAAACACTGCTCAAAGAAATCAAAGATGACACAAACAAGTGGAAAAATATCCCATGCTCATGGATTGGAAGAATCAACATTGTTAAGATGTCCATCTTACCTAAGGCAATCTACAGATTTAATGCAATACCCATCAAATTACCAGCAACATTCTTCTCAGATCTAGAATAAACAATACAGGATTTCATATGGAAACACAATGACCAAGAACAGCCAGAACAATCCTCAGCAAAAAAAAAACAAAAAAAACAAAAAAAAAACCAAGCATGAGGTATCACAATACCAGACCTTAAACTTTATTATAAGGCTACAATACTCAAAACAGCTTGGTATTCGTACAAGAATAGACATATAGACCAATGGAATAGAATTGAGATTCCAGAGGCAAAACCCCAATTTCTCAACTAACTCATGTTTGACAAAGCCTTCACCACCCACCACTGGGGAGAGGAGAACCTATTCAGTAAATGGTGCTGGGAAAACTGGCTGACCACATGTAGAAGATTCAAATAGGATCCCTATCTATCCCCATACACAAAAATTAACTCTAAATGGATCAGAGACCTAAATGTAAAACCTCAAATCATAAGAACTTTAGAAAATGCAGGACACACCCTTATGGAAGTTGGAACTGGTACCCACTTCCTGAGCAAAACCCGAAACACACAGGCCATAAGAGATAAGATAGACAAGTGGGACGTCATTAAACTGACAAGATTCTGCAAAGCCAAAGAAACCATCAAAAGGGCAGGGAGATAGCCCACAGACTGGGAAAACGTATTTACCAACTCCATATCTGACAAAGGCCTAACATCTAGGATCTACAAGGAACTCAAACGTGCTGAAAAGAAAAAAACAATCAACTCCATTACAAAGTGGGCAAAAGATATAAACAGATACTTCTCAAAAGAAGACATATGCGCAACCAACAGATACATGAAGAAATGTTCAACCTCTCTAGTCATTAAGGAGATGCAAATTAAAACTACACTGAGATACCACCTAACTCCAGTCAGAATAGCCATTATCAATAACTCAAAAAATAACAGATGCTGGAGAGAATGTGGTGAAAAGGGAACACTTCTACACTGTTGATGGGAGTGTAAATTAGTACAGCCTCTGTGGAAAGCAGTGTGGCGATTCCTAAAAGCTCTAAAAATTGACCTTTCATATGACCCTGCAATCCCTCTACTGGAAATATACCCTGAAGAACTCAAATCACTCTATAAAAAAGATACCTGCACACGTATGCTTATCGCAGCATTGTTCACAATAGCAAGATCATGGAACCAACCATGCTGTCCATCAAAAGAGTACTGGATTTAAAAAATGTGGTACATATACACAATGGAATATTACACAGTCATAAAAAAGAACAAAATCACGAACTTCACAGCAACCTGGATGGAATTGGAGCTTATAATACTGAGTGATCTCTCACAGAAACAAAGATCTGAGCTTGGCTAATGAAACAGACTACTTTTTTCAGCCTCCCTTTAAACTAGAAATGGTCATGTGACTAAATTCAGGCCAATGGGAAGTGACATATGCAAATTCTAGAACAATTCATACAAAGACAAGCTGCCTTCTTGCCCTAGAGCTTTTCCCCTTTACTGCCAGTTAGAAATTGGAAGAACTGCAGCTGTGGCCTTGGGCCTAGAGATAGAAGCTACACCTTGAAGGCAGAGATCACTGGTCATGGAGCAGAGACATTTTCCCATTTTAGGATCTTTGGATTATCATGGATTATCAAATTTAATCCATAGGATTTCAGCAGTTTAAAATAAATCCTAACCAATACATATGGAATTTGATTTGGAGAACTGATGCAAGTTGTGTCAATACAATTAAATGGTGTTTACAAGTGTTCTTGTTGGATTTTTGTGCCACAGTAAGCAGTCGTAGATAGAATGGGATAAATCAAAGCAGATATTATGTTTTTACACACACATAGAAGACTATTTTCAATGAGTCTTCTGTGTATTTGTGCATGTGTTGAAAATACTTAAGGTTATGATGCCTTAAAAATCCTTTTGAGGATTACACTCTCTCAAAATATCTAGGATGATCAAATTTATATCTCAAAACATCCAAATATACCCATTTAAAAGTGACAGAAAATTAGATATGTGGATTTGACTTGATGTTAAATCTCTGTCACCTACTCCAGAGAATTTTATCTTAAAAAAAGTATTTTAAGGTATACATAGAAATTTGACAAACAGTCTATATAGCAGATTTTTATTTTGAGGGTAGGAGATTACTTAGAATCCAATTCCTATTGACATTTTGGGAAGCCGTCACTGTAGGTAGTGTGGTAGGAGACAGTACTCAGTTTTCTGCTTATAAACCGAGAGTGCTAGTCCCTGCATCTCTCTACATCCCTCTGCATCCCAGCAGCCCAAGGCCTCTAGTTGGCTATATCATCTCTGGACTTTGACAGTTGTTCTAATGTTCTGAAGACAAAGAATCAGCAAGAATGTATTTCAGGCCTTTCTCAAAGTGATCTGAACTACCAGTCATACATCAGCCCAAGACATTTCCTGTGCTTTCTCTGATTCCCAAACACTGATCGATAAACTGTTCTATGTCATTAACCTCTTTTCCAAACATATCTTATCTTGACTAAAAGCTGGCATCCCAAGAGAACACCTCTTGCAGGTTATATTTCTCTTTAATGGAGGCTGTTTTCTCTCTTATACCCCATGTACCTCAGGACCAGATGTTAGCTTATGTGTTCTCTTAAGTCATTCACAATTTACTGGATTGGGAATCCAACCTTAGTACTTTATAAGCCTTCTTCCAAGGACTTCCAAATTGCTTCTTTGTCATCAAACAGGTGATTCTTGTTTCTCTCTCCTCACTTTACCCAGTCTGTTAGCAGCATTCAAAGCATACTTGACCATGACACCAGGAACATAAGTAACAAAATTGAAAATAGATAAATTGGATGTCATCAAAACTTTTTTTACTTCAAAGGGCACTGATAAGAAAGTAAAAAGATAACCCACAGAATGAGAGAAAATATTTGCAAATCATATGACTTATTAGGGATTTGTATCCAGAATACATCAACTTATTCATAACCACTGACATAAATTTACATCATTCCAAATTCTGTTACTGATTGCCACATGAATTTACCTTATTGTGGAAGACTGTCTTTTTGGATTTATAATCTGAATAAAAATACAAAGTATGGAATGCTAGTCAGAGTGGTGCCTGAGGCAAATACTGGATATGTCTGTAACTTTCAGCTATATTGTGAAAAAGGTGACAATTTAGAAAAGACCATTTAATTTGTGCTTTATGACAGAAGTTTGTGACAACCAGCTTCAGATTTTTAAAAATTTTCATTCACTCTTAGTGTTAGGAAAGTGAAAAACTTGCCAGTTGTGAATGTGTTAAGATCTCTTACAGCTAAACAGTAAAAGACAAATCAACCAATTTAAAAATTGGCAAAGGATTTGAATAGACATTTCTCCAGAATAAATATAAACTAGCCAATAACAGGTATGGTGGCTCACATCTGTAATTCCAGCACTTTGAGAGGCAAAGGTGGGAAGATTGCTTGAAGTCAGGAGGTTGAGGCTGCAGTGAACCATGATCATGCTACTGCATTCCAGGCTGGGTTACAGAGTGAGACCTTGACTGAAAAACAAACAAACAAAATCCCAGAAAGCAAGACAAGTGGCCAATAAGCACATGAAAAGATACCTAGCACAGATAAATGCAAATTAAAACCCCAGTGAGATACCACTTCACACCAACTAGGATAGCCATAGTAAAAAAGACAGACAATAATAAATGCTGGCAAGAATGTGGAGAAAATAGAGTCCACACATATTGCTGGTGGTGAAAATGTGAAATGGTGAAGTCATCTTGGAAAACAGTCTGGCAGTCCCTCAAATGGTTAAGCATAGTTATTGTATGATCCAGCAATTCCACTCTCAGGTATATACTCAAAAGAATTCAAAACGTATCACATAAAAATATGTACTCATAGCAACATTATTCACAATAGCTAAAACATGGAAACAGCCCAAATATTCATCAACTGATTAATAATAAGAAAAATGTAGTAATCTATGTAACAGAATATTATTTGGCAGTAAAACGGGATGAAGTACTGGTAATGTTACAATATGATGAATCTTGAAAACATGAGTGAATGAAGCCAGTTACAAAGGACCACATATTGTACAATTCCATTTATATGGAATGTGCAGAATAGACAAATTCATAGAGACTGAAAATAGATTAGAGGATACTGGAGCTGGGGGAAGGGGTGGCGGAGAGAATGGAGAGTAACAGCTAATGGATATATGGTTTCTATTTTTGGGGGGATGAAAATGTTCTGGAATTAGGTAGTGGTGACAGATGCACAAGTTTTTGAACTGTGCACTTTAAAAGGGTGAACTTTATGGTATGTGACTTCTATCTCAATAAAGCCATTATAAGAAAAACATCCCACAGTTGGCCATTCTTGAAGCAATCTGGCTCCCAGGATATCACACTCTCTGAGTTTTCTCTCCCTCCCTCTGGTCGCTCCTTTTCAGTTTAATTTACAGGTTCCACATCTTCTTCCAGGTCTTTAGCTTGAATAATCCAAGCTCATCTTAAACTCTCTTCTCTTTCTTTTCTCTTCACCTAGATGACCTCATTCCAATCTCATAGTTTCTGACAGTAGTTTTATACTAACACCTGCATTTATTCTCTGAGTTAAAGATTTCATTATCAAGTAGCCTAACTGATATCTCTGGTTGAATATCTTACAAGCATCTCAATTTTATTTGCCTATAATCAAACTCTTGAAGTACATAAAGTAATTTGTGGAGCAAAACTAAAGCTTATGAGAGGAGCTAGGAGTTACACCGGATGCTGTGTAGAGGAGGGAGGAAATTGAGGGATGATTCATAGATGAGATGTGGACAGAAAGCATTCCAAGGTCAACTTGTGCCCTAAGATCCTTAGCTGAATACATGAATGTTTTAGGTATGTGTGACATGACCATATGCACTGAGAAAGTGTATGTGAATACTTCTGATAAGATGCAGTTGCCACCATATTATATCCATAATGGAAGTGCATAATAAAGCCACAATCTCTCACCCACAGAGAAGACACACAGAAATAACCTAAGGCACAAATATCAGCCTGAATTGGGTTCAATATTTGTTTGCAAGCAAGCTCTTGTGACATGACTGTATGTTGTATCTTGGGTGTCTAGGAAACAGACTCTGAGGAAAGATATTCACTTGCAGGATTTTTCTTGGTGAACTCAGGCATTATGAGGTGTGAGGGAAGAAAGGTTAGGCATAGAGAGAAGCTAAATTGAGATGTCCTTCCCTAAAAGGCCTCAGTTGATCCCATAGAAATCTTGGAGCAGAGGTGGCCTTTCACAGTTGTCTCAACTTGAGATGGGGAGGGAGGCCATTTTACCCCTGCATTGACCAATCATTAGATGGCAACCTCTAGGACTGAGGGTGCAGCAGAGGTGATAGAATCGAGAATTAGGCAACTTCCTTGGGCTAAAGGCTAACCCTGGGGATGGGGGTGGCCATGGGGACACATCTGTGAGCCATTTGTGTCCACATTCCTAGCAGCACATGCCTCTGTCTGGAAAGGGACATGAGTCACGCTGCTTGTGTTTACTTGTATCACTGTCATTAGTATACTATGTCACTATAGCTACCACCAATCATCATAGCAAAGCAAGCATTCTGGGCTTCAGATTTCCTTAGTGCAAAGCAATTATTGACTGGACAAAAGAGAAAGGAACTTCATTTACTTCCCTTGGTCTGAAGCAAAAATTGAATTGTTTAGATCCTCACCAACTGGTTTTGAAAAATTGTTTTCTAGTCATGAGGCTATCACAAGTTGTAAATGTGTATCTGACCACTGACTCTACTGAGAGATGATCTTTCAGTTCTGTGTGGATGAAAGGAGTCTGTGGTGAAGAAGACTAAAATTTCTCGTGCAACAAATGAAACGATCAACCTCGAAGAGAAATGACAGCAGATGGTGAGGTCAACTTGTTAACTCTACTTATCTAATTAAAGCCTTTACGCACATTGTCTGGTAGAAATCAGCTGTCAAAAAGTCCACCTGGTCACAATTGATCTTCATTAATAAGTCTCTTCTAGCCACTGCTGCCAAAATCTTAGTTATAATCACATAATCTCAATTAATTAAGAACACAGCTCCAATAACTGAGCTTGGCATTACTTTCACAAACTGAAATGCAATGATGATTGACAGCTATGAGGGGAACAGAGCATGTTTGTTATATGAATATATCTCAACTTAGAACCAGGCACCACCACGGATAGGGGAGTTATGATTAGGCTTCTCTGCTCAGGCTGAATTTGATTATGACATGTGGACTGTGGGTGCAGCAAAATATTGATGAAAACAAATGTGTCTGGAGTTTCTATTTGCCCTTTGAAACCAAATTCCATTTGGGGTCTTCTCCTGACCTTTCCTTGAGACATCTTCATCTGAAAGATCAATTTGCATAAATCTGTTCAGTAAAGTTAGACTTGACTTGCCAAAAGAAAAAACCTGATTTTTGCTCACTCTTTAGAAGGTAAGGAAGACTGATTAAGTATTTTCATTTGAAAGGAATTGAAAGAGCCAATGGGCTATATTTAATTAATTTTTTAAAATATCCAGTAATTGCTGAAGTTCTTTGGCATATCTTCTCAACTTCCTTAGATAACCCATACATGCATTTTAAAAGCACTTCACTAAAGTAATAGAGAAAAAACAGAATATATGTGTCTATTCATCATGTCAATGCTATGGACTATATATTTTCTTATATAACACATTCCCTAATATTTTAAATATCAAGATATTTAAAGATAATTATATTTATTAAAATGTATACTTTCCAATATAATTTTTCTTAAAAACTACTTAAGCAGTTGAGGCAAAGGAGAGAGACATTAATGCAAACTAGCATGGAAGTTGCACCTATCCATTAATAGATCACCCATCAGAATTTTCAGACATCAAGGAACTATAAAGAAAAAAGGAATATCACGTAAGGGTAATAGGACTAGAAACATGAGTCAGTTTCTAAGGTCGGCAAAACTCCCTTTGAAGTCAAAAAAGAGTTTTACTTACTCAAGAAGCAAAGGGTTTAGTTCTCAAGGAATATTATATAAAATGATGTTAGTTTAAATTAGTTCTCAGTAAGTAGAGACTAGATATGCCTTTAATTGGCTTTGTGATATGAAATCATAGCAACTCAGACCTTAGAGCTCCACAGATTATATTTTCTCATAAAGCAAACTTCTATAGCCTCTGGGCCTGTTTTAACCTGATTGGGATGGTTTGGATATTCCAATGAAAGATTCACTGAGAAGTGACAGATGATTTTAAGGAAAATATTAAAGTTTACCTAATAATTTCCAAATAGGACTTTAAAGATATAATATGTTAAATAAGTCTTCCTTGTTGCTTTTACATTTTTTTTTTGTCACTGGATGGGAACAAATTTGAAATGTTTAAGAAAATGGTTTAAGCCTATATTATTTGACCACAAATCAATGTTATATCTTAGGAACTGTATATTGAACTGTTGGCCTTTTTACTTCTATTTTTATTCATTTATTTATTTATTTGTTTTGAGTTGGAGTCTCTGTTGCCCAGACTGGAGTGCAGTGGCCGCTCCCAATCACCACAGCCTCGACCTTCTGGGCCCTGGCGATCCTTCCACCTCAGCCTTCCAAGTAGCTGGAACTACAGGCGTGCGCTACCATGCCTGGCTAATTTTTTGATTTATTGTAGAGATGAGGTCTCACCAAGTTGCCCAGGCGGGTCTCGAACCCGCGGGCTCAGGTAATCCACTCACCTAGGCCTCCCAAAGTGCAGGATTACAGGCTGAGCCACCGAGCCCAGCCTATTTTTATTTTTTACAAGTGGGATGTTTAAGTGAGATATGGTGTAATTATAATAGAGTCTGATAGTACTGGGTTTGAAAATCACAATTTTGACTTATTAGTCATGAACTTAGCAGTTTGTTAGATAAGGCACATATTTGAATTCCATGAGCTTCAAGTGACCTCACTAGTATATGATTCTACAACTCACCCCCCCATGCAGAATCCATAACTTAAGTCAAATTTTTTGTTCTCTATTATTGTAATTAATTTAAATCTGAAATTTGTTCAGCAATTACTCTGTGCCAAATACTATGATAAAACTATCCCTGAGTCTTCTCAATAATGTTTCAAGATAAGTTTTATTATTATCCCTATTTTACAAATGAGAAAAGTAGGGCATGAAAAAATCAAGGAAATTGACTAAGGTCACTAAACTGTTAAAGAGGCAAGTCAGGATTTGATCCCAGCCATCGACTCCAGGGCCTGTGTTTCATCCACACCCTGCAGACTACTGCATTCAGAATCACATATGGCATGCTTCATTCAGTGCTGCAAATTGTGCTGTTTTGTTAACTATCATCATTATATGAGGATAAAACATTGGTGAAAGTTAGAATTTCTGATTAATGGGTCCCAGGAGAAAGTCAGGCATCTGTACACACATTCTACAGACTCCTGTGGCTTCAATCTTGAAGGCAGGCAAAGACCTCTGGAAGAGTCTTTACAAATGCCAAGGGGGCATACCTAACCCTGAACTGTGCCCCACATCTTTAAAATTAAAAATAAAAATAAAACAATGCCAAGGGTGTGCTGTATCTAGTTTAGGTTTTTTTATTGCTTTAGATTTATGTAATATCTTTTGGAGAAACTGCCATTCAAAAATGATTAATCTTTTTTCATGACACTGAAAGTGGAAGTAGAAAATACCAGGGAAATATATTTCTGTACATTGCCTCATTTGCAGGAGTGCCAATATAAAAATATGACTATGGTGAGTAGAAAGTATTACTAAATTTGTGCTTATTAATTAGGAATAGCAAAAAAAAATGATACAGATATATTGATTGTTCTTGATTTTAATTTATTCAGTACTTTTACTGAGTTGAAACCCTAGCAACCAACACTTTGGCCTCCATATTATAATATGAATTAGCATAAGTTGTACAGTGTGACAGCACCCAAAAAGCTGGGCAGAAACTATGTCTAATACACACAGCTGAATTCACAGTTTCCAGTCCCATCCCTATCTAAAAAATAACGACTAAATAAGAAGTGGCTTATAAGTACATGGTTGGTCCAATTTAGTCATTAAGATGGCTGAAATAGCAAAACAAGTGGGCAGAGGCAATCAATTGCTTCTCAGCTGGTGGTTGATGTGAAAGAAAGAGAAAAAATGTCTAGAGTAGTTTTGTTTAGCCATAGGTAGAGACACAGCTACTGATTTTGCTCTCTAGGGGAGGGCAAAGAAAATCAGACGAAAAACAAATTTTATAAATTGGACTTATTCAGTCTTGAAAATTAGTAACTTGTTCTTACTAGGGCCTGTTCTGTGATCAAGCCAGTGTATCTTTATTACCTATAAAGTGGAAAAACCAAAGTAAAGGCAGGTAGCAGAAGGAGATCAAAAGAATAGTAGTGACAGATCCAAGCCACTTGTACTAGGGAACTCTGGCTATGGGTATCTGCAGTTAATAGACCAGAGTCAAACATAGCAGTGACTTCTGTTTATATTTTGCTCTTACTTTTACAACGTTCATGCACATGTATTGTTTGTATGATCCACACAAAACACCAAAAGAGTCATGATCTTTTCTAATTCACAAAGAACTGAGGCTCAGAAATGTAGAAGAGGAAGTTAACATTAACTGGGTGTTTTTGGGTCACATGATGTATGTACCTTATAGTATGTCATCCTCATAACAACCCTGTGAGTTAGAGATTTATCTAAAAACTCCAGGGTATCCAATCAATTCATTGGCTGCTCCATTTCTCTAAGATCTACCTTCTACCTATGGAGACAGATCCTGAGACCACGTTTCTACCCCCTGCCACTAACAAAGGGCTAGGCAGAGCAGGCATGAGCACTTGATCCCAGCTCAGTCAATCAAGACTTACCACCAGGAATTTTGAAATTTAGAAATGGCTCTCAGCTTGCACATGGACATGTGAGGCAGCACTGCATGTGGAAAAGTCAAGAAAGCTCACCGTAGAGAAAAGAATGAAGCTGATAGGCTGATTAAGAGTATAAAAAGACAGGTGGCTATAGAGATTGAGAGATTCAGAGAAAGAGAGACAGAGGTGGAGAGAAATTAAGAGTAGCTGACTGATGCTGGTTTGAAGTGGTTTTCTATGATTCACAGACACGAGAGCCTGGTTCTCTAAGCAGGACATTACATCGTCCAAACTGCAGAGGCCATAAAGCCAGAGCATCAGGGCACTGTGTTAATTCTCATACCTAGATCTCTAAAAAAGATTTAAACATCTTTTCCAATTCCTGAATCACAGCTAATATTCATCACAGAGCAGAGAATAAATAGGGGGAGTCCTAGCTGAAACATAGTGATTAACCTAGATCAATGTGTTAATTTAATTGATGTGTTATCATTGAGTCTGAGTTTCGGGAGGTGGAAGGGAATTTCACCTCACTGCTAGGTGACTCAACTCACCCCCTCATGAGACATTGTATTCTCTTCCTGAGGAGCTCTGGGACACTTTCTTGCTGCAAAGTTAACCCTTTAAAGTCTAGCTCTTTGGAATGTTCTTGTCTCTCTTCCCAAGAGCAACTCTTCATATGTTTGAAGACAGATTATTCTGCTCTGTGCTAGACTAAACATTCCTTTAAACGTTTTATATGCCATAGATTTGGGACCACTTGCTACCCTGAGCCAGGATTTAGCAGTCATTCTCTCCTACAATGTGCTTAGAACCAAAAGTGAGGTTCCAGTGTTCTCTGAGAGGATTCAGGGTATCCTATACAGTTGACTATATTTTAGTAAGGGACAGTCATTTACAATGATTCAAACTCCAGACATGTGAGTTCTGACAAGTAAGTTCAGGACTTGCCATCATGTGCTTACATTGGCATCACTGTACTTACTGAGTTGTTTAACTCAGTAAGGTTTTATAACCTTGGTATATCAGAGTCTTACAGCTGTGTTCAAGTTGACATGTGGTGGCATCTTGCTGAATGATATTCATCATTGTTGGATGTTTTTGTGTGCCATTGTGAGAATGTTGGAGCTTGAATTAGAGCAACAAACAAACATTAAATTTCTTGTTAAACTTGACAAGAGTGGAAGTGAAATCAGGAACATGTTAGACCAAGTTTATGGGGATAATGCCATGAAGAAAACTGCAGTGTACAAATGGTTTAAATGTTTTTCTGAGGGGAGAGAAAGTATCACTGACGAAGAGAGGTCATATGGCCAGTAACGAGCAGAATTGATGAAAACACCGCAAAAATTTATCAACTTGTGTGTCAAAATCATCAGCTAACTGTGAGAAATATAGCAGACAAAATAAACATCAATAGAGAAAGAGTTAAGAAAATCTTAACTGAAAATCTTGGCACAAGAAAGGTATGTGCAAAATGGTACTGAAGGAGATCTTGCATGATGATTCCTTTTGGAACACTCTCCCTACTGACCTAATCTGGCCCCCAGTGATCTTTCTTTACCCGAAGATAAAGGAAATATTAAAAGGAAGATATTTTGATGACATTCAGGATATCAAGGGTAATATGACAATGCTCTGATGGCCATTCCAGAAAGAGAATTCCAAAATGCTTTGATAATACCCATCAAAGCATAGTAACCATAGTGATATTCAGCAATGAAGTATGCACACGTATAAGAGTTTTTCAGAGATATGTACCTAAAGATTCATCTTCAATTCTTCATGTAGTGTAGTCCATTAATTTTCACTGCCTCATGTTTCCATTTTCCTGAGGTCAATATTTTGAGTTGGTTCTAGTCTTATGCCTTTAAAAAGTTTGTTATGAAAATTCTTGCCTGTGTCTCCATATGCACACATATAAGAGTTTTTCAGAGATATGTACCTAAAGATACAGAGTATGCACTTGCTTATCTTTTACTGGAAAATGTGTTTTCCAGTGTCATTTTACCAATATGTAATCCCATCAGCAGTGTGTAAGTGGTTTGTGGTTCCACATTCTTGCTATACTTAACCAAAATAAGGCACTGGCATTGGTGCATAGCTTCCCAAGGGGAATACTTCGAAGGTAACCATAGTGATATTCAGCAATGAAGTATGTAACACCTTTTCTAGGATGAATTTGTGAACTTAATTGTCAGACATTATACTTGCAAGCTTAGAGTGGCTTAACTATTCTTCTTCTTCTTTTAATGTACTGACTTTATTTATTTTTCTTGTGACAAAAATGCATGAGATCTTCCCTCTTAACAAAACTTTAAGTGTACAGCACAGTACTGTTAACCAAAAGTACAATACTGTACAGGAGATTTCTAGGACTTATTTGTCTTGTGTGACTGAAACCAGGCCCACTGAACAACCACTCTCCAATTTCCCTCTCCCCAACTCCTAACACCACCCTTCTCCTTTCTGTTTCTAGGAGTTTAATTGCTTTAGATACATTATACAAATGGAATCATGGAGGATATACATGTAATAAGATATTATTCCATTAGAAAATAGGAAATCCTATCATAGGCTCCAGTGTGGATGAAACTTGAGGACATTATGCTAAGTGAAATAAGTCAGTTACAAAAGGACAAATACTGCACGATTCCACTCAATGCACTGATTTTTAAAATTAGCAAGTCTATCCTCCATATAAAAGTGTACTTTTATCTGCTTATTTTAAAAATTGTGATACATATACCAAGAGTTCATATTGTATATTTGTGTAGTTATGAATAAAAATCAGTACACACCAGAGTCCCCATCAACTGGCTTGAGAAACAGAACATTTCTAATACCTTTGAAACCAACTGTGAGCCACTTCTGACTGCATCTTCAACTTTGTGTTTATGAGTGTCTTGTTTTTTTCTTATGATTTTATTACATAAAATACATATCCTTAACAATATATAGTCTATATTATTCCATTTTTAAATTTCCTATAAATATGCTGTTTATTGTTTTCTCTGGCTTGTTTTTTCGTTCCACATTGTTTTAAAGATTCATCTTCAATTCTTCATGTAGTGTAGTCCATCAATTTTCACTGTCTCATGTTTCCATTTTCCTAAGGTCAATATTTTGAGTTGGCTCTAGTCTTATGCCTTTAAAAAGTTTGTTATGAAAATTCTTGCCTGTGCCTCCATATGCACACTTATAAGAGTTTTTTCAGAGATATGTACCTAAAGATAGAGTATGCACTTGCTTATCTTTTACTGGAAAATGTGTTTTCCAGTGTCATTTTACCAATATGTAATCCCATCAACAGTGTGTAAAGGGTTTGTGGTTCCACATTCTTGCTATACTTAATATTGTAAGACTAATTGGTTTTTCAAACCTAATGAGGATTAAATGGTACCTCACTGTGATACTAATTTGTTTTTCTTTGATTATTAATGCTTAACATCATTTTATTTGTTTATTGACTCTCCTTGTATCTTCCCTGTGAAATTCTTCTTTGTGCCTCTTCTATTGAGTTGAAATGCTTACTTCTTATTATTGATTTACATATTCTGCACAATTATCCTTCATTTTAGTGTATTACATGTATCTTCTCCTAGTGTGGACCTTGTATTTTCCACTCCCTTTAGAATGCTTTGGATAATCATAACTTTTATTTCAGTGTAGTCAAATGTATCAGTATTTTTCATAATGGTTTATGCTGTTGGGTTTTAAGAAATATTTTCACATCCCTACTCTAGGGCTATTCTTTCATAGTGTTCAAAAAAATCACTTGCCTTTCACACGAAAATATCTGAACCATCTGGAATTCATTTCTGTATATAGGAGGACGTAGGGATACATTTCCATTTTTCTATCTAGATCACTAGTTGTCCCATTTATTGAAGAATCTCTTCTCCACTTGCTGAGCTGTAATGTCAACTCAATTGTATGTCACAGTCCCATTTTTGAACAGGTTTGTTTCTGGGTTCTATTCTGTTCCATCAGAAAAAAATGAAACAGGATAGAGCCCACTTTTCTAGGAACATTCACTGGGAGCATATGATTAAGAAATGTAATGGAGGCCAGGCATGGTGGCACATGCCTGTAACCCCAACATTTTGGGAGGCTGAGACAAGAAGATTGCTTGAGCCCAGGAGTTTAAGACCCACCTGGGCAACAAAGCAAGACTTTGCCTCTAGAAAAAATACAAAAAATTTAGGCTAGTATGGAGGTGTGTGCCTATGGTCTTAGTACTTGAGAAGCTGAGGATCACTTGAGCCCAAGAGTTTGAAACTGTGGTGAGCTGTGATCCTGCCATTGCGCTCATGTAGATGACATGAGGTCTCATCTCAAACACGCAGATGTAATAGAAAATAAAACCATCACTTATGAGAAACAGTAATAAAATTAAAAGACTTCCAGCAACCTATAAGGATGACCATCACCTAAAAATTTAACCTCCCTGGATTTTAGTTCCCTCTATCTAATATGAGCAATAGTAGTAATAGTAATTCAAACAAAAAGAACAAAGGCAAATTTCTTGGAGAAAACAATGGGTGATAAGTTTTTTCCATGATGATGTATACCATTTCTCATGTTTTTTGGTTTTTGAGACACAGTCTTGCTCTGTCACCCAGGGTGGAGCATAGTGGCATAGTCATAGTTCACTGCAGCCTTGACTTCCCGGGCTCAAGCAATCCTCCCACCTCAGCCTCCCAAGTAACTAGGACTGCAGGCATGCACTACCATATCCAGTTAATTTTTTAAAAATTATTTTTGTAGAGGTGGGGTCTTGCTATGTTATCCAGGCTGGTCTTGAAATCTGGACTCCAGCAATACTCCTACCTTGGTCTCCCAAAGTGCTGGGATTATAAGCACTGCTCCTAGCCAGCTTCACTTATTTTTAAGGTTGATAGTAAAAATAATTTTAATCTCATAGAAGATAATATTAAAGAATCTATTACTGACATAAATAAAGAAAAGTATTTCTTGGAACGCTTTAAAAATGTATTCTTGGTCCATGATGGCTTTTTATTTAACAAGAAAATAGGACCAACCTTCTGTCCTATCCTCCTAAGTTTACCAGACTCTATTTCCAGTCTGGATACATTCCCTACGTCTGTGGAAAATATGTGTTTCCTCCTTTTAAAATCTGTTTTCTTATCCCTTCTTTCTTCTCAGCAACTTGCTACATAATCAATCCTCATTTGTTCCGGAATCTTCTTTCTTATATACAGACTGTTTTCTCGGCATCTAAATAAGTTCAAATATCTCCCATCGTAAATGAGCAACACAACACAGCAAAAAATTCCTTTGCTCTTACACCAATGTATAGCTATCACCAAACTGCTTTCACATCTGATTAATACTCTCAGCTTGTTTCCTGCCTATAGAAGTTCGGGGATCCAAAGACTTTATTCTATAATTTGTTTCTTTCATTTGAAGCTGTTATAACTTCTTTTAAAAAGTGCAAGTTTCTTGTGTATCTATTAAAAATAAATTATATTATACATATCTAGAAATCTCTCCTGGGAAGTCTTTCCCTCCTCTGAGATTATATAGAACAATACCCCTTGGGGGAAAATCCTTCATTTAAAAAATTTTTTTATTTTAAAGATGTAGGGTACAATTCAGGGTTAGGTATACAATTGTTGATTATGCAGGTACCCTTGTTGATGAGGTGTGCCCCTCCCTCCCCTAGCAGCTTCCCTCAACTGCCAGTCCCACCCTTTCCCCTGGCAGTTTCCCACTACTGCCAATCCCTTTCTTATAGTATTATAATTGTTTAAGGTCTGCTTATAAGTGAGACCATGGTACTTTGTTTTTGGTTTCTGTGATAGATCACTGAGTATGAGCAACTCTAAACCCATCCAAGTTGCTGCAAAGTTCATAGGTTTGTCCTTCTTTATGGCTGTATAATATTCCACCGTGTATATGTACCACATTTTTAAAATCCAGTCCAGCTTTGATGGGCAGAATGGTTGGTTCCATGTTCTGGCTATTGTGAATAGAGCTTCAACAAACATACATGTGCAGATATCTTTTTTATAGAATGACTTGAGTTCTTCTGGGTATATTCCCAATAGGGGAATTGCTGGGTCATATGGAAGGTCAATTTCTAGTTCTTTCAGAAATTGCCACACTGTCTTCCAAAGAAGTTGCACTAGTTTGCATTCCCACCAGTCCTTAAGTTTCTTGAATTTCTCTGTTCATCTTTCTCTCTCTTAGGAAGCCTATGTTTAAAGGTGAGTTGCTGCATGGTACATCCTTAAGCCTTAGAGGGCTTTGGTTTGCTTTAAAAGAGTCTATGAGGCTCCGCATTAAAATTTTGTGAGGTCTAAATATAGGTTTATAAGTCACACCATGAGTTCCATGTTTCCCCTGGAACTACATTTTCCTGACAGCAGCTAGAACTTGATTTTTTTCCCTTAGGTTCTTTGAGATCTGTTCACCAGTTGGAAAAACTCATCTGTGCCCTTTTCATTTTTTCCAAGATCTGCTTTTTAGTGTATTGCTCTCTTATGTTTTACCGTAGGCAGATACCTGGAGACATCTTTGGTATTCTGCACAAATCTCTTTATCTAGATCACTGAGTTCACTGAGTATATTTCCTACTTTCCACATTATCACAAGTGACAATTACCAAAGTTTCCATTAACACTAACAAGGGTACTGTTTCCTCCAACTTCCCATAACATTTCTCTGTTTTCTTCAATACTTCACCTTATATTTCTAAGACTGGGCTCCCACCTGCTCCCTGACTCCAAAATCAGCATCACATATTCTGGGTTATAATATGAAAGCACTCCTTTTGGGGGGTACCAATTTCCTGTTATCTGTTGTTGAAGAAGAGACATTCCCCAAACCAACAGGTATGAAACCACCACCATTTTATCATGCTCATGGATTCTGTAGGTGATGAATTCAGAAAAGGTATAGTGAAGATGGCTCATCTCTGTTCCATGATGTCTGGGGCCTCAGCTAAAAAGCCTTAAATAGCTGAAGGTGATTCAAAGGGCTGAGTCATCCAGTGGATTTTTACTCAGGCTTAGGGCCTTTGTAAGGATAGCAGGAAGGCGGGCCTCAGCCAGGAATGTCCAATGGGGAACTTACATGATGCCTTTCTAGCATCGTAATTTCTAGGTACCTGAGAGGTGGCTTAGGGCCCCAAGAGCAATTATTTGAGCAAACAAACTCCGTGATCCTTTGTGTCTTAGTAACATACTGCTGACCTCTATTGTTGAAGGCTTCAAAACCTGTCCAAATTCAAGGGGAAGGATAAAGACTTCAGCTCTTGATGGACAGAGTGTCAGAGAATGTCAGGACATGTTTTTCAAACAACCACAAGTGAGGTTTTTTGTATTTTTTTTTAATTATCAAATTTGCCATATTTAGGAATGGAAGTCTTCTGAAGCTTCTTTACTTAACTAGCACATACTCCTGTTTTGAGCCACAATATTTATTAAAAGTAAATCCAGCTATCTATGAGTGGAGTAAGGCACCATGAATTGAAATTTCAAATGAACAGTATCATCATATAGCTGAGGGAAACAGATCAAATAACTTTACAAAGCTGCTGAAATTAGATCTTGACTCAACATTAACCTCAATAAAAATGATATATAACTTGAGGAACAATTGTGTTTAACCTTATAAAGTAAGATCAATGCAATTAAAATAAATATTCTCTTGAGGCTGACATATGATTTGTGCTCTTTCAATATCCTGGGGTACTTGAGAAAAGCAAAACTCTCAAACAAAACAAAACAGTAATTTGAAGCAGCTAAATTTATTCTCCAGAACCAACTCTCTCTCTCTCTCTCTCTCTCTCTCTCTCTTTTTTTTTTTTTTTTTAGAAACTGGGTCTTGCCCTGATACCCAGGCTGGTGTGCAATGGTGCAGTCGTAGCTCACCAAAGCCTCAAACTTCTGAGCTCAAGTAATCTTCTTGCCTCAGTCTCCTGAGTAGCTAGGACAACAGGCACATGCTAGCACATCTGGCTAGTTTTTTGGTTTTTGTTTTGTTTTGTTTTCAGTTTTTTGTAGAGATGGTGTCTTGCTATGTTGCCCAGGCTGGAGAACAAACACTTTTAAAAATCAAGAATCAGTATGCAAACACTAAGCACAAAAAATTTTGACTACAAATGGCTTACACAGATGAAATAGTTCTTAGTACTTCATCCTCTTAAATCATGTGTAAGAGTTTTTTATAGGAAAAAATTTCTGTGCTTTATTCTGGAACACAATAAATGAAGAATTTTAATGTAAACTTTAATACAAATGGCCCCCAAGTTATGATTGCTTGGTTTACAATTTTTTGACATTACAATGGTGCAAAAGTAATGCACATTTAGAAAAAGCATACTTCAAGTACCCATACAACCATTCGTTTTTCACTTTTAGTAAAAGAAAGAAAACTGATTTTGGATGACTTGAAAGTCACAGATAAATTTTAAAGATCACTTTCATTGAATTCTAGTGAATAACATGAGCTGTTCAACACTATTATAAAGAAGTCTTTGTGTTTGATTATTGCTTCCTACTGTAGCCTACTATAAGTGTTTTGAGCATGTTTAAGCTAGGCCAAGCTATGATGTTCAATACGATAGTGTATTAAATGCATTTTCAACTCACAGTATTTTGACTGACAATGGGTTTATTGGGACATAACCTCATCACAGGTTGAGGAGTGTCTGTGTGTATATGCTTTCACTCCTTTCCGGCTAAACATATTCTACACTGGCATTTTTAAAAAGTCACTTCAGGGAAAAGTATTTCATATATTTTCTTTGCATGGCTATCAGAAAATATGACTTTCTCCAAAGTCCATTTTTAAACTGGCATATGGGACCTATTTAATTTTAAAAAGAAAGAAAACTGATTTTGGATGGCTTGAAAGTCATAGATAAATTTTAAAGATCACTTTCATTGAATTCTAGTCAATAAGATAAGTAGGAAAGTTCTTGTGACAAACAACTTAAGTTGTTTTTAAACCCTTAAGCTAGTCTTCAAACTTGAGAAAATTGTATCTACGAAATTGCAAATAGATTATGTAATCCATTTATTATTGGACTTATTCAGGCGGAGGCAATTTTGTATTTAGCAATCACAAACACAAAAATTGACAAGATCTTATTGCATACTTTGAGAAGTTTATTTTTAACAAGTTATAAAATCTAATGCATGCATATACTTCTACCAGTTGTTTCTGCAGAGTACCTGTATTAGTTTATGTGATATCACCTTAACCATATAGATAAAATTGGATTATATAAAGAAGAGTGCCAGGAGCGGCCCAGCACATTGGGAAGCAGAGGCAAGAGGATTGCCAGAGTCTAGGGGTTCGAGACCAGCCTAAGCATCTTGGTGAGACCTTGTCTCTACAATAAATCAAAAAATTAGCCGGGTGTGGTAGCACAAGCCAGTAGTTCCACCTACTTGGAAGGCTGACGGGGAAGGATCACCTGAGCCCAGCAGACTGAGGCTGTGATAGCTGTGAGCGTGCACTGCACTCCAGACTGGGCAACATAGTGAGACTCCAACTCAAAAAACAAATAAAAAAATAAAATAAAGAAGGAAAACAACAAGATTTCTCAGCACCTTCTCACAACTGGATTCAAATTTTAAAACTTGGGCAGCCAAAGAAGTAATATGAAACCCAAAAGACGACTGCTAAGCTATAAATAAAAGGAGAAAATACAGAGTATGTAAACATTAACTGGGAAATGACTGAGCCTGTAACTACATTAGTACACTTTGTCTGAGAGGGATACATTCCAAGAGCCCCAGTGAATGCCTAAAACCTCAGACAACATCAAGTCCTATATACATTATGTTTTTCCTTATACATACTTACCTATGATAAAGTTTAATTTATAAATTAGGCACAGTAAGTGGTTAACAATAACAAGTAAAATAGAACAATTATAACAACATGCTAGCATCACTACTCTTGAGCTTTAGGGCCATTGTTAAGTAAGATAAAGGTGACTTGACACAAGCACTGGACACAAAACAGTCGATCTGTGAACCCAGAAATAGGGAAATTAGTCACTAAGTGACTAATGGCCAGGTAACATGGATAGCGTGAATATGGGGTCCTAGAAAAGATGCTACATACCTTATTGCTGAGTATCACTATGGTCACCTTTGAATACTTCTTTTTAGAAGCTATGCACAGACGTTAGTGCCTAGTCTACCCATCAAAGCAATTTTGGAACAACCATCAGAACTGTTGTCATAGCTGGGTGCTGTGGCTCATACCTATAATTTCAGCTCTTTGAAAGGCAGAGGCAAGAGGATTGTCTGAATCCAGGGGTTCGAGACCAGCCTGAACAAGACTTCATCATTGGCGAGACTTCATCTCTACAATAAATTTTTTAAAATTAGCCAGGCGTGGTGGCACAAGCCTGTAGTCCTAACTTCTAGAAAGGTTGAGGTGGCAGAATCACCTGAGCCCAGCAGGTTGAGGCTGCGATGGCCATGAACGTGCCACTGCACTCCAACCTGGGTGACAGAGTGAGACTCCAACTCAAAGGGGGGGGGCAACCCTCTCAGGTCCCCTCCCAAGAGATTTTCTGTCCTCAATAAATCCTGCTTTCTAAAAAGAAAAAAAAAGGAAAAGAAAGACCTGTCATCTCATTACCCTTGATGTCCTGAATGCCATTAAATGTCTTCATTTTAATATTTCCTTTATCGTCAGGCAAAGAAAACAGTCTTTGGGAGCCAGGTCAGATGAGTAGGAATGGTGTTCCAATACAGTTACTTCTACAATGCTGCCAAAGTAAGCAGGCGGTGGCAAGTTCACAAACTTAATTGTCAGATTTCTGACAGACCTCATAACAGCTCTGATGGCCATTTCAGAAAAAGACTTCCAAAATTGCTATGATGGGTGGACTAAGAGCTGGCATCAGTGCATAGCTTCCCAGGGGGAGTACTTCAAAGCAGACCATGGTGATATTCAGTAATGAGTTCGCGAACCTATTTGCCAGACCTTGTACTCTGGACAAACGGATGATTCACATCCAGGGCAGAACAGAGTGGGATGGTGCAAGATTTCATCATGCTATTCAGAATGGCATGCAATTTAAAACTTATGAATTATTTCTAAAATCTCCCATTTAATATTTTTAGACTGTAGTTGACCAAAAGTATCTAAACTGTGGATAAAGGGGAACGACTGTAATTCAGAAACTATTACATCAAGCATGGTAAATGTATGACACTTACACTGTTGATCCCTGCTCCAGAGCTCACAGAAGACATTCCTAATTTAGCATTTTTTTCTGCCAATCCCAGAAACAGTCTCTCAATGCAGAGCTCCGGGTAGCTTCTGCCTGTTGTTTGGCATTGGCATTCTTAGGAAACCTATCTGTCAACTCGAAAGGGTCTTAGTTATCCCAAGCTGAAAATGAGTCATAGGCATAGCTGATTTGATTTTATCACTGGGAATATAGCAAGTAGGACTCTTGAGGTGATGCTACTGTGGTGATTCTCAGCCATGATGCAAGTACCAAAAAAAATCCATCAGACTCACAGAGGCAGCACGGAGTCGGGGCGAATGAATGGGCAATTTGAATCTTAAGCTTTACGATGTTAAGCTAAATTTTCACATCTGTAAAATAAGGATCATGATACCTATTTCTCAAGGTTGTTATGAAGATGAATAGAGATAGACCATATAAATTGCCTTAAATTGGGTACTTGTTAAATGTCAGTTCCAAATTCCAGCTGCATCATTTTTAAAGGGGCATAAAGAGGTTCCTACAGTGCAAAGCATCAGAAGTGGTTATAAGGATTGGAAAATAAAATCAAGACGTTGATCAGAATTGTTTGTGGCAAATAAGTGAAAAAAATCAGGCATTCCTACAGGACACAGAATAACCAACATAGATAGTAACAAGACATTTTCATCTATTTTGAGACTAGAAACTAGAGCAATGTTGCCCAAAGCACAGTACAGGTATCATATCAGTGGTGGTACCTGGTGTTCACCACTGGGGTTGTTATTAGCTGCCTCACTTTAGATGGGACCCGAATTGTACTGCAATTTCAAACACAGCCTTTCAACTCAAACAGATCAGAGATAATAAAGAGAGGAGAGTCTCTACAGGCAGCCTGGGTTTAAGAGAGGAGCCCTTTTTGAATTTTTTTGCTCTGTAAGGGTGGAGCTATCTTCCCGGCAGGCTAGAGACCAAGACTTTCTCATTATTTTTAAAATGAAATTCAGTTCATGAAGAGTAATACTGGTTATTGCTTCAGGTGGCCATATTAAGTTTGCTTTAGCTGTGCAATAATAAAAATATGAAGCCATATGAACATATTAATGGTACCTAGTAGATACGGCAGGGATTATAAAAATGTCTTGTGTGGTAATGACTCAAAGTTGAGAATGAGGCTGGGCATGGTGGCTGACACCTGTGATCCCAGTCAGTTGGGAGGTCGAGGTGTGAGGATTGCTTGAGCCCAAAAATTTGAGACCAGACTGGGTAACATAGCAAGATCTCATCTTGATAAAAATAAAAAAATTAGCCAGGCATGGTGGCACATCTATAGTCCCAGCTATTTGGATGGCAGAGAGGTGGAAGGATTGCCTAAACCCAAGAGGTGGAAGCTACAGTGAGCTCTGAGCATGCCACTGCACTCCTGCCTGGTTGACAGAGGTAAGACTCTGACTTAAAAAAATAAAAAGTTAGCCGGGCTCGGTGGCTTAACCTGTAATCCCGCGCCTTTGGGAGGCTGAGGTGAGTGGATCGCCTGAGCCCGCGGGTTCGAGACTCGCCTGGGCAGCTAGACCTCATCTCTATGATAAATCAAAAAAAATCAGCCGGGCGTGGTAGCGCATGCCTGTAGTTCCGGCTGCTCGGAAGGCTGAGGCGGAAGGATCGCGAGCCCAGCAGGTAGAGGCTGCGGTGGCCGGGAGCGGCCACTGCACTCCAATCTGGGCAACCGAGTGAGATTCCAACTCAAAAAAAAAATAAAAAAAAATAAAATTAAAAAGTTGAGAATGAGTGAACTGGATTTGAAAGAGAAGGATAAGTAATGAGGAACTAGAGAGAAAGGAGGGATCCCCTCATCTAGGGACCCAAAGTTCCCTTCTCCAGGTCCTGCTTTTGACCTTGTAATACCCACCCTTGTGCTGTCATCCAGCACCCAGGAGAGAAAGAAATTGAAGGTGATTCTAAGGATCCCGCATGGTCACTTTAAACAATTACCAGATCATTTAGTTCAATTGCTCTCTCCCTTTAATTAAGAGACAATTCACGCTCTGCAATTTAGTCCCTTTTGACATTTAATTAGGGCTTCCAACCTGTAAAGGGTGAGTGCTATCAATCAAACTGGAACAGCAGCAATGCTCATTTTCACATAAACAGCACAGAGGTGGTTATTACCATAGAAGGTCCACTCTTGATATATGATCATTAATCAGGCAGGTTTCTTTCAGCAAACACTTATTAAGTACCTTTTCACCAGGCACCATGTCGCTCAGAGTCTAATACGGTTTTACCTGTTTTAAGGTGAGTAAATGGGAGAGTTATAACACAGTATAGAAGGAAAAAGGATCTTTTTCTCACCCATTGCAAGGGTCATGGCCGACATTCCTATAGCAAAAGACAGATTAACAAGAGAAACGCATAACAAATTTATTTAATCGAAGTTTGACATAACATGGGAACCTTCAGAAATAAAAACCCAAAGACTCAGGAAAAACCTGTATTTTTATGCAAAGTCTTATGAAAGAAGTGAATAGCTGTGGAGAAATGTGACTGGACAAAAAGGTTATGACCTAATGGTTCTAGAACTGAGGCAGAAACTCAGCAAGGTCTGTTCAGATTCTTCTTCGCCTCTCTGTGTAGCATCCCTTTCTTCTGCTCAGGGCAGGGCATGTTCCATAACGATCTTAAAACCGACTTTCAGGAGAGCTAGGTCAGAGAGTGACCTTTCTAGGTTTTAGGACTTGCTTTGGGGTAGAAATTATAGCAGAAAACAGGAAGACAGGAGAATGTCAGGGAGACTTTCTTGCTTCTGAAGCCTTCCCATCTCTTTCAGTTCAGAAATACTCAGCATGTCAAGGTATCATACTTTAGGGTATCATGTTCTGAGCCCGGACAACAGTATACCTTAACTGGTGCAGTAAGCTTTCTGACATAGGTAAACACAAAACTATGAGCCCTGGAGAGGGGCTGAGGAAGGCTTCCACAAAGAGGATAGCTCAGTTTAGAAGGCAAGAATGATTCAGAACTGGTTGGAAAGAGGAGGAGGGCAATGAGCTCTGCCCAGTGGGAGTAGCTTGTGCAAAGGCAGAGAGACCCAGGAGCACTTAGTACTGTCGGAGCTGGGAACACAATACCTCAAAGTATGACTCTTTGAACTGAAGGACATTGGAAGCAAGGTCTCTAACCTTCTCTCACCCCTCTCTCTCCCCATATTGAGCCATAAAAACCATAATTCTACTTCCCTAAGGCAGGTTATAGAAACTAGAACCCCTCTCTCCCAAAGCAAGCCATAACAACGGTACCTGAACAATGAACATTTGTATACCTAACCCTGAATTGTACCCCACATTTTTAAAATAAAAAAATTTTTAAGAAGCCATGAAACCTAGAAAGTTCACTGTCTTCCTTCTCCCTTGAAGACTTTCATTCCAGAAGGGTCCTACCTCATAACTGAGAGGAAGAAATGCCACCCCCCAAGAAGAATCTGGACAGGCCTTACTGGGTTACCCCTCAGTCTATTACCATCAGATCATGCCCTTTTTCCAAATATGTTTCTCTACAACTATCTACTTCTTTCATCAGACTTAGCATCAAAATATACTAATTTTTCCTATGTCCTTTGGGTCTAATTTCAGACTTTGTGTCACATAAAACTTTGATTAGGTAAATTTGGTTAGCTTTTCTTTTATTAATCATTGCCTTTTGTTATTGACTGTGACCCTTACAATGGGTGAGAAGAGACATCACACCTCTCCACCCCTACAGTACTAATGGTAATATGCAAATAGACTGTGAGGAGTTCAAGGTTTGCTGGAAGAATGGCACAAGGGCAGTCTGGAGATGTAGCCAGGCATTAGATCGTGAAGGGCCTTCTGTGAAATGCTAAGGAGTGTGGACTTGTGAAAGACAGAATGCATCAGACAGTCAAGGAGATGATTTTACTCAGGGTCTTGCCATAGGGAGAACATTCATTCATGAGATTGTCTCCCAGAGAGGAAGAAAACAAGGTTTTGTAAAACAAGGGAGTCTTTGAGGAAGGGTAGAAGTGGGTCTGATCAGGGAATATGCAAGAACAGGCTGGTTCTTTGCAGTTAGTCTTATTATTATTATTAATATTTTTCCCAGAACACAGTAGACAGAGATGGCACCTCTGTCATTGCTGCCTTCCTTAGCATGGAACTCAGATAAAGGTTAACGTTCACAAGCTCTTGTTTGTACCAAAGAGAATATTTAAGGTAGTCAAAGATTTGTAAGCAGGGATGAGACCTAATCCCAGAGGAGCATTGTAGAGTGAAGCTACATGCCATCAGGTTGCTACCACTTGCCCCATCAGAAGAACTTGCATCTGGCCTCTCACACACCCTGTTCTTACTTTTGTTTTTGCTTCCATGCCTGGGTTTTCTGGGTCCCAGTTTAAGAATCCTATCTTAGTTTGATAACTAGTCTCAAATTCCTACCCTTTGCCCTGTGGCTTGAACCTGAGCCTGCAGCTCCTAACAAGATCAGCCCCATACTTGGGTTCATTTTCTTGGAGATCCTTATCTTTTTGCTTCCCTCCAGCTGACTTTCTAGATCTGACACCTGGTCACACCCCTAAGCCATACCGGGAATGTCTTGAGTGCACAGCCTTTCCTGGTAAGGAATGTTATGGGCAAACCCTGGATTGTTGCCGTAACTCAACCATTCTCCCTACAGTTAGGTTATCATCTTACGACCAGGCAAGGGCTGGTCCTTGTGATCTGGACTCCAGCTCTTGCAGGTTGGGTGTGCAACAGATGTTGCTTTGACCCTGTGAGCTGAGATGAGCTGCTCAATTCTTGGACATTGAAACCCTGAGCCACATCGTAACCCCTTGGCCAACTGTAATTGGGGTTTGTAACCCTTAGCCCCTAATGAAATAGCAAGAGCAGTGATTCTAATTAATGATTAGCCCTGAAATAAGTTAAATTTAACATTGTGACAGAAGATATACTAGGGGCCAAAAACCACTACAAGTTACATGGTTAAGAAATTATATTATCAGATTCTGAGTAACTGTCTAGACATAGATTGTTTTCCCCTATACTTGGCTTCTTTCTGCCCCTTCCTTCAGGGAGCAGCCTCTGGCCAATGCTGGTCTCTGAAAGGTAAGCATATTCCCAGTCATGAGTCATGGGTTGCAGGTGACCAAGCAAAGCTGAAAACAGTGTAGTTGGCACAATGTAACTGTACACACTGGATAGGAATTTGAATGATTAGCTTGATTCCTTTGATTATAAAACCGCTTGCTATACTGCCCCGAGGTGTAGATTCTTCACCAACCTGCTGCCATCCATGCCTCTCGAAAGTTCTAATAAATCAATGTCTTTCCATGCTGGACCTCTGAGTGACTTCTTTGGAATAAACATTACATGCAAGCCGTCTTAGATTTGGGGTTATTGCATTACATAAAAAAACAAGCTCAGGTCAGAAGTTCTGCTTCTGAAAAAAAACCAAAAATTAATAAAATGCAGAACATTACTGATATTGCTAAAGTTTCCCAAGAAGTAATCCAACAAAGATAATATGCAGCTTTGTTTGACAATGCATCCAAAATCTATGTGGAGATGAAAACACCTCAAAGTAAATCCGATTACCATCTAGGTGGCTGGGGTGTGCTTTCTGGTTGAACTTCATAGAAAACTAAGAATCCTTATGCTCTAGGGCTTTCTTAGGAGACAGATAACACATAAATAGCAGATTTTAATCTTTGTAACAAATAACTTTAATGTAGTTGGTTAGGTTTGTACTATTATTATAAATTTAAACAAAATTAAACTGAGCCATGAAACTTAATAATACCTTGAATTTATAGACCACTCTTCTTAACTCCCTTTATTTTTTGGCACTTACAAAGTCAATTCACCTCTGATATAATTTTCAGAGTAAAGCATGAGATTTGCCAATTAAATCCTCCCCCTCTCCCAGTAAATTTTACTAGCATTTTCCTTCACAGTGATCTTTTGCAGTTACATAGTAATTTCTATATAAGGTCCTCCAATTGTTTTGCAAATATTAATTAAGCTTTGCAATACCTCAGCAAGGGAGAAGACCAGCTTTATACCCAGGAGTCCTCCCCGTGCTGTGACGGTGGTTGGAATGACATTTGTTCCTGTCACTCAGAAATAGTACATGGAACTCGAACCTGTGGGAGGAGAGGTTGTGCTGATTCTGCCAGAATTACAAATGATACCATGATGCCTCTGGAAACTAAGGAAAATGGGGTGACTTTTCCTATCAAGAAATTGCTCTCTTTTAGAGCCTACAAAGATATTTTTATCTATGACTCTGAGTAACAAATCTGATTCTTATTAGATTGTTTCAAAATTAAGTTTAATGTTCTATCACATTCTATTCATAAATATTGTTTTGGAAACAGCTGTGCATTTTATGAAACTAAACAGTGGAAAATTATCATACAGAACAGAGAGGTGTTCACTTCTAGACACAGGTGAATCTCATCCCACCTTCTAAATGTACAATTATAGCTTTAGCTTAAAATATAACTTTAGCTTAAAAAACAACAGGTAAATGGAGACATGGAGAAAAGAAGGGACCAGTTGGGTGAATCGGCCCCTACTCTCCAACTCATGAGAGAGAGCTGAAGAGAGGTCAGGAAGCCTGAGGCTTAACCAACAACTTGGTCTGTTAAGCTAAGTTAAACTTTACACGGGATTTTTTTAAAACCTATTTTCTTTAAAACAGTCTCTCTTAAATTATTACAATAGTCACTTCTTGCCCAGCAAGGCAGGCTGCCTGCTTCCCAGCATATAGGCAGCAAAACTGATCAAGCCAATCCACCAGCACTGTCTTGGCATTTAACCGAGGGGAGCCTGTGTCACCATTCCTACCTGCTGGCTGGCCTAAGACGCTCCAGTGGCGGGAGCTGCCTGCTGAGTCCGATGCCTTCTTGGTTCTCAATGCTGACAACAGCTCATAACAGCTTAAGGGAGCTATTTAAAAATACTTTCGCAGCAGAGCCCTACTCCACACTAATTAAAACACAATCCTTGGGGATGAAGCCAGCTGTAGGCATTTTAAATGCCCTGGGTGCCAGGCACAGTGGCTCATGCCTGTAATCCCACCACTTTAGGTGGAGGCGAGAGGACTACCCGATCCCAGGGGTTCGACACCAGCCTGGACAACTTGGCAAGCTCTTGTCTCTACAATAAATCAAGAAAAATCAGCTGGGAGCGTGGTGGCACACACATGTATTTCTAGCTGCTTGGAAGGCTGAAGCCTCAGCCCAGCAGGTCAAGGCTGTGGTAATGGTGAGCGTGCCACTGCACTCCAACCTGGGTGACAGAGTGAGACTCTGACAATCAATGCCATGGGTGATTTGCTACTTACAACCGTGGTTAATTTGGGGAGTAGCTGTGGACCATCTTAGGAACCAGATCGGCAGCTCAAGCCTTTTCTGCAAAAGAATGGCTATGTGACCTCCAATTCTAAGAAAACTCCACAAAAATCTTATAAGGTCTTTGCTCTTGCTACATTGCCTTTTATGATGCCTATCTTTCTCATGTAAGTACCTGGTTTCTGGCTTGGTATATTAGCCAGTCATGGGGAGAGACTGGCCGGGCTGAATTTGTCCTTACCTTCGAGTCAGTGAGTGTTCCTGCGGGGGTGTTATCCCTGACACTAGTGCCCACGTTACATTTTGCTGGTCACTTGTGTGATGATAATCCAGACTTGAGTGCCTAGAACCCAATTTGAGCCATGGAAGTATTGCAGCAGGTAATGAACTCGAATTTGAAGAGCAGAGGGCAGGTGCTGTGCAAATATATGGATCAGTGGATTAAGGAATAGACGTTACAAATATTGTTTGCAGAAATATAGCAAAACAGGTCAACTGGGACTATCTCAAAGGTGTCACCTTGGTTAGCATTTAGCAAAGAAAGACATTTCATTTTTCATTCCTATCCTCCAAATCTTTTGATAAGACAGATTTTCTGCATGACGTAATGGAAGAGGGCATGAAACATCAAGTGTGTGGGATAGGAGGCGTTACTCCTGACGGTTTTAGGTGGTGCCACACAAACCGCATTAAGTATATGTGGAATCGCAGTGAGAAAATGATTTTCTTTTATATTCCTCCTTAATCCTTCTGATTATACCAAGATAAAGAGTCTCAGTTTGCTGTTAGTAAGTCTTAAACACCTTTCTAGTACTTGATGTCTCTTTTTAATAAAGTATTTAGGGAACAATGGTAATCCACTGAAATTTAAGAACATAGCTTAGTTTTCATTTGTATTTATATAGTGTCTTTTATTCACAATAAGCAATAATGTTTTTTAATTTGTGGTAGTGATTTAAAGCTTCTTTATAAATTACACTTGTTTATGAAAATGTGAGTTGATTTAAAGAGGTAATAAAATAGTACACATTTTGTAGCAAGGATTCTGAAGAGGATATATTACTTTAGCTAGAAATTATTCCACCTTTTTTTTTTTAGAGGTAACCATGTTTTTTAAACAGATTTCATTGCCAATTTGATCTTAGGACAAATTTAAGGAGCATTGTGTCTAATTTTAAAAATTTTTAAGTACTTAGTATTTTACATCTAAATGCACTTTTAATTTATTATGTACACCTAATTCTAACAAATGGAAACCCTTAATAATGTCAAATTAATTACAATTTCTATAATAATTTAACTATTATTATTATCTACAATAATTTCCACTGGCTTTTGGTATCCACGTTGAAATTAGGAGATTATAAAAAAATCTCAAAATAGGTTTTCTAAAGGTAAAGAGTTGTTCAACTTAATGATAAATTGGGAAAACTTTATCTGCTTCATACCTGTGCAGCCAATTTGCAATTTGGGTTGTTTTGTCAACCAAATCAAGATGTCAACCATCTTGCTCAGTTGATCAAGATGTTCTATATCTACATCATGCTTTTGGGTAATATATTTTTGGCTAACCTTGTTTATTTCCCAGTGAAAACTGAGATTGGATGTTCATTATGTAGATTTGTGCCTATAGCATCTTCAACAAAGAAAAATAAATTTTTAGAGAAGACAAAAAATAAAAAAGGACTTTGATTCTCCAGGAGTGGTAAATTGCAGGAAGGCCAATAAGTGATACACACACACCCTGGTATGTCTCTAGGCTGATAAGGGTCTAAAGTAGTCTTTGGTGATCCATCTTTGTTCTTCCTGGTGAAGAGGAGAGGATGGACACTTTTGCCTTTGTAACTTTATGTCCTGCTTTTAGGCAAATGGGGGAGACCAGAGAATATTTCTTGTATCTGTTTCTTTTCATTTGCCTTCAGCTCAAAATAATCATTATGCCAAAATAGCATGTTTTGGGGCAGCATATTTGGGTCTCCTACAACACATACTTTCCCTCTGTTGTCCCTAATCTTCTTCCTCCTTGTCTCTCATCTCTCCCACCCAATCACACTTTGAGTTTCAGCTTAGAGGTCACTTATTGTTTTCATGATACCCCCCATTCCTTTGCCCCAACAGACTGAGGTCCTTGTCGTCCTGTATATGCCTATAGTGCCTGTACTTACCCTGTTTATCATACCTTAGCTTACCCCCATCTTTACCCATTCCCATTCTTTTGCCCCTAGCCTGTGGCACAGTGCTCGATAGATTTGCTGACTTAATAAATAAAACACATGTCTTAAATCACAAGAGAACACATCAGGGAAACCTCTGGCCTTTTATTCCTGCCCCCTTTGTCTTCTGTTGCATGTCTCAGAATTCATTTCCAGGGAAGTGACTATTTCTCTAACATACATCATGTTCCTCCTGCCTCTACTATGATACTTCTCTGCATCACTCTTGTGGCAATGAAGGTTTGAAACCAGCAGCCAAGTAGTTCACCGACTATGACATAAAAGTGAAAAGGGGAAATTGGAGTCATAGGAAATAAGGGATGGTGGGAACATCCATTTTCAAAATGTAAAGTTCTAGAAAGCTTTGCCATACATTTTCCCATTTTGCTGAAAAACTGTCTGGAACATCACTGTTCAATATGATAGCCACTAGGCATATGTGGCTACTAAAACTAAAATTAAATTAAAAATTCAGTTTCTCAGGCATACTATTCCAAGTGTCCAGTAGTGGGTAATACATTGAACAGTGCCGATATAGACTATTTCCATCATTGCAGGAAATTTTATTGGAGAGCACAAGTTTAGAACATAAAAGTTTCAACATGCTGACAAACTCCTTTCAGGAGGAATGCACATTAAGATGCCTAAAGCTTGACTCCACTAAATTATTCCATAGGCACATTTTGGACTGGGGAATCAAGTCACAACCATAGCTAACGACCAGTAGCTCCAGGAAGTTTTGAAAACGTCATTAAATTTTTTAAAATCATAGATAATTTTCAGAATTAACAAGTTGTCAGTGGCAAGATTTACTTGGGTACTGGCTGTCTCCGTTTTTGGTTTTTTTTTTAACTCATTCATTCATTATTTTAAATTCTTCATTTAACTCTAACTTCCTTTGTCAAACTATTTTGATTAAAGCAACCACATTTTGACATGCTTTTCTTATAGTTTAGTTGTATATAGTTTAGATAATATCTACATGGACAGGTGTCTTATTTAGATGAGTCAAGATCAATCTAAACCACACAAGGAAATCTCAGCTTCTTTCTGCAGGTTTGTTTAGGAACTCATTTTTGGCAAAAGATTTAAACTTCTCTGCTGGGATTATTTGGAAAACTCCTCTCCTCCTAAGAAGAGGAAGACATACAGAGGTAGGACTTGGTTGCATGAGGAAGTGATACCTAGAGTTTTTGAAAAACAAATGTTTAGAGCAGAGGTGTCTAAACTTTTGACTTCCCTGGGCTGCATCAAATAAAGAGGAATTGTCTTGGGCTGCACATAAATTATATAATATAGTTAGTATATATACATAATGACTTCTCTTATTTTCTATATTTTTTATTACAAAGTTTAGAAAAATGTGGACAATATAAAACTAGTGGAAAATTTGCCCTTGTTCTGGTAAAACTAATCTATCAATGTCTGGTTCAGTGGAAGTTATTGCAATTCTTAATGCGTCCTCAAGGTGCTCATCAGAAATGTTTGAATTTTGCTCTTCGTGTGCTTCATCGTTGAAAACAGATGCTCACAAATGTATGTGCTCCCAAAAAAGTGATATAATGAATGAGACGTGATTGTAAAATTCAAAAATGGAACTACACATGATGTCATGAAGAAAATAAATGCTAAAAAAAACTCATGATATTAAAAGATTTTGCTGGGTGCAGTGGCTCATGCCTGTGATCCCAGCACTTTGGGAGGTGGAGGTGAGAAGACAGCCTAAGCCCAGGGGTTCGAGACTAGCCTGGGAAACTTGGCGAGACCTCGTTTCTACAATACATTTAAAAAATTAGCCAGACATGGTGGTGTGTACCTGTCGTTCCAGCTGCATGGAAAGCTGAGGTGGAAGGATCACCTGAGCCCAGCAGGTTGAGGCTGCAGTAGCTGTGTTTGTACCATTGCACTCTAGCCTCGGCAACAGAGTGAAACTCAAACGCCTAAAAAAAGAAAAAGAAAAAAGATGTCATGGTGTTGTATTACTCTCTGTCCTGAGCTTCATGCTGCTCGCAGGCTGCAGGTTGGACATGCCTGGTTCAGAGGACGACTGCGCAAAAGGATGGGTAAGTCCAGAGCCTGGCTGAGCCTCTCAATCCACCGGAATCACCTCCCTCCAGATTTCCTGTTATGAGAGACAATAACTGTCCCTGTTCTTTAAACCACTTTGTTTGGATATTTTGATGTTTGCAGCCAAGAGCATGCTAACTGGTACACTGGGGAAACACTAGGAAACACTAGCAGATTTTTTTTAATAATTATACCTTTGGTAGAAACTGAAATTTTAAAGTGTTTAAAGTGTCAGATTTTTGTGATATTAGACATTGAGTTGGATCAAAAAGTATACTTGACAAAAGGAAAGAATTATACCTTTGGTAGAAGCTGAAGTTTTAAAGTGTCAGGTTTTTGTGGTATTAGACATTGAGTTGAATCAAAAAGTATACTTGACAAAAGTGTGAAAAAAGCATCAACAGGCCTAGACCTGTGGAAATCAATTTTGGAGGAGATGAGAACAAAAGCCATTTTTAGGAGATATAACAAAAATACTTGGCATAAGCATTCATGTATAGGAGCTGGTCTCCAGTTTACCTGCCACAGTTGCAAAAAGGATAGTTGTAATCAAAAGTCTGTTGAAGAAATAAAATATATACTTAACATCGTTTGCCGAGAAAAATCACTAATTGTCTATAGGCATCACTACTCTTTTTCTGTAGGATATTCCTGTGATCTGCCCTGATGGGGCACTAGAACCCTGCTGGGGTGAGGAAGACAGATTTTTTTTTCCCTTTTCTTCTTTGGGAAACTGACTACAAATACAAAATAAATAAGTGTTAACTACAGTGAAAGTTGGTGTGGGGGACACACTTCATCAATAAGGGTACCTGATCTCAAACCAGGTGAAGAGGGGACCAAAGTGAGACCTAAATTTTACCTGTACAATGACCATTTGTATACCTAACCCTGAATTGTATCCCACACCTTTAAAAAAAAAAAAATAACTACAGTGAAAGAAATCCCTCATCCCAGTGTAGCTGGTTTGCTTATTTTCTTTGGCCTTTGTCTAATGAGCCACTCCGCCTGGGGGCACTTTGTGAGATTAGTAACAGCCATTCTCACATAGTGCCCCCCCACCCCCCTTTAACTAACCGTGAAATTTTTTTCATCTACAATCCTGGGACATCAAACTCAGAAATCATGTTTGAAGTCGAAATGACAAAGAAGCTTAATACAAAGGCAGAATCTCATCCTCCTTCTGTGATGCCACTTCCAAAACAGAAGGAAGGATCTGGAAATGAGCTTTCTTTCATGGGCTGAATTGTGTTTTGAAGGTTTTGCATTTGCAAAGCACAAAACGGTCCTTGTGGTTATTAACATCCAGGACACTAGTAGGTCTGAGGGCTACACTCACATATACATAGTGAAGAACTGTATAACTTAGGTCTTCCCTAGATCCCTCTCATTCTAATTATTTTTATCTCTCAAGCACAGGTGGCTTGGGCTTAAACAACTCCCTCAATTTACATTTCATGTATGGTTACATAAAGCAGTACTTAGACGCCTCTGCTACTTGAGGAACATCAGCATTTTATAACATCTATGGTGAATACTGGTTGATCAGAAATTCCACAGACATTTTTGTGTGCAGCCAGAGCATCAACTTGGGTGCAAAAAGCAATATACTGTATACCGAAGTCTCTGTGGTTGACCTGATGATTTTCAAAACCTTTTGATTCTTCACTTACATATGACCGGAAGGTAGGTTGCTAGCTCTGGGAGTGTTTTCAAGGGCTACTCTCCCATGACTGTTTTGCGGAAACCTAAAACAAAACTTTTTTCTAGTGATGAGGCAGAGATATTTAAAGATTTGTAACAGTGTATAGCCTGAGCAATATAGCAAGACCTCATCACTACAAACAATCAAAAAATTAGCCAGGCGTGGTGGCACATGCCTGTAGTCCCAGCTACTTGGGAGGCTGAGGTCGAAGGATCACCTAAGCTCAGAAGGTTGAGGCTATAGTGAGCCATGACAGTGTCACTAGCCAGGCGTGGTGGCTCAAACCCGTAATCCCAACACTTTGGGAGGTGGAGGTGAGAAGATTGCCTAGGCAACATGGTGAGACCTCGTCTCTACAATAAATCAAAAAATTAGCCAGGCGTGGTGGTTCATGCCTGTATTTCCAGTTACTTGGAAGGCTGAGGCAGAAGGATTGCTTGAGCCCAACAGGTTGAGGCTGCGGTGGCTTGAGCGTGCCACTGCACTCCAGCCTGGACAACAGAGTGAGACTGTAACGCAAAAACAAAAAACCAAAAACCAAAAAAATAAACAACAACAGTGCTGCTGCATTTCACCCTGGGTGACAGAGTGAGACCCCAATTCAAAAAACAAACAACAACAAAAACAGTATAAAGCATCAATCTACTCTCAAGTAACACTGGTATACAATTGAATAGAGCTTCTAACCTAGAACTTGAATAGATCCGATGCTTAAAATTGGTGTTTGGAGCTTGTTGAACACTTTGATGTCCATCATCCTATATTGAGAAATGTATGTACTGAATTGCTCTCTTACCCTGAAACAAAAAGATGAAGAGCCTTGTATTAATTTTCTGTTGCTGCCATAACAAACTACTAAAATTTCAACAACTTGAAACAACACAGATGTATTATCTTACAGTTCTGCAGGTCAGAAATCTGACCTAGGTGTCACTGGAATGAAATCGAGGTGTTGACAGGGTGGCAGTTCTTTGTGGAGGCTCTCAGGTAGAATTTGTTTCCTTGTCTCCTCCAGTTCTAGAGGCTGCCTGTATTCCTTGGCTCTCGACCCCCTGTCTCTACCCTGAAAACTGGCAACAGGGGTTGGAATGACTTTCATGCTGTCATGTCTCTGGTTTTCTGCAGCTGATAATGGTTCTTTGCTTTTAGAGACTCATGTAAGTAGAGAGAATCCACCTGGATAATCCAAACTCATCTCCCCATCTCAAGGTCCTTAACCTTAATCCCATCTGCAGAGTCCCTTTGGCCATGTGAGGCAGCATGTTGCAGTTTCCAGGGATTAGGATCTGGGCATCTTTGGGGGGCCATTATTCTGCCCACCATAGGCTGACACAAAAGTGTGCCAGACTCACAGTATATGCCAGAATAAGATCTCCTAGTGCTCCTGTTTTACCAAAACACAGATAATTGATAGTTCACGGGACTGCTGAAGTCTGTTCTCATCAACTGTCATTATTCAGAGATTTATATTCTAAATCACATACAGGCTAACAAAAGTCCTTTTGCTTCAATGACAAGGTTATGCTCCTTGTCTCAACATTACAACCTGGGGATTGGGAAACTCATGATATGCTATTTGAGGGGAAGAGGGGTTTCATTTATTAAGTTACTGCCCTGTGCCAAGCTAGTATCTGCTTTTCCTAACTCCTACTTTAGTACTCCTTCCACAAAATCATTTACATAGAGAATAGCCCATCGAGGCTTGGGGAGGTGGCTCATGCTTATAATCTCAGCACTTTGGGAGGTCAAGGCAGGAGGATTGCTTGAGCCCACATGTTCGAGATCAGCCTGGGCTACATAGGGAGAAGTTATCTCTCCAAAGATCAGAAAATTAGCTGGGCATGGTAGGATGCACCTGTAGTCTCAACTACTCGGAAGGCTGAAGTGGGAGGATTGCCTGAGCCCAGGGAGGCAAGGCTGTGGTGAACTGTGATTGAGCCACTGCACTCCAGACTGGGCAACAAAGTCAGACCCTGATTCAAGAGAGAGAGAGAGACAAACCTCCCACCCCTGCCTCTTCCCTCTCGCCTGCGACTCCAACCTCGCCTGATTCGACATGGACCCCAGCTGTTCCTGTGCTGGTGGTGACACTTGTGCCTGTGCTGGCTCCTGCAAGTGCAAATAGTGCAAATGCCCGTCCTGCAAGAAGATTGAAGTGGTGCTCCTGCTGCCCCGTGGGTTGGGTGAAAAGTGCCCAGGGTGGATTCAGCTAAGTGGCCTGGGACAAATGCAACTGCTGGAACTGATGTCAGGAGACTCTTATCCCAAGTGGAAGTGGAGCAACCTGAATATTGTGTGTTGTAGTACAATTCTGATGCCTTTGTTACATTTATTTTTCTACAAAATATGTGAATTATAATAAAAGTTTTTTTGACTTGAAAAAGAGAGAGAGAGAGAGAGAGAATATCCCTCCTTGCAGAAATTATCAATGCATCTGTAAAGGCAAGAGGCTAATGTCAAGGTCAAGGACATAGGCTCTGGATTCAGATGCACCTGGAATGCTAAATGGTCTCTTTTTCTCCTCCAGACCCATTCTCCAGCCTTCTTTGTCCAACAAGGCTCACTTTTATGGGTTGGATCAACCAGGCTCCTTTGTCCTTTGCCTTCCAGTTGAGTTTGGTTAATAGCATGCACTAGCAGGAATCTGAAGGTGGGCTGAGAAATTGCTCAAGGGATTTATTCTGTCCATTCCTTTTGGGCCATAGTTTGGCAATGTCTGCTTTCCTCTACCTGAGACTACAGCTTCTCTTGGATAACTCCTCTCTCATGGCTACAGGTCTCCCCAGGTTCTAGTAAGTGCTCTTCCATTTGCCCCTGGAATTCTGGGGGTAGTATGGCACCCAGTGTTGCTAGAGATGCTTCATTGTCCCTTGCTGATGCTACCTATTCCTACCTACACCTTGATAAAGACTTCCTTCATTAAACTCTCCTCAACTACTCTGTTTAACTGTGCCAACAATTTCTTGCCAGGGTCCTATCTGATACACCTGGGTGTGCCAATATCTTGTGATCCTGGATGAATTATTTAACCTTCTTAAACCTCAGTATTCCCATATGCAAAATGAAGATTAAAAATAGCTACTTCATGGAGTCACAGGGAGAACTGAATTATTTAATTCATGTGTAGCTTAACACATTGCTTGGCACACAGTAAACACTTAAAGGAATTTTTGCCAAAACAAAGAAAATGAATGCTCTGAGAACTGATGGCTCCATCTGGATACAAATGTTCCAACAAGTCATTTTTTTAAAATGTACTTTTTGCTCCAAGTCATTTTTTAAAATGTACTTTTTGCTCCAATAAAGGAATAGTTATTTTTAGCTATTTTGATACCTGCTACACACCTTATCTGTGTGATTTTCTCAAGAAAGAAGGAACTAACATCCATGTCTGGGTGAATACACAGCAGGAAAAAGACAAGAGCAGGAGTGAGGGTTGGGAGGTATGAGGGTTAATTTTAGGTATCAAAAGACTATTAATTAAAGTTTCTGTATTTACCAATAACTAATTGTTAGTGATGCTGCTGAAGGTACCCAAATAGTCTTCAGGTACTGATAGATGTTCAAATTCAAGCATCTTTAATTTATACTTTGATGACTCTAGGAATTTTCCAGTATGACCCTAAGATTTTGCTTTCTAATTTTCTGGATAGCATAATTTAAGTAATGTAAGCAGAAAAACTTTGGCAGTAGAATAGACAATATTTTGGAAATACAAGTCTATAAATCTACTCAGACACATTAATTGTTTCTCATTACAAAGAGTTCCCACCACGATCTATTTACAAGTATAAGAATATCATGGTAGAATTTTAAAAAGGATATTCAATCTTTCAAAGGAAATGCTCATGGAATTAGGAAAAAGATGAAATTGCAAAAAAAAACTGCAGGAAATTTTTCAGTTTTGGAACTTGAAGATTCGTGTTGAGAGAGAGACAGAAACAGAAAGACAGAGAGATTTAGATTCAGAACTTCCAATGTCACCTTTTTAGATATCAGATGAAAAAACTACTTTAACAGTTGACAGTGTTGCTATCATTGGCTTGAGACTATACATTGAAAGATTCTTTTTAGAGGGAAGATGGGACCCTGATACGATCTGTAAGAAGGCTAAACTGCTCTGAATAATAAATAACAGAAATTTGGTGGTGAGAGAAAGCAAAAAAGGGAAGGGAGTAAAAGTGTGGGTAAGGATCCGATCTGAAAGGCAAAAGAGCCTTGATAATTGGCTACAGTCATATATATTTTAAGCTGCTTGCCTTGCTGTGATTTTTTTTTTTTCTTTTTTTTGAGTCAGAGTCTCACTCTGTCACCCAGGCTGGAGTGCAGTGGCATGCTTATGGCCACTGCAGCCTCAACCTACTGGGCTCGAGTGATCCTTCTGCCTCAGCCCTCCAGGTAGCTAGAACTACAGGCACAAGCCACTACGCCCAACTGATTTTTTTATTTATTGTAGAGATGAAGTCTCGCCAAGTTTCCCAGGATGGTCTCGAACCCCTGGGCTCAGGCAATCTCTGGCCTCCACCTCCCAAAGTACTGAATGTGAGCCACCATGCCCAGCTCTCTTGCTGTGATTTAACCACTCTGTTTCCTCAGATCTTCAACAAAGCTTGCTGCACACCCAAATGCCTTATCTGTGTGATTTTCTCAAGAAGGAAAGGGGACTGTAATCCACCTCTGGGTCAGTACACAGCAGAGAAAAGACACAAGCAGGTGAGAGTTGGCAGTGCGAGGGTTGATTTTAGGTGTCAACTTGACTGGATTAAGGGGTGCCCAGATAGTTACAAAAGCATTATTTCTGAGTGAGTCTGTGAAGGTGTTTCTGGCAGTGATGAGTATTTGAATTTGTAGACCGAGTAAAGAAGATCTACCTTTACCCAGTGTAGGGGGCCTTCATCCATTCAGTTGAGGACCTGGACAGAACAAAAAGGCAGAGAAATGGTGAATTCGCTTCCTCTTTTGAAACTTGTCCTTACACATCAGAACTATAGGTTCTCTGACCTTCAGACTTTAGGACTTATGCCAGTAGTCCCCTATGTTCTCAAACTTTCGACCTCAGATGGAAAGTTACACTGTCACCTTCTCTGGTTCTTGAGTCTTTCAGAATTGAACTGAGCCATGTCATCAGCTTTTCTGGCTCTCCAGCTTGCAAATGGCATACCATGAAACTTCTTAGCCTCCACAATTGCATGAGTCAATTCCCCTGATAAATTTTCTCATATTGATATATATCATATTGGTTCTGTCTTTCTGGAGAACCCTGTCTCATACAAGGGATCAGACAAAAGTGAACTTAGAGGTCAGCAGAAATAGACACTCTGAGCAGTATGTCCATAGAAACATAAGCTCTAAGAACTTTGTGAAAATATCAGGGAGAGCATTACACTTCCCACAGGACAGATGACAAAGAGACTGAAGCCAACTTTATTTGAATCTGAAAGGACAGGATGACCTCAGTCTGATATCTCAATTATAATTTAACAGGGCTCCAAGTGACAAAATAGAAATATAAAATTAGAGCTACTGGTGTCAGTCTGTTAGAACAACTGTACTCTTATTGCTGGCATTTTCCTGACCTCATATTTGTATGAGTCTTGTTGAATATATATTAAAAATAGAATATTTGGTATCAACTTTTTCTCCTTGACAAAACAGCCATTGTTGAAACACTGTTATCAACTACTGGGGAAATGCTGGCATTAGATTTTCCCCCATGAGGACTTTAAAATTTTTTATTTAGTTAGTCATTTACTGTCAGGCATTTATTGACTTCCAGATCTATGCTGGCACATTAAATGACTATAAACCATAGCCTTATCGCATGACAGCTCACCTTTTAGGGAATAACTACAAAATACTACATGGCATCAATGCTCTCTAATCATGGGTACTGTTTTCAGTGAAACAGAAAGGCCCATTCTTTCTGTATTTCCTCTTATTGTGGGAAACTACATGTTTCGTAATAATCTCCAGATTGATGTAGTTTGCATTGATCACAACAGTTGCTAAACTTTCATGGTTCATAATGATCACGAGCCTCTTTGCAGAATTTCTGGGTACTTGAGACTTTTGCCCAATGCTTATGGCTTCATACTTTACTCCATGACCAAAGACTTTGCATTTATTTTGCACATTTATTCTAGATTATTTCAGACACAAGTGTGGCTGCTGTAGGTTGATTTTTAAAGTACTCTAACTAATTCTAGTTTCAGCTCAATCTCCAGAATCAAAGTTGCGGCTCTAAGCAATAGGCAAAGATTGTGCAACAAATATTTCTTTGAGTACTTATTCTGTGCAATTAGTGCTGAAGATACAGTAATAAATAAAAGGGACAAAAGTCCTTGTTTTTATGAAGTTTATAGCCTAGTGAAAGGAAATAAATGTATGCTAGTCAGACAATGATAAGTACTAAAAATAAAACGAAAGCCATCACCCTGTTTCAGGATGGAGAATGATGAGATAAGGTAGGCGTGTGCAACTTTATGCAGGGTCTTTAGAGTAAGTGACATTGAAGCAGAGACCTAACTAAAGGGAAAGAGTCATGCAGGTTTATAAACAGGAAGGTTCCAGGTACCAAGAGCAACAGGGCAAGGGTTCTGGGGCAGAAGCACCTACAGGGTGTTAGAGGAACACAAAAAGGGCAGCATGCCTGGAGAGGACTGAGCAAGAGAAAGTGGTCTGAGATGAAGCCAGAGAACTGAACTGTATCGAGCCTTGTAGATCAGAAAAAAGATAGAATTTTGTTCTGAATGCGATGGAAAACAAATGGGGTGTTTTGAGCAGAAGTTTTACATTAACTTAAGCTTTAGTAGGCTCTTTTGAGCTACTCTGGAAAATAGAAAATGCGTGAGGTTGGGTGTAATGGGTGGGTAGGTGCAGGGATTATAGAGAAAAGCTGGGGGAAGACTCCTGCAAAATCCTACCAGGAAATGATAGTGGGAGTGGTAGAGTTGGATATAATTCAAAGGTAGAGTCAACACAACGGACAAATAAAGTCAGGGATGACTCCATGTTTTTTGACATGAGAACGAAAAGAACGGAATTGACTTTATTGAGATGGAAAAGTCTGGGAAAGGAGCAATCGGGAGAGGAATGTGGATCTAGGATCTGTTTTGGGGTATGCTGCATCTGATATATCACTTAGATGTCTAAGTGGAAATATAAAGAAGGTAGTTAGGTAGAGGAGTATGAAATTCAAGAGTGAAGTCTCAGCCAACAATATGGATTTGGGAATTGTCAGTGAATGGGTGGTTGAAAGAGTCATGGGACTGGATATAATCCTCCAGAACTTAAATGTAGAAATTGAAGAGCAGAAGTCTGAGGACAGAGTCTTGGGACACTTCAATATTGAGAAGTCAGAAAAGAAGCAGTATCAAGCAAAGAAGATTGAGGAGGAACAGCTAGTGAGGTAGACATAACCCAGAAAAAGTGGGGTCTTGGAGGACAACTGGAGAAAGTGGTTCAGTGATCTACGGGCAGGTTAAGTAAAACAAGGACTGAGAATGAATCATTGGTTTTATCCATGTGGATTTTATTAATGGCTTGCTAATAAAAGTTTGAGTACAGTAAATGGAACAAAAAACTAGTTAGAATACACTGAAGAGTGACAGACTAGAGGAAGAGTAGTAAAAATTTAGGCAACTCTTCAGAGTTTTGAGGTTAAAAGCAGTAAAAAAGACTGAGCACAGTGGCTCACATCTGTAATCCCAGCACTTTGGAAGGCAGAGAGGATTGCCTGAGCCCAGGGATTCGAGACCAGCCTGGGCAACTTGTCGAGACTTCGTTTTTACAATAAATAAAATTAGCTAACCGTTGTGGCATGTACCTGTGGTTCCAATTACTTGGAAGGCTGAGGCAGAAGGATCGCCTGAGCTCAACAGGTCGAGGCTGTGGTGGCCTCCAGCCTGGGCGACAGAGTGAGACTCTGAATTAAAAAAAAAAAAAAAAAAAAAACCTAGCTGGGCTTAGTGACTCAGCCTGTAATCCTAGCACTTTGGGAGGCTGAGGTGAGTGGATTGCCTGAGCCCGCGGGTTCGAGACTATTTTACTGTTTTCTGACTATTTCCCTCAGCTGAGTCCAAGGGATTTAGAGCAGGAGCCTTCAAGAAGAGGAAACTTACAACTAAGGACGTGTTTTAATTTATTTTTGAAAGCAATTGGCCAGGAACATCAGCCAGCTTTTCCATTACTTAACCTGCCACTCCACTGCACCACACACTGAGGTCTGTCTGGTCACATTACTGACGGGAATACAACTTAAGTCTTCTCTTGACTTTCTCTACCCAGATTGAGATGAGAATTTACGAGTAAAACTGTGCTCTGACTCTTTTTACTTCTTTCTTTTTCCCAAAGGAATATCTAATCTGCAAAGGGGTTAAGAACACCTGCTTTAAAGTAATCATCAAGTGCTGGTTTTTAAAATCCATTCTTCTGACAACTCACAGGGCGAATAAAACAAGCAGCTATTGAGTAACAATCATGCATGGAACTAATCTTTTGAAAGATACACAACAGAAAGGAAGCAATAATTCTCTGCCTTTCATAATAGCTGAAGGTGAAGTCTGGATATATTATATCTATTATCACACCTATAATACCAGCACTTTAGGAGGTCACAGAGGAGGATTGCTTGGGCCTAGGAGAGACCAGCCTGGGCAACATAGTGAAACCTTGTCTCTAATAAATAAATAAATAAAAGCATAAATAAATAACTGAGAAATAATACAGGAGAGACCAGCCTGGGCAGCATAGTGAGACCTTGTCTCTAATAATTCATTCATTCATTCATTGAGAAGTAATATTTTTATTTGCCAGAGAGTGGTTGAAGTTTCAATGCCAATATTTTCGGTTCCTTGGAAGACTTTTTTTTCCTTTGAATGTTTGTGTTGTAAAGTTTTCCTTCCCAGTGCTGATCCCATTGGAACAAGGATGGGAAGATCGGGAGGAGGACAGGAACTAAACTCAGCACTCAATATCTGTCAGGCACTTTCCAGAAGTTATTTAAATTTTAAAAGCATATTGTGAGACAGGTCTTTGAGTCTCCATTTTGCAAATTAGGAAACTGGTATCATAAAAGTAGCTCTAAACAACTTGGCATCATGGAGAGTTGCTAATTAATTATGGTACTTCAGAAAATTCTGGAAATAAAGCACTGCCCAATTTTGCTGCGATGTGCCATAAGCCTTCCTGCATAGAAAACCTGCCTGCTGAGTCTTGGCCTGGTATCCTGGCTCTGAGATTGTCTCACTCCAACAGCCCAACTTAATCAAGGTCATTGAAAGCTCTTCCCAACTTGCCAGGTATAAGCAGCTGCTCCAGGTTGGTGTTATCAATAAATTTATTGAACTTGCTCTCACTTTCATCACCCTGTGGATAACTCTGACCCACAACTAGACTTTATGGATGGACATCCCTTGATAAATGTCCTCAGGATGACAAGAAGTCACTGATAGCTACTCTTTGATTACGACTCTTCAGCCACTTGACAGCACTGTGATCCAAGCTATGTATTACCAGCTTGTTGAAAAGAAATGTCATGTGAAATGGTTCAGAAGGCTTACTGAAGTCTGGATATATTATATCTATTGCTTCTCTTTTGTCAGTGTGCCAAAGAAAGAAATTAAATGTACTTAGCTGTCATCTTCCTCAAGGCATGTTAGTAGCTTCCCAACAGCTTTTATTTCATTCATTTGCTAATCAATGGGTCATTTCTATCTTCCCACAAGTTGATATTTTTGCATTTCAACTTATAAGCAAGTATCCCTATTACCATATTCTAAAAATCTTAATACATTGAGATTGTGTTCTCTTCTGACTCTATGGGGTGTAGGAATATACCCTTAGGGTCCAGGGAGTAATGAAATTATTTCCTTTGAACATTCACAAGTGCTGTATTTAAACTCACTTCAAACATATAACCAGTGCAAAAAACTGTCATTATTCCCAGGAGAGGAACAGACTTGTGTGATAGGAAGGATTGAGTATATGAATCCATGTGTATGGGTTGAGTTTATGAGTATATGTATATGGATGTGAAAGATGATGCAGAGAAAGAGAAAGTTACACTTCTTCAAGATAAGGAGAGCTCTTTCCTACCCCATGCCTTGTTTCCTTCCCTTTAGTAAATTCAGAGGGGGGGGGTTTCCTCCAAATGTCTTTATATTCTCAATGAGTATAATCCAATCCATAGCATGGAAAATAAAACTTAATGCACTTATCTTTGTAGTGATAGATATAGTCTTATACTTTTCAATCATCCCCAATAACAATCTTTTTTCCTTGATGTCGTTTCCCATATCCTTGCCATTGGCCCTTTTGAAATGTTATTCAATGTTCTCTCATTTCTCATGGAGAAAATTAGGCTTGATTGTGACGCTGGATCTATTTTTTTAAATTTCCTCTTACTTTGGGAAGAGGATAAAGTGGGACTGATAAATACATGGTACTCCTCTTCCATGAACATGGTAGACATTTTAAAAATCAATCATAGCATTCTTTTTTTTTTCTGAGACCATTTGAGCCCTCAGCATATTAGCCTTCCCAGCATAATATTCTAGACCAGGGGTCAGCAAGCATTTACTGTAAAAGGCAGGACAGTAAATTTTTAGGCTTTGCAAACCACACAGTCATTGTTACAAATACTGAACTCTAATGTTGTAGGGTAAAAACAGCCATAGGAAATATGGAATGTATGAGCATGGCGGTATTCCAATAAAACTTTGTTTAAAGAAAACAAGCGACTTGCCACGGAGCTCAGTGGGTCAGGTCTGTAATCCTTGTTCTTTGGGAGACTGAGGAGGGGGATTGCTTGATCCCAGGAGTTCGAGACCAGCCTGGGCAATATAACAATACTTCATCTCTAAAAAACATCAAAAAATTAGCTGAGCATGGTGGTACACATCTGTAGTCTCAGCTACTCAGGAGGCTGAGGTGGGAAGATCACCTGGGCCCAGAAGGTTGAGGCTGCAGTGAGTTGTAATCTTGCCACTGTGTTCTAACCTGGATGACACAGACTGGATCAAAAATAAAGTGAATGGCTGGATATGATCTATGGACTTTAATCTGGAGTTTGCCTGCTATAAACTGCAAATTCCTGCTCTAGATATCTATCACCAATCAGAGTTGCCATCTGAAGATGGACTCTTCCTGGCTCCTGGGCTAAAGAACAAAATACTACAATGTTTCAGTACTGACTCTTAATTCACCTGTTGTTGATTTTCATCTAATTTATTTAACTTAGTTTAGTGCCCCCTCCCCTGGGTGTCTATAAGTTAAGAGTCACTTTGGTACAAAGAGAGCATCTTCCAGGCCTTACTCATTTCATTCTCTTTGTCAGCGATCTGACTAAGCATGGGAATTTTATACATTCTTTTGCTTGAAGAAATGAAAAGAAATTGTATAAAAGACATCAAAGTGATTGCCGTAGAATAGGTATTATTAAAAACACCAGTTCAATCATCAAAAACTTTTCCCTGTAGGGTTAAAACGAAGCAAAAAAGACTGAGTGCAGTGGCTCACGCCTGTAATCCTAGCACTTTGGGAGGCTGAGGCGAGAGGATTGCTTGAGCCCAGGAGTTCAAGACCAGCCTAGGCAACATAGTGAAACCTCATCTCTACAAAAATAATTTGCTGGGCATAGTGGCACATGCCTGCAATCCTAGCTACTTCGGAGGCTGAGGTGGAAGGATTGCCTGAACCCAGAAAGTTAAGACTGCAGTCATCTGTGATCATGCCACTGCCCTCCAGCCTGGATGACAGAGTGAGACCCCAACTCGAGAAGAAGAAGAAGAAGAAAGAAGAAGAGAAGGAAAAGAAGGAGGAGGAGGAGGAAGAGGAGGAGGAGGAGGAAGAGGAGGAGGAGGAGGAGGAGGAAGAAGAAGAAGAAGAAGGAGAATGAGAAGGAGAAGAAGGAAATGAAGTAAACCCAAATTACATTATAAAGTGATAGGATGAAATGGAATTAAACTGCAGGATAGCAACCATCAACTGTATTCAATTATTTATTAGATTTAAAATGCATGAAGTAGTTTAAGCTGTCCTATTTCTGATTCTTGTGAGCCAACTCCTTAGCCAAATGGACATTTGAAGAGAAGTCTATGACTTTGGAAACCTAATGGAACATTCAGACTAAGATAAAATAAGTGAGAGAGAGAGAGAGAGATTTTCTCTGAATAATAAATTGATCTCTTTTTGTCTTTCAGCAAGTATAATGAACAAACCTCTGAGGACTGTTAAATATTGTTATCCTATACATCTTTATAACTTGAAAAGAAAACTTCTGTGATTTAAATGATAGAATGCTAACATGGGCCTTCTCTTAGGAAGTTGGCTAGTGGAATCCATTCCCTCTCTCAGTCTGGTACTATCATCTACAAGCTTTTTATTCTTCTCCTGACATCACTGACAACAAAGATCATAAACGTCCTCTTCTCAGATCATTATTAAGAAGAAAAAGCACAAAATACTTTATTTGATCCTTTCAAACCTAACATTATATGAAAAAAGATCTATTTTTATATCTACTCATTACCTTCAGCTTCTCTTTAATACAACTTTATCAATTTGGACAATAAAATCTTATTAATTTGTATGCTATCACTTTAGAATTTGAGGTAATTTGGGTAAGAATAGCCTAAAGATGACCTGTTCCATATTTATGGGATAACAGAATTATGCATGATAATAATAAATGCAAATAACTTGCCAAAGCAAGCTAAGAGTTCAACTGGGATTATTAAAGTCTAAACTCTTTGGTAGACTTTCAAGGTCCTCTTCACACTAACCAGAACCTACTACTCTAGCCTTGTATACCAACTCCATAGAGCCTTTATAACAGCCAAAGTCAAAACTATCCTGTATTTTTCTTTGTCTTTCCCCTGTCTGTACTGTTCTCTGTATGAGGAATACCCTTTCCTTCTTCCCCTTGTTCTACCTTTTTAAAAAGCAAACAGAAGCCGGGCACGGGGATGCATGCCTATAATCCCAGACTTAGGCTGAATGAAATATACATTCTTAAAAAACTAAAAGTCAATAGCAGAATATTATTTGATTTAAGATAGTGTAGTTTTCTTTAAACTTTTCAAAATGTCTTATTATGCAAAGTAGGACACACAAGATTATGGGAAGGGCCTACGGTCGATTCTCTCCATTATGATTCATACTATGTTTGCTGTTTCTCAGCCCGGTGTTTGTAAGTTCAATGGTCAAAGGAAGGCAGGAAATATGCTGACAAAAATGTTGTCAACCTGCCATGCTACACATCTGCCAGAAAACTGACTTAGTGATGCACGTCCAACCACACAAGAAGGAGCCAGCCAGATTTGTAGCAAGTGGTAAATCCAAATCAGGTAGTTCTACTTACTCCATCTCAAATGACATATTGTGGAGCCCCCAGGGACAAGCAGAAAAGTCTGTTGCATGTAACTCAGTTAATCCTTCAAGACATTGCACAAATGTCATAGCTGTAGAGAAAAAAGAGGCACAATCCACCATTTTTTGGGTCTCCCCAATCTTCTAACCACAGCTACTGGGGACCCTCTTGGTGGAACGTTGTCTGAGGCTGCCCTCACCAAGTGACCCTGCCTGGGCTATTTCTTGGTTTCTTCCACAAAAGGTAGCTCAGCCAACTGGGATTTAGATCAATCTGATAAACTACATCTATAGAAGTCCCAGAAGCAGTATTCCATCAAAACAGGATCCCTTTGTTTCTTTCCTTAATCCAAAGAATAAACTCATGGGGAAATCTCAAGCTCTAAAATCACCGGTAGATAAATACTTGTCTTTTGTCTTGTTTTGTGTGATGATGTGGAGGGGATTCTGGGAAAAAAGTATTTTATATTCAACATTATATTTAAAAAACAAACATTATATTATATTAAAAAAATAAGCCCCAAGTCGTATCATTTCTTAAAAATGTAAACCATAGAAAATAAAGCCCAATAAACTCCTCTTGTCTGGGAATGGTTAAAAAACAAAAACCCAAAAGCCCTTTATCTTCTTCACTTAGGAGACTCTCATTGAAAGAGGTGAAAGCTTCCCCAGATGATAAGATGGCTTCATAGGGGTGGGTAGAGGAAAGATTTTTTTTTTTTGAGTTGGAGTCTCACTCCGTCGCCCAGACTGGAGTGCAGGAGCATGCTCCCAGCCACCGCAGCCTCGACATGCCGGGCTCCAGCAATCCTTCCACCTCAGCCTTCCAAGTAGCTGGAATTACAGGCGCGTACCACCACGCCCGGCTAATTTTTGATTTATTGTAGAGATGAGGGCTCACCAAGTTGTCCAGTGGGTCTCAAACCCGTGAGCTCAGGCAAACCACTCACCTCGGCCTCCCAAAGTGCTGAGATTACAGGGTGAGGCACCGAGCCCGGCAGAGGAAAGATTTTAACACTTTTCAAAAGAGAGCATTGGTTGAAGAAATTAGTTACATTTCACTACTTTAGTTAGTGTCTGTGTTGAGCTAGGTGGCTAGGCCTGCCTATTGACATTCTTCTGTCTTCATTTCTTCCTCCTAAAATTTTAGTTTCTGGTTCCTAAAATTACATAAAAGAAAATTTCCCAACTGAATTACCAAGCCCAGCCTGGTTAGTTGTGAGTGGCAACTACCTCTATGGCCTGGGCTCTCTATCCCCACCCAAATCCCAGTTACCCTTAGAAGTATATAATATAATATGTATATCAATCTTTTAAACAAGAATATGTGGTATAAAACTATCTTTTTGCTTATGAAATATTACTCAAAAGAAACTTATCTGAGGAGTTCTGCTTTTTTGGTTTTTCTATGTAACAACAGTTCCGCTGAACTTTTAAACATAAAGTAATTCAATACACCATCTCAAGTTGTCCTGGAAAAGAATCGTACCCTTCTCAAAAGAGAGCAATCTATTGCCTTCTTACTAGCAAGCTTTGGCTGAACTCAAATGTCTTTTGAACCTGACAACTCGAAGTGAGTTATTTCTTGATTGATTTTTACACTTCTAACAATGTTCCTCAATGTTCCTGTTCACTCCTTGAAATGTCACTAACCCATGTCCTAGGGTTTTAGGGGAGTCAATTAGAAAAGGTAATTTGGAAAATAGGATTCTTTTAGCCTGAAGGAATTAATGCAATACTAGAGAAGGTGGAGAAATATAACCACCTTTCTTTTACAAGTGTTTTAAATTCTTAAACATTTTTCAAATTTTAGCCACCTGCCAATAAATAAAAATAGCAATAGACTAAATGACCTGAATAACGGAGAGTTCTTACGTTCTCAAGTAAGTGTCATGTCTTAGGGTATGTATTGTCAATTGGATATGAAAAGGTTTAGGAAAATTTTTTTTTTTGAGTTGGAGTCTCACTCTGTCACCCAGACTGGAGTGCAGTGGCCGTTCCCAGCCACCACAGCCTCGACCTGCTGGGCTCCGGCGATTCTTCCACCTCAGCCTTCCGAGTAGCTGGAATTACAGGCATGCGCCACCACGCCCAGCTGATTTTTTGATTTATTGTAGAGATGAGGTCTCGCTGCCCAGGCGGGTCTCGAACCCGCGGGCTCAGGCAATCCGCTCACCTCAGCCTCCCAAAGGCGCGGGATTACAGGCTGAGCCACCGAGCCCGGCCAGGAAAATATTTTTAAATGGTAGCTAGATCTAAAAGCAATTTGTACTGACATTATTTAGCTCAGTTCAAATATTTTTATAATAGACAACAAATTAAGTGAACAGTCATTATCTGATTACTTAGAAGCAAAAGAAAACCATGTCCTTTCTTCTTGAACATTCTTGACAGAGCATGAAACATTCTTGCAGAGAATGAAGGATTATTTTTTTCTAGCATTTCCAAAATGCATAGGTAAATAGAATTTAAACTTGCTCTCTAATCACTAAAATATTTTGAATGTGTTTAAACTGTGCTGTTTCCATTAAAATGTGAAACTACACAACTAGAATAATACAGAGTAGAAACCTTAAAAACATCGGCAGTAGAAAGTTAACCAAATACACAGTTATAAGCTCTTGATGACAGATACGCACCTTTCTTATAATCAAGCACTTCAAAGTAATCATCTCTCTCTTACAAATCCTTCATGCAAGAAGAGATGTGATCACATACTGCTGGGAGCAGCACAAACATGTGGGCATTTTCCTCCTTGGTTGACATATTAAAGAATAAGAAACCAACATTACAAATGAGAGCTCCTCTAACTGCATCCAGGAGTCCAGACAGACCAGCCTTCCTGGTAGTTCAGAACCATTTTGATGCAATTTACAAACACTCCTTCCTGGGAGAAGACAAATTGAGGTTAGTATTAAGCAGCCTGAGATAAATGTTAGCAGTGCTGCATACCATCATGCTTATAATGCCTTCATTTTTTTTCTTTTTCTTTCTTATCTGACATCTGGGCCAAAGCCGGTGGGTGTGTAGGTAAAATATTTTGCAGATTTTGAATGCACCATTAAACGGTCTCAACAAGCCCACCACAATGTTCTGTACTGAAATAGGACCCTTATTCTTAGCTGTACCTTAGTCTGCAGATATTTTTCTCCAGATAGCTCATTCTTTCAAGGTCCCTGCAAACCAGGACAGACTTTGTAAGAAGAGTGTATCAAAGGACAGTATCAGAGATCCATAAGGGTACAGTGTTGTCAAAAGACTAAATTGAAAAAGTTTTTAGAGAGATTGCTGATAAGAAAAAAATGGCATTGGAAGTACATAATAATGAGAAAATGGCTAAGACTTGTGGATGCTTAAACTATTTTTTTTTTTTGAATCACTGATCCCTTTTGGCAGTATGGGAAAGCCCGTGGATGCTTTTCCCAGAATGTGTTGCAGGGCAGGAAGATACCAGGTGCCCCCTGCACCAACCCCCCACCCCAAGCTTTGTTCAGAGAATTGCAGTCCTCAGACTAAGAACACGCCTGGGATTGAGTAACACTGGGTCTGGTTGGACGTATAAAGTGGACTGAGTTTGTCGTGAATGCTCTGTAGGCCTCTCTCTGTATGCACCTGCCAATTTTCCCGGGCTCCATGTTCCCTCAAGCCCTTCTTATTCTGGTGTCCTGTCCAGGCTTAAGGCCTGTGAGCAGCACCCCATCTTAAAGCCCCTCCTCTTCTCACTGACCTCAAGCCCCAGGTTCTCTAATTCTGTGCAGCTCTCTTTTAGGTTTTATTCTCATAGATTAGAAAATTTTAAGAGTGGGATTCATTTTCTGGCAAAGTATATCAAATTGAGGGCACAGCAGTTTTTGGAATCACCCATGGCACCCCCCCACACACCATATGATATATCTCTGTGGGAATGGTAGTAGAGGGGTATCCTTGGCTTCCACTCCTGGTTCCCACTCAAAATCAGTGAATAGAATGAGAATTGTAATGATAGTCTTGTCTGTGGGAACTAGGTGGAAACAGAAAAAAAGCCCTTAGCCTATAATTCCAGCACTTTGGGAGGCCGAGGTGGGAGGATTGGTTGAGTCCAGGAGTTCAAGACCAGCCTGGACCACACAGCGAAACCTCATCTCTACAAAAAAAAAAAGTGTGGTGGCACATGCCTATAGTCTCAGCTACTTAGAAGGCTGAGGCAGGAGGATCTGCCTGAGCCCAAGAGGTCAGGGCTGTGGTGAACCATGATCATACCACTGCACCCCAGCTTGGGCAACAGAGTTAGAGCCCAACTCAAAAAAAAGTAATTAGGGATTGCTAATTAATCAATGAGTTTACACTAATGTGTGTCTAAAGTGAAACCCATTTTATTTAAAACATAATTACCTTTAAAATATAGGATTGGAGCTGGGCTCAGTGGCTCAGCCTGTAATCCTGCGCCTTTGGGAGGCTGAGGTGAGTGGATTGCCTGAGGTGAGTGGATTGCCTGAGCAAGACCCGCTGGGCAGGCGAGACCTCATCTCTACAATAAAATCAAAAAATTAGCCGGGCGTGGTAGCACGCGCCTGTAATTCCAGCTACTCGGAAGGCTGAGGCGGAAGGATCGCCGGAACCCAGCAGGTCAAGGCTGCGGTGGCCGGGAGCGGCCACTGCACTCCAGCTGGGGGATAGAGTGAGACTCCAACTCAAAAAAAAAAAATAGGATTGGGCAACCCCTCAGGTTCCCTCCCACTGTGGGAGCTTTTCTGTCCTCTCAAACCCTGCTTTCAAAATAAATAAATAAACAATAAAACAATAGGATTGATTTTAATGCTAGGAATTAGAATAACTTGGGCACAGAAACATTTTGAGGCACTTCTTCCATTTCCTAAGAGACAAATGCCTACTCCCTCACATAAACCTAGATATGTGAATATACCCATTGACTAGACTCACACAATGAACTAAAGAGAGAAAAACCCTGGCATAACCCACAAGACAAGAAAATTCAGAATACAGGGCAAATGTATGGGTTGAAAAATATTTCTTTCCTGAAAGGAGTAGAGGTAAAATTTCGAGTGTTTCCAGTCACTATGTTGATATTTACCTGTTGTAGATGCTTTCCCGAGAAAAGCTTACGTCTATAATCCCAGCACTTTGGGAGGCAGAAGTGAGAGGACTGCCTTGAGCTCAGGGGTTCAAAACCAGTCTGGGCAACTTGGCAAGACCTCGTCTCTACAATAAATTAAAAAAATTAGACCAGTGTGGGGGCTCCTGCCTCCAGTTCCAGCTACTTGGAAAGCTGAGACGGAAGGGCCTCCTGAGCCCAGAAGATCGATGCTGTGGTAGCCAGGATCATGCCAGGATCATGCCACTACCCTCTAATCTGGGAGACAGTATGAGATTTTGATTCAAAAAAGAAAAAGAAAAAAAAGATGAGGCAGTGAAGTGATGCTGCGTACTACAGATGCATCTTTGTCCTCCCCTTCCCATCTTTCCACTCCTCAAACTTCTAAGTAAGAGTGATGAATTCAAGGTACAGCTGGAGGTGACAGGGCTGCCCACCCCAAACCGGGCTGGCTGCAGACAGGTCTTATCTCCTGGATCTGGGGTTTCCAGCCACCTCATTGTTGCTTCCTCTGAGGGACTGAGTGTCAGCGCGGCCAGAGGACACTGGGGCCTCCCTCCCTGGAGCTCTGGGAGGAGTTGGGCAGCCTCCCTTGAGGCTGCGTGATGAGAGGCAAGACCAGAGAAGTGGGTGGAGGATGCACCCAAGGGAAAAGATGGTATCACAGTGTTGCCCAGGCTAGTCTCTAACTCCTGGCCTCAAAAGATCCTCCTGCCTTGGCCTCCTGGGACTACAGGTGTGCCCTTGTGCCCCAGCAGTCAAGGGTTTCTAGGAAAAACCCAATGGATGCAGACCCCTTCCCATGGGGACTCCTGGTCCTGACCTTCCATAAGGACCACGGCAAGTCATGGACCATGGCAAGTAGTGCTCACGCCTGACAAGGCCAGCGGTCACTGCAACTGAGGGGTTTGGAGACCGGGAGGATGCCACGAGCAGAGCAGAGGTCCTAGGGAGCGAGGAGTGGAAGGGTAGGGAAGGAGGGGCCGACCTGCAGGGCCCGCTGGCCTCCAAGTGGGGCAGGAATTGGGGAGGACATGGCTCACTTTGTAAGGGGTCCCGTCCCAGGCACCCCACTGCTAGTGAGGCTGGATGCCTGACAACGGGATCAAATGTCTCGTTTCCTCATCCGCCATCCTTTCTCAGAGACACGGGACACAGCAGATGTCCAGGAGAGACAGTGTCTCAGACCCGCAGCTGGACATGGTGTGGGAAGGCCTGACAGACTAGAACAGTGGTTACCAGATGCCAAGGAAAGAGGAGGAATGGGGAGATGTTGGTCAAAAGAATATAAAGATGTAGTTATGTAGGATGAATCAATCTACAGAGTTAATATACAGTATGAAGACTAAGTTAACATTATACTGCATAATGGAAATTTGCTAAGAGAGTAGATTTTAGGTGCTCTTAGGACAAAAATGGTAACTATGTGAAATTATAGATATGGTAATTGACGGGACTGTTGTAATCATTTAACTATGTATGTGTATTTCAAAAATTCATGTTGTACACTTAAAATATATTCAGTAAAAATGTCTTAATAGAAAAAAAAGAAAATATCTCAGGTAATCTCGGAGCTGTCCTCAAAAAGAATAGATGGTAGCCTGTGGATCTGGATCTGGACAAGGGACAGGACCTCAGAGAAAGCCTTGATATTTATTTCACCAATGTAGATTTTCTTTACAGATGCAAATCTTCTCCACAAAAGGCAGCTTTCCAGGAATAGTCCTGTCTGTAGGCCCTGTGAATAGTCATCAAATATGTCAAAGAAGTATATGTTATGGTAAAATATTTTTGGTCTTCTTTATATTCATAAAATATTGTATTTTTAATTGTCTTTGATTGACTAGACTATTTTCTACCTATGGGGAAAACTGTTAAATTGTCAGAAAACTGTTGACAAATGTTTCTTGTCTGTAGTGATGCAAATGATTTTTTGTATAAATATGCAAATAAGTTTTGCTTGGTAGAGTTATGATTGATTTCTACCTTTTAGAAGAGATATCCCAATACATTACAAGACCTATAGAATATTAACCAGTTTGCATCTGTTATTTTTTCTTGAGTTAGAGTCTCAGTCTGTTGCCTATGTCGGAGTGCAATGTTGGAGTCCAGTGGGATGCTCATGGCCACTGCAGCCTCAACCTGCTGAGCTCAGTCCATCCTTCCACTTCAACCTTCCAAGTAGCTAGGGCTACAGGTGTGTGGCACCACACCCAGCTAATTTTTTGATTTAATGTAGAGACAAGGTCTCGCCATGTTGCCCAGGCTGGTCTCGAACCCATGGGCTCAGGCAATTCTCTTGCCTCCATCTCCCAAAGTACTGGGATTACAGGCATGAGCCACCACACCTGACTGGTTTGCATCTATTAACTGTCAATTTATTTCCGCATATATGTTAGCATATATATGTGTCAGTTCTTCAAAATTTTTTTTGAACTGTTTTTAACATCTTAATAGTTCTCTTGTTAATTAATAAGTTGAAGAAAATACTTAAAAAAAGAAATATTTGGCATTCTTCATTTTATATTTGACGAGAGTCGTAAGTATCCCTTTTTGAAAATATAGTTTAGCAAGTCTTAGATGAAAGGGTTCAGGCAAGGGCCATACTCCAATAACTTTTATTAGGCTTCTTTTAATCCTAAGGAAACTCTAAATTTAATATGTTCCAAAGTGGAGAGGGAAAAAACATAAACCAAAAAGAAAAAACAAACTATAAAAAAATGGAGTAGGCATAGGGGAAGGCTTTCAGCGTCCATAAATTCAAGTTGAATTTAAGCCAGGTTTGAGCAAAATTACTATTATTTGGCTCAGATTCCTTATACCTCTTACTCTCCAGACACTGCCTGCCCCCACCCCCAAAACTTTTTAAATGTTAATGCAAGTCAGTGCAGTGCCTGCCTTTTTCATTTCTTCTTAGCTAATTCTTCTATTTCTACCCCTCGTGCTTTTCTTTTCTTTCTTTCTTTCTTTTTTTTAAGTTGGAGTCTCACTCTGTCGCCCAGGCTCTTAGACTTAAAATTTTTAAGTTTTAAAAATGTGGGGTACAATTCAGGACCAGTTATACAAATGGTTATTATGCAGGTATCCTTATTGATGAGGTAAGCCTGCCCCTCCCCACCCTCAGCAGTTTCCCACTACTGCCAATCGCCTTCTTTTCTTTTCTTTTCTTTTCTTTTCTTTTGGGGGGGAGGTTGGATTCTCACTCGGTCGCCCAGGCAGGAGTGCAGTGGCACACTCATGGTCACCCCAGAGTTGACCTGCTGGGCTCCAGCGATCCTTCTGCCTCAGCCTTCCAAAGCAGCTGGAACTACAGATGCGTGCTACCACACCCAGGTAATTTATTTACTTATTTATTGTAAGATGAGGTCTTGCCAAGTTGCCCTGGCTGGTCTCGAACCCATGACCTCAGGCAATCCACTCACCTCGGCCTCCCAAAGTGCTGGAATTACAGGCTGAGCCACTGAGCCTGGCCCCTTTCTTATAGTATTAAGATAATTGCTCAAGGTCCGCTTATGAGTGAGAACATGTGGTACTCGGTCCTTTGTTTCCGTGATAGATCACACCTGAGATATTTTCATTTGCATTACAAGACAGCCTTTGCTTGACAAGTTTTCCTCCCTTCCTTCTGCCATAACCCATAGTGCCACCTCCCCCAGAGTCCGGAGATACGTGGTCCAGGCCCTTGCTCTTTGGGCTCATTCATTTTCCCTGAAAATCACTTAACTCCTACATCCTGTCTCCCCAGTAAAGAGGCTATTATATTTAGGCATTGGCCATTTTTTCCTCCTTTGAGTTCATATTTTGGGTGACTCCCATGCACATGTGTGTACATAATAAATTGGTGATGCTTTTCTCTCGTTAACCTGTCTTTTGTTATAGGGGCAGAGGTGCCAAGGGAAAATTTCCCTCTTGCCCTCTGAATGTTCACTGAACAATTAACTGACAAATGCCAGACTAATAGGAGAAAAGACATACAAATGTACTAATATGCATGGGGGAAAAAAATCACAGAGTGATTCCTCCATCACACAATGGAGTCACAGATGGTTATATAACCTTCTTCTTAGGGAAAAGGGAAGTGTGGATAATTTATGGAGGTAGTAAATGATTTTCAGGGAGATGCAATAAAATTGAGGAACACACAATGTATGGGAACACAGTTCGCTAGGCCTGCAGAGCAGACAACAGTTTATGACAAAAGTCTATCCAAGAATGTTGACAGTCTTCACTTTCTTCATGTGATATGATTTTAGTTAATGAAAACTCAGGGAGGAGACCAGAGGTCATTGTTTTCTTCTTTGGTGGGTCTTGACTTTGGGCAGATGAGAAAACCAGAGATCAACTCTTCATCCTGCACTTCGGGAGAGAAAGATTGAGAAACAGGAGGCAGAGAGATCAGAGGCCTTGAGGCTTCTTCTTCAGTTCAGTTCAGCATGTCAATGTACCATTCTCTGGGATATCAATTTCTGAGCCCCAGCCAGGAGTCAGCCATGAAATTTTAGGATGAAGAGAAAAAGGATCATCCCATTTTCACTCCTACATATACTATCAAAAGGTATTATTTCACTCTGACAGAATAAACATGAAAGTTTGTGGCATGCCGACTTCCTAGTCTTCCCAACTGATTTAATACCCCAAAGCTCAAATTGTTCCTTTATTGTCTTCCTTTCGTCTCCATCAAAACTCCCATTTTCAACAAAAATAACTTTCCAGACCACCTAGATTAGTTCAAATTTCCTCTTTAATATGCTCTCAGAACACCTTGTACTTTTGATTCTTCTCAATTTCCATAATTTTTTGGATAATTTGACAAAACTATTTGTTTAATATGAGCCTTTCGCCTAGACCCTAAGTCCTACAAGGGCAAAACTGGTGTCTGTGTTAGTCATAATTATATCCCTAATGCCCAGTAAAATGTCTGGTACATAGTAGGCGCTCAATAAATAGGTGTTGAATGACTATGTTTATTCCACAGTGTATTGCCTCTGTCTAGTGGCTTCCAAGTAGGAAGGTCACAGAGGTGTTATATTATATAATTCTTTATTTTTTAAATAAATAATTTTTAAAATGTATTTTTATGGAGATAAGTTCTCACTGTATTGCCCAGCCTGGTCTTGAACTCCTGGGCTCAAGCAGTCCTCTAGCTTCAGCCACCCAGAGTGCTGGGATTACAGACGTGAGCCACCACACCCAGTTAGTATATCATATAATTCTTAAGAGAGTTTTAAAGTCAGACTATTTAGGCTTAAATCTTAACTTCACTACTTATTAGCTATTGCAAGGACAAATTCAAGTTGAAAATAAGGGGCTTAATTCTTCTTATTGAAAATAAAGGAAGAGATTTTTACCTTAGAAAAAAACATTTCATTGTAAGGACTCCCTCCACTTTTTGAAATGTGTATACATTCATCTTAAAACTAGATAGGCCTTTTGTCACCTTTATGACCCAGAAATATCTTTCTCAAGGACCTAGGAGCCATCTCTTTGAAATGTAAACATTAAAAGAGATAGTGCCCCTATCTTCTTTGGGGAGGTTGGAGCCTAACTTTGGTAGATTCCTTGCTCCAAGTTGCAAAGCTACCTCCTGTTATAAAGATATGAGAAGCTTGTTTTTCCTTCTGGATAAGGAAAATTATCTAACACCACAATGACCAAGTAAAGTTAGAATGAACTATGCATGACAAATGTTGTGGTCAGTCCTCTTAGTATAATTATTTATCTTGAAAACATATGTGTAACTGGCTGTATCTGTTTGGCTATGAAAAAGGGTAAGATTTCTTTCTATCTTGGCAATCTCTTAGCATATTGCAAGCCATGGGCATCACATTCTCATTTAGTGCTTATTCAATAACAAGACTGTTTTACTTCTCTTCTATTTTTGTTAAGAGGTTGGGAGGAGATTTTGTCCTTAATTTTCCCAACACTATGTAACCCTAAACAAATTACTTTTAACTGTAAAACTGGGTCTCAGTTCCCTCTTCTATAAAATAAGAATCCTAGTAGGATTCTTAGGATCCTAATAGGATGGATAGGATTGTTGTGAATATGTGATGAATTAATACTATAAGGTACTCGGAACAGTTCCCACTATAAATCAGCAAGCATTATTTATTATTATCATACAAAAGGGATCACCATAGCAACTTCTAGAGTTGATGATCTAAGACATATCTACATTTGAAAATAGCATCCTGGAGGCCACAATGTTCTAGATGGAAGTACTGATGGTAGGCTTTGACAAGTAGAAAGGAAAATGTTTCCATTTACATTTGTGCTTTGTTGCATGTTGGTTAACCATCTATGCAAGGGTTATGAGCAGTTCTGCACATGATAGATTTTTTACATAGGCTGTAGCTTACTGTTTTTTTAGATTGGAAAATATAGTTTATTTAGAAAGTAAATTAGAGAAAGAGGTGGGAGGGCGGGGAGAGAGAGAGAGAGAGAGGAGAGAGAGAGAGAGAGAGAGGAGAGAGAGGAGATTCATCACTCCAAGATAGGAAAGAGGGCTAAAGTTTAGGAAACATGGCTACGGCCATAGCTCAAAGAGCACATGGCCACACCAGAGTTTAGTAAAGCAATGGCCTGTAGCTTACTTTTTTTTTAATGCAAAGACAGAGTTTTTATTTTCATTTGTCTTTTCAAACTCATCCAATAACTCAATATTCTCTCTGGTTCCAAATTATCCCTTTTGGTTACATACTGATTCTGCATTTAGCCATTTCTGTTTTAGCTGGATTTTCAGTATTCTAGTCTTATATTTTTAGCAATTCCCATTTCATTATGCTTCCATTTTAATTTCTTAAACCGATTTTTAAAATTTATTATTAAATAGGAGGCAAGGCAATTTGAAGGAGAAAGCAAACAATTTTACTGATAATATACTAATAATAATTTTGTAGCCAATTATCCCTTTGGGATATATGATAAATTCTAAAGCAATAAAATATGTTAGCTGAAAACATTTGCAATAAAGTCCATGCCAACTGCATAGAGATTATTTCATTTTGGAAGTTGTAGATCAGTGTTAGGGCTAAGTTCAGTTAACTGAAGGCAAACCTTTAATATTATAGCTGAAATAGGGCCACATTAAAAGTGCTGTTGTGTGATCACATTTTAGTGCCTATTATGTCTTGATTAAGACTCCCCTGGATATTCCTTTTTAATGGAATTTGAGGAATTAAAAATGGCTTCACAAATCACTTTTTAATCTGGTGAAGTAAGCAGGGAATGAAAAACACCATGCTGTCATCTTCAAGTGCAAGGAAAGTTGTAAATAAAGAAAACAAATTAGTGGCTGGTTCACACCTCATCAGCTACCTAACAACCTGTTACCAGTTAATTACACACCTTTAAAATGCAAGTACAAGAGAAATTACTCAGAAATCAGTTTCTCTAGAAGGGAGGGTGGCAGACAAGTAGCATATCAAAAGTCACATTTAACTATTTAGATGTTAGAACCAATTATAAAGGGAAAAATGGTGTTTTTCCCTCAAGAATTATGGTCATGAAAGCACCACATGTAGTGTTCTAGCTGCAAGGACATCCCCACCAATAATTTACTCTGGGCAGATAAATACTTGTTGAGGACCTCCTGGGAAATAGAATCTCCAATATCACTTTGTGAACTATTCCAATCTCCTTGGTCCCTTGATGGCATTACTAAGGTCAGAGCTCAATTGAGGATACCTTGAAGCAATTGAGGATAATTAGACCACAGAGGATGAAGCTAACCACCACCACGCTGTCAAGAAGTTTGAGTAACGTTTCAAGATGGCCAACTAGAGACATAAGACCTTGGACTCCTGCAGAAAGAAGACCCAAAATAGCGAGTTGTAATAGTTGAATAATCACATTTTGAATATAATTTTTTTTTTTAAAGAATACTAACTTTATTTTTTTTTTGAGTTGGAATCTCACTCTACTGCCCAGCCTGGAGTGTATTCGCACGCCCACGACCACCACAGACTTGACCCACTGGGCTCAGGTGATCCTTCCACCTCAACCTTCCAAGTAGTTGGAACTAAAGACGCACGCCACCACGCCCGCTAGTTTCTTTTGATGAGGTCTCACCAATTTGCCCAGACAATCCTCTCCCCTCGGCTCCCAAAGTGCTGGGATTACAGGCTGAGCCACCTGGCCTGCCAGGCCCAAGTAGAGCTTCTAAAAGACTATGTTGAAATGCAGCAAAGAAGTGACAGAAAATACCTGAGACAGGGAAGGAGGGGCAGTCAGCCTAGCCCAGATCAGCAGGTGCTCCTCAGTGTGAAGAAAGGGGAAGTGCGAGTTCCCCAGCGCCCATCATTCTTACAGACTCCTGTAATCCTAGCCCTGGGCCCCAAGACTGGCATAGGGATCTCCCTAGAGTCCATGCAATGGACATTACTCCAGAAAGAGAGCTCATAATGTCTCTCACACGTTACCAGGCAGCGGAAGTACAGCACCATTTTGAGAACCCAACCCCCACTAGACTCCAACCTGCCCCTGGGCCCAACAGCCCCTACATCTCCATGTCCCTGGAGCCCCAATGACACTTCCCCATATTCACCAGGACAGCTGTAGTGGGAATAGGCCAGCTGATCCAGCTGCACCCAGCGGGACAGCAGGGTTGCCGCAATCTAGTCCACGCTGTGTCCTGCATACTGGGGAAAGGGGAGTGCACACCCAGAAGGCTGCCCCTGTGATTATGCTTGCTCCCTAGAGTCTGAAACATCTGTCTGGAGCCGTGGTCACTGAGAGCAACCCCCACCCCCACCAGTAGCAGAGCTGCCATGCACTTGCAAGAGCTCTGAGAATAGGCTGTCCTCGCCAGCTGCTGCAGTCACTGGGTGCCAAAGTGCACACTCTCCAGACCCTGAAACCCACCTGCCTGGGGTGGCTAACACAAATAGCAACTCGGGCCAGGTGCAGAGGCTCAAGCACTTTGAGAGGTCAAAGCACTTTGAGAGGCCAAAGTGAGTGGATTGCCTGAGCCCACAGGTTGGAGAACAGCCTGGGCAACTTGGCGAGACAGTAAGTCAAAAAATTAGCTGGGCATGGTAGTGCGCGCCTGTAGTTCCAGCTACCTGGAAGGCTGGGGAGGAAGGATCGCCTGAGCCCAGCAAGCTAACGCTTGGGTGGCCGTAAGCATGCCACTGCACTCCAGCCTGGGCAACGGAGTGAGACTCCACCTCAAAAAAAAAAAAAACCAAAAAGAAAAAGAAAAAAAGAATACCAACCCCCACGCCCTGCCCAGCAGCAGGCCTACTGCACACTTACACACGACTTGAGGACAGGGATTCCTTGCCCGCTGCCACTTCTGCATTGCTACCCAAGCACACTTCCTGGGACTTGGGGATGGTCTCACCCTGCTCACCACAGCCTGTGCCCATGTGCAACATTGAGGGGCCTAAGGACAGGCCCATCCAGACTGGCACTCCCCCACGCCTCAGTTCCTGAACATTCTGTCTGGGGACCTATGGGTTACCCCAGCCTATCAAACCACCAGGGGGCCTAGTAACAGCCCCATAACACTTGCCACTCCTAGCACCCTAGCATTCCTTCTGGAGGGGTGGGACTTGCACACCACCTAGAGCCTAGGGATCGCCTCACCCCATTGGTCACTGTCCCAGGCACACATGCACAAAAGCAGGAGGCTCAATGACATGCCCAGAAGACCTTCCACTGGTGTCCAGACATGCAGTTCCAAGGCCTGGGAATCTTGCTTGTTCACCACTGCTAGCATCTGGGCACTCCTCTCCCCATGCAGACTGATGACAGGCCCACCTAGCCTATTTCCACCACCACCACTCCTGGCACCCACCCATTTCATGCCACCTGAGGGCCTGGAGAAAGACTTGCCGAGCCCATCACAGACACTGCTAACACCGGTGAGTACCACCTGGAAGCCCAAGGATTATCCCATCCCAAGCAAAGCCTCACCACAACTTCCACTAAAACCACAGCCTAAGCTACTGAGGAAATCACAGACACCATTGACTATTTACAGCTGAATAAATTATATGGAGACTACACTACAGCACAAATCCAGAATCAAAGCTAAAGTGCCCTACTCAACCAATGCCATAGATATATCTGCAGGAAAAAGTTCTCCCTATGAAAGCCAATACAAAACAAACAAACAACAACAGACAGAAGAAACTGCTACATCTGATACACAGGTATTAGTGTAAGTAAACATGAAAAAGTAAGGAAATATAAAGCCTCCAAAAGAACACAATAATTCCCCAACAACAAATTTCAACAAAAAAGAAATTTATGAAATGCCTGAATTTTTTTTTTCTTTTAAGTCAGGGTCTCACTCTGTTGCTCAGGATAGAGTGCAGTGGCACAATCACAGCTCACTGTAGTCTCAATCTCCTTCTGCCTCAGCCTCCTGATTAGCAGGGACTACAGGTGTGCACCACCATGCCCAGTTAATTTTATAAAAATGTTTTGTAGAGATGAGGTCTTGCTATGTTGCCTAGATTGTTATTGAATTCCTGGGCTCAAGCAATCTCCCCACCTCTGCCTCCCAAAATGTTGAGATTACAGACATAAGTCACCATACCAAGCCCTGAACAGTTTAAAATAATGATATTTTAAAAACTCAATGAGACAGAAGAGAACAGAGATTAACAATACAAAGAAATTTTAAAATTCAAGATATGAATAACAACTCATTAAAAAGATAGATATTTTTTTTAAAAACCACTAAACAAATTCTAGAAGTAAAGAATTCAATATTATGATATAAAAATATAATTGCGAGCTTCAGTAATAGACTAGATTAAGCAGAAGAAAGAATTTCAGAACATGAGAACAGGTCTTTTAAAGTAGCACAGTCACACAAAAACCAAAAAGAATTAAGAAAGAATGAAGAAAGGATATGTGATATATGGGACACTATACATGACAAAATATCCACATTTTAGGTATCCCAGAATGTGAAAAGAAGTTTAATGGCATAGAAGAAGTTCACCTAGCCACATAAGTGAATTCCCGTCAGACTAACAGCTGATTTCTCAGCAGAAATCAGTGTCCATCAATGAATTAATTGAATAAAGAGTGGTATGTTTGCATAATAAGATACTATTTGGCCATAAAAAATAATGAAGTTATGTATGTCATTTGCAGCATCATGAATGGAACTAGAGGTCATTTTATTAACCGAAATAAGCCAGACACAGAAAGACAAATATTGCGTGTACTTTATACGTAGGAGCTAAAAAAAAGCTGATTTCATGGAGGCAGACATGAGAAATACAGTTACCAAACATTGAGAAGAATGTGGGTTTGGTATGGAAGCAGGAAATGAAACAGGATGGGTTATTGGATACATACAGTTAGATAGAAAGAGTAAGTTCTTATGTTCAATAGTAATATAGGGTGGCTATAGTTAGCAATCATGTACTGTACATTTCAAAATAGCTAGAAATGAGGACTTGAAGTATTCTCAACACATGGAAATGATAAATGCTCATGGTGATAGATATCCTAAATACCTCTGACTTGATCTTTATACATTCATGTAACAAAATATCGTATGTACCCCATAAATATATATACATTTTTATGTATCAATAAGAAAATATTTTTAAGAATTGAACAGCCTCCTTGTGTGCTTTTTGTTCCACAACATACCTATTTCCTCTTGTTTTAACTTTGTGATAACTAGAAACCAATTAGAAATTATGTATATTAAATAGCAAACACATTTGGAATGGAAACCGTCAAGTTTATGTTATCTAGTCTATACACACAGTCTCAGTGAAGGATTTTGGTTATGGACCGAATATTTGTGTTCCCCCTTTCCAAATATATATGCACAATTCTAACATAAAATGATAATATAATATGCACCTACTAAAGACTCTACTTCTCTTTTATGTTTTGTTTTATGGACACAGGATCTCACTCTGTCACCCAGACTGGAGTGCAATGATATTCCCATAGGTCACTGTAGTTCAAACTCTTGGACCCAAATAATTCTCCTGCCTGTTTCCCAAGTAACTGGGACTATAGGCAAGTGCCACCACAGTGGCTAATTTTAAAATTTTTTGTAGAGATAAGGTCTCAATATGTTGCCCAGGCTGGTCTCGAACTCCTGGCCTCAAGTAATCCTTCCACCTTAGTCATCCAAAGTGCTAGAATTACAAGCATGAGTTACTGCACCTGACCAAGACTCCACTTCATATTAGTCTGTTTTGAAATTGGAAGCAAATACAATTTAATTTTTAATTTTTTTTTTTTTTGAGTTGGAGTCTCACTCTGTCGCACAGACTGGAGTGCAGTGGCCGCTCCCGGCCACGCAGCCTCAGCCTGCTGGACTCTGGCGATCCTTCCACCTCAGCCTTCCAAGTAGCTGGAACTACAGGTGTGCACTACCACACCGGCTAATTTTTTGATTTATTGTAGAGATGAGGTCTCACCAATTCCCGAGGCGAGTCTCGAACCCACAGGCTCAGGCAATCCACTCACCTCAGCCTCCCAAGGCACGGGATTACAGGCTGAGCCACTGAGCCCGGCTGCAAATACAGTTTTAGATCAATTAACTCCACAAATAACTTTTTAATGTATACCAATTCTGTTCAAATTATATTTATTTATAAGTAATTATTTATATGATGTGTGCTCAGATCACTTGCATTAATTCATCATCCAGCAACTCTCGAATGGGCACTTGTCACTTCTGGTTAAAATTATACATACACACATTCCATAGTTCATAAGTTCTTCAGTCATGGTTATTTGCCCAAAGACCTTCATTAGTTAGTTGATTAGGTAAAGGGTATGATTGAGTTAGGCAGGGTATGTGTATCTTTATTAGATTCTTGTCTGGATATTGTACACATCTCATAAAAAATTTTTTTTAATTGTATTTTATTTTATTTTTTAATATAGACAGTTTTTGCTATGTTGTCCAAGCTGGTCTCAAACTCACACCCTCAAGCAATCCTCTCACCTCAGCCTCCCAAAGTGCTGGGATTACAGGTGTGAGCCACCGTACCCAGCCAAAAATCTTAGTGACTAGTGAGTAATGACTACTTTCTAATTTATGGAGATCAACTCCAGAATGCTTCTCTTCAACCTTCCCCACCTCCGCTGATAAGCTTCCATTGGTGTATTAAAAAGAATTAATTTATATGATAAGTTTCATCATGGAATAGTGGAAAAGATAGTGTATGAAGTTCAGAAGATTGGATTATTTTATAGATATATCACCACTATATTTTATATGGCAAAAGTAATATGAACACATAAAACAGACATAGTCCCATTCCTCTAATATGACCACTTTATATTGTTGATGAAAGATGCCAAACTCTGTAAAATATTTAAGAAGGTTTATTCTGAGCCAAATGTGACTGACCTAGGTGTGTGTCACCATCGCAAGTGGTCCTAAGAACATGTGCCCTAGTGTTAAACCCAAAATTTTAAATCCGAGAGACCACCAAAGAGCCAGCTCTGATGCAAACACACGAGGGTCTTTATTCAGGCTCGAGTCTGGGGTCACAAACTGAAACCGACACAGCGGCTTGAGCTTGAGAGCCCCGATCCTGTATAGCAAGCAGTTTTTATGCATAATTACAGAGGGAGGGGCTGGGCATGACTGGTTTTTCCTAGGCTTACAACATGAACCAATCAGAAGAGGTCATGACGTAGAAACCGCAGTCTGTGGACCTTGCATAGTTAGTTCCCAATCAGGTCCAAGGTGATGTCAGGGGATAGGGGTGCTTGAGATTGGTTGGTTTGTTTTTGGTTTGCGCAGGCTTGAGCTCAGTTGCCTGTGATTGACGGGAACGGCTAAATGGGCAGAGTGGAATGCCGGATAAGCTAGGTTTATACAGTCACTGCGTGTAAATTAACTTTGGCATGTCGAGCAGGAGGTTTGAAACAACATAGAGCTCATCAGGAGAGTGGCTGGCGCCACAGAGTCTACCGTTATCTAAGCAAAGGAATGTCCGGGAGGGGCTTATTGCTTAACATTCACACACTGCTAGTAGCAGTTGCAGAAGCAATCGGTTATTTCATGGGACAAATAAAAATTAAACTTAACAAAGTTCTAAGTACAAACACTGCAAACAAATACAGTGAACGTGGGATAGGAATTCATATAGTATTAGTTCTTTTTGAGTTTTTTTTTTTTTTTTGAGTCTCTCACTAGGTGATTGAGTTGCAGCTTGGTTATATATCTCTTAGGAAGACAGAAATTATAAAAAACCATAGAACAATACAAGTGAGATTTACATTAGTTTGGCCTGGGAAGGAAGAGGAATCACTAAACCGGCAAGTGCAGGTCATAGGTGGATTCAAAGATTTGCTCAGAGGAATTTTGAAATCAGTAAAGGAAATGCTGCTGTTGAGATAAGGGCACGGGACATCAAGAGGAAGTTTCTTGATATGTAGATGAAGCCTTCTGGGTGGCAGCCCTGAGAGAGAAGATAGCAAACTTCTAGCTTCTTTGTGGACCTCCAGGGAGGATTCAATACAGATGCAAATTTCCCCAAGAGATGACTTTGCAGGATCATAGAACATTTGTATTTCCTTCTTTATCTGTAATGTGATGTTATGCCAGAGTCAGGTTGGAAAGTAACCCACGTTATCAAGGGTTGATAAAAACCCATCTCACTGGGCACCTTAGTTAGGAATTTGGCAAGAGAGAGAAAAAAGGTCAGAGTTTAGTCATAGAGATATATATGCCCACACACACACACACACACACACACACACACACACACACACACACACACACACATTTAAATACATCATTCTAGATACTCTGTTTTGAAGCAGTTCTTTAATGATAGAAATTTAAGGTGTTTGCAAGCTTTTAATTCCAGCAATACTGGAAATAAATATTCTGGAACATACATCATTATATAGCTGTGCAAATATTTCACTGATTAAACATCTAAAAGTAGAAATGCTGGATTACTTGTATTTAAATTTTATTAAATAGCCTCCCAAGTACTATATACCCATTCACTTATTCTCAATGCAGAAGTGAGCCTATTCCTGCTACTTCCTTACCTGCACTGGATAGTACACTTTCTTTACTACTCTCTTAAATAAGAAAAGATCGATTTTTTTTTATAGGAACTTGAGATCATTATGGGATAAAGAATTTATCCTGTTTTTTTTTTTTTCGGTCATTTAAATTTCTGTTTCCATTAGCTATTGTTTACCCTTACTCTTCATCTCAGCCCCATTTTCTTATTGTCACCTTGGGCAAGTCAACCACTTCAAAACATTGTCTCATTGTTTATAAATAGTCTAAATGAAGTACATTCAAACCCTGTGCTTTTTCATGAGTTTTATTCTCTTGTATCTGATTTCATCTCCATCCTAGTTTGCAAAGTATCGCTAAAATATAATTTTTGAAACAAATTAAAATCATGACTTCCATATAGATTTTAAAAGAACCCATTTTAAAGATTTTACTTTACTCATCTGATGAGAGAAGCAGGCAGATGTTATACTGTTTCAAATAAAAATCAAAAGGTACAAATTTATAAAGAGCAAACAAATGGAACTACAAATGGAGGCAAAAGTGTTTTTTCCTGAGGAAGGAGGGAAGTCTACGAAACTCTCTCAGATACATGCCTATCAGTTTACAAAAACTTATAAAATGACTCAAAGGTTACAAAAGGGTAAGATCTGACACCATAAAAGGATGTGCTATATGTAGAAAATGCATAGGTTTTGGGGGGTTTGTTTGCTTGTTTGTTTTATTGTTTAATTGTAGAGACAAGGTCTCCAAGTTGTCCAGGCTGTTCTTGAACCCCTGAGCTCAAGCAATCCTCCCACCTCAGGCTTCAAAGTGCTGGAATCATGGGCTTGAGCCACCGTGCCGGCCCAGAGGTGCTTTTAACAGCCACGTTAAAACAGCCTCCTGCAAAGTTCCGGGCACACCATGAGATCATTTTTGGAACCCAAAGAGCCAGAGGAGAGCACAAACTCAATCCCACACTATCCCACGTTTGGAGAAATCGCAGGGGCCAGCACATCCAGATTGCAATGGATAAGCCTCGCCATGGGAAAACCATCTTTGTGATCACAGTATCTACCCTGTCAGGTAAGTATAATGCATAGTTTTTTATTGAAACACAAGTTTTTTCTAGTCTCTCCGCTTTTGATAAAAAATATCTGAAAAGACTTTTCTTGATCACAAAATAAGGTTGGTATTAGTAGTTTTAGCCTTATTTACATAGGTGCAGCAAGATTATTACTTCATCATCTAGACCTTCTTAGATTTGTTTTGCTGGAAGTTTTCTAAGTAAACTCAGAATGAACTTTTAAAACCTCTTGTTATTTACTACCCCGAGGCTAGGAAACTGAGGTAAGAATTCATCACCAGATTTCACTTGCAATTCCTATATATATTTGGGCAAATTCCTTTCTTCTTCTGATCCCCAAAATATGCTAAGATTCTTAAACTTGCAGAGTGACCTTCTGTATTCATCTAGAAGGCTGGAAAACTTATAAGCCAGGTACCAGGCCAGCGTACTTAATAGGACATTGCTCAAACACTGGTTTCCTGAAGTCTAATACCTTAGTCTTCTAAAAATGCATGGTCATATTTGATAAAATAAGCATCATTCTCAAATACGACAACTGGATACGCACATGCAAAAGAATAAAGTGGGACCCTTTCCTCACACCATACACAAAAGTTAACTTAATATGGATCAGAGTCCTAAGCAGAAGAGCTAAAATGATAAAAGTGTTAGAACAAAGTATAGAACATAAATCTTTGTGACCTTGGGTTAGGCAAAGGCTTCTTAGATATGAAACCAAAACCACAAATGACAATAGAAAAATGAAATAATTTGGGCTTCACCAAGATTGTGCTTTTTTTTTATTTTTTAAGTTAGGATGTCACTCTGTTGCCCAGGCTCGAGTGCAGTGGCATCATCACAGTTCATTTCAGCCTCAATCTCCTGGGCTCAGGCAATCCTCTCACCTCAGCCTCCTGAATAACTGGGTTTACAGGCATGCACCACTGCACTTGGTTAATATTTGGTGGCGGTTTTTTTTTTGGGGGGGGTGTCAGATTCTTGCTCTGTCACCCATGCTGGACTATAGTGGCATGATCATGGTTTGATCATGGCTCACCACAGTCTCAACCTCCTGGGCTCAGGCAATCCTTCTGCTTTGCCTCCTATTACAGGCATGCACCACCATGCCTGACTCATTTTTTAAAAAATTTGTTGTAGAGACGAGGTCTTGCTTTGTTGCCCAAGCTGGTCTCAAACTTCTGGGCTCAAGCAATCCCCACCTTGGTTTCCCAAAGTACTGGAGTACTTTCCCAAAGTACATGAGCTACCATGCCCAGCACAATTGTGCTTTAAAAGGCACCATCAAGAAAGTAAAGAGACAACCCACAAAATGGGAGACAATATTTGCAACTATGTATCTATGCACCTCAATAATAAAATAACCCAATTACAGAATGGCAAAGTATTTGAATAAACATTTCTCAAAAAAAAAGTATATACAGGATCCTTTTGTAGTTCATTTGGCGTGATGATTGGGTGTTCACACACGCATGTGTGAGATGTGCCACCCTTAAACCTTGCTATGACGTGGGCACATTACCCGTCTGACAAAGAAAAAGGATATACAAATGGCCAATAGACACAGACACATGAAAAGTTGCTCAAAATCATCAGCTATCAGGCAAAGTTTTAAAAATTTTTATAGCATCAGTATTCAGAAGATCCAAAAAGTGGAAACCCAATGCCTACCAACTGATGAATGAATAAATAAAATGTTATATTCATACAATGGAATAATATTTGCAGATAACAAAAAAGGAAGTAACGATACATGGCAAAATATGAATGAACCTTGAAACATGAGGTAAGAGAAGGAAGCCAGTCACAAAAGATCACATATAGTATGATTCCATCTATATGAAATGTCCTTACTAGGCAAATCTGGGTTGGGTCTTAGTAGGGAAATGGGGAATGATTGCCAATGGGCATAGGATTTATTTGTGAAATGATTAATATGTTCTAAAATTGATTGTGGTGATAGTTGTAGAATACTGAATATACTAAGAAGTACTGAATTATACACTTTACATGGTTAAACTGTATACTGTGTGAATTATCTCTCAATAAAGCTGTTATGCAAAAAAGTTACAGAAATTATGACTGGCAACATGTGTTGTTGTCTATTATCAGGCAAAGCTTCACCAGGATGCTGATAGAATCACGTTGTGAGCAGTGAGTGCATTGAAAAAACTTCTAGGAATTTCACATAATGATTTTAGTTTCTGAAGTTTGTGATTCTTTTACTCATATAAATTTAAACTAGGAAAGGATAAGCACCTCTTCTGATTTGACAACTCTTTCCATGTAAATCATCAATAACAACATATTTTAGGGGAAAAGGAACTTCCTTTTCACCACTGAAGTTTCGAGAATTTGAGTATACAAAACAAATAGGAGACCAGGCTCAAATCTGTAATCCCAGCACTTTGGGAGGCCAAAGTGAGAGGATTGCCTGGGTCCAGGGATTCAACACCAGCCTGGGTGACTTTGTGAGACCTTGTCTCTACAATAAATCAAAAAATTAGCCAAGCATGGTGGTGTGTGTGCCTGTAGTTCCAGCTACTTGGAAGGCTGAGGCGGGAGGATCGCCTGAGCCCAGCAGGTCGAGGCTGCGGTGGCCATGAACCTGCCACTGCACTCCAGCCTGGGCGACAGACTCCAACTCAAAAAAACAAGCAAACAAACAGAAGGGCAACCCCTGTGGGTCCCCTTCCACTCTGGGAGATTTCTGTCCTCTCAATAAATCCTGCTTTCCCACAAAACAAATTTTAAAAAACAGACAATAGATCAACAGGAGGAAAGGCATACTAATTGATCAACATGCAAGCACACAGGAGTTATACACAGTAGGAAACTCAAAGAAAGTTCAAATGGTTGAAACTTAAATGCCCTCTTCATAGGGGAGAGGGAAGCAGGAATTGTAAGCAGTTTTACAGAAAGAGTAAATTATTTTTTAGGGGAGATGTATGGGCCCAAAGTACAGACAATAGCCTGAGACAAAATTCCTCTGGCTACTGGGTGTATTGTCAAGACAAGCCTTCTTTCCTGTGAGTTAATCTTTTGTTTGCTAAGATGATAAGGATGGGACCCAAGACAATTGCATACCTTCTGGAGGAACTTACTTTTAGTCTGAAAAGGGAACTTCAGAAAAAGCCTTCCCTCCCTTTGGGAGAGGCAGAGAGCCAAGATTTAAGGAGTCAGGGGGATCAGAGAGACCTTGGTTCTGTGGTTGCTTCTTTAGTTCAAAGCCTTCAGCATGTCAAAATGCCATACTTTGAGGTATCATTTTTTGAGCCCCAATAATATCAAATAAATCTAATTATTTCTAGCACCTTTCTTTTTATTAGGTAAAAGAGCAAATCTTTGTGACTTTACTGGGGTTCTCTCAGAAATTGCAGAGGCAGTTATAGTTCTTTGGGATTCTCAATAAGCTTGAAGAGTACAAATTGATTTGGAGACCAAAAATATTCCACTCCCTTAAGATAAAACTTACTCTTTTACTCAAGAAATGGAAAACATGCCTATATTTCTCTAAAACTATCACTCCTAAATATGGTAAGTCACATATTTATTATAACTTATTTATTTATGATTATTATTATCATTTGACTCAGGGTCTCACTCTGTTGCCCAGGTTGGAGTACAGTGGCAGGGCTTAAGTGTTCCTCCCACTTCAGCCTCCCCCGTAGCTGGGATCACAGGCACATGCCAGAACACCTGGCTTATATTTTTATTTTTTATAGAAATAAGGCATTGTTATGCTGCTTAGACAGGTCTTAAACTCCTGGGCTCAAGCAATCCTCCCATCTCAGCCTCTCAAAGTGTTAGGATTATAGGTGTGAGCCACTGTCCCCATCCTATTATAATTTTTAGCCAAGTAATGTACTTCTATTTCACCTAGAGAACTGAGGAGTGGATAATTGTGGACTGTCAAACCAGCATTTTGCAGAAGACTAACAGAACTCGTGAATACACACAACATAGCTTTCCTCATTCACACACATCATTTTTATACAGGCCTCAAAGTGGCAGAAATAAACTCATTCATTATAGACCCAAACAGATAGCCTCATAAAAGTGAGAAGCAAAAGGATACAAATTTGAAATTATGAATAGTAATGAATATTTCAGTATTCTATCTTACTATCTCGAAATACTATGTTACTGTTTATCTAGTGATTGACCATAATTAACTTAGTATTAGTCCAAGGTTTTAAGTTACCTATGGATCTTGGAAATTTTTCTGAAGTTGACTTAGGAAAAACATAATTATTGTTGAAATAAAGTTTATCAAAATGACGATTACATCTGGGTAAACACAAATTTATATTTTTCATAAGAGTAAACATTAAGTGGAAGGACGTCAAGCTCATTCAATCAGTTGGCCTGTTAAGATTAAGGAGAACATATCCAAGTAGCATAAATATCTGTATTTATACTCTGACAAATCAAAGAAGTTATAGCTTTTTTTTTTTTTTTTTTGAGTTGGAGTCTTACTTCATCGCTCAGACTGGAGTGCAGTGGCACACTCACAGTCAACCCAGCATTGACCTGCTGGGCTCCTGCAATCCTTCCGCCTCAGCCTTCCAAGCAGCCGGAACCTCAGGTGCTTGCTACCATGCCCGGCTAATTTTTAATTTATTGTAGAGATGAGGTTTTGCCAAGTTGCTCGGGCCAGCCTCGATTGCGAGGGTTCAGGCAATCCAATCGCCTCGGCCTCCAAAGTGGTGGGATACGGAGCCCGGCCGCATAGCTACTTTTAATTAAATCGATAATATTAAACTTGTTGCATTTGCCAAATGTGTATGTAAATTATATGAACTTGAATTCTTAAAATATTTCTGAGTTAGTTTCTGTAAGAGCTCAAAATAGAAAATAGACAAAGAAAAAACTAACACTCCAGATTCTCTGTTATCTCTCACCTACCAGGGATCTCTATAAACCAGTAATTCATTTACAGAAATTCTCAAATAATCAAGTCATAAAGCCAAAATTTCAACCATTGCTACCAGCAGTGGGGCATAACATATTGGCTGGAAACAAACCAAAACAGAAAACATAAAAGTAGCAGAGAAGAAAATTAAAACAAGAAAAACAAAGCCGGGCTCGGTGGCTCAGCCTGTAATCCCGTGCCTTCGGGAGGCTGAGGTGAGTGGATTGCCTGAGCCCGCGAGTTCGAGAGCCGCCTGGGCAACTTGGCGAGACCTCATCTCTACAATAAATTTTTTAAAAAATCAGTCAGATGTGGTACGGCACTCCTGTAGTTCCCGCTACTCGGAAGGCTGAGGCGGAAGGATCGCCGGAGCCCAGCAGGTCGAGGCTGCGGCGGCCGGGAGCGGCCACTGCACTCCAGTCTGGGCGACGGAGTGAGACTCCAACTCAAAAAAAAAAAAAAAAAAAAAGGACCAGATTGATATGATAACTGAATCTATTTTATTTTACTATTTTATTTTATTTTATTCTGGGTCTCATTCTGTAGCCCAGGCTGGAATGCAGTAGCATGATAATGGCTTATCACAGTTTCCACCTTCTGAGCTCAGGTGATTCTTCTTTCTCAGCCTCCTAAGTAACCAGGACTACAGACATGCACCAACACACATACTTATTTTTTTTAGAGACAAGTTCTCACTATGTTGCCTAGGCTGGTCTCCAATTCCTGGGCTCAAATGATTCACTCATCTCAGCCTCCAAAAGTGTTAAGATTACAGATATGAGCCACTGCACCCAGACTCCCATTCTTTTTTTTTCTTTTTGTCTGAGTTGGAGTCTCACTGTGTCACCCAGGCTGGATGCAATGGCTTGCTCATGGCCCTTGCAGCCTCTACCTGCTGGGGTCAGGTGATTATTCTGCCTCAGGCTTCCAAGTAGCTGGAACCACAGGCATGCACCGCCACACCCGGCTAATTTTTTTGAAAAATTTATTGTTGCTCAAGCTGGTCTCCAGCCCCTGAGCTTAGGCAATCCTCTCTTCTCCACCTCCCAAAGTGCTGAGGTTACAGGTATAAGCCACCATACCTGGCAGCCTCCCATTCTTAATGCAACAAGGAAAATTGGGAATGTATGGCCAAGGAATAGGGTGAAGGTTAATAGATGGAAAACTAAGAGGAAACATCAAGGCTAGGGAGATTATTGTTAGATTGATTTAACCAAATTCTTGCTGAAGACGGGCCAGTGTGACAAGATACAAAAGGTGGGGAAAGACACATTTGATTAACTATCAAGAGTGATCAGAGACCAAGCATAGCAGATTTTTGCTAAATTGACTCAGCAAGATTCTGGCTAACACTGTATTAACTGGGACAAGGATGAAACCCAGTCAAAAAAAGGATTCAGGGGAGCCTGGCTAAGGAGAGAGTATTTGTCACTTTCAACTTCAAGGAGTCAGAAAACAGCTTAAAGCTTATAAAAGCCTAGAATCTAGTAAGCCAGAAGGTTACACTGTATCTAGATGATGCAGAATTGTCCATTGAAGCACAAATTTATTTATTCTATAGTCTGTTATTACAGAGTATATAGCATCTGTTCATGTCTCCTGTAGACACCATAAATGTTTAATTGTCTGTCAAATAAAACCGGACTGTTAAATGACTAGTTGAGAAACTATCCTTATGGGTAAATGTAAAGCGGCTTTATTAATACTGATAGATAATGCAGCAAGTGGCCCTAAGATTGTCCCTTGAGAAAAGGAAAGAACTGTTATCTGAGAATGCAAGCCCTTTTAATTATCAGACCCATAGAGACATTAAAATGAGATTGGAATAATGTCTTATTCCTCCCTTTGAGCTATGTATTCCTCTCTTGAAATGGCTTCCTATTGCCACAAGTAGAAATAAATTAACCTAATAATGCCACACCAGGCACTATAACCTACATTCTATGGCTTAACAGTGTATAGCCAATCACTAATCAATGTTATTTCTGTCAACCAATGAGAATTCTGGACTCACAACTTTGTATTTGCACACTCTCTATCCCCCCTACCCTTTGCCTTTAAAAATCCACTTGTAACTGCTGCTAATTGGAATGTATATGCAGGAAAACTTGAAGTTATGCTCCCAGATTGCAGTCCTCAAATTTGGCCCAAATAAAATTCTCTACTTATATTAAATTTGTCTAAGCTTCTTCCTTTTAGGTCAACACTCTAAAGAAACAAATCAATAATAACAACATAAATCTATGTGTCTAATTTCACTCTGAAAAAAATTGTAATTGAATTTAAAAGCTTTTTCACTTTATGTTAATTGGGTTTAAGACATGCAACCTGAAAATATGACTGTAGGAGACCAGAATATGCCACCCAAATAAACCTCTTTAACATAAGGATTATTCTGTGCTTATTATTTTGGGAAGCAACAGACAAAGGAAGAACTCTGAAAACAAGAATACAAGTTACCCTTTAGTAAGAGAAATTTACATCCATAAGGAAAATCTCTGGAAGAATATCTCCCACCCCGTACCAGAAAGAGAGGGATGACTAAATCACAAGAGACTCTTAATAAATGGATAAAGCATCAACTTAAATCTGCATAACAAGCTTTGTTCTTTCTTACTGAACTTTTCCTGACCATCTCCCATCATCAGCATTTCCTCACACACTTCTCTTTTTGTTTCAGCAAAGGAGGGTGATAAGCCTGAAATTTAAACAACACTTTTGAGATCTACTCTTGATATTTAGCCCTGGAGTCTTTACTCTTTAAGATTTTCCTGAGTATCTTCCAGGAGGTATAAATGTTATTAGACTTTTGTTTGTTTCTCTTTTGTTAATTTTTTTTGACAAGAAGTCTCAGCTAAGAACTATGAAGTGTAGATAAAAATTATTTTTTTCCTCCCCTACAGTTGGATACTGAGTTACTAGTTTAACTGAGTTTTTTTTTTTTTTTTTAGTTCTGTTAGTTGTTTGAATATCACTTAGAGACAGTCTGCAAAAGAAAATAAATTTCCCACAGCTAGGAACACCTGAAGTTATAGGCTGAGTAGAGGGGCCAAAAACTCATTAAGTAAATTAAATAATTGATTCATTTAATAATTATTACAAATTATTCTCAATGTTCCAGGCACCATGTGTTACCCAACCAAATTTGGATCTGCCTGCCCAGTGCACAAAGCCAAACACTGACACTGAGATTTGCAGGGAGAGAAAGTGAGGCATTTATTGCATGGCACCAAGCAAAGAGAACAAGGTGGCTAATGTTGAAGGTTTGAACTTCCTGATGGCTTACAGCAAAGGTTTTTAAAAGCAGGAGTACATTTCAGGAAAGCAGAAGTTACAGGCAAAATCATAAATCAATACATGAAGGTTCTACATTGGTTTGGCCTGAAAAGGCAGGGGATCTTGAAATGGAAGTTTGTAGGTCATAGGTGAATTCAGAGATTCTTTGATTTGCGATGGGTTCAGGAAGCAAGGTTTTCTCAAAAAACTTGAGGTCAGCAGAGAGAAATGTTAAGTTTTGGCCTGTGGGTGTGACTGTCTCCAGACCTCTCAGGAAGAAGTTTAGAACAAAGAATGACAGAGTTCAGCCCTCAGTTCCCCCTTATCTTAGGTCTACATAACAGCAGCCAGCATTTTCCATCTGGTGAGGGAACGGGTTTCTGGAAAAAAACTCACGGACATCTGTCAAGATGTTATCTTTAGTATCTGTGGGGAACCAAACATCTTGTGACTCTAACTTACTGGGGTGGCTTATTGTTATCTCTTACTTAGTGGATTATTTATTTATTTCTCAAGGACAGCCGGAATTTTGCTTGAAGGAGCTCAAGAATTTTCCTTTATTTCCATGTTTGAGGAGGATAGTAGTAGGCCCTAAGAGGAGTCCATGCATCTGTCTTTCTGTTTTGTTTTTTTTGTTCAGTAACACCAGCCTGAGAACCATGTTTCTGTCTCAGATACTTTAAAAGAAAATGCAGTTTCAACTTTCAGAATTTTAAATTTGTCTGTTGCAATAATTATCTATAGATAGTGGTAAGAATATTATAATACCGGCCCACAGAGTACGTTTGGGAGCTGAAGTCACCTAAGACACCTAAGCAAGCCAGGGATGTGTGGTGAAGGGTAGTTCGGGCAGGGTGAGTAACAAGTACATGGGATGAAAGGCAAGGGAGCAGGTATCATTCTGGAAATTACAAGTCCTTCCATGTAGTTGAAGCATAGACTGTAAGAAGGAAGGGCTAGGAAGACATGGGGAGAGGAGAAAAGCAGGGTCAGTCACAGATGAGCCTGTTGCGACAGGCTGAAGGGCTAGGGCTTTCCTTTTAAGCTAGGGAGTTTCGCGATCAAATTTTCATTTCAGAAAGGTGGCCCAACCCATGGGGAATGGGTTGTTAACACCAGTGTTTCCCATGGCTTTAACTGATTCTCAAGTTCCTCCTCCAATCTTTCTGTACAATATTTGATCTGGTACCACAGTTTGGCTGCGAGGCTGTGACTCTATGATAGAAGATGAATGAAAGAAATGAAAGAGGGAAAATGATGATGTGAACCAGGGGTCAGCAAACTATGGCCTGAAGGCCAGTGTCTGGTGCCTGCTACTAAAAAGAAAATATTATTAGGACATAGCCACCCCCTTTTGTTTATGTGTTGTCTATGGCTGCTTTTATGCTGCAACAGCTGAGTTGAATAGTTATGAGAGAGTGTGAGCGTGTGCGATTCAAAGTGGAGCATATTTACTATTTGACTCCTACCAGAAAATGTTTGAAGTTTAAACATGTGAGAATAAATACACAAATTTTTATAAATAAATTCCGGGTGTTTTGGGGTCCCCCCATAAGCACCAGTAGCATTTATTTAATAAGAACCTCCTTTGGCTCTTATTGCTAAACCCTAATTTAAAGGGTTAAAAATCTGGATGTTAGCTTATTCTGTTTTTAAAGTGTATTATTTAAGTGAGTTTTACATGTTCTCACTCATAAATGGACCTTAAACAATTATCATAATACTATAAGAAAATGATTGTAGTGGGAAATTGCTGGGACTGGGGGGCGGGCAGCAGGATTGGTAATAGTGGGATTCTGCCGGGCGAGGATAACGAACACTTGTATACTTAACCCTGAATTGTATCCCACAACTTTACAATAAAACATTTTTTTTAAATGTACTATTTATTCCCTATATTAAAAAGGATTTGTGCAAATGTGTAAGGCCAGCCCAAAGCAAATATTCAAAGCTTGCAAACTGTGCAGGTAATAATACTTGTGAAAATGACTATATTAATGTCATGTAGAAGATTATCTATAAGACATTAATTCTCCTTAAAACATTCCAATGTGGAACAGAAAGATCTGGTCTAGGTGCTAATAAGTTTGATGTATTTTAGTTCAATGAAGGACACTTGATAACAGATACATTTTTATACATTCTGCATAACTTTTAGGCACGTGAGTTTGAAAAAAAATCTTAAGATAGTAAGCATGAGTTTGGAGATTGAGTACAATAGTCATGGTTTTTACTGGATTCCTGGATTAGTGCCTTATTTGTGGAGGAAAATGCATGAAAGTTTTTTTTTCTTTGATCTTAGCAGCTTTTGAGAGTTCGAATTCTAAAGACTTCAATTGCATCACATAGTCACCTTATAGAGTCTACAAGACTTGGAATAGGTCGTGCTTCAACAATTTACTCCTGGTGTCTCCTATAGTTTTCACTAGGTCCCACAAGCTGCCTGTTCAACCACCCTTAACTAGGACACTGCCAGATATCTGAAAATGTGTTGCAAGGAAGCAAAACTTTATTTCATGTTTAAATGTCCTATAGGTGTCTCCATACTTACCTCAAAGACTTGACTGGAACATATGAGGGGGATCCCAAAAAACCTGGAGTTATCTTTTGGAGGACGGGCTCCTTGTATACACTCAGAATTTGTTCACCCAATTCAAATGGTCAACCAAAGTTTTTATCTGGAAATTTTGAGAAGGTTGGATCACAATTTGCAGATGAAACATCCTGATTTGTGGCAACCTGGTGGCTACTTCTTCCACCATGGCCATGCACCTGCCCACACTTCACTGAATGTTCAGCAATTTTGGACCCAAAACGGCATGACCCCTGTGCCCCACCCTCCCTATTCACCAGATCTCTCCCCAAGTGACTTTTTTCATTTCCCTGTTGAAGAAAGTCCTCAAAAGGAAACATTTTGCCTATGTGGAAAGGGTGAAACAAAAAAACGGCAGAAGCATTAAAAGGAATAAAAATCGATAAGTTCAAAAACTGTTTTGAATAGTGGAAAAAGCATGTCAATAGGTATATTACATCAACTGGAAAATACTTTGAGGGTGATTGAAGTTTAAGCATGTGAGAATAAATACATAAATTTTTATAAATAAATTCTGGGTGTTTTGGGGTCCCCCCATATGCACCAGTAGCATTTATTTAATAAGAACCTCCTTTGGCTGTTATTGCTAAGCCCAATGACAAGTTTAAGGCCAGAAAATATTGAAGTTAAAAAAAAAGAGAATATTTCAGTCTTTGGTTGATATTATCCAACATTTTGGGAAAAGTCAATTTGCATAACAGTTGGTGTTTCACCTCCTAGTGCTAAACCCATCTTCCCTACACTGTCTTTTTGGATCTGTTAATCATGTTTCCTGTGCGGCTTAATTGTTTATGTCCTGCAGAAACCCCTCACTGAGAAAGGGATTTAATTTGTACCTTAATCTAATATTTTTATGCAGCATGGTAAAACACTTACTTGTGACAGTATTTTGTCAACTTCATTATTAGTCTCCTGATAGAATTCCTTCTTTTGATCTTAATCTGACTTCTATTTTTCTACTACCTCTGCCACAACTTTTGGGTTACTTTTTTGACCCAGAACATCCTTTTCTGCCAGAGAAAAATCACCGTCATCACCATGAGAAATATTGATTGCATGCCCACAGGGTGCATGTTATTGTACCTGGAGTTGTGGGGTTTTTACTAGGTTTCATGAGTATTCTTCCCTGATGCAGTAGAATTGCAATCAGATAACAACAAAATACACACACACACACACACACACACACACACACACACACACACACTTGTGCTTTGTGTTGTTCCTTCTCTCTGGAGAAAATGAAAATTGGTATTCCAATGTGTGCACGAGGCACTAACTTGGATCTCAAACATAGGTGCTTTAATTAGAAATGTGTGCAAGCCTATAAGTCTATTATTAGCCTGACCTTGTTTGTTTCTTTCTGGAATAACTTTCTCTTCCATCCACCCTTTTCCCTTTTCACTCCCATCTGCCCTTCTGACAGCAACAAAATGAGTGTTAGCAATGTACTATTATTTGACATCCTTCTTTTATAAAATTGAATTTCTTTTGATAAATGTCAGAAGGGGACACACATTCTTCAGTAAAATGAGCTGAGCCTAGAACAGATTTGTCACTGCCACCTCACCAGTCATCTCTTTTGCTTCTGACAAATACAGTATGTCCTGAGCTTGTCTGTCCTTGGTGACCTTAAGGAAATGGAAAAGTGATTTCATCCTTTCTGATTTCAGCACAGTGAATTGTCATAGATGGCAAGTTAGAAATGATTTAAGTGTTTACATATTCTTTCTTTGTTGCTGCCCTTTCCAGGCAAATGTATAGAAGGGTGGCAGGATAAAGCAATATGAAAGGTTTTATGTTAAGTAGAAGTCTTCTGCATTTTTGTGTTGCAATGCCTAACACTATAAAATTGTTAGTACTCATTTCGCAAATCCTTGTCGTATTCCAATAGAAGGATCACTTTAAATAACAGCTGACTCTTCAACTATTGTCCCTCTACAGATATCATATTAAAATGAGAAAATTCACATAAAGTAATCTTTAACTTTATTCCAGTGAATGGATCTGTATTTCTCTAAAAACATGATATTATTGTTAGTTATTCCAATGTCAAAACTGCCCCAAAAAGTTGGCAGTATAGGAAGTCAAGATCAGGAAAGAAAGTGTGAGATTGGAATCATTACCTTTAGAAATAGGGGAGTCTAAAACATGATTTGTTAATGTAGTGACATGCATTATCCTGTTTTCAGGTAGTTCATCCTAGAAGTAATAGGAAGTTTTTCTTTCCCAGGTCAGGTAAAAATGCACCATTCATCAATTTACTTCTTCAACAAACAGCTAGTAATCTCTGTTGGGTGTAGATGCTGTGTTAGTCATGGAATGGGGGGGAAACTTCACAGATAAGGTCCTTCCTCTCATAGGATTTATTTGCCTGTAATCATGTAAATTAATGTATAGATTATTGTCTTAACTCATTTGTGTTATTATAAAGGGATACCCAAGGCTTGGTCATTTATAAAGATAAGAGGTTTATTTGGCTGATGGTTCTGCAGGCTGTACAAGAAGCTAGACAGCAGCATCTGCCTCTGATGAGGGCCTCTGGCTGCTTCCACTCCTGGCATGGTAGAGCCAGCATGTGCAGAGATCATATGGTAAGAGAGGTAGCAAGAGAAAGATGGGATAAGTGACAGGTTCTTTTTAACAACCACTCCTGGGGAACTACTAGAGCAAGGACTCATTACCATGAGGATGGAACCAAGTCATTTATAAGAGATCCAACCCATGACCCAAACAGCTCCCATTAGACCCCACCTGCAATACTGGAAATCAAATTTGAACATGAGATGTGGAGGGGTCACACAAACCAACCTATAGCCATTATGAAATTGCCATAAGGATAGGAACAGAAAGATACAAAATAACATCAAGAGAAAGACAAGATTAGATAGTTGTATGGAATGCCAGAAGGTCTTATTCTATTATAATTCAATTATATATATGTGTGTGTATATTGATCATGTACTGAGCACTAACCATGTGCCTTGTAATCTTGTAAGTGCTTTAAATGCATTAACTTAATCATCACAACAATTTTATAACAATCATCACAACATTTCAATAAACTGAGTATGTCTCCTCAAAATTCATATGTGGAAATTCTAATTTTCAATGATATCTGGAGATGGAGGTTTTAGAGGAAATTAGGCCATGAGGCTGGAGTATTAATAATGGGATTAGTGCCTTTATAACAAGAGACAGTAGAGAGATGATCACTCTCTCTCAGCCTGAGGATGCAGCAAGAAAGAAGCGGTCTGAAAACCAAACGAGAGCCCTTGCCACACACTGGCACCTTGATCTTGAACTTCCCAGTCTCCAGAACTATGAGAAATGTTTGTTATTTAAGTCATTCAGTCCATGGTATTTTTGTTAGAGCAGTCCAAACTGACCAAGACAAGGGTCTTATCATTATTCCTATTGTGATGAGAAAATTGAGGCACAGAGATGTTGAGTAATTTTCCAAAGGCCACAAAACTAATAAGCAGTAAAACTAGGATTTATTCCAATCAGGCGAGCAATAGAGCCTGTACCCCTAACTATTTTTGTTATTACAATGCATCCCATAGTTATTACATAAATTACTTAAGTGCTGAATATTGTTCTGAGTAATTGAAATATGAATGTGAATAAAAATGGTGCATTGCCTTCAAGAGACTCACAATCTAGAGGGGGAGACAGAATGATAATTAGAACGCAGTGGGATAAATGTGATACAGAAATACGAACAAATTATGTTAGAAGCACTGAGGACATAGCAATACCATGTGCAGTGTTTATTGTTTCTTATGTTTAAACAAACTAATAGAGACGGTAATCCATAGGGCAGTTTAGAAAGTGCTGCTAAATTTGCCATGAATGCAAATGGGAAATCAAAGTGCCTCTAATGACTCTTTCCAAACTTAATTTTTGGATATTCATTGGCCCTTATAGGCCAAAATCATTAGCCCTCCACGATGCCAGCTTTTTCTTCTCTTCTTGCTACATAGGAATAGAATTGGGAAATGAGAAAGAAGTGTGGTCAATTAAGCACTAAAATTATACACTTTTATGTTAATTATTATTTGATTAATTTTACTTTTCTTTTCCCTGAAACCTCTTTATTCCTTTCTTCATTCCTCAATTCTAAATCCCAATACTTAGCTAATATCCTTATATGAATATTTCCCAAATGTCTCATAGTCAGCATGTCCTACCCATGGTATTATATGTAAGAGCAGAAAGGTATGATACCCTTCCTCACCCACCACCACAAGGGTCATGGCTGGCACTCCTATAACAAAAGACAGGTTAACAGAGAAAAGCATGACACATTTATGTAATCAAAATTTTATGGGACATAGGAGCCTTCAAAATGAAGATCCAAAGGCCCAGGGAAAACTGTCGGTTTTTATGCTTGGGTTCTGTGAAGAGTAAACAGCCATGTAGAAATGGGACTGGACAAAAGGGTAACGGTAATAGATCAAGTAATAGATTGAGTAAGGAAAGCCAGCAAGGCCAGTCTATTAAGATTCTTCTTGGCCTCTCTGAGTAGCATTCCTTCCTCTTGGGTGTGGGGCAGGAACTCTCTTCAATGAGGGTCTTCAAGGGAGAAGAAAGAGAGTGTATTTCTAGGTTGTATGGTATGCTTTGTGGGAGAGCATTCTAGTTTCCATGACCACCTTGGGGAAGTTAAATTCTGGTTTCTCTGACTGGACTAGGGTGGCGGGGAAGGGGTAAAAGACAGGAAAGTGAGAGAAGGTTTGAGAGCTCTTGCTTCTGAGGCCCTTCCAATGTCCTTCAGTTCAAAGTACTAAGCATGCCAAGGCACCATACTTTGGGATATCATGTTCTAAACCTCAACATTATCCTCTCCTGGGGTCCTATGCTTAGAAACATCCCCTTCTCCTTCACTCCATGTATTAGGTTCCTGGGGCTGCTGTAACACATTATCACAAACTGAGTGGTTTAAAATAGCAGTAATTTATGCTCTCACAGTTCAGAAAGCCAGAAACTAGAAATCAAGGTATCAGCAGAGCCACTGTCCTTCCAAAGGTTCTAGAGGATGATCCTTTCTTACTCTTCCAGCTTCTGATGGCTCCTGGCATCTCTTAGTTTGTAGCAGCATAACTCCAATCTCTGCCTCCACCTTCACATGGCCTTCTTAACTTTGTCTCTTATGACAAAGATTCTTTTCTTGACCAAAATTCAGTCAGGCTCCTCTGAGTTTTCTTCTTGACTGGGTCTCAATTTTGGTCTTTAAAAACTTCAGACTCTTCTAGTCAGGCATGGTGGCTTGTGTCTGTAGTTGCAGTTACTTGGAAGACTGAGGTGGAAGGATCACCTAAGCCCAGGAAGTGGAGACTGTGGTGACCGTGAATGTGCTACTGCACTCCAACCTGGGTGACAAGAGTGAGACTCCAACCCAAAACAAAAACAAAACCACACACAAAAACTTCAGACTCTTAACACAAATAATTTTGTTCATCTCTTCCCCTCCACTGTCCCTCCTCCTTTTTCATTAAAAAAGTTGAACAAACATTAGCATAGTTTCTGGCAGCTCAAGTTTCCATCCCTGGGATGACCACACCAGTCCCTTTAAGTTCCTGCTTGGGAAAGCTAAACGCTGCTCCAAGAATTTACTGTATGTTCCAGTCAACATCTAAAGATAGTGCCCCTGTCTTCCAGTCTCCATGGGAGAGTAGGAACCTAACTTTGACTAGTACCAGTTAGCAACAGATGCCTTTCACATGAACCAACTGCTGCTATGGTCTAGATGTAGCCCACAAAGTCATTGTGTTGGAAAATTTATCCCAATACAGCATTATTGGGAGGTGGGGCTGTTTGGGGTGAGGGGAGTTAGGTCATGAGTGCTCCACTCTCATTAATAAATTAATGCTGATTATTTAAAGGGCTTGAGGGTGAGTAAACCTTCTTGTTCTCTCTCACCATGTGATGCCTTCCCCATGTAATGATGTAGCATGAAAGCTTTTGCCAGATGCTGGCACCATGCTCTTGGACTTCTCAGCCTCCAGAACCATAAGCCAAATAAGTTTCTTTTCTTTAAAAATCACCCAGACTGTGATATCTTGTTATAGCAACATAGCAGACTGATATTCGTCTTCCTACTTTTTGTAGACATCCACTCCTTGACTCTGTTCTCCATTATTTTATCTTTGTTCTCCCTCATTCTCTTTTTAAAACAAGTCAAAGTGAGTTTACTTTATGCTGGATTCTCTTCCCTATTGCAATAGTTCATTACTGATTAACACCTGCCCTTCCCACTTTAACTAGTGTCTGTCCTTATCTTGAAAATTCATAAGAACACTCCCTTTAGATTTACAATCCACCCTAATCCAGTAAGATTTCATCATAATCCCTACTTTATTCACATCTGTAAACACCCTATTTTTATGTAAGGTCATATTCTAAGGTTATGGGTAGACAGGAATTTGGGGAAAACTCTTCAACTCACTGCACTCCATATCTAATTAGTCACTGTGGCAAACTCTATTGATTATGCACCTCATATCCAATGCCTATGTACTGCATGCTAATATTATTTCTTTGAAAGGGCAATGTGATCAACCCCTAATTATGGGCCATGACCAGTCTTAGGCAATCAGGACATTCCCTGTTGCCCACTTGCCCAGCCTCTACTGCAGCTAGAAGTTGCCATGTCTCCCAGTTCTGGCCAATCACACACCTAAAATAGTCTGTAAAACAGAGGATTTTTTTAACAGCATGAGAGAAAAACTGAGAGAACTAAAAAATACTGTCACTTATAACATCAAGCTTCTGCACTGACATCAGCAGCCACCTACCTGCATCTACCTGAGGGAAAAAAAAGCCTCCATATGTTAAGCTCTGTTCAAAAGAAATTCTGTTTCTTGCATTCAAATACATTTCTAATTGATTGACTTACCAACCTGGTTAATTTTCTTTTTGAAATGTCTCCTAGTTATTGCTTCCTTTCCAGTCAATCAAATCTTCATCATTTCTCACTAGACAATTACGACATCCTAATTAGATTCCCTGCCTCATTCCATACTCCCTATGGGCCCACCAGCGTAATTGTTATGAAACACAGATCATGCCCTCTGCTCAAAAACTTTCCTCAGCTCCCAATTACTTCGAGAATAAAGCCTCAACTTGTTACTACTAATGATCTGGCCTCAATTTGTTTTTTTCTATTCTCATTTATTTCTGTATCCCTCATGCACACCATACTTTGCACTACAAAATTACTTTCCTTGACAGACTCTGTATTTTCACTTCTCGGTCTCTTTCCTCAGTCTGGAAAAATTTGTAAGAATTCTGTTTATCTCTCAGAGCCCAGTCCAATGTGCTCTTCTCCAAGTAAACCTGCATATCATCCAGTAGGAATTCATCCTTGAACTCTGACATCATGCTGTTTGTTGCTCTATTTCAGGCAGTCCTAGGCTTCAGAATACTTGACTTTCGGACAACTAATGCCTCCATTCAATATACATGTATGCATAAAACTTTCCTGTGCTGAATCTAGACTTTCATTCTTCACTGATAACCAATCAAACATTTCACACCATCATAGGATGCTACTGACTGATAGCCAGCTGGTTGATCCTGACAATTTCATCATTTCTAGCTCTTTGTAATGCTCGTGTGATTATTCTAATGCATTTTACTCTTAATATTTTATACACATGGACGTGATACTGCTAAAGAAAATGTAATTGAGACCAACATTAAAATTATAAACCAAGCTCAAATTTGCTGTATCTTTAGCTTTAATCAGATATTCATTATACTTGAGTTGGTCTACTATGTTTAATTTTAAAGAAAAAGAACAAAACTAAAGAATGTGTAGAAAATGTGGAATACAGATGTTCATACAATGGGATTAAGTCCCAATAAACCATCAGAAATTGAAAATACTGTAAGTCAAAAATGCATTTATTACCAAACATCATAGCTTAGCCTAACCTACCATAAGTGTGCTGAGAACGCTTATATTAGCCTACAGTTGAGCAAAATCATCTAACGCAAAACCTATGTTATAATAAAATATTGGATATCAAATATAATTTATTTAATACTGTGCAGAAAATGAAAACACAATACATGTGAACATAGGTACTTAAAATATGGTTTCTACTGAACACATATTGCTTTTACACTATAAGAAAAGTAAAAAATTGTAAGTCAAACCATCATAAGTCAAGAAGCATCTGTATGTCATTGTACATTGGGGTGTAGGGTTCAGGTTTAGTAATGAGAATAATGGAGACATATTTAAAATTATGGATAATGAATCAACCTCAAAAATTTGCAATTATCCAAGGCAGAGAGACTATCACAGGTCCTTAAAGCTATTGACTGGAATACAGTTTGGTAGGAATTCAAGAAAGAAAATTAGGACTGATGTCCTATGTTTCTTCTTATTAAAAATGTTTAGAAGTGACATTTCAAAAAGTCAGCATCACAATTTTCTGTAAAATCTCTATTAGAAAGTCTCTCTCCCCAAAATGAGAATATCCTTTATTCCAGAATAAGAAATTGCTATCTAAAGGGGAGGTAAGAAATTTCTTTATAATTACTTTGTTGTCTCTATTTAATGTTTAATCTACATTTTTAAATTTCAAAAATGTTTAAAATAAACATGTACACATTTTAGAACACATAGGAATAAAATAAGCTACGTTTATACCATAATTACAGATTGCATAATACATTTAGCCCTGTATAAAGAGAATCCCCTACATACCTCAACTTCTATATGCATAGTACAAAGAAAGATGTTAATTAATTGAGCTCCATAAGAACAAAGAATTCCTGATTAAATAGGCTTAGGAATGCCACTTACTAAATCCTGTCTTGGAAATTCAAAAACCACATTAGCATATTAAAGGTTATGAGAAGTCTCCACAGTCAAAAAAAATTAACTTTAATGATTAAACACCCATTTATTTTAAAGAGGAAAATGTTCTTCTCCCAGCACACCTCTCAACAACCCTTCTGAAAAAACCATACAAAAATTAAACAGCTTTCCCTTAATCCCAATTTAGGAAGCACTAAATAATGGTCTTCAGAGAAAGATTCCTTACTATTTTGATGCCTAGCACAGTGTTCAGTATAAAAGTTCTCAATAAGTGCCTATTATTTAATTAACATAATGAGAAAAAATTAATATGGAAGTCAGCTTGGAGTGTTTGGAACTCTGGAAAAGCTTTAAAATCTTCTTGAATTTCAACCAATGATTTTTTAAAAATTCTGGTAAAATATATATAATATAAAATTTTAACCTCTAAGTGTACAATTCAGTAGCATTAGGTACATTTGCATTGTTATGCAACCACTGCCATTATCCATTTCCAGAACTCTTTTATCTTCCCAAACAGAAACACTGTACTCATTAAACATTAACTCCCCATCGCTTCTCCCCTTGGTCCCTGGAAACCCCTGTTCTACTTTCTGTCTCTATGAATTCGACTATTTTAGGTATCTCATAGAAGTGGAATAATACAATTTCTGTCCCTTTGTGTCAGGCTTATTTCACTTAGCATAATGTTCTCAAGGTTCATCCATGTTGTAGTTTGTATCAACATTCTATTCCTTTTTAAGTCTGAATAATATTCTGTTTTATGAATATCCTACATTTTGTTCATCCATTCATTTATAAGTAGACATTTGGGTTGTTTCTAACTTTTGGCTATTTTGGAGGAAGAGAAATATCTTTTCAGTTCATGACTGATTACAAATTAGCAAAGAAAAAACATATACATTTATATGAAATACAGATTAACAAGAGAAAACATATGCATGTACTTAATATAAGTTTTAAGTCACATAGGAGGCTGTGTAAGAAATGAAAAGTCGAAGAAATGACTTAAACGTGTATTTTTATGCTAGGTTTGATGAAGAAGTGGATAGACATGGAAAAATAGGATTGGACAAAAGGAAAATGATCAAATGGTAATGAACTGGGGAAACTTAGCAAGCCCTGTTTGTTCAAATCCTTGTTGATATGTCTTTGACTCCTTCCCCCAGGTATAGGGAAGGCACCTATCACTGAAGGTCATATGAACTGCTTCAAGGGAAGGTCAGAAAATCCTTCTTAAGTTTATGTCCTGCTTCAGGAAAGAATATGGGGGTAAGGTAAGCGTAATCGTTCTGCTTCTGCTGTTTTCTCAAATTTCTTCAGCTTAAAGTACTTTGGGATAGTGTGCCCTGAAGCCCATCACTGAATATACTGCTATGAACATTGGTGTACAGGTATCCATTTGAGCCTCTACTTTCAATTATTTTGGTTATATACCTAGAAGTAGAATGCTGGATCATGTGGTGACTGTTAAATGTTTTGAGGAACTGCTGTGCTGTTGTCCCTAGTGGCTGTACCATTTTACATGCCTCTCAGCAATACATGATGGTTCCAATTTCTCCACTTCCTCAATGCTACGGTTTAAATGTTTGTCTCCCCTCCAAAACTCATGTTGAAATTTATTCCCCAATGCAACAGTGTTGGGAGATGGAGCCTAACGGGAGATGTTAAGGTCATGAGGCTCCATCCTCATAAATGGATAAATGCTGCTGTAAAAAAGGCTTGCAGGAATGGGTTTGCTCCTCTCTTCTGCCATGTGAGGACACAATGTTCCTCCTCTCCAGGGAACTCAGCATTCAAGTCACCATCTTGGAAGAGGAGATCATGTCCTCACCTGCTGATGACTTAATAATGAACTTCTCAGCCTCTAGAACTGGGGAGAATATATTTCTATTCTTTATGAATTATACAGTCTGTGTTATTCTGTTACAGCAACACAAAATGAACTAAGACACTGGCCAATAGCTAATATTTTCATTTAAAAAATGCTAATGGGTGTAAAGTGGTATCTTATTATGGTTTTGATTTGAATTTCCTAATAACTAATGATGTTGAACATCTTTTGGAGTGCTCATTGGCCATTATTATGTTTTCCTTACCTACTTTTGAATCTCAATGATTTAAAAAATTAAAACTTGCATTTTAATTTGCAAGTTGCCAAATTTTTAAATTACACTGATCTCAGGTCACACAGGGACTTTATCTGGAAGAGAATGCTATTTCTTGGTTGTCAATGCTAGGATTCTCAGTGGAGAACAGGTGACTTCATTTTGTCTTTATGCTCTCACAGAAGAGTAAAGAGAATTCAGGACCTTCTGACTCATCAATATGGAGGAAGAGCTAACAAAGAAACCCTTCCTCTATAAACACAATATCACTTTCCATTCAATCAATTAGTAATTATCAGGACATATAAAATGTCATTATTTATATTAATCAACAAATTATATTTATATGTCATTATTATTAGTAACACCACTTTTAAGTACAACTTTTGGCAGGTGAATGAGAAGGTATATGAAGAGAATATTATATTTTTCCATTTTTTTCTCAGTTTCCATCTTACCTTATATATAGTTAATAGCAGGTTTACTTGAAGAATGTGACAAAAAATAATCTAAGATTCATTATTTCTGTAGTATTCCTTTTCTTATGAATTATCATAAAATGTCTTTTCAAAATTGAAAGTATTTCAAACATTGTAAATTTTCATTTAATCAGCAAGATTCTCCCAATTTTTTTGCCTCGATGTTCTTCTAGAAACCTTGTCAGGAAGAATTATGAAAAATTTTGAAATGGGCACAATTACTAGGTGCTCTTTCAATGAAATGTCTGACATTGTCTGGCTTACCCTTCAAGGTTACATGATTCTATTGGGACTTGTGCTTGAGATTATCCTTGACTGAGCTATTTTACAACTCAGGAAGTTGTAGAAAATTGACTGACAGTTAAATGCAAATTATACTTTTCTATAGACATGCTCATAAATTTATCGTAGAGATACATTTGACTTCCTCTCTGTAGAAACGATGATTTCAAACATTATAATCTAGTACCTATAGCATCTCTAGCTTTGCATCTATTAGCAAATTGTCTTCAGCATTCCTGATTGCCTACATAAGACTGTTCCTATTCTTTTTTGAAGAGGTTGTGATACCTTACAGATTTCTTGATTAGTTAATGAGTTTAGTAAAATCTTTCACATATATTCATTTAATGTTTGTATTTTGCCACCTTAAAAATCATCCTTTAACAACTTTATCCCTCAGTAGCGATTATGTACTCAGTTTTCTCAGTTTGGATAAGCCTTCAGTATAAGCAATACTTTACCTCTTACTAAATTTGATTTTTTCAACTATATAGAAAGTTACAGCCGGGCTCGGTGGCTCAGCCTGTAATCCCGCGCCTTTGGGAGGCTGAGGTGAGTGGATTGCCTGAGCCCGCGGGTTTGAGACTCGCCTGGGCAGCGAGACCTCATCTCTGCAATAAATCAAAAAATCAGCTGGGTGTGGTAGCGCCCGCCTGTAATTCCGGCTACTCGGAAGGCTGAGGCGGAAGCATCGCCGGAGCCCAGCAGGTCGAGGTTGCGGTGGACGGGAACGGCCACTGCACTCCAGTCTGGGCGACAGAGTGAGACTCCAACTCAAAAAAAAAATAAAAAGAAAAATAAAAAAAATAAAGTTACTGGGGTTTTCCTATTTGCTTATTAACAAATTATACACTTATTAATTCTAAGAAGCATTATTTAATGTTTCTTTATATCTCCTCTCTCCCCAAAATTCAAATTGTCTATTGCTTATTCAGTGTAGGGCTCATTTCCTTTTTTGACAAGAGCACTAGGCTGTAGATTAAGGAAATGTTATAGACATAGTGTAGCTGGACTTGAACATTTTATTTATCCTTGTCTGATAGTTGTCTGTTTAATAGGGTAAGTATCAACTGGGTAAATGCAATTAGTACTGGCCTTGCCTGGTTGAATATTTTATCAATGACCGTTATGCCTACTGTGAAGATTATTTAGATTAATCTTTACTGATCACATTCTGTTTGTCAGGTATTTTTACTGTATTATTTAATTTATTAATATTATCTTTATCCTTTGAGTGCTTGTGGGCCAAATTAAGGTCAGTGACTAAAAGTTACAGAGAAAATACTTCCATTGAATTTAAAAGAGTAACTTTTTTAGCTGTTTAAATTCCATTGAATTTAAAAGAGTAACAACTTTTAGCTGTTTGAACTCTCTGAAATGGAAGTGTATATTTCATGAAATAGAATATAACGGAGTGATTAAGAACATAAAGTTTGGTGTCAGACAGATGTGTGTGTGTGTTCCAAATCTATTGTACACTAGCTTCATGAGCTCAGGAAAGTGCTTTCTTAGCTTGCTTATCTGTAAAATTAGGATCGTAACGGCACCACTTCATAGTGTTTTGTGACAAGTAAAGGAGATAATATTTTAAGTGTTTTAGCACAAAGTTTAGCATATAGTAAGCCTTCAACTTAAAAAAATACTATCATTATTATTATTTTGTTTGTGGTCTAAGGAGATGAGAAACCCATGGAACAGAATCCGTCAATTCAGCTGAGACTTGCCTAGATCAGCCAACCCCCAGTGAATCTGTAGATGTGTGAACAAACATAAATGTCTTGAGTTTTGAGGTGGCTTATTTCTGACCAATACATCGAGGTCCCTTTAACCTCTAAAATTTTATAATACTATGGAAGTATACTATACATGTTGCCTCTCTTATTTGAAAGCTGAATTATAAACAATTTTCAGCTATGAAATTAGAAGTAAAATATACCTGCTCTCAGCACTGATGCTTGTCTGAATTTCCATTTGCTATGTACTTGCTGTCTCAAGAAGCCATACATGATTATTAATCATCTTTCTCATTTTTTTCCTACAATTCTTTCACATACTACCTCTCATAAAGATAGACGTTGTCTGGCTTGATGCTACAAAAAAGTTAAAGTCTATATTGCAAGTACACATGACTTATCAATTAATTTAAAAAACATTGTTTGGTGTTTTTGATAGAATTGAAACATTTATTCTTAAGGATTTAAGCATAATCTGTTCCAGCCATTGCTAATGGAAGAGTGGGAGAAAATTTCTAAAAGTCCTAATAGCCTCATTCATGTCTTCAGAAGTCTAGGAGTCCTCAGTTCATTTACAATTTTAGTTAATTTTAGTTACTCATGTGCAAGGATAATCTCTGTGCATCCTATCCAGTTTACTTTGAGTTTTTTAATCTAATCTAAGTTATGTACTAGTAAAATGCAATTAGTAACTCTTATTTATTTGAGACAGTATCCAAATCACTATTTCCCTTTCTTTTTTACTTTGCTTAATTGCAAAACTTCTTTACAGAAATTAAACAAGCCAGCACAAGAAGGTAAAACTCAAATCACACAGTTGGGAGGTTGTTCAAGGATGATAGCAGAGTCAGTTGGACTGTGTGAGCGAGTGTATGGATGAATCTATAAGCATGTATGTGTGTAAGTGGGCGTGTGAGTGGCTGACTGAGTGGGGACTCAGGAGCAAGTGGCCAGGGATCTTCTAGTGAAGCTGCTGCTTGGACCCTGGTGCTTCCCAGGGCACAGAAGTTGAGCACTATTTTCTAAAATCAACAAAGCCTTTCCGGGGAGCAGCTGCCGGTGCTAGTCGTGGCCCCACCTCTGGAGCACCAGGCCAGACACTGGTAGTGAGAGCCATGGAGGAAGCACAGCGAGGGAACAACAAGCAGAGTCCTGAGGAAGTGGCAAGGAACAGCCACCACCCAGCACCTGGACTCACTGCCACTGTCTTCAATGTCAGGCTAGGCTGCAAGGCCCTGCCACTGGAACCTGAGATCTAGAGACTGTGGTACTTTCTGGGGAGGGAGCTGTCTTTCCTGACCCCATATGTGGCAGAAACAGCAGTCTGTAGAGGAATTGAGCAGCCAGTGTAAAGCCTGAGCAGGCAAGTGTTCCAGGGTGGCCACTGTGGAACAGCAGACTTGTGTCTTAAGATTTGGGAGTGATCTCTGCATTGCTTTGGGGCTGCTCTCCATGAACCCATAGATAATCATCCCCAGTGCACAAGCACTGGTGGGTAACAACATATTCAGAGCCATAGACCCCCCCACCTCCCAGCACCAGCTGCTGGGTGATAGATGCATACAGTGGATCTGACTGAGAAGGAGGCTGGTGAGGGTCTAGCTGACTCTTCCCCTCCTCCTGACTCTAGCAATGAGCAAAAGAGATCAGGAGGGCAGGGATGAGGCTGAAGGTCCCATTCTCCCACCATGAACTTGATACTGTGGGATCTGTGACCATGCTGGGAGAGAAAAGAAGGGGGTGAGAGTCCAGGAGACACTGAATCAAGTCACCCCCCACCCCCACCTTTCTGCAGATGTGTGCTGGCTATCAATAGCAGGCAGCAGGGGGTGAAGGTTCTAACATCTCAAGTTTCAGCAGCTAAGAGGGAACCTGCAGCAGCAGACCTGCAGTTTCAGAACCCATCACAGAGGGAGCTCCCTCCACCAGAGATGTACTAACGCTGAGAAATCTCTCCCAGTGGGTTTTTTTGTTGTGTTTTTTTTTTTGTTTTTTTTTTTTTTGGTCTCTCTTTTTAAAATTTGTTTGTCTTATTTGTTTACTTTATTTGTTGGTTGATTGTCTGTTTTCTTTCCTGGTTTTTTTTTTCTTTTCTCTTTCTTCTTTTTTCCTTCTTTCTCTCCTTCTTTCCTCTCTTTTCTCTCTTATACTCTATCTTGGACTCAGGGGCTACACAAGCATACCAATTGGAAGGTCATATCATGTGGGGATGAAGAGAGAGTCCCAGGTGGCCCATTCACCAGATAACAAACACCATGGCCCATCAGTAGGTTCAGAATCCTTGCAGCCCCTTCCCCTTCCCTTAACTAGTGCTAAATTGTAAAGAGATAGCACAACACTCCACCCCAGTCCTATTTTATAAGTGAATAAATCCAGAGGCCTGGCTCGGGGAAGGAGAGAAGATAGAGCAAATATCAGAAGTTATTTTTTTTCCATTTCCCACTGAGCAATGGAATTAAAGAGAAAGATAAGATAACTGCTGTAAATGAAGAAAAACCAATGAAAAATCACTGGTAACCCCCAATGTCCCAACAAAGAGCCAGTGCCTGAAAGGATAGCTCCTGAAGTACAAACAATGGTTATCTCTGAGAATGACTGAACCCAGAAGATACTTATAGAGATCAGAGAGTCAATGGAAAGAATGAATAAAAATCAAGAAATGAAAGGGCTAAAGCTAAATAAAATTGCAATGGAGTTGGACAGACACAAGAAAGTGTGCTTAGAAATAACAGAAATAGGCTGGGCACAATGGCTCACGCCTGTAATCCCAGCACTTTGGGAGGCTGAAGTGAGGGGAATACCTGAGCCCACAGGTTCAAGAACAGCCTGGGCAACTTGGCAAAACTTCATCTCTACAATAAATCACAAAATTAGCTGGGCATGGGAGCACAGGCATGCAGTTCTGGCTACCTGGAAGGCTGAGGTGGAAGGATTGCCTGAGCCCAGTAGATTGATCTTGGGATGGCCATGAGTGTGCCACTGTACTCCAGCCTGGGCAATAGAGTGAGACACAAACTCAAAAAAGAAAAAAGAAAATAGAATTAAAGAACTTCATCCAAGAAATAAATAACAAACAGAAAAGTGTAGGAAACAGAAGTGACCAAGCAGAAGAAAGAATCTCAGAGCTAGAAGAGCAAAATATGGAATGAAACCAATCTATTAAAAATATAGAAAACAAACTTAAGAAGAAAGAAGAAACTCTCCAAGAGATGCGTGATTTTATCAAGAAGCCAATCCTATGTATGATCAGTATGCCTGAAGTAGAAAGAGAAATGGAAAATATCTTGGGACAAACATTCCATGAGGTCATTCAAGAAAACTTTCCTCATCTGGTCAGCAACATGACTATACAAGCACAAGAGATTCAGAGAACCACTGTAGGGCACTTTATGAGAAGACCAATCCATAGACACATAGTAATTAGCCTACACAAAGTAGGTATAAAAGAAAAAATCCTAAAGGCAGCAAGGGAAAAGGTCAGAATACCTATCAGGGAAGACCAATCAGAATCACTCCAGGCTTATCTGCAGAAACACTATAAGCCAGAAGGGATTGGATCTCAATCTTTAGTGTTCTCAAAGATAAACAATTTCAACCAAGAATTTCCTACCCATCCAAGCTAAGCTTCAACAGTGATGGAGAATTAAAATCCTTCCAGACATGCATTCCTTAAGAGAATATGCTGCCTCTAGACCAGCTCTACAGGGGGCACTTACAAAGGTACTGTACACAGAAGAAAAAAGAGGAGGCAAAAGAAAGACCATACACTCCACAAGACCACAAACAAACACAGAAGCAACAGAGCACAAAGTATATCCACAAAAAATGAAAACACACATATAGTAACACAAAAGAAAACAGTCTTATGACAGGGACAAACTCACAGTTCAATAACCAGCCTGAACATGAATGAACTGAATGCACTACTGAAAAGATATACAATGACAAACTGGATAAAAGTACATGACCCAACAATATGCTGCCTCCAAGAAACACACCTCACAATATAGGACATCCACAGACTTAAAGTTAGAAGATGGAGAATAAATTTTCAGGCAAATGAAAAAATAAAAAAGGACATTGATTCTAACATTATCATAACTGGAATCTTAAATATCCCACTAACAACCCTAGATAGATCATTGAGGCAAAAAATCAGTAAGATTTGGAACTTCTAGTTGATGCTTACCCAAAGGACTTACTAGATACATGCAGAATACTACACACAACAACCACAGAATATACATTATACTCATTACCACATGGAGCATATTCCAAGATTGACACATTTCACAATATTGAAATACTGCCATGCACTTTCTCCGACCACAGTAGAATAAAAATAAATATTGCCACCAGTAAGATCCCCCAAAACACATGAAGACATGGACACTAGCAGCACAATTCTGAAAAACTCTTGGGTCAACACATAAATCAAAACAGAAATTAATAGATTCTTGGAAACAAATAAAAACAAAGACACTTCTTACCAAAACTCTGAGGTGCCATGAAAACAGTACTAAGAAGGTAATTTATAACTCTACATACACACACATCAAGAAAACAGAAATATCATGGGTTAGTGGACTAACAAATCACATAAGGTGCTGGAAAAGCAAGATCACTAAAACCCTAACTTCAACAGAAGAATCCAGATCACTGAAGTAAAAGCCCAAATACAGGACACAGAAGACAAAAAATATAGAAAAAAATCAATGAAACAAAAGGTTGATTCCTTGAAATGATAAACAAGATTGATGGACTCCTAGCTAGACTAACCAAGAACAAGAGAGAAAAAGCCCAAGTAAATGCAATCAGAAACACAAAAGATCAAGTCATAACTAACCCCAAAGAAATACAAAAGATTATCAAGATTACTTTTGCACACCTGTATAGAAACAAACCCAAAGGCCTAGATGAAATGGAGAACTTACTATCCCACAACCTCTCAAGGTTGAAATGAGAAGAAATTGGTACCCTAAATAGACCAATAACAACCCAGTAAATTGGCTTCATCTAGGAAAATTACCTATAAAAAATGCCCTGGACCAGATGACTTTCCAGTGAAATTCTACAAGACATACAAGGAGGAGCTGATAACAATTCTACTGAAAGAATTCAGGCAATTGAAAAAGATGGAACTCTCCCCAAATCATTTTATGAGGCTAACATCACACTGATACTCAAATTGGGTAAAGATGCAACAAAGAAAGAGAACTATAAGCCAATATCTCTGAAAAACATAGATGCAAAAATTCTCAACCAGATGATAAATTGGGTCCAATAACATGTTTCAAAAATAATTCACGATGACCAAGTAGGCTTCATCCCCAGGATGCAGGGCTCGTTCAACTTTCATAAGACCGTAAACATAATTCAACACAACAACAGATATAAAAATAAGAACCACATGATTATATCATTAGACTTTTGAAAAACTTTTGACAAAACACAGCATTCCTTCTTGATAAAAACCCTTGTATAGAGGGAACATACCTCAAAATAGTAACAGTCATCTACAATAGACCCACAACCAACATATTGCTAAACAGAAAATGAAGGAATTTCCCCTGAAAACTGGAACAAGACAAAGCTGCCCACTCTCACCCCTCCTGTTCAATATAGTTTTAGAAGCCCAAGTCAGAGAATTCAGATAAGAGAATGAAATCAGAGGTACCCAAATAAAAAAAGAGGAAGTTAAGTTATTCCTCTTTGAGGATGATATGATCCTATACCTTGAAAATCTAAGAGAATCTACCTTGAACTTCCTTGAACTGGTAAAGGACTTTGGCAAAGCCTCAGGGTACAAAATAAATGCGCAAAAGACAGTCACATGGTTATATGCCAACAACAAACAGGCAGAGAACCAAATAAAAAGCACTATCCCATTAACAATAACTACAAAAATAAAAAAATTAATACCATGGTATCTTCCTATCCAGCGAAATGAAAGACCTTTATAATGAAAACTATTAAACACTGCTAAAATAAATCAAATAAGGCACAAACAAATGGAAAACTATTCTCTGCTCATGGATTGGAAGAATCAACATTGTTAAGATGTCCATCTTACCCAGGGCAATCTACAGATTCAATGCAATACCCATTAAATTCCCATCATTTTTCTTAGACCTGGAAATGATAGTACAGAAATTCATATGGAAACATAAACAACAACAAAAAGCCAAAACAATCTTCAGCAGAAGAAACAAAGTGGGAGGTATCACACTTCCAGACTTTAAACTTTTTTATAAGCCTAAAATAATTGAAACAACCTGGTATTAGTACAAGAACAGGCATATAGACCAATGGAACAGGATAGAGATTCTAGATGCAAAACCTCAATTTCTCAATCAACTCTTGTTTGACAAAGCTTCCACCGATAACCACTGGGGAGAGGAGAACCTATTCAGTAAATGGTGCCGGGAAAACTGACTACCACATGCAGAAGAATGAAACAGAACCCCTACCTATCACCTCACACAAAAATCAACTCCAAATGGATCAAAGATATAAATGTAAAAATCTTAAACAGTAAGAATCTTAGAAAACACAGGAGACACTCTTACAGAAATTGAATAGACAATCAATTCCTGATCAAAACTCCAAAAGCCCAATCCATAAGAGATAAGATAGAAAAATGGAACCTCATATAAGTGAAAGTTTCTGCAAAGTGAAAGAAGCCGTTAAGAGAGTGGGGAAACAACCCTGAGAATGAAAAAAATATTTGCCAACTGTGTATCTGACAAAGGCCTAACATCCAAGATCTATAAGGAACTCAGACTTTCCAAAAAAAAAAAAAATCAAACAGCCCTAGAAAAAAGTGAGCAAAAGATATAAATAGACCTTTCTCAAAAGAAGACATATGAGCAGCCAACAGATACATGGAAAAAATGCTCAGCCACACTAATAATCAAAAATTATGCAAATCAAAACCACACTGAGATACCACCTAACTTCAGTTAGGATGGCGATCATCAATAACAAAAAACAACAGATGCTGGAGAGGATATGGAGAAAAGGGAATGCTCTATACTGTTGGTAGGAGTGTAAGCTAGTGTGGCAATTTATAAAAGATCTAAAAATCGACCTTCCATACAACTTAGCAATCTACCTTCTGAGAATATACCTAGAGGGACTCAAATCATTCTACAAAAACATACCTGTGCACATATGTTTATTGCAGCACTATTTACAATAGCAAAAACATGGAACCAATCATGCTGCCCATTGAACATGGATTGGATAAAAAAAAATGTGGTACATATGCAAAATGGAATATTATCCAGCCATAAAGAAGAACAAAATTATGAACTTCATAGCAACTTGGATGGATTTAGAGTCTGTCATACTCAGGGATCTATCACAGAAACAAAGAACTGAGTACCTCATGCTCTCTCTCTTAAGTGGACCCTGAACATTTATTGTAATACTACATGAAAGGGAGTGGCAGTAATGGGTCACTGCCAGGGAAGGGAGGAGGGAGAGGCACACTTTATCAATAAAGGTACCTCAGCCGGGCGTGGTAGCGTGCACCTGTAGTTCTGGCTACTGGGAAGGCTGAGGCGGAAGGATCGCCGGAGCCCAGCAGGTCGAGGCTGCGGTGGCTGGGAGCGGCCACTACACTCCAGTCTGGTTGACAGAGTGAGACTCCAACTCGAAAAAATTAAAAAATTAAAAAATAAAGGTACCTGATTTCAAACCAACTTCACCTGTACAATGACCACTTAGGCACTAACCCTGAATTGTGCCCCACATCTTTAAAGAAATAAAAAATAAATAAAAAACCATGATTTTATTTTATATTATGTGGTATAAAATATTAAAATATTTTAATATGATTTTCAAACAACTGTGAGTTTTATCAATAACTTATTCCTCTGCCCCATGTTAGTACAGTAGCATTTAGGTCATGTTTATAAAGTGTAAGGCAACACTAAAGTTTAATTAAGTAACCAGGTATTTTGAAAGAACCACACTGTTTAATTGAATTCAACCTTTTCTTCCTCTAAAGTTAATTTTATGTTTGGTGGAATAGTAAATTATTAAGATTATGAAGGGCTTATGTTGGCCTTTCTATTCATAACCTTAGATCTTCCCATTATTAATTCACAAGTTAAAATTAATCCTTGGGATAAAAGACCAAATTCAGTGTTGATTGGTAAGACATATAGGTTCTTTTTAAGAAGTTCTTATATTAAACTCTTCTATGGTCTTGGGCAACTTGCTAAATATCTACGCAAAAAACACTTACTGGGGCATCTGTTCAATCTATCTTCTCTGGGAACTGTTTTTGGTGTTCATAAGGGTAAACCTCAGACAATCAGGTATCTTCTACAAGGGCCTGACTTACTGGTATAGCTGATTGGAATACAGGCAAGTTCTTAGTTGTAAGCAACATAAAATGACTCTGGTATATTTAAGAAGAAAAAGCAATTATTGGAAGAATTTAGGAATACTTACAGAATCAATGAGAAAGACTTGAAGACTGGGCTTGGGAAAAAAATGAGCAATAATTAAGGGAGACCATAAACCAGGTCAGATAAACTCATGGTTAGGTTAGATTCTTTCTGCAAGCAATGTGACTGCTGACGTTGCTGAGCAGTCATCACTGTATCATCAGATACTGGACGATGCTACTGGCATTACTGCCACCAGAACGAGATGTCACTGCATTGATACCATAGCTACAGAAAAAAGTCCAAATTGTGCTCCAGATTCAGAGTTCCAGGCAAGAGCATCAGATTGGTGGGACTTAGGTCACATGTCTTTGCTGGGAGTTGGAATATCTGCCCACCTAATTCAATATTCCCTATAGGTAGAAGGATATTTGGACATTGAGCACGCACCAGTCACTGACAAAGGTCTACATGAAGGAACAAGCTGGGTTGATCAGATTTTCTCCCTAGACATACTTGAATGAAAATTAATGATTTTAGCATACCATCTGGGTTTCGCAGATAAAGGAGATATGAACTTGGGAGCTGTTGAGTGACTATGACTTGCCTAGTACATGATCAAAGAAACAGAGAAAGCCTATCTTCAGAGAGAAAAAAAAATGAAATAAATATGCAGAGAGAAAGTCTGAGAAATGAAGAAAGATCTGGTTACTTTTGAGCCCTTCTGTGATCTTAAATTATTTTCTTGTTTTGGCTGGCTCAAGACAGGTTCTCTTACATACAGCTTGGGGCAAATGAGACTCTTATTTAATACAAAAATTGGTACCTCTGGTAGAGTTTTGAATAAAAGATTCTTCGGAAAGACGGAATTGGTGAAATCAAAGCAGGAGCCTCACATTCCCTACTCCTGTCCCAATCTTGGGAAAGGTGCAGCAGCAGAAAGAAAAAAACAACAAAAACTCAAAAACAACAAAAAGTTGAATTTGCTTGACTGAAAGCACATAGAGAAAATCTGAGCTTCCAAACAGACTCAGATGAGGTTCAGATGAAGAAATTTTAACAAAAAAGTAAATTAAAGTAGTCAAATCCTGAACTGACTCTCTTTTTTGTGCATAAGATAAATAAATGTCTTGACTGGGGAAGTGCAGAATCCTGGAGATAGGAATGGAAATATCCTGGAGGAAGCAGAAGGATAGGGAAACACTGACTCTACCTCCACCTCCCTACTCTCATCCTTCCAAAGTACTTCTTACAGGCTAATAGAGGAAAACAGGGACAAAGTTTTCCATAGATGGTTAGAAAAGAAGGGATACTGCTGTTGTGACTGCCTTATATCAGGTCACATTTTCTCTCATGAACTAGAGAACTGTGTGGATGACAGAACCTTTAAAGTTGCTCCAGAAACAAACAAGGAAACAAAACAGGCCTGAATGGAGTGAACGAGTACTGGCCATTCAGTTCCGGGCATGACCTGACAAGATTTGTAGTTCTGGATTTTAGCAAATGAAGGCCAAAATGAATGTGACTGTTAGCCAGAAAGGCTTTATAGGAGTTAAAGTGGCAGTAAAAATACTAAACCCAGTGAAAGGGGGCCCATAGTTGACTCAAGCCAGAACAGAATGGGGATTCAGTTCTTAGGAAATCTTCAGACACGGTCCAAAGGAGAGTAACACTACTAGAAGTTCACAATTGGGTCAAGAAATTTGTCAAAGGGGTGAGTCAAAATTGTGCCCATACAAGTCACTGGTTCCTTTAAACTTTTCAAGTTGCTACTGTTAAGTAGAATAAATCCTATGTTCCAGGCCAGTGACCTAGAGTCTAGAACATTATGTGGAATTTTCTTTCCATTGTCCCTTCTCTACATGGGCATTTCCTCCAAACTATTCTATATTAGATATACTGGAAGTGTTTAAGTTTGTATTTTAATCCATAAATGGTAAGAAAATGAGAACCAAACTAAAGCTGGATTATAGGAGAAAATGGACATTACCTGGAAATTTTTTTTTTTTTTTTTTTTGAGTTGGAGTCTCACTCAGTCACCCAGACTGGAGTGCAGTGGCCGCTCCCGGCCACCGCAGCCTCGACCTGCTGGGCTCCGGCAATCCTTCCGCCTCAGTCCTTCCGAGTAGCTGGAACTAGAGGCGCACTCGCCCAGCTAATTTTTTGATTTGTTGTAGAGATGAGGTCTCGCTAAGTTGCCGAGGTCTCGCTAAGTTGCCCAGGTGGGTCTCGAACCCGTGGGCTCAGGTAATTCACTCACCTCAGCCTCCCAAGGCGCAGGATTACAGGCTGAGCCACCGAGCCCGGCTTACCTGGAAATTTTACACATCGCACTAAGACAACTCCTCTTGAATGTAATGAATTGTCTATCCATTCATTGCTTTGGGTAGTCTTCCATTGCAGAGTATCCGTGGGTGAGTGCGTGTGTATTGTGTGTATTTGTCTTTGAACATGAGGTAGTTGGATCTTCCTTTACATTATGTCTTCATAATGTAAGTGTGTGTGTTCTGAGTGTACTTATTGGAATATTGGTCTAGCCATCTCTTACTAGGAATTGTTTGTCTCATCCATAATGGTGCCCCCCCGTGCTGTTTTTTCTTTTATTTATTTATTTATTTATTGGTTAGAAAACAGTTTGGAGTAAATTGGAGAGAGAGAGTGAGAAAGAGGGTATTCACCTCCTCAAGGGAGGGGAGGGGGCCAAAGCTTAAGAAAATATGACTTGGCCATAGCTCAAAGAGCATATGGCTTCATCACCGCTTAGCAAGAGAATGGCCAAGTGATGTTTTTTCATTGAAAGGCCCTGCTGAAGCCATATCAATTGGACATAGATGAATACCTGGTTCAAAGGGGCCAATTTGCTCTCCTATCTCCAGAAATAAAAATGGATAATTATAAGAAAGCTATTCTTTTCCCATCTGCACATTCCTACCTTAGTTCATCCTATAAATCTTAATCTCTTAGAAATATTGTGGAGAATGTTTCTGCCCTTTTCTCAATTTTTTGGGAATTCATCCTTGTGGAGTTGATGGAATGACTTAATTAGTAAGTATGAGAAAAGGGTCATTGCATATGTCTGGTCACACCCTGCCCTTTGTTTTCCTTCTGTATGCATGCAGATGGAATGTTTTCACTTCCTGGATATCTCTCCAATAGAATAAGCTCACCAGGTCAAACCTCCTCCTGAGATGCAAGAAATGTAATTGCTGGATAATCTACCTGGACTAGGTGACTTTAATTGAAAGGAAAGTTGTAGAAAATGATATTTCAGCTGCAGGTCCAAGCCATATTCTTCAATCCAGTTTTACTGTGGCTATTTCTTGATTGGCTTAGCTTCCAGAAGGGAGAATACTGTGATTAATTGGTTGTATAATGTCCAAAATAATTGAGGTACCCAATCATTCTGGACTGATTTCTTGCATGATGGAGATGCAAATGAGGGCACTGTGGGGTAAATATCTTCCAACCTTTCATGTGGTTGGAAAGCATAGAAAATACATCTGTGGAACTAGAGAACAAAGCAGTTGTTCAGAGAGAAACAGAGTGAGGACATAAGGAGGGTTCTGATGGCTTCAGTCCCATTTGGGAACCCAGCTGCATTATACTGGCCTTAGGTTCTGTGAAGTTCCACTCATTCTTATACGGTATTCTGTTTTTGCTCAAGTTGCTTTATAATTTACAACCAATCCTAATTAATATACTCTCCGAATTTCATTATTCTCATCCATAAATGGCAATTTTAATACATGTCCTATGTATCTCACTTGTAGAACAAAATGAGATAATAGAGACAAACAAAACAAAACAAAACACAAACTCTTAAGAGTCTTTTTGATAGGCCTGGCTCGGTGGCTCAGTTTGTAATCCCATGCTTTGGGAGGCCGAGGTGAGTGAATTGCCTGAGCCCGCGGTATTGAGACCTGCCCGGGCAACTTGGCGAGACCTCATCTCTGCAATAAATAAATTAAAAAAAAAAATTAGCCGGGTGTGGTAGCACGCTCCTGTAGTTCCAATTACTTGGAAGGCTGAGGCGGAAGGATCGCCGGAGCCCAGCAGGTCAAGGCTGCGGTGGCTGGGAGCAGCCACTGCACTCCAGCCTGGGCGACAGAGTGAGACTCCAACTCAAAAAAAAAAAAAGAGTCTTTTTGATGATATCCCTGATAAGTGGTTGTCTAGCCTCTTACCTTGACAGGAAATCACTATTTCTTGAGGCAGTCTGTTCTCTTTTTGGAATTCTCTAGTTGCTAGAAAGTGGATATATATAGTAAATCAAAATTATCTTCCCTGTAACTTTATCTCATTTATCCTAATTCTTTCCTCTTGGGTCACACAGAATAAATGCAATTTCTCTTGTTCAGGACAGCTCTCAAAGTTTATGAAAACAGCTATTAAATTCTCACCTAAACCTTTTCCTCCATAGGCTAAATATTTTCAGATTGTTTAAGTATATGTCATTTCTCTTACCTGGAATAACCAAGTACATTTGAACATATGACTTGAAGAGAGAAAAAATTTTAATTAATTTCTAGTCACTGAAAAAGAAAAAAATTTGTTGATACAGAAATTGGCACAGTATTTACCCTTTTATAGTGTTTCTAAATCCCTGGCAAGTATCTTCAGGATTCAGAAAAAAATTAGACATTTCTGGGAATTCTTAAGTCACGAATTATTCTGTATTTTTCATGGTACTTATGTCTTTTAAAATAATGAGTGACCATAATAATGAGTGCATCTTTTTTTGTGATAAGGTTATACTAAAAATTTCAAAGTTATTCTGCAAAAATAAAGACATAATATGAAATGCATTTGATGAGAGTATATATTTTAATAACATGTAAAAAGATCTCTATCTGATGATAGGAAAAATTAAAAGAAAATAGAAAAAATTAAAAGAAGAGAAAATTATCGCTAAGTAAGCACCACATAAAATCGATTAAAAAATTGAAGATAATATAAATATTTTAAAGTTATGTCTGTGCATGGTGGCACATCTTGTAATTCCCACAGTTTGAGAAGCCAGAGCAGGAAGATTGCTTGAGCCCAGGAGTTTGAGATCAGTCTAGCCAGCACAAAGAGACCTTTCCTTTATAAAAAATAAAAAATTTTAAAAATTAGGGGACATGGTGGTGTGTGCCTGAAGTCCCAGCTATTTGAGAGGTTGAGGTGGAAGGATCACCTCAGCCCAGTAATTTGAGGCTGCAGTAACCATGATTTTGCCACTGCACTCAGAGTGAGACCCTGACTCAAAACAAAAAGTTAATTTTTAAAAATTTTATTTATTTATTTATACATACATAGAGTGCTTTATTCTGTTGTCCACCCTAGAGCACAATCACATGATCACAGCTTATTGCAGCCTCAAACTCCTGGGTCCCTAACAATCCTTTGTCTCAGCCTCCCAAGTAGCTAGGACTACAGGCATGCGCTACCAAGCTTGGCTTTTTTTTTTTTGAGTTAGAGTCTCACTCTGTCGCCCAGACTGGAATGCAGTAGCCGCTCCCAGCCACTGCAGCCTCGACCTGCTGGGCTCTGGCGATCCTTCTGCCTCAGCCTTCCGAGTAGCCGGAATTACAGGCGCGCACTACCACTCCCGGCTCATTTTTTGATTTATTGTAGGGATGAGGTCTCACTGCCCAGGTGGGTCTCGAACCCGCGGGCTCAGGCAATCCACTCACCTCAGCCTCCCAAAGGCGCGGGATTATAGGCTGAGCCACCGAGCCCGGCTAAGCTTGGCTATTTTTAAAAAATCTTTTGCAGAGACAGGGTCTCACTGTGTTGCCCAGGCTGGTCTTGAATTCCTTGCCTGAGTGAGAGGCAAGATGGCAACAGAACTGGTCTGAATGTGAGAGTCTCCGCAAATAAAGACACTCTGTGTGAGTGGGTGTGTGCTGGTGGATGAGTGAAAGTCCATCTGAGGGGAGACTTGGGTTCATGGACCCGGAGCTCTCCTCTGGAGGTGACTGCAACCCACCACAGCACTGAGATTGTGGCCCCTGGCACAGGATCATCTGCCATTCTTGGGGCTCTCTTGAAAGGAGGCAGCAGAGAACATCTGCTCCTCATCCTGACACCTGGCCCATGGCATCACCTGCAGCAACAGACTGGGCACAAGCAGCAGAAACCATGGAGAAGGCAGGGTGTGGAAATCTGGAATGGAACCCTGCCACCAGTGAGGAGACACTGACTGGTGCTGTCTTCTCTGTCCTGGGATCAGCCTGAGACCTGCATTGCCCTGCCCAGCTCTGTCTAGCCTCCAGCCTAGGACCCAGAGACTATCCCCTGATTGGACTCAGAGAGAGAGAGGTGCCCTTCCCCCATGCTGGTACAGACACCGACACATCAGATTTGAGTGGAAGACTTGACAGCAGCAGCAGCAAACAAGTCGGGTGAGTCTCAATCTGATCCATCCTCCTCCTACAGTCATCTGTGGGGCATCTGACCCATGCTGAGAGCAACCCTACCAGCCTGTGTTGAGAGTGGAGGGGATGATCTGGTGACAGGAGCTGCTTCTTAATGTGGCAGCAGCACCCGAAAGAAAACTGGAGTTACAGAAACAGCCACATAACAAGTTTTGTTTGTTTGTTTGTTTTAACTTTTTTTCTCTCTTTCTGTTTTTGTTTATGTTTTCATACATGCTTTATTTCTGTTATTTTAATGTTCTTTTTTAGATTTTCTGTATCAGTATTTTTGAGGGCGAGTACATCAACAAAGGGTTTTTTGTTTGTATGATTGTATATTTTTGTTTTTATTTGTTTTTACTGTCTTTTTTTCTCTGTTTATTTTTTAGTTGGTATACCTATCTGTTTTCCTTCTTCTCTCTCTCCATCTTCTTCCTTTTTTTTTCCATTTTTTTTCTTTCTCTTACCTCATTTTGCTTTCAGGGGGAAAACATACACCCCACTGCATAGACAGATTGTAAAGTGGTGGGAAGTGGGTTCCAGGGTCCCACACAACTGTCAGCAGATACTGGGATCTGCAGATAGCTTCTGAATCACAGCTCCTCCCTTAATTAAATCTCATAACTGCAAAAAGAACAACCCCATCCCCAGTCCAGCTTCAAAATTAAACAAAGCCAGAGGATCTACATAAGAAAGAACAGGAGTTTGAGCAAACAGAAGTAAAAGCTATCCCCCCATCACTGAACAACAGAATTAAAGAACAGGTAAAACAAAAAAGGGGAGAGCAGGGGAACCAACACAAATGAAGAAAAACCAAAGGAAGAATATGGGTCTCATACACACCTCTTGGAGGACAACAACTGAGAATATAGACTTAGAACTTAAACAATGAAGAGCACCCAGAATGACTGGTCCCAAAGCACAAATCCAAATATCAAGTTATTAGTAGATAGAATAAACAGAAATGCAGAGAGACAAGAGCAAAGAATGAAGGAGTTGATAACTGAGATAACAGTAATAAAGAATACAGTGAATGAAATAAATACCAAACTGGCAAGTATGGAAAGCAGAATTAACCAAGCAGAAGAAAGAATCTCAGAGCTTGAGGACCAAAATATGGAACTAACCCAAACTATTAAAAACATAGAAAAGAAGCTTAAAAAGATAGAACAAAGCCTCCAAGAGATGAGCAATTATGTCAAGAAGCTGAATCTAAGATTAATTAGGCAGATAGAGAGACAGAGACCACCTTGGAGCAAACATTCCATGAAATTATCCAAGAAAACTTTCCTCATCTCATCAGAGACATGACCATTCAAACACAAGAGATTCAGAGAACCCCTGCAAGACAACAAGTGAGAAGACCAACTTCTAGACACATAGTAATTAACTTACACAAAGTAGATATAAAAGAAAAAATTCTAAAAGTAGCAAAAGAGAAAGGTCAGACTACCTATTGGGGAAGATTTATTAGAATAGCAGCAGACTTATCTACAGAAACACTTCAGGCTAGGAGAGATTAGAGTCCAATCTTCAAAGTTCTCAGAGATAAACAATTTCAACCAAGAATTACCTATCCAGCTAAGTTAATGGATTGAAAGAATCAACATTGTTAAGATGTCCATTCTACGTAAGCAAGCTATAGATTTAACACAATACCCATTAAGTTACCAGCAGCATTCTTCTCCAAACTGGAAACAATACAAGAATTCATATGGAAACATACAACTGTGAATAGCCAAAACAATCCACAGCAAACAAAAACAAAAACAAACCACCCCCCCAAAAAACGGGAGGTATTTCACTCCCAGACTTTAAACCTTATTATAAAGCTACAGTAATCACAACAGCCTGGTATTGATATAAGGACCGACATATAGACCAATGGAACAGGATAGAGATTCCAGAAGCAAAATCTCAATTTCTCAACCAACTCATCTTCAACAAAGCTTTCGCCATCAATCACTGGGGAGAGGAGACCTATTCAATAAATGGTCCTGGGAAAACTGGCTGACCATATGCAGAAGATTAAAACAAGATGTGTACCTACCACCATACACAAAAATTAATTCTAAATGAATCAAAGACCTAAATGTATAACCTCAAACCATGAGAACCTTAGAAAATGCAGGAGACACCCTTTGGAAATTGGAACTGGCATCCAATTTCTGATCAAAACCCCAAGTGCCCATGTCACAAAAGATAAGATAAGCAAGTGGGACCTCATTAAACTGACAAGCTTCTACAAAGCCAAAGAAACCATCAAGAGAGTAGGAAAACAGCCCATAGACTTGGAAATAATATTTGCCAACAATATATCTGACAAAGTCCTAACATCTAGGATCTTATGTGCTAAAAAGAAAAAACAAACAGCCCCATTACGAAGTGGGCAAAAGATCTAGGCACTTCTCAAAAGAAGATTTTTGAGCAACCAACAGACACATGAAAAAATGCTCAGACTCACTAGTCAGCAAAGAAACTCAAATTAAAACCACACTGAGATACCACCTAACGCCAGTCAGGATGGCCATCATCAATAACTTAAAAAGTAACAGATGCTAAAGAGGATGTGGCTAAAAGGGAACACTTCTACACGGTTGGTGAAAGTGTAAACTAGAACAACCTCTGAGGAAAACAGTTTGGTGATTCCTAAAAGATCTAAAAATTAACCGTCCATACGACCCTGCAATCCCCCTACTGGAAATATACTCAGAGGAATTCAAATCACTCTATGAAAAAGATATCTGCACACACACATTTATTGCAGCATTATTCACAATAGCAAAAACATGGAACCAACTGTGCTGCCCATTGAAAGAGGACAGCATAAAAAAAAAAGTGATACATATACATGATGAATGTCACACAGTCATAAAGAAGGATAAAATTTTGAACTTCACAGCAACTTGTTTGGACTTAGAGTTTATAATACTGAGTGATCTATCACAGAAACAAAGAACTGAGTACCACATGCTCTCACTTATAAGTGGACCTTGAACAATTATCATAATAGTATAATACAGGAATTGGCAATATTGGAAAACCACCAGGGGAGGGAGGGGGCACACCCCATCAACAAGGGTACCTGTATAAGGAACATTTGTATACTTAACCTTGAATTGTACTCCACATCTTTAAAATTAAGAATAAAAATATTAAAAAGAGAACTGGCCTCAAGCAATCCTCCCACCTTGGTTTCTGAAAGTGCTGGAATTACTGGCATGAGCCACCACCTGCAGTTAAAAGTTATTCTTAAAATAAAAATTTTAAATACATAGAGCATGAGTTGCCCTATCTGATAGCCTTGACTAATATTCCAAATTATTTTTGATAATTCAGACTTTAGATCAGTTTCTGATTTCATGTTGGAATATTCCACAAAAATTCATATCCTCTTTGCAGTTCCTCCATTAAAATATTTACAAGGAGGATTTCTGGTTCTAGACAAATGGAAGTAGCTTCATTCCTCATAGGTCCTCCTCTTACAATGAAAACACCCTGGGTATAACTCAACAAACAAGCATAGAAAGACTCTAACATTGAAAAGAAGAAAATGAACTACTTAGGAACCTGGAGATCTGAGGAATGACCAACATGGTGCTGAGATTCCTGGATTTCCTTATTGCCTCCCATATACACAAGACAGGTTCCTATGGAAGCTTACAACTTGGAACCAGCAACAACAACAAAAAACCGTACAAAACAAAACAAACAAACAAAAATTTTCCAAGACAAGCCTATTCATTTTCCACAGCCAAAATTTTCTGGCAAGACCTGCCCTATTCCAGCCAAACACCAGTGGAAAAACTCTACTCCTCCCTTTCTTGAGGTTTCTAGGACTGAGCAAGAAGCTAATTTTTCACCCCACTCACTGGAAGCAGGCAGCAGCACTTTGATTCCTTACAGGGTGGCTTTTGTTGACTGAGCAGGAAGTTGATTTTCCATCTTTTGCCTTGTGCCAGCAGGGTTTAACAATGAGCTGAGCTCATACCTATAGTGAGACTCAATGAGACAGATGCAGGGCTTGTCCCAGCTATGCTTCAGTTCAGTGTCACTGGGGACTGACAGGAGGCTGAGTCTCCACTCTTACCCAGCATTAACAAGATTGAACAAGGATATGTGATTCAAGTTAACACTCCACTTAGCCGACCTTTCCAGGTAAGCAAAGTCCATTGGGTTTCTGAGTCTCCACTCCTATCTGGTATCAATGAGACAGAAGAAAGTGGTGGAGGCAAAGATAGTTGGAACTCTGCTTAACCCCTCTCCTTCTCTGGTATCAGGGAGATGGAGCAGAGAGTTGAAAGCTGAATTTACTTCCCAATCCTGCTTCAAAAATGGTGTGAGTCAGCTGTCTGCTTTTCCCCTTTCTGGTGGCACCTCCACTTAGAAGCATCAAGATGGTGTGAGAGGGTGCCTCACTTTCACTGGGAAGGTGTCAACAGGGATGAGGAGTAGCTGAACTTCCACCCCACATGCTGAGTTGAATTGTATCCCCCACCCTAAATTCATGTCTGTATTTGTGGGTAGGACCTTTAAAGGTGTAATTACATTAAAAATAGGCTATTAGGATGGGCCCTAATACAATCTGATTAGTGTCCTTGTAAGAAGAGGCGATTAGGACGCACAAAGAGACACCAGGGGTATATGTGCACAGAGGGACAACTACGTGAGGACACAATGGAAAGGCTGGCCATCTGCAAGCCAAAGAGAGAGGCCTCAGAGGAAATTAATCCTGCCAACACCTTGATATTGGACTTTTAGCCTCCAGAACTGTAAGAAATTAAATTTATGTTATTTAAATTACCCAGTCTGTGGTATTTTGTATACTTCAACAGGAAGACTATTGCTTAAATAGGAATATCAAATAAAACAGGATCCAGAGTCTTATAATATCCAAAATATTCAGGATATAATTTATCATAATTCATCATACCAAGAACCAGGAACATTTTGAATGAGAAAATTAACAGATGCCAAAATCAAGATGAATCAGATGTTGGAGTGATCTAACATGAATTTTAAAGCAGTCATCATAAAAATGCTTTAACCAGCAATTAAAAATTATTTTGGCACAAATAAAAAATAAAAAATAAATAACTTACAAAAAAAAGAACCAAATAGAAATTATAGAATTAAAAAATAGGCAGGCATGGTGCCTCATACCTGTAATCCCAGTACTTTGGGAGGCCAAGGCAAGAGAATTGCTTGAGGCCAGGACTTTGGTACCAGCTAGGATAACATAGTGAGACCCTATCTCTACAGAAAATTAAAAAATTCACTGGGCATGGTGGCATGTGCCTATAGACTCAGCTTCTTGGGAGACTGAGTAGAGAGGGTCACTTGAGCCCAGGAGTTTGAGGCTGAGGTGAGCCATGATTGTGCCTCTGGACTCTAGTCTGGGTAACAGAGTGAGACCCCAACTCAAAAAAAAAAAAAAGCTAAAAAAAAAAACTTGGTGGATGGTTTCAATAGTGTAGTAGAGATGGATAAAGATAGAATTGGTGAACTTTAGGACACATCAATAGAATTTACCTAACCCGAACAATAGAAAATAGAAGGGAATAACAACAACAACAACAACAACAACAACAACAAAAAGACTCAGGAACCTGTGGGACAATAACAAAAGAGATAACATTTGTATCATGGGAGTTTCAGAAGTAGAGAAGAAAGAATATAAGACTGAATAAGTACTTGAAGAAACAGTTTGCCAGAACTGTCCCAAATTTGGCAAAAGACATAAACCTATAAACTTAAGAGGCTGAGTGAACTCCAAATAGGAGACATCTATGCCAAAAATTCCAATTAAATTTTTGAAAAGTTTATTTAAAAATCTTGAAAGCAGCCAGAGAGAAATGGCAAATCCCTTACAGAGGTATACCAGTTTGAATGACAGCAGATTTCTTATCTGGCAACCATGGAGGGCAGAAGGAAGTGGCACAACATTTTCAAGTACTGGGGGAAAAATTGTCAACTCTATTTCTGGTGAAAATATCCTTCAGTAAAGTGTAGCATTTAAAAACATTTTCATATAATGAAAAGCAGAATTTATTAACTATAGTCATCATGCATTTTAATCATGTGCTGGCCTAGCCATTGCTGCATGATTTTATATTGATTATTCCTACTGAAACTATTTTAGCGTTTTTAGTCTTTACAGTTGTCAACAATATGTGAATCTTGGGTTGGTTTTTATTTTAATACATTTTTACCGTATGTAGTTTTATTTTGAATTGTTTTTCCTATTGGTAATTATTATGAATTGCTGGTTTGTAATTACTGTCTGTCTAATTCATTATATAACTTAAACAATTCCTTCAGATATTTCAAAATTATCAATCAAAAGCTAATCAAAATAATTTCAGGCTAGGTGCGATGACTCATGCCTGTAATCTCAGCACTTTGGGAAGCCATGATGGAAGGAATGATGGAACCCAGAAGTTTAAGACCAGTCTGGGCAACTTAGCAAGACCTTGTCTCTAAAAGTAAATAAATAAACATGCCAGGTATGGTGGCATATACTCAGGAGGCTAAGGCAGAAGTGAAAGGATCACCTGATCATAGGATGTCAATGCTTTGGTGAGCTGTGATCATGCCAATACACTCCAGTTTGGGTGACAGAGTGAGATTCCAACTAAAAAAACAAAACAAAACAAAAGCTACAATTTTTGTTTAAACCACTGTACAGCAGAGATCCTCAATACTCAGACCACAGACTGCTACCAGTCCATGGTCTGTTAGGAACTGAGTCACACAGAAGGAGGTGGGTGGCAGTCAGTGAGGGAAGCTTCATCTGTATTTACAGTCATTCCCCATTGCTTGCATTACTGCCTGAGCTCTGTCTTCTGTCAGATCAGTGGTGGCATTAGAGTCTCACAGGAGCATGAACCCCACTGTGAACTGCACATGTGAGGGATCTATGTTGTGTGCTACTTATGAAAATCTAATGCCTGAAGATCTGAGGTGGAGTTGGAGTGACGATAGGGCTGCAAATACAGATTAACTAGCAGCGAGGTTTGACTGCACAGAGACCATAATAAATTAATTGTTTGCAGACTCAAATAAAAACCCTATCCATGAGTTGATGTACTTCAATTGTATAGCTGCATCTGGTGGCAGGCTTTAAGTCAGAATTTGACACTTATTTTAGTCTGTGCATGGCCCGCCCATTATTTTATTTACCATTTTTGGCCATACCTCTTTCTTGCACTGTGCACTTGTCTCAGTCACAGTTTTGTTAAACTCACAAGCTAACCCTAGCCAAAATGAATAAAAAACAAACATCACTGGAGAGCTTCTTTGAAAAAGGGAAAAGACCCAATGATGAGACAGCAGAAGACACTAAGACTGCCAACAAAAAGAAAACTGCATTTAAAATAAAACACCAAGAGTTTTACTTAAGTTATGGGTTCATTGCAACAGGTGATTCACATTCTCAAGCCCATTTTGTGTATGTGGCAACTGGTGATCCACCGAAGTCATGAAATCTTCAAAAGTGCTGTGCCACATGGAGACCAAGAACCGTGCATTAAAAGACAAGCCCTTGGAGTTTTTCAAAAGAAAAAAACAAAAGTGAACACAAAAAACAGGAGCAATTATTAAAGGCCATCACTTCATCAAATGTGTCTGCACTGACAGTATCATGCTTAGTGACTGACCACATTACTAAAGCTTAGAAGCCTTTTACTATTGGTGAAGAGTTGATCCTGCCAGCTGTTAAGGACATTTGTTGTGATCTTTCAAGAGAGGCTGAAGTTCACATGGTGACACATGTCCCTGTTTCAGCTAGCACCATATCTAGATGAATTGATGAAATAGCAGAAGATATTGAGACACAATTGTTTGGAAAGGATTAATGAATCGCTGTGGTACACAGTCCAGGTTGTCGAGTCTACTGATGTTGACAACAAAACAATGATGCTTATTTTTGTGTGATATATTTTTCAGGAGGATGTGCATGGGGATATGTTATGTGCACTTTTGTTGCCAGCCAATACCACAGCTGCAGAACTATTCAAGTTGTTGAATGATTACATACCAGGAAAGCTGAATTGGTCATTTTGTGTCAGTATATGCACAGACAGAGCAGCTGCCATAACTGGATGGATGGCTTTCTCGAGTCACTCTCAGGTCAAAGATGTCACTTCTGAATGTGAGTCTCTGCAATGTGTCATCCATAGAGAAATGTTGGCTTGCTGAAAAAATGTCATCTGAATTAAACAACATTTTGCAGGATGTGATGAAAATTATCAACCACATTAAAGTACATACCCTTAACTCAAATCTGTTGGGGCAGCTCTGTGAGGAAATGGGTGCAGAGCATACACGTCTTCTCTTATACACAGAAGAGAGATGGTTTTCTAAAGGAAAATCACTGACCAGAGTTTTCGAGTTATGAGAGCTGCTCCAGAGATTTCTTTTAGAAAAACAGTCACTGCTGGCAGCCCATTTTAGTGACTCAGAATGGGTTGCAAAATTTGCTTAGTTGTGTGACATATTCAACCTGCTCGACAAACTCAATCTGTCACTTCAGGGGGAATGACAACTGTCTTCAAGTCAAGGGATAAAGTGGCTACATTCAAAGCCAAACTGGAGTTATGGAGCAATGAGTGAACGTTGAAATTTTTGACAAGTTTGAAACATTAGCAGGATTTTGAAAGAGACTGAGCCAGGGCCTTCTTTCTCCCCGTTGATGCGTAATCACCTATCTCAGCTTTCAAAAGAGTTTGAGCATTACTTCCCAACCACAAAAGACTCCCGAACTGGGAAGAAATGGATCTGCAACCCATGTGTGAGTAAGCCAGGTGAATCAACTTTGCGCTAGAAGAGGATCAACTGCTTGAGGTCGCAAATGACAGTGGCCTTAAAAGTATATTTGAGACAACTTCAAATTTCCATACATTCTAGATTAGAGTCAAATTGGAATATTCCAAGATTGCCACAAAAGCACTGAAAGCCTGCTTCCATTTCCAACATCCTATCTTTGTGAAGCAGAGTTTTCTTCAGTGACAGCAACCAAAACAGGATTATGGGGTAGATTGGACATAAGCAACACACTTTGTGCATCACTGTCTCCCATCACCCCACATGGAACTGTCTAGTGCAGGCAAACAAGCTCAGGGTTCCCACAGATTCTGCATTGTGGTGAGTTGTCTAATTATTTCATTATAAATTACAATGCAATAATAGAAATAAATATTTCATTATGTTTTACAATGTAATACTAATATAAATAAATAGCTTATTATATATTACAATGCAATAATAATAGAAATAAAACATACAATACATGTAATGTGCTTGAATCATCCCCAAAACTTCCCTACTGCCCTCCCACCTGTGGACAAATTGCCTTCCATGAAATGGGGCCCTGATGCCAAAAAGGTGGGGACTGCTGCTGTAGAGTGCCAGGAAGCCCTTGGACAAAATAAATATGAGACAGGCCAGAGTCTTCCATGTAACTGCTTCCTTCATTCATGGATCTAAGAATTTGGCCAACTATTATTAGGATAGTCATTTAACAAGTTTTATGTATTTCCATTACCAAGAAATAATTTGCATATGTTGTGATAAAGGAAAGACACGAAAAAGAGGAGTTATTTTTTAACTTTTATATTTTGCCCTCACTTATTGTTTTGCTGTTTGCTATTTAATTATATCCCTGTAAAAGAAAAACAACAGGAACCTGCCTCTCAGTGTACCAAATGAGAAAGACAAAGTCATAATTGGTTGACATCATTGTCAGTCATCTTGTCTATAAAAGATAGAGGCAGGTTGCCTACCTGTGAAATGATGAACAGGGTAGGTCTATGGAGCCCAATCTTTGATGCTTCTCTTTCTTATTCTAGTTTTCCCCAGATTTCTTGAAACCTAACACTGATAATGTCTAAGCATGAGTAGAAAATAAAGAGAAGTTGTTGAAAACCATTCTGATTAATCTTTGTTTTTTGGGAGGTCTGAATCTTGACATGCCTTTTAAGAACAGCCTATTCATTAATTTGAAGGCGAGGCAAGGAGAAGGAAGGCTCCTTTGATCTTGGGCAAAATTTATCCTACGATACTTAAAGAATAGTTAGTGTTTCTGAAAATGTGGCTCTCAGTCTTTCAAATCTTCAGATCAGTTTGTGCAGTGGCTACTGATTATCTGCTCTGTAGGCTGAGCAAAGGGCAAAGAGGAAAGAGGAAAGAATCTCTTTAAGGTTAAACAAAGTGAAAATTTCTTGCTTAGAATTTGTCAAGGTAAGGCAAGGCTGATAGATTTCCGCCAGTAAGAAAACAATGAGCTGCTGTTTTTTAGATTCAGGCAGTTTATTACTCACTTAGACAGTAAAAGCAAGAGTGGCCAAAGGTGCCAGCCTCTGGTGTCCCTTGGACTGGATGGCACCGATACAAAAGAGGACAGATTACTGCCTCTTGGATGACAGAGTACCTTGTTGCTGAGGAAGTAATGTCATCCTTCAGCTATGCAGTTTTATAGCCTACAGCTGTACCCTAAGGAAGATGAGGCCAAAGTCTCAGACTTCATCAGAACACAGGAGGTGATGAGAAACAATGGAGAAACTTGTGTCAGCTCCTCACAAGCCTCCCATGATTTCCTGTTTTAGGACCAAAAAGCATTCCACCATGACTTAGATCAGCTGCAGTCAAGTCTTGCTGACGTGGCCTATGTGGAGATATGCAAGGGCAACATGCAGATGGGCAGGGCGCTGTGGTAGAACCATTCCCTTATATTTAGTTTCTGCAGCCATTTATGTGACTGCGACTTCATTAATCAAAACTAATAGCTTTGGCTTGAATAAATTATTTCTTGAGATCAAAAGAAAGTCAAGCAGAATGATCATTCCTGTCAAAAGAGGTTAAATTAATAGATAAGATTTCACTAAACTGGAAAGTCACTGATTGGTTTAAATCCTAAATTGTGACCCTAAATACATCTCAGTCACCTCACGGGACCCAGTTATTTCACTCTGTATTTCCACTCTCCTGTCCCCCAAGCCTTTTCTCCATATGCTTGCCTTGCTTTATGGAACAAACATTGGCGAATGAGAGACAAAAGGCAGGGAGAATTCAGTTAAAATAAAAATTGCCTGCCTTTTCATCTCCTGAAGGATGGTTCTGTTACACAGTGGTTTCATACAGTCTTCTTGAGATGTCCTCTGAGACTAAGCACCCAACTATATGCACTGTGAAGCTATAACCAGCTTATAAACATAACACCAAGGATCTTCCTCCCTCTGGCCTTCTCTCCCCCTTTCTCCTCACTACTGCTTTTGTAGGACTGTATTTCCCCCAGTAAAATTTTAGCCTGTGTACTTGTCTCAGACACTGTATTCTAGGATATCCGGGATAAAGCAGTCTCTAATATTTATTTTTAAATATTCATTATGAAACATTTCAAACATTTTTCTGACCCCTTTCCTCTCCTTTTTGTCCTTTTATTAACTTGTTGTAGAGACTATATCAGTTGTCCTATAGAGTGACCCACATTCTAGATTAATTTATTTCTTCTTTGTGGTGTCATTCAACTTGTTCCTCTAACCCTCATGTTTCCTGTAAGCCTGTAAGTGGGAAGTCAGACTTAATGCTTGATTAGATTTCTTTGTTTTTGTTGTTGTTTTGTAGATAACATTTCATCGTTGTGCTGAGTGCTTCAGATTTGGAAGCACCCATTATCTGGGGTCCCACTTGGAATGATACTTAGATAATTTGACTCAGGCAGTGTGGGTCTGATCTCTTTCATAGAGTTCTTAACAAACTGTTCATCTAATGGTTTTACTCATTGATGATTATTGCCTGAATCATTTATTACATGAAAGATTGCTAAATGGTGGTTTTCCATTCTTATCATTTCTTTCACATTAATTACAAAAAAGAACTTTCTCTCAATAACTATTTGGCTTCAATCAGAAAAGGTAAATCAGGAAAATAGGTTCCAGTTCTTTTTTTTAATGAACATTTTGTGAAATAGAGAGTTAGTGCTAGTTACTTGTAATAGTATCCAATGAAGGAACACATTGATTATGTTTCAAACAAATGCATTCATTATTTTTTTTTTTTTGAGTTGGAGTCTCACTCTGTCGCCCAGACTGGAGTGCAGTGGCCGCTCCCGGCCACCACAGCCTCGTCCTGCTGGGCTCCGGCGATCCTTCCGCCTCAGCCTTCCGAGTAGCCGGAACTACAGGCGTGCGCAACCACGCCCGGCTAATTTTTGATTTATTGTAGAGATGAGGTCTCGCCAAGTTGCCCAGGCGGGTCTGAACCCGCGGGCTCAGGCAATCCGCTCACCTCAGCCTCCCAAAGGCGTGGGATTACAGGCTGAGCCTCTAAGCCCGGTTCATTATTATTATTATTTTTTTGATCCTTAAATTGTCCCATCTTTGGCCAAAAAAGCTCCTTAATGTTGCTTTCTGTGTTCCTTGATACATTTATTTGTTGTTAATAGTTTCCTTGTTTTGTGGTACAAGTTATCGTGTTCTCATCTGGTATATATCCAGCCCCACACTTGAAGTCAGACATTCCCTTGGGCAGCTTTGGTGTTAGAGCCTGATCAATCAATTAGCTGCTATTGCTTGTGGTCAGAGAGAGAGAGGCAGAAGCTGGGAGAAAATGGGTGTTTATTCTGAAAACTGGAAATCAGGGAACAGGTTTGGGTATTGACCAAAAAACCTGTTTGCTGATGCAAATTTTACATTCAGTTTTATAGCTAAGACAGGCAATGTCTTATTTATTTAAACTATTGATTAACAGTGTCTACATGTCTCATGCCATACCCAAAGTTCCTTTTTAATCAGCATTTAGTCTTTTCAGCACCTACTGGCATAAACCTCTGTCTAGACATTATTAGTCTTATTTTTTAAAGCAATCCTGAACTGAACCTTTTCTATTTAGTTATAATAGCAAGTTCTGTTTCACATATGACCTAATCAATGATTATATAAGACATGAATTTAAACTGAATACCACAAAAGAGATTACATTTAAATAAATGAGTACACTTTAAGGGTTTCAAGGAGTTTCCTTTGAGTCTCTTATCTCTTGAAGGTCTTTTCAGAAACATAACTTTTTCATTTCTCACAGGCTGCTATTTTCTTCAGAACAGTTTGTTAAATAAATGGCCTCCCAAACCAGTGTGCCTTTGTAAAACTTTTATTTTGGTTGTTTTAAATAACCAAAACAGTCACTTCTTAGCCTGTTGCATTGGTTTCTTTTAGCTGAAATTTGTATTCGAAACCTGAACGACTGACATTATTTTATTTGTTATAAAAATGAAAGCTTACATATCTAAAATTTTATTCTAAGGCAGTAACTTTAGAACCAAGTGTTTTTTAGTTAATAAATAAAGCTGTAACTGCTTTTACATTTTCATTTTAAGCTTACTTTTAAATTATTGATAAAAGGAGATGTACATCGTTTATTATAAGTATACCTAAAATGGATTTAATAACTATATACCAGTGTTTCATTTTCCCAGATGGTATCATTTATATTCAAATTTTCTCAAAATAGTTGAAATGAGGGATATAAATAAAATCTCAAATGCTTTCATATCAACTCAAATAAGAATATAAATTTCATCAGAGCTGCTAGAGTAAAATCTTTGAAATAGTTTTAGAAATGTCAGGGTCTGATCTGAGCCATAGATTTGAGTTTTAGCTTTGAATAAGTGAAGGACTATAATTTTAGGTGTTAGCAGCCTCCTGTGTAAGAATATATGACATTCAAGAAATTAAATGTAAATTGCTATTTGGCAGTAATTCTCATAGTGAGGTATGAGGACCCCCAAGTGTTACTGAGACCCCTTCAGGGACTTTGCAAGGTCCTCCCTTTTTCAACCAGGAATTTGTACAAGATCTGACTTTCTTCCCGTCTTAAGTATTCAACAGATTGAATGCAGAAGCAGAATATCATAATCCAACTCTTTCCATTGAGCCAGATAGCAGAGAGATTTGCAAAAAAAAGTGAAAACACCACTTTTCTCACTTAGTTTTTAAAAATGTAGTCATTCATAAAAATAATCTTTACAGTAACATATAATGAGTTTAAAATAAATAAATAGCCGGGCTTGGTGGCTCTGCCTGTAATCCCGCGCCTTTGGGAGGCTGGGGTGAGTGGATTGCCTGAGCCCGCGGGTTCGAGACCTGCCTGGGCAGCGAGACCTCATCTCTATAATAAATCAAAAAATCAGCTGGGCGTGGTAGCACGCACCTGTAATTACAGCTACTCGGAAGGCTGAGGCGGAAGGATCACTGGAGCCCAGCAGGTCGAGGCTGCGGTGGCCGGGAGCGGCCACTGCACTCCAGTCTGGGTGACAGAGTGAGACTCTGACTCAAAATAAATAAATAAATAAATAAATAAATAAATAAATAAATAAATAAACAAACAAATACATATCAAACATTTTTCTGTTTTAAATTTTAATATGGTAGACATGGCCATTTATAACCCACACAAACAAAAACTTTTTACATTTCTCAATCATTTTTAAGAATGTAAAGAGATCTTGAGACCAAAAAGTATGAGAAGAGCAGCTTTAAGATATTTTACATTATTTGTTTATTAGTTGTAAGTATACACAGACAGAAATATATTTTAATATATATATTATAGAAATACTTTAATAGTCATAGAATTTATAAATTTAATTATTTCAAGTTAACTTTGCTTAAAGATATCTTTGAATATTAGATATGATGTCCAACCATAATTTACATTTGTCCCTTAGAAATATACGATTCATGGCCGGGTGCAGTGGCTCAAACCTGTAATCCCAGAACTTTGGAAGGTCGAGGCAAGAGGATTGCCTGAGCCCACAGGTTCGAGACCAATCTGGGCAACATGGTGAGATCTCATTTCTACAATATACCAAAAAATTAGCCAGGCATGATATCGTTCCTGTAGTTCTGGCTACTTGGAAGGATCATCTGAGCCCAGCAGGTCAAGGCTGTGGTGGCCAGGAGCATGCCACTCACTCCAGCCTGGGCGTTAGAGTGAGACTCCAACTCTTTTTTTTTTTTTTTTTTTTTTTTTGAGTTGGAATCTCACTCTGTCACCCAGACTGGAGTGCAGTGGCCGCTCCCGGCCACCGCAGCCTCAACCTGCTGGGCTCCAGCGATCCTTCCGCCTCAGTCTTCCAAGTAGCTGGAACTACAGGCGCACGTTACCACGCTCGGCTAACTTTTGATTTATTGTAGATATGAGGTCTGTCCAAGTTGCCCAGGCAGGTCTCGAACCCACGGGCTCAGGCAATCCACTCACCTCGGCCTCCCAAAGTGCTGGATTATAGGCTGAGCCACAGAGCCCTGCCTCTCTTTTTTTTAAAAGAGTAGTTTTAGGTTCAGAGCAAAAAGGACAGAGTTCTCCTGTTTCCCGGGCCCTAGTACCTGTACAGCCTCCTTGACTATCAACATCCAGTAACTGAGTAACATGTTTGTTACTTTTTTTCCCAGTGGAATCTACTCTGTTGCCCAGGCTGGAGTGCAGTGGCATGATCATGACTAGCCACAGCTTTGACCTCTGGGCTCAGGTTATCATTCTGCCTCACTCAGCCTCCAGAGTAGATGGAACTATAGGTGTGTGCCACCATGCCTGGCTAATTTTTTGATTTTTTTGTAGAAATGAGGTCCTGCTGTGTTGCCCAGACTGATCTCAAATGCCTGGGCTCAGGCAATCCTCTCACTTTGGCCTCCCAAAGTACTGAGATTACAGGCATAAGCCACTGTGCTCAGCCTTATTTGTTACTATTAATGAACCTACATTGACACATACTTATCATGCAAAGCCTAGAGTTTACATCAAGGCTCACTCTTCATGTTGTATATTATATAGGTTTGGACAAATGCATAATTACATCTATTACCATTATCATATCATACAGAATAGTTTCATTGCCTCAAAAATCTTCTGTGCTTCACTTATTCATCCCTCCCTCCTCCTAACCTCTGGTAACCACTAATCTTTTTACTGTCTCCATAGTGCTGCCTTTTAAGACTTCGGCTGATTTTTAAATACATTTGATGAGTCTTAGTGACAAAGTCAGGTCAGACTTAGCAAGCCTTTTTGTATGTGTAACTTGCCTCTCGATATAATAAAAGTCATACACACCTGCCTTTGTTATTTATTCAAGCACATTCCATTCCAGACTGTCCTAGTGACCATGAACTCCATGTGTTTAATTTCTGGTCATGGTACCAATTAGTTCCTGACTGTTATTTGATGAGGGTGCCACACTAACACTCTCCTCTGAGGGAGGGATGAATAAGTGAAGCACAGAAGATTTTTAAGGCAATAAAACTATTCTGTATGATATGATAATGGTAATACATGTAATTATGCATTTGTCCAAACCTATATAATATAGTAACTGCTCTTGAAATTAAGTCCTTAAGTACTGGCAGAAAAGAGCTTACCTTACAGAAATGATTTCAGTGAAAAATAAGAAAAGTTGGCACATATCCCCTTCCCAGGAGAGCAATTTTACTCTCTTTAGGAGACTATTGGAATTCCAGCTATCAGGCTGTTTAAGACCCTGAGTAGATTCTTAAACCTTTAGAATAAATTTTGAACCAAGAGTACCAGAAGATCTGTTATGTATTTACATTAGTATTAAGTGAAAGTGCACAAAGTAGTTTGGTAGTACCTAGGAAGAAAGTAAAGAGAAATAATAAAGGTGTAATTGGAGGAGGGGTTTATTTTATGTCTGTTCAGTATTTGCAGGTTCCACTTTATTTGTTATAATAACCCAGTTAAGAGTTTGTGACATTTGAGAGCAAAAGTTCAAGTATAAAAATACAGTTTCTCCCAAGTAAACCACCTGTTCTGGATGACTCCTTTTGGCTTGCCTAGAGGCAGCAAAATTGAATAGTTTTCCTGTGTGTGCACAATTAGAAAAAACACAATGACTCTCCCAGAGGAGAGTGTTAGTGTGGCACTTTGTCACTAGAGCTGTGCACTTAAGCAACTGTAGGGTCTGGGTTTCCTGACCTGTAAAAGAAAACACAGCTTCGTAGATTTCAGCTCTCTGTTACCCTCTCAGCCATTCAGTACGGGGCTGACCAAGTGCTCAATCACTTGCTTGGCAAAGAAGTGCTTGGCAAAGAAGTGCTGTTTCGGACCCGTTGTAGATCCAGGCCGCGTTTTGGGTCCGACCCGGGCGGCCGGTCCAGGGGCCGATTTTCCGCCTGGGGCGGAGCTTCGCGTGGCCGCTCGCGCTCTGGGGGGCCGGGGCGGAGCTTTCGGGGGCGGAGCCTGACGCCAACGGTGGGCGGGGTCCGCGCGCGGACTTCCCCTGGGCTGAGCTGCGCCACCGGTGCGGAGGGAGGGCAGGCGGGCGGGCGTCCGGTGGCGGGCGGGGGGGCCCTGAGATTGGCGGGGGCGGGCGGGCGAGCAGTCGCCGGTCCTCGGTGGTTTCCAGGGTTCGGGACGCGTCCCCGGGTGTGGGTCCCGGCAGGGCGGACGTTGCTGGGAGGCGGAGGGCTGCTCGGCTCGAGTCCCGGAGGTCGCGAGCATGTGTGCGTGCGCGTGGTTATCTGAGGCCCGCGCGGCGGCCGCCTCTTCCTCCCTTCCGCCCTTCCTCCTCCTCCTGGCTTACTCCAGGGGGAAGCCGGCGCCTAGAGGCAGCGACCCCTGGCCCGGAGCCGACCCGCTCCTCCTTGCAGACCTGGCGCCCCCAGAGCGCGCCCTCTCCTCGGCGCCTCAGAGGGGACTCGTCGGGTCCCCATCCTGGCCGCGAGGGAGCGCTGTAGGGACAGGCTGGCTTTTGCCTGGACGTGCTGGGCAGGTGGTGGGATTGCCTCGGGCTTGGACAACAGGGTTTTAAAGCACGTGTCTGTCTCTGTCGTTTTCACTTTTAGGGTTTTGACCAATTGGGCGAGGGCACAAAATACCCACTTACCCCTTCTCACCGAGGAAGAGTGGGAGAAAGGGTAAGTAAGGAATGACCAGGAGTGGAAGCAGCTGAGACCCGATCCTGCGAAAGAGCCCGGGAAGCTAGCCAGGGAGAGGTGGTCTAGAATCAGAACTGCCCTTGGGGAACTTGGGCCCCAATTCCACCTTCATCAGGAATCGGGGACCCACCTTCAAAGGTCACAGGCCCCAAGCCCAATTTTCAGGTTATGGAGTCTGTAGAATTGGCTGGGAGTTTAACAGCTTCGACATGGATCCCTTTCAGCCATTTGACCTGTCAGAAAACTGTCCTTACTTTTCACTTCTTTCTAACTTGGACCATTGGTCCTCTGGTTGTCTGTCTCTGGCTCATATCTTGTTAGCCGGCTTTGACTAATCCCTGTGACAGTAGTGTTAAGTAATCCAGGTCTTGTTTGATAATTGACAGGAACCCCTCCAGGGTTCTTTATATTTCAGAAGGGAACTCATGAAAAAATCCTACAGTACCCTGAAACAGTATCCCAAGTACTGAATTTCTTGGGGATCTTCTCTTAAGCTTATAGAAGAAGATATTTTGAGGGGAGAGAAATGACCAGCCTGGGCCTTATTTCTCTAGACTTTTGCTTTTGGTATCTCCTCACAAGCATTCAGTTGGCTTCTGAAAAGTTGCTTATCAGTATGTTGACATCCTCAGAGGTTTACTGTGATTTTCAGTGTGGTCTCTCTCATTGGTTCTTCTCTGGGACTTTTTCATCTCTGCTTCAAAACACTGCTTCCTTCTCTCCTTACAGTGAAGTGAAAGACAGCTTCTTTCTTTTCTTTTCTTCTTCTTCTTCTTTTTTTTTTTAACACAGCTCCTTTCACAGGGTTGAGAACCCCTTATGTGTGCTATATGTCACATAGAAATAAACGTTTTAAATTAGTTAAAATTCAGATTAGATCCAAGCAAGAATGTAAACCACATTCTTGGGTACTTACACAGAAAAACCCAATGACCTCTATATTCATCTTGACATTGACTGCCTTTTTCTGAACCTGACTTCTTATCTGTGCTCAAGTGATAGGTGATCATATCATTTACTTTATAAAAAACCAGGAAGTGATTGTTTCCTGAGATGTGTTCATTCATTGCTTCGGTAGATAATTTACCTCTTTCCTACCATGTGCTGGCCACTTAGATAAAAGTAGGATGGTGAGGATGATGACACTGTGGGAAATGGCCATTTTGGGGCTGGCCTTTCACTGGTTTTTTGTGGATTTTTCTGAATACTTACATGTTAATATGCAGGACCTTCCCCACACTACTGATCTTAATGGTCTGCAGGTCTATACAGTGTTGTATGAGGATAGAAGTATTGTCTTTCTAGTACTTCAGTAATAAATCTTGCAAATATATTCCAGTTTACTAATATAGTAAGTAGATTAGGATATCTTTTTGATGGTTCCATAGGAAGGACTTAAATTAGAAAACATGGAGAGTGTTTAGGGTGGTGTACTTGGGAAAGTAAGTACTAAGGTAGATCATTAACTTGCATGAGTTTCTGGGCATTTAACCTCATTTTAAAATCTAAGCTGGAAAAGTTCTTTTGTCTTTTTTTGGTTTCAAGAGTTACATAAGGTCTGCTGGGTAGAGTGGCTTATGTCTGTGATCCCAACACTTTGGGAGGATCGCTTGAGCCCAGGAGTTCGAGACCACCCTGGGCAGTATAGTGAGACCACATCTCTACAAAAAAAAAAAAATTAGCCAGGCGTAGTGGCGTGCATCTATAGTCCTAGCTACTCGGGGGATGGAGGCAGAATGATTGCCTGAACATTGGAGTCGAGGCTGTGGTGAGCCATGATCATGTCACTGTACTCCACTTTGGGCAGCAGAGGGAGACCCCCCCCAATTAAAAAAAAAAAAGTTACATAAGGTCAAAACAAAGTTATTTAGAATTAGATCTTGCAGGGATATGAAAGAAAGTCTCCTGTGAGCCACTCTCAGCTGACGACTGTTAACAATTTGGTATTTATTCAACTTTTTGTTTTATATATACACATACTAAATACATAGCTTAATTATATGTTAAACATTCATAGAGCTTAGTTGTATATCGATAGATACGAAAAATCATATGTATGTTTATGTACAAATGACTATTATTTGGTAAAATTATAAAAGTCTTTCTTTTTCTCCATCATCTTGACTATTTACTACCACTTCTTCCTCTACCCCAAATCTTCATGTAGAAATAGCATACCTTTTCTAGTCATTAGAAATGAGGGATTCCTGGCTCTTACTTAATTAGCTGTGTCACTTTGGGTCGCTAAGACTTCTCTGCTTCTTCAGTTCTCATCTGTCAAAACAGAACAATGAGTATATAAAACAAAAATGTGTTAAAAACAGTGCCTGGCATATAGGTACTACTTTTAATTTCCCTCGCTATTGATCTGATCACTTGTCACTTTCTTGTGATCTTCCTTTTGATTGTGGAAAGTAATCCAGTACTTTCCTGTAGATGCTAAGCCTTGTGGGTGTTTCCATTTTCACAGGAAATGTTTCCATTTTCCATTCCTGCTGTATCTGATCCTAGAATTTCTGGGACAAGGACTGACACCTAATGTGGCCCTATCAGATCATTCCACAGCCCTGGATAAAGAGTGTCAGTTTGAAACATGAAGGGAAAGATTTCTATAATGTGTTTAAAAAGCTCTGACACTGTTCTCAAAGTGAGAAAGACATACTACCACATTTAGCTGAGTGCTTAAACTTAGGATTTCTATTTCAGAAATGTCTTTGGTTTATAAGAATTACAATAAAAATGCTGATGCTTCATGTCCAAGCTGTCATGATTTTGCCAAGTTGTGGGTTTAATATACAGCTAAGCTGTGTATTTAGTGTATCTAATACTGCTCTGGAAGCTGAGAAAGACAAGTCCACAGACATCTGATTTCACACCAGACACCTGGTTTCACTTTGCTGAGGAGTACGTTTTGTCAGTAGATTATAGGCATATCAACTATACTGCTGTAGTTTGTGGCATTTCTATCATAAGCTCTGGTCTATAGGGTTTAATATTATGTTTTATTCAAATGACATTAAACTAAAAATGAGCACCTGGTCGAATGTGCACACTTCCCACAGGTATCGTTTAGTGTCATTGTTCTTACAAGTTAACAATGTGAAATACTTCTATTCTTGGTGGTCTTTATATTGAGTTTTTGTGGAAACAAAAATATTTTTAAAGGAAAGCCTCATTTAAGAAACCGTTGTAGCCAGGCGCAGTGGCTCACGTCTATAATCCCAGCACTTTGGGAGGCCAGGGTGAGAGGATTATCTGAGCTCGTGAGTTCGAGACTAGCCTGGGCAACTTGGTGAGACCTCACCTCTACAGTAAATAAAAAAAAAATTTAGCCAGGCATGGTGGCACGTGCCTGTAGTTCCAGCTACTTGGAAGGCAGAGGCGGAAGGATCACCTAAGCCCAGCAGGTTGAGGCTGCAGTGGCCGTGAGCAGCGTGCCACTGCACTCCATCCAGCCTGGGTGACAGAGTGAGATTTCAATTAAAAAAAATTCATTGTATTTCAGAAGTTCATTATCAAGTTTAATGTTAACAGTGTACTTATTGGAATAAAATAACAAGTGGCATTTAGATTTGGAATCAGAATCCCAAAGCTTTTTTAACTTATTGTGTACCCATTATATTTGGTGGTATTGTAGATGCTAACCTACATTTATTATAGTGTTTCAGAAGCAAGTGTATTCTGAGTTCCAACCAAGAATGGCTGGACCACATCCCTCTCCATTCCGAGGTAGTGAGGGGTATAGAAAAACTCTGGAGGCTGTTCTTGGGTTTTCAGATGGGCTCCGTCATTGCTTAGCTGTGTAACCTTTAAAATGTGAGATTCAGTGAGTTTGTAAAGTAGCACACTATCTGATACAAAATAGTTCCTCAGTAAATATTAGTTTCGTCTTTCTTCTAGGTCACAAGAACAAAGACTCTGTCCCTGCTCCGACCCTTTGTCCCTGCTCCAACCCCCCCACCTCCACCCCCCCGCCACCAACCCTTCAATCCAGGCTAACCTACTGGCCAGAATTTGTGGCTCCAATGGAATGGAATTACCTTGGAATTTGGGATTTGGTAGTGGGCACTGGGAAAAGGGTATGCAGAATATGTCAAAGGAAGAGGGGTGGTGATCTGAGAGAAAGGTGCCCTTTTTGACTCAGTGCACGGACATAGGCAAATGAATGACTCTGCTTATAGAACCAGCTTTTTCTCTTGCTTTTCTGTTGGTCTTTGTCAGCTGTTCCACTGGAAACTCTTACTTTCTTATTGTCTGCTTAGCCCAATTTTTAAGTTTTTTTTTCTTTATCATCTTGATACTACCTAAATAACTGTGTTTTTCTATGGGTAGGAGGTAATAGATGTCTGTACTTTTTGAGATTTTTTTTTTTTTAACTCGGAAGTCCAGTTGATTTTTGTTGGCCTATATAGTTAATTCACTAATCACCTCTCTTTCTTTTTTATTATATCTGTGTGCATTGACCTAGTGATGAGGACATAAAAGATGAAAAGCCATTGTCCATTTGTCCAAGACCAAGGATCGTGACGTTTAGGAGGACTATAGACATCTGGACCAACAGTTCAAATACAGTGTGCTATTTGCTGTAATGGTACAAGTGCAAAGAAAACCTAGCAAGAGCTCTTGATTCCTGCCAGGAATACCAGGGAAGAGTTTTAGTAGTGATTGTGTTTGAGCTGAGACTAACATGAGTAGTAGTGTAGCATTGTGAGAACATAATGTGCTCTGGGAACTATGTGTATTGTGGGTCAGTTATATGAGAGTGTGACGGGCAAGGACAGGAGTGAGAAGCAATGAAACTGGCTAGCTAATTCAGAGTGTATGTCCTATCCCATGTGTAATAGTGAGCCACTGAGGAATTGTGACTGGCGTGAAAGATCACGGGGAAGCAGTATGCTAGGTAGAGTGGTGTGGAGTTGTGTTGGGGATGGGGTTGTGACAAGATTGGAGGCCAAAAAGGGCAGTGCGTTAGCATGGATAAGAGGTTGAGAGCTTAGACAAGGACAGAAGTAGTGGGGATGGAAAAGTAAGCCTGAAGGGAAAATAGGGCGAGGGAGAATTGGCTGGTCTTTTTGACTGTTTGAATGTAAAAGGTATGGGAGAGTGAGCACGTTAGAATGCCTCCCATGTTTCTGGGTAGTAGTGGGAAAAGAGGAAGGAAGGAAGGAAGGCAGGAAGGAAGGAAGAAAAGAAGGAAGAGGAAGGAAGGAGAAGTGAGAAAAGAAGGCATCAGGTATGGGGTGGGGAGAATGAGTTCAGCTTTGGACATATTGTGTTTAATGTGCTTGTAGGGCATATCATTGGCAAGATGGAAGTGTCTGGAAGGCAGTTGGATATAGGATCCTGGAACATTACAGGAGATTGCGGAGGCTTGTGATACAGATTTCTGAGTTCTTACCATATGGAGAGTAGTTGAAGGCATGGGTAAGGATGAAAGTGCTTAGAGGAATTGTATAGAAAAGAGAAGAAGGGCTAAAATAAATCTTAGTGAATATTGCAATTTAAAGGACAAACTATGAGAGAGAAAGATGCAAGGACACTGAAGAAGAATGACCGGAGAGGTTGGGAGAAAAGGGAAAGCACATCTTTTCAGTCCAATGACAGAGAAAGTTTTAAGAGGTGAAACCCAGTTAAAATTTAATGCTATAGATTATCAAGTATGATGATAATTGCAAAGTGTCTGTTAGAAGCCATTGGTTTCATTGGAGTGGTGGTGCAGAGCTGAACTGTTGGGGATAATGGAGTGAATAGGGATGAGGTTAGAGAGTGGGGGTGCTTGGGTCCCTCTTAGCAGACATTGACTTAATTGTCTTAATTGTGCTTTGGCTAGGTTATTGCTTAATAAATTTTATTATCTTTTATTGTGTATATTTATGGAATATAACATGATGTTATGGGATACATATAGATAATACAGTGATTACTATAGTGAAGCAAAAGTTATTCTTTTTTTTTTTTTTTTTTTGAGTTGGGATCTCACTCTGTCATCAGGCTGGAGTACAGTGGCATGATCACTGCTCACTGTAGCCTCGACCTCCTGGGCTCAGGTAATCTTTCTGCCTTAGCCTCCCAGATAGCTGGGACTACAGGTCTGCTACCATGCGTGGCTTATTTTTTGACTTTTTTGTAGAGATGAGGTCTCAATATGTTGCCCAGGATGGTCTCAGACTCTTGGGCTCAAGCATCCTCCTGTCTAGGCCTCCCAAAATGCTATGATTATAGGCGTGAGCCACCACTCCTGGCCCATAGTTATCTATCCATTTTTGTGCATATAACAAGAGTAGGTAAAATCTACTCATTTAGCCAAAATCCTGAATACAGTTATTATTAACTATTGTTCTCATGTTGTACATTAGATCTCTAGACTTGTCCATCACATGTATTTGATACTCGTATCCTTTGACTTGCAGCTCCCAATTTTCTTCCCCTTCCCCTGTAACCACAGTCTCACTGTTTTATTCTCCATCTCTGTATATTTGACTTTTCTTTTTAGGTTCCACATGTGAGATCGTGCAGTATTTCTCTTTCAGTATCTGGCTTATTTCCCTTTGCCTAATGTCCTCCAGGTTCATCCATGTTATGACAAATTGCGGAATCTCTCTCTCTCTTTTTTTTTTAAAGACTGAATTATATTCATGGTATATATGTAAAACAGTTTCTTTTTTCATTCCTCTTTTGGTGGACACTTAGGTTGTTTCTATATACGCACACTCATTAAGATAGCTACTACCAAAATGGCAAGAGATAACAGGTGTTGGTGAGGGCGTGGAGAAGAAGGAACACTTGTACACTTTTGGTGTGAATGTAGATTGATATGGCCAGCACGGAAAAAGTATGGAGGTTCCTAAAGAAATTAAAACTAGAACTACCATATGACGCAGAGGTCCCTCTTCTGTGTATATACCCAAAGGAAATGAAGCCAATTTCAACCTTGTAAAGATACCAGTTGGAATTTTTCCTTTATGTGCTACTTGTCATTGACTTGAAACTCAGCAGTCAGACTTTTTAAAAAGCTCTTAGGAGATTCTAATATGTGCTTGAGAATGAGAAGCACTGCTGTAGACTTCTTTATTTTATTTTATTTTTAAGAGGGAGATATCTGTTTATCTCTTATGAGGAAGGAACCCCACAAAAAGGGAGATGTTAAAAATATAGTTGTTTGTGTGTGTGTGTGTGTGTGTGTGTGTGTGTGTGTGTGTGTGTGTGTGTATACATACATTTTTTTTTTAATTTACTTTTTAACCTTTATTCTTTTTGTGTGTGTGTCGGAGTTTTACTCTGTCACCCAGGCTGGAGTGCAGTGGCACGATCATGGTTCACTGAGCCTTCTGGGCTCAGTCTGTTTTTGCACCTCAGCCTCCTGAGTAGATGAGACTATAGGCATGTGCCAGCATGCCTGGCTAATTTTTGTATTTTTGGTAGAGATGAGGTCTCACTCTGTTGCCTAGGCTTTTTGACCCCTTTTTACAATAGAGGCGAGATTTCACTATGTCGCCTTGGCTGGTCTCAAACTTCTGGACTCAAGTGATTCTTTAACTCAGCCTCCTGAGTAGCTAGGACTACAGGTGAGGATTCCCATGCCTGACTCGTGCTAGAAAATTTTTGTAGAGATGGTATTTTGCTATGTTGCCAGGCTGATCTTGAACTCCTGGTCTCAAACACTCCTCCCACCTCAGTTCCCCAAAGTGTTGAGATTACAGTTGTCAGTCTATGTGCCCAGCCTCACACCATAATTTTTGATGTGTTCCATTGATGTCACAGACCAGCCCTGATTCATTGTGGGAGGGACAGGAAGGACATGAAGCAAGAATCGTTGGAGACTGTCTTGTGAGGATTTACTACCTGAGAGGATCACAACCTGTACCTGGCAAAGGATTGCTTTGAGTTTAATTTAATTCATGTGAGAGTCCTTTGTAAACCACCAAACAGCTTGTAAATGTGATACAGAAGTGATACTATTGCCTGGGGCGCAGTGACTCAGCCTGTAATCCCAGCACTTTGGAAGGTTGAGGCTAGGGGATTGCCTGAGCCTGGAGGTTCAAGAACAGCCTGGGCAACTTGGTGAGACCTCGTCTCTACAGTAAATCACAACTAGACGGGCATGGTGGTGTGCATCTATAGTTCCAGTTACTTGGAAGGCTGAGGCAGAAGGATTGCCTGAGCGCAGCAGGTGGAGGCTGCAGTGGCCCTGAGTGTGCCACTGCACTCCAGCCTGGACAGCAAGAGTGAGACTCTAACTAAAAAATAAAAAAAGAAGTGATACTATTTTCCTTGACCAATAAAATTGAGGCTGTATAGAAGTTGCATTATTTTGCTTTGCATCTTGTTAGCATCATGACACATTTTTCTGCTCCGAATCTTTTCATCATTCCTTTAAAAAAAATAAATTATTTATCTTATATCTTATTCTGTGAAATATCCCCCTTTAATAGTAAGTTAGAACAAAAAGGCATTTTCACATCTGATGTAGAAGGAGTGTACTGAATGGGAGAAAATTACAAACGAGACTAGTAAGCTTCTGTTGATCAACTGAGTAATATCCCCAAGTTTCATCCTACTCCCTGATGAAATTTCTGGGCTTTATTCTTTGTACTCCTCTCTTTGTAATTGTTTTGCCTTGCCTGGATTATGCAGTTTTAACCATATTTTCATCTGGAAAGTTTTTAGGCTATGTCTTCCTCTAACTCAGTGGCATCTCTAGAACCTTTGACTCAATGCTTTCTCTTTCACTCGTACTTAATCAGTGTTTGCTGAAATGAATTGGATTGCTGGCAGAACTCCAGCCTTTGTGCCTCTCCTGAAGTTTCAGATGAAGAGAATAGTGTTTTGCTGAGGTGGGGGAGATGGTGGTAGTGGATTTTGCCAAAACCACCTTTAAGCCTGTTTGAGGGGTTTCCGATTTACCTCTGGAGCCTTTCCTAAATGACTCAGATGTTTGGCCTTCCAAGTGTTTGACCTAGGTTCCTCACTGATGACCAGGACAAGCAAGCAAATAGACACACACATCCCTAACAACAATTCTTATGTGACTTTCAAAAACGAGTTGAACTCCTGCTTACCTTGGCAACTCAGATTAAGAATACCCAGAAGATAAAGGTGTACAGTTTTCTTCCATGTAATAAATCATAAAAGTTTAATCTTAGCAATTTTTTTCCAAATTTATTCTGAGAGGTCTTTGTAATGGCACTTTTGACACACATACTTTTATATCTTGAAAAATGTAGCATTTATGGTCAACTTTTGAAAAATCATCTTGCTTGTAGCTGGAGGACATGTAAGCATATTATCAAGTTCTAGTTTTAGAATTGCATACAGCAAAGACATTTGTTAAAGAAGGGAAATGTTTGTAATGTCAGCATGTTCTGTATTTTAGGGTAATTTCATTTTGTATGATTTTCCTGTTGTGTAGATGAATAAACAAATTCAGATGAACTCAGGTTTCTTTTCTCCTTTTTGCTGCAGATTTTCTCTATAGATTTCATTGCTGATTTCCCTCTTTAGAATTTCTTGAATTCCTTGGTCCCACTGCCTGCCTTCTCTATCTCGTCTGTACCAAACTCCCTCCCTGTCTTTGGACTTTAAAGAAAAAACAGGCTAGAAGGGGCTGGGCAGATGTGGCGAGGAGCAATGTGTGTGTAAAGAAGAGCTGCACTGAAGCCTAGGATTGATGGCCAAGGGTGCTGTTTACTAAATAGGTAATTGGAGCCCTGTGAAGTAACGATTGGAAGGAAAAGATTAAAGTTGCCATACGTATTTTTTTTCTCACTTTTAAAAAATATATTTTTTAAGGATCATTTTTGATTCACAGCAAAATTGAGTGGAAGGTACAGAGATTTCCCATATGCCTCCAGCCCTCACACATGCACAGCCTACCCCATTTTCAACATCTTGCCACCTGAGTGGTGCATTTGTTACAACTGATGAACTTACATTGACACATCATTATCACCCAAAGTCCATATACATTTGGACCAATGTATAATGACATGTGTCCACCATTATACATAGCATACAGTGTATCATACAGTGTCAAACAGAGTATGTTCACTACCTTAAAAATCTGTATTCTGCTTATTGTTCCCTATCTTTTCTCTGACAACTTTTGATCTTTTTACTGTTGCCAAAGTTTTACCTTGTCCAGAATGTTATAGAATTGGAATCATACAGTATGTATAGCCTTCTTGACCTTTATTTTTAGTTTGTCTGGTATAACAAGTTATTTACAAAGCATCTTGGTATTCGTCCAGGAGCTTATTTGTTTAGTAGTTGCTTAAATAAATGTTTTATTAGTGTCAGATTTAAAACTGAATAATTATTTAGTATGGTTAAATAATAACTATTTAGCCTTGTTATTATGTAAGGGTAGTTTGAAGCACTTTATAAAGAAATTAGCTTGTGCTATTCATGAGCCTCACTATTTTTCATGTGTAAGAGATGTCCTGTAGTCTGAATACATGGGTTGTGAGAACACATTAGGAGATTAATTGTCTGAGACTGGTCTGGTATATATGACTGCATGTTGTTAATACTCTAAACATTCTGTTAAAACCTTTATATTAAAACTTTTAAAAATAGGCATTAAACATAAATTTTTGGATATTAACATGATATGTAGTAAAAAGGATATGGAATTAGGGTATGGAGACTTTAATTCAAGTGCTAACTCTGCTATCAGCTTTGTAAAGATGAATAAGTCACTTTTTGTCTCTGAACTTCATTTTCCTTTTGGGAAAATGGAGATAACACATACTTCATAGGTTATTTTTGAGGCTATTATGAGTTGTCTGTAAGAATTCTATGTGAATTTAAACTCATAAAGAAATGTTTGGAATTGTGTGGTTAATGAGTCACATTTGGTGACTACCATCAACTTCTGTTTTTTTAGTTTTGTAGACAAATAAGAAAGAAGATAAATAATGATTTGGGGCTAATAAGGCAATAATGCTAAAAAGAAGTCTATTTCATAATACCTGAGAAAAAAGTGACTGCAGGTTTTACTGAAAATGTCACCTTGATTAAGCCTGCTTGTGTCTTCTTGTGAAAGGTATACTTTTTGGGATATTCTGCTTGTGTGCTTGGTACCTAATGATATTTATTATCTAGTTGTCAGCTTGAGATGTTAGTTCTCTTTCCAAAAGTATGAATTATATTGCCACATTCTGTATAGAGTCAGAGACACATTATTTCCTATTTGTGGAAAGAAAAGGCTAAGTTAGGTTATAAAGCTCTTGGGACCAGTCTTTATGTGTGAGAAACAACTAGGGCAAGGTAGATTTAGATAGAAAGATTCTGGGGAAGAGAATAGAAATAGTCTTGTGAAGCTGAATTCCTGAGGGAGGTGACATATTAAGTACAATTCTAGTTTCAATAAAAATCTCCCTATAGTTTAAAATATTTAGAGCGAGGAATGGTAAGTGACATAGTAATGAATTGAAATTAGAAAAAACTGTACACTTTTGAGTTTGAGAATACTCAGAGGTATTTACTTGATGATAAAAGTATAATTGTCATCCCCTGTTAGTACCGTAGCTGCATTTATAATATTGTAATATCAACTTTTTTGTTTCTGCTAAGAAGTTACTTTCATCTGTTACCTTCAAAGTGTATCATGTTGCCACAGGCAGGATGATGGAATATCCTGTGACAAAAGATTTAAGAATGACTGTTCTATCATTAACCTCTAAGGTTGACATGGATAATCAAAAAGGAATTATTACCAGCCATCAGGAAAGAATAAAACAATTCCTATTAGGTATCTGACTTATAATATTGAGAATGGAGAGTAGAAAATTTTAAAAGCCTTCTAGAGAAACATGCAGTCAAACTTTTTTTTTTAAACTAGGTAAAATATTACTAGTATTTTATTTTATTATTTTGCTTTTTTAATTACAATGATGTGGGGTATAATTTAGGATTAGGTATACAAACATTGATTATTCAGGTACCCTTGTTGATGAGGTATGCCCCTCCCTCCCCTAGCAGTTTTCTTCAACTGCCAATCCCACCCTCACTCCACTGACAGTTTCCCACTACTGCCAATCACTTTCTTATAGTATTATAATTGTTCAAGGTCTGCTTATGAGTGAGAACGTATGGTACTCTGTTCTTTGTTTCTGTGATAGATCACTGAGTATGATCTGCTCTAAATACATTCAATTTGCTGAGAAATCCATATGTTTGTCCTTCTTTATGGCTGCATAATATTCCATTGTGTTTATGTACCACATTTTTTTAAATCCAGTCCCACTTCGATGGGCAACATGGTTGGTTCCATGTTTCTGCTATTGTGAATAGAGCTACAGCAAGCATACATGTGTAGGTATCTTTTTTGTAAAATGATTTGAGTTCCTCTGGGTTTATTCCCAGTAGGGGAATTGCTGGGTCATATGTAAGGTCAATTTCTAGTTCTTTCAGGAACCATCACAGTGTCTTCCAAAGAGGCTGTACTAGTTTGCATTCCCATCAGCAGTATAGAAGCCAAACTTTTCGTTTTTTGAATGTGTTTTTTGGAACAACTTTGTAGTAATCACATAGAATGCCAGTGTAGAGAAGTAAACTGGGTGATGAGATAGATAATTTTCCCTGTAACTAGTTTCTTACTGCCCAGGTTAAATGTGGGAAAACTCAGTGATCCTAATATCTTATGAAAACTTCCTGGACATTTAATCCTAGATCTTGAAAATAGGATAAGAAACAGATATGACAATTTGTTTTACAAGAAATTTAAAAAAAGAGTGAAATTGTGGAATGAATAGCCCAAATTAGAGGCCCATATTAGGTCTTATGATAATAAAATTATGATTTTTAAAAAATTATTAGGAGTCTCATCTTTAACTTAGTCTGATTGGTTGTTTAAAGTTGACTAGAGACAATAATTATTCCAAGCCCTTAGTCAAAGAAGTAGAGCAGCACATTACTTATTCCACCTTTCTGCAGCACTCTATTCTACAGTTGTTTAAACTGGATTTGTTGGATAAATAAGAGTATATTTGACGTTTGAATCAGTTTCAAGTCTTGTCACTTAAGTGCTGGTTAGACTCAAGATCACAGTCTTTGTAAAATTCCTCTCTGACCAGCTCACTGTCTTGCTTAAAATGATTCTGTAGCTTCCAATTGCCCTTAGTTTAAGATGAAAACTTCCTTAAATTGGCCTAAAGATCTATCCTGCTTGGCCCTATTCGCCTATCCAGCCTTTTCTCTTTTTTACTCCAGCATTAGCATGCTGTATTCCAGTTAGACTAACTTATAGGAAATAAGTTCTTGTTTCCTTGGTCTTTGTTTCATTTTTTAAAATCTGGGTTGTACTTCTCATCTTTCAGCTAAAGCTTAAATGTTTAGAGGCCTCTATCCTTGCTGTGTACTACTGTGGCACAAAATTAGTTGGATTTACTTGTTTGTCTACTTTTGTATAATGTAGTAGGTCCTCAGTAAACAGTTGTTGAATCAAGATGATCTTGAGTACTTAGGAAGAGAGCAGAGAGTTATCAACTTGAATTGACCTTTGAAGGAAGGGAAGAACATTCAAAATAAGAGATATAATTTGAACAAAGACATAATGGAAGTACTTTTGTTCTTAAATTTAAGATCAGTCAATAAACTATTTGGCTGCAATAAAGGGCTGTGAGACATATAAGTTTAGGTTAGATTGTGAATGACTTAATATTAGATCTAGTTGTTAACAATGTATACTTAGTAGTCTATAGGCATTAAGGAAGGAATACTAGGGGACTTATATGGCAAACATTATTTTAAGAGGATTAATCTACAAGTGTATAGGGTCAGTTGGAAGGTAGAGGGAATGATGAAAATTTGACCAATTGGGAAATGACCTGCAAGGTTGTAAGGATTTTCACTATGATGATTGTGGGAATAGAAAGTAAGAGATAATCAGAAACCATTAAAGAAAAGGGTAATGAGGCCAGGTGTGGTGGCTCATGCCTGTAATCCTAGCACTTTGGGAGGCCGAGGTGGGAGGACTGCCTGAGCCCAGGAGTTCCAGATCAGCCTAGGCAGCATGGCGAGACCTGTCTCTCCAATAAATCAGAAAATTATCTGGGTGTGGTGGTGTGAGCCTACAGACCCAGCTACTTGAAAGATTGAGGTGGAAGGATCACTTGAACCCAGCAGCTTGAGGCTGTAGTGACTGTGATCTTGCCACTGTACTCCAGCCTGGGTGACAGGGTGAGACTCTGACTCAAAAAATAAAAAAGATTATTGAAACTTAACTAAATTCAAATTTTATATTGTTAAAAGAACTTAAGGAGTGTATCAAAAAGCAAAGACAAACTAGGAAAAAAGATTTGCAACTGATATCATAGGAAAAGGGCTAATTTCATAAATATATAAAGAATACCAACAGTTCAATGGGAAAAAGCCAACAATTAGATAGAAAAATAGACACAGATATGAAGAATATGCATTGTTCATAATATAAGAAATGCCGAGCCGGGCTCGGTGGCTCAGCCTGTAATCCCGTGCCTTTGGGAGGCTGAGGTGAGTGGATTGCCTGTGCCTGCGGGTTCGAGACCCACCTGGGCAGCGAGACTTCATCTCTACAATAAATCAAAAAATCAGCTGGGCATGGTAGTTGCATGCCTGTAATTCCGGCTACTCGGAAGACTGAGGCAGAAGGATCGCTGGAGCCCAGCAGGTGAGGCTGCGGTGGCTGAGAGTGGCCACTGCACTCCTGTCTGGGCGACCGAGTGAGACTCCAACTCAAAAAAAAAAAAAAAAAAAAAGAAATGCCAAGTAATACTTCAATAAGATACCCTGTTTTAAGCTAATTGTCAAAGAAACAAATTTTGAAAACCCAATATGTCATTGAGGGTATGGGGAACTAGGCAGTGTGATCATTGCTAATGGGAACATGAATTTGTGCAATTTTCTTTGCGATCACTTTGGAAATAGTTATCAAAACTTAAAATGTACATAGCTTTTGATTACTAGAATGTATCCTGTAGATCTTATATTTGTGTGAAATAATATATTTTTAAGTATATTCTCAGCAACAGTTGGAAACACATTAAATACTCATCCTTTGGGAACTGGATCAATAAATTATGGTACATCTAGTGAAATATTTATTAGTTGTTAAAAGGAGTAAGGCAGTTTGTATGTATTGAAATGGAATAATCTTCAAGATTTATTAAGTCAGAAAGGTCAGGTTCAGAACAATGGGTATTAGAAGGTTATTATTTTGGAGGAGACTAAATTAAAATATGTATGTGCATAGACTATTTCTGGAGGGAACTGTAAGAAAATGGAAAATGCCTGTGGGGATTGGAACTTGGTAGCTGGAGAAGAGGAATGGGAAGGAGTCTTGTTTTCCATTGTATACCTCCTCTTTTGTATTTTAAATTTTGTATTATAAAAAAGATAAACACTGCTGGATGCTCACACCTTTAATCCCAGCATTTACTGGCCTATAATCCCAGGTCAAGGTGAGAGGACTGCCTGAGCTAGGAGTTTGAGACCAGCCTGGGCAACATGGCAAGACCTTAACTCTACAATAAATAATAAAAAAAAAAATTAGCCAAGCGTGGTGGCGTGCAGTTACTTGGAAGACTGAAGTGGAAGGATCACCTGAGCACAGCAAGTTGAAGCTGCAGTGACTGTGAGTGTGCCACTGCAGCACTCCAACCTGGGAGACAGAGTGAGACTCTTACTCAAAAAAAAAAAGATAAAAGCAAGGAAGAAACATATGCAACTCAAAGTGTTCATCTGTATTACATATACTACTAGAAATTATGGAATAGAAAAATGAGTTAAAGAATCCTTTGGTTCATATATCAGATAAGGGGTTAATATCCACAGTATATAAAAATTCCTACAATTCAATAACAAGAAACAAATGATGTGATTAAAAAATGAGCTAAGACTTGAATAGACATTTCTCCAAAGAAGATATATAAATGCCCAGTAAGAACATGAAAAGATGCTCATATCACTAATCATTAGGGAAATGCAAATTACAACCACAGTGAGAATCCATCTCATACCTACTAGGATGTCTGCCATAGAGCTTTTTGGAAGTATCTTTGAGCTGAGCTGGCCAACTAAGGCATAACTGTTTTCTTCTTGGTTTCCTCTTTTAAAAAAAATGGTTAAAAAATAACTGACACATAATAATTGTATTGGTTTTCTCTAAATATTGTGGAATAAGTTGCCCTTTTTTTCTTCCTTCTGCTTTGAGAGTATGTATGTGTGTGAGCCTTACTTCTGGGTATGAATATCTTTGTTCTTAGTGTTGTATTTTATTCTGCCTCTCAGAATAAGAGAAAAGAAGCCGGGCTCGGTGGCTCAGCCTGTAATCCCGCGCCTTTGGGAGGCTGAGGTGAGTGAATTGCCTGAGCCTACGGGTTCGAGACCCGCCTGGGCAGCGAGACCTCATCTCTACAATAAATAAAAAAAAATCAGCTGGGCATGGTAGCGCGTGCCTGTAATTTCGGCTACTCGGAAGGCTGAGGCGGAAGGATCGCCGGAACCCAGCAGGTCGAGGCTGCGGTGACCGGGAGTGGCCACTGCACTCCAGTCTGGGTGACAGAGTGAGACTCCAACTAAAAAAAAAAAAAAAAAAAAAAAAAATTTTGGGGTTTTTGTCTTTTTCCTACTGAGTTTGTCTTCCTCTTGTATTATTTGGGGTGGAAACCACTCTTAGGGATCTTTTAATCCTCCTATTTTGTTTCTGGCCATGCTGATTCTGCCTGTTTCATTCTTAGGGTGGCCAGTTACCTTCCTTTCCCCATTAAAAAACAAAAAAGCCAGTGTATGTAATTTTTATGTATGTTGTATGTGGACCTCCCCTCCCCTACAGCTTTTCTCTCACCTTGTTTTGCTGCTCTGTTAGAATAAGAATCACTTCTTTTTGTCCTCTGCCAGAAGCCATCTTTTCTTAGATTTCTCCCAGCCAATGGAGCAGAATAGATGTAGTGTACAAAAAGCTGAAGACATTTTATTCCAAAGTTTTTCTGTAAGTAAATGTGCACATATAAATTCACTGGGCCTTATTGATTTTCCCTTTGACAGGTGAGGTATATAATTTAGTTGCTGTGTTGATGTTTTGCACTTTTGTCTCCGTGCTATAACCTTGCTCTTTCCTTCTTTGCATTAAAGAAATATGAACTGAATTGATAGAATTGATAGAAATTGTACTCAATTTTACAGATAGAATTTTTTCTTTAGCCAGGTATTAGACTGCTTAGTTTATGTCCTTAATCTCTTTTTCTTCCTTATTCTCAGGTATTAAAGCCAATTGGATATATACATCCTCAACATTTAATGAAAAAAAGTGGGATGGATTCCAAGTTCATTTGTCTTGCTAATTTTTCTGTTCCACTAGGAGAGATGGAGGAAAAAAGTCTGATGAAAAGGATTTTCTGTTCAACTTATATTGGAAATACTTAAAATAGTAAGAGAGGAAAGCAAAATATATTCTCAAGGATTGCTGTTTCATTATGGAATAAATTTTGAGTGGTGGTTTATCTGAAGTATTATTCTCTCTTGGGGAAAATTTGACATCCTGTTAAGCATAATTTGCATATCTTTTGCCTTTAACAAATATACAGGGTGCCAAAAATATGTATACATACTTTAAGAAAGGAAAAACACAGTATTAAAATTATAAGTAAATATAAGTCACATTTGACTTCTGCAATTACAAGAGGTGCTCAAAGTTGTTCCGTTAAGTGTTCAGACAACTCTGATTATGGTGAACTAAAAATAATACATAGATAACATCGCTTAAAATGTGTATACATTTATTTTTTTGAGTTGGAGTCTCACTCTGTCACCCAGACTGGAGTGCAATGGCCACTCCCGGCCACCGCAGCCTGGACCTGATGGGCACTGGTGATCCTTCCGCCTCAGCCTCCCAAGTAGCTGGAACTACAGGCGTGTGCTGCCACGCCCAGCTAATTTTTGATTTATTGTAAGATGAGGTCTCGCCAAGTTGCCCAGGCGGGTCTCAAACCCGCGGGCTCAGGCAGTCCTCATCCTCCCAAAGGCTTGGGATTACAGGCTGAGCCACCGAGCCTGGCAATGTGTATACATTTTTTTGGCCCCTGTGTGTGATTAGATTGAACGATATAAAGACTGTACATTTGCTCTCATACAAAATTTAATTTTAAAGTGATATCATCAACTTATTGATAACAAGAGACTGATCCTATTTCAATCTGTGGAATCTACAGATTTCTACTATGTGCCTTACATTTAATAAGATTATGTTAAAGAGTTGCTGAATGACTAAAAAAAAAAAAAGAAAGAAATATACCTACTACCCAATTTTTATCTTTGCTTAAAGTATTTTTAACTTAGAAATCTGGTTAATTAGAAAGCATGCTGTGGAGGCTAGTACCTTGGAATTAATCAAGAGGGGTCTTTTTGGCTCAAAGAGAGGACTCATCCTAGCCCTTGGCCCAATATATAATTTTGTTCTCCAGCAAACTGATGTATAAATTGTCAGCAGGGGTAATTTGTTATTGCTACTAGGCCCTACCAGTTAGTTACAGGAGGTGACTGGGGTAGGGTGGTGTTTGTTACATCAGCTTTGTACTTGAAAAGCAGAACACACTAATATAATTATGAATGTTTATTTGGCAGGTAATGAACTACTGCAGAAAATGTAGTAGTTTAGAATTAACTGTAGCTTTAGTTTTAAAATGTGATTTATTTTAAGGTACTTTGTTCTGTGTTTGCTTTTATATTTGCTAAAAATATTACACATGAAGATTAGACTTTAAATATTGTAAAATATTTTTCTAGCATTAACTAAATGTGGAAAATGTTATACTTCAAAGGTCATGTAGACTTTCTGACATTTCCAATTTTACATTTATATATACAGTTGAATTAGCTTAGCTCTTAGTTGAGTGTTTAAATATCCAAATAATAGATGTAGAAGGGAAATTGCAAAAGGGCACAGTGTTTTGGAATGCCTACATCTTTCATCTTTCTTTTGTTTCAGCAATGAAAAGTCTCAAATTCTGAGAGGCAATTGAGAGTGCTGAAAGGACAACAGGATAATAAGGGCCTTCAGTACTTGTTAAGTCAAAAGACAACTCTAATTATATTTTTCTTTTAATTGATGTTGCATATAGATTTTGTACTTTTCTTCCTTTTCTATTCCTTCTCCATTTGAATGAAACTTTAGTGTTTACCTTTTACATAGTGGATTGAATTAATTGTGTATTCAGAACACTTTTTCCAAATAAGTACCACTTGAATGCTGCAGCAGCAGTTATGAAATCAATGTCTCATTCTGCCCTGTGTTTTATTACGGTGGTGAATATTTATTGGTAGTGGTGAGTAACTGGGAGGCAGTGCAGCATAGTGCTTAAATACACAGGCCATTGGGTCAAACAATCTGGATTCAGCTTTGGCATTTACTGTTACTGTGACCCTGGGAAGATTCCTTAAACACTCTGTCAGTTTTTATCTTTTAAAATGGGGATAAAAATAGGGTTAAGGTAAGGATTACATGAAGTAATTAGAATATTAAAGATTTTTAGTTTTGCTTCCTTTAATACAGTGATATAATATTTTAGACAACAAAATGAATATTCTTTAATAGAAATTTTTATTTTATTGATTTTATAATAAAATTATCTATAATTTTCCCCCCAAATAATGCTTCCTTCACAGTTTGTAGATTTGATCATAATTTGTAGAAGACTAGTTTTAACTGATTTTGTGAGTAGCTAATCACTCTATCTTTATTAAAAATGAAACAAAATCTTATAGTACCATTAGCCAAAAATTATTGTGTCTAATATTTGTACTGAAGTTAATGTTCAAAATGTAGGTATAATTTTGGCCCAGGAAAAATAACATTTCAAATATTTTCTGGAGGATTCTGTTACCTACATCTTACTTTTATTTTTAAAACTGGCCATTCTTCTGTGATTTTATTATGGCTGTTTTGCCTGACATGGATGAAGGGGTGAAATTACCACTTTTCTTTTTTTCCAGTCGGAGTCTCACTCTTTGGCCCAGGCTGGAGTGCAGTGGCACGCTCACAACCACTGCAGCCTCAACCTGGTGGGCTCAGGTCATCCTTCCGCCTCAGCCTTCCAAGTCACTGGAGCTAGGCCCAAGCCACCATGCCTGGCTAATTTTTTTTTTTTTTGTGGTGATGAGATCTTGCCATGTTGCCCAGGCTGGTCTCAAACCCCTGGACTCAGGCAATCCTCTTGCCTCCGCCTCCCAAAGTGCTAAGATTACAGGCATGAGCCACCGTGCCTGGCTCACTTTTCTTTTTAATTACTTGGATAACAAATTAGTTGGTTAGGGAAAAGGTCTTTTTGGGTGGTATACCTAGTCTTTTTGCAGAACAGAGCTACATTAGATTTTGAAAAACTTCATTATTCAAAACTGATAGATATTAATTTAAATTGCTTCAAATTTCCATATGGCTCATATATTTTTATCTAGCACACACGTTCCCTAAAACATATCAAAATTCTTACTGGATTTTCTTTCTAAGCCATTTACTGTCATAGCCATTGTGATACTCCCTAATACCATTTGATGTTAATGAGACAATAAAAATAAGTTTCTTATAAAATGAAGAGTTCAGGGGATTATTCTCAGGGCAACTAAGCTATTGATGTAGATGGTCATTTTTTTGGTGACCAGGTATATAAATAATCAGTTTTATTTATTATTATTAGAGCTTATTTGCAAATGGAGTCAAATGGAGTCATACTTTTTTGCTGAAAGTAGGAATATACTAGAAGTTTTTCTAAATGAGTACATTTTCCCATACCATCCAACCAGCCATTTGACATGTGGTCATTCAATCAATAGAGGTAGGAAGTAAAGATCAGACAAGACATTTAACAGTGTCATCATCAGAAGTGTAAATAATTTCATGAGTATGTTGACCTTGCTGCAGATGTCAGAAATGGCCTTTGAACATGGGCTCAGTGATGAGGATGGTGGGACACATCATGGAAGACAGGTAATTTTAGTATAAATATAGAGAGCGGCCATTCAGCAATGGAAGGTAAAGGCCTGAAGTTAGACTTGTAGGTAGTTGGAGCTAAGAACCTTCAAATAGATGAAATGACCTACTTTCTTATTGGCCTAGCTAGGACTTAAATCCAAGTCTTCTGATTTCTAATTTGGTACAGGGCATGGGAGGAGGAGAAAAGGTTTGACCCTACAATGGGATGGGCACTTGGTTCTTCAGGAGTGACTCATGTATGGAGAGGTTCTATCAGATGGGTTGGGTGGCTCTCAAAACAGCCTGATCTGGTCCACTCATTTTCTTCCTTACTCTCCTGGCTTGTGTTTAAAGATATGTAGTGTCTGACGCAACCATATGAAACGACTTTCTATCAACATTGTAAATGGATGGTAATATATACCATATCTACAATTAAAAAGCAACCAAGAAGCATCTATTTAGCACCTGTGGATGCTTAGTAAAATTCTGAGAACTTGAGGACATATAGAAAGAACTGAGAGATGGTCCTTGCCCTTTAGGGTCTTGTAATTGATTTGGGGAGAAAGACCATACCTATAACATGATAAATAACAATCTTGGATGCCAAATGAGTGTGTGGCTAGTGAATGCCAGAGGAATTTGGAAATGGAAGAGAGCATTGTGGGGAAGAGTGCTCATTTAGGGTTTCCCAGAAGTGATGAAAATTAGGTGGGTTGCTTCTCAGCTCAGCTCTTACGAATAATTTTAGGTGTCCAGCTCTAAAGTTTTCAAATTCACCTAACTTGTTAAATGACAGAGCTGGGAGTTGATTGTAGTATTTCTGTGGCTACCAATTGAGTACCATTCCACAGTTTCATGCTGTTGTGCACAGGTTGTTTTCTGTTGGAGGGAAGCCCATTTCTGCTCATCACTCCTCAGGCTCCTCATAAGCAGATCGAATTCTTCTGGTCTTCTGGATGTTGCATGATTGAACACTCTTGGTTTCATTTATTCTGTGCCCTTTTTGTTTCTCGATTGGAAAAATAGCTAAAATTGCTAATTAAATATGAGTTTGGTAGATTTTCCATTTAAGGTGCTCTTTCTAGTAAGAAACTATTAAAGTGAAATGGGATATTGTCTACAGTATATGAAACATAACAGCAGCTGGCATTTACAGTGGACTTCTATTCAATTAGATTATTTTGATGTTCTGTGCTATGAATCGTTAACTTGAAGATTGGTACATAAATAATGCCATTAAACATAATAAGATAAATAAATTTAGAAATAGCTGCATCAGAGAATAAATGTACTTCTCAAAACCCATGTTATTTTTCCTCTACCTGGATATTTCTGTATTCAACTGGTATTTCTCATTTTAGCACAAATAAGGACCTGTAAACCTGACAGAATTTAATTTTGAGTAACCAAGAAATATGTAATCCATTAGGGCTTGAATTATATAGCACAAACCTCAATCTGCCACTGATTCTTTTAAGGCAGTGATTTTTAACCTTTTTATTTTGTCTTATTTTAATGTAGTGTTCCTTTCTTCAAAAAAGATTATCTTTCTTGGAATTACATTATTGAAACAAAAAAAGAAATCAACAGAAAAAAGCAAACTGAGTGACTCGGATTGAGGCAGGGGGTCAGGGCTCAGAGCTTTGTTCACTTAGTGCCTGTTCAGCCCTTGAGCTTCCAGAGAATCCTTAGGATATAACAGAACACAGAAGAAAATTATCACTTTTACAGAAAAACTAAACAACTTCTAAAAATAAGCTATTAATTAGAAAAAATAACCTTAATGCTGTATAGTTGAATAGATTATGAAAATTACTTGATTCTTATCCATCTTTATTGCCTTTGGACATGACTTGCTGTGCTATGATCTAACGAAGAAAAAGCATCCCCCCAAAAATCAGCATCTTGAAATTCAATATGTGTATATATGTAGCAGTATGCATATACTGTATATGTGTATATATAGGTAATGTATAATTTCTTTCTTTTTTTTATTTAGTAGGAGTCTCTGTCGGCCAGGCTGGAGTGCAGTGGCACATTTATGGCCACCGCAGCCTCGACCTCCTGGGCTCAGGTGGTCCTTCTGTCACAGTGTTCCAAGTAGCTGGAACTATAGGCATGTGCCACCTTGCCCAGCTAACTTTTTGATTTATTGTAGAGATGAGATCTTGCCTAGTTGCTCAAGCTGGTCTTGAATCCCTGGACTCGCAATCCCCTCTCTTCCACCTCCCAAAGTGCTGGGATTACAGTCATGAGCCACTGTGCCCAGCTTACAATTTCTTTTATAATAAAAAACACTTTCTTTTTTTTTTTTTGAGTTGGAATCTCACTCCGTTACCCAGACTGGAGTGCAGTAGCACGCTCCCGGCCACCGCAGCCTTGACCTGCTGGGCTCCGATGATCTATCCGCCTCAGCCTTCCAAGTAGCCGGAACTACAGGCGCGCACTAACCATGCCCGGCTAATTTTTTGATTTATTGTAGAGATGAGGTCTCGCCAAGTTGCCCGGGCGGGTCTCGAACCCTCGGGCTCAGGCAGTCCACTCTCCTTGGCCTCCCAAAGTGCTGGGATTACAGGCTGAGCCACCGAGCCCAGCCAAAAACACTTTCTTGACTGGGATTATGAGATTGGTTTATCAAAACAATTTAAAACATTATTTTTAGTAATAAATTATTGGAAGTGATTTATTAATTTCTTCAATAAAACTGTATTGAACCCTGAACACTTAAGTCCAGTTCATAAGTATAGCAGTGAAGAAGTGTTTCTGATCTCACAAAACTCACAACTGATTGGGGATAAGGATGAGAAAATCAGGTGTGATAAATTTTGTGTTAGGAGAAGTGTAGCGTTTCATGGGAACACATAAAGGGGATCCGATTCAGACTTTGAGATTCAGGGTGGACTTCCTGGTAGTGACACCCAAGCTAACCTGAAGGATGAGTGAGCTGGCCAAGACAGAGAAAGGTGGCAAGAGTGATGTAGACACAAGGGAAGCGTGCATAAAGGCCTAGAGTCAAGTAAATGTGTGGCACATTCTAGAAATTGCATGCAGCCTGGTTTGGTTGATTGAAGAGAAGTGATAAGACTAGGAATGTAATCATAATTAGCCTTGTATTCTGAATTAAGCAGCTTGATATTCTATAGAAGTGGGAAATTATTGATGGATTTGAAGTGGGAGAAAGGGTGGTTTGTGTTTTTCCATGTGAGGCCACTTTGGCAAACTACAATGGTGACCTTGGGTCAGCTGTTTGGATGAATGAGTCATTCTCTGAAAGTGGAGGGACCAGAGAATATACACGCTGTATAGTTTATCTTTCTGTAACATCCCAATTGCCTCTAAATAACATCTGTGTTTTTTCATTTTATTTTTATGGCCCTCTTAACCTTATCACAAGGCTGGGATAATTCCAAAGAACAATGCATAATGTTCAATATCTACAGAGGATGCCAAAAAAATGTATATACGTTTTAAGAAAGTAAAACGATTGAAATTGAAATACTCAATATTTACTAATAACGAAAGGTGAATATAAGTCATGTTTGACTTCTGCAATTACAAGAGATGCTCACAGTAGTTACCATCAGCGTCTAGACACTTCTGATTACGGCAAACTAAAAGTAATACATAAATAACGTCGCTTAAAATGTGTATACTTTTTTTGGCACCTCTGGTATATAGATGCTGTACAGATATGCCTTTATTCTTTCAATGTAGAAACTGGTATGATGCCTGGCACTTTGCAGGATTCAATAAATGTTTATTGTATAAGGAATAACTACTAAAGAAAGAGACACTGATTCCATATATATGCATATATGTATTTTGTTTTCCTGGTCATGATTTGTCTGCTCCTCCCAACATATCCTTTAGACTCAGATAATTTCAGCTGTTTCTTAAAAAACCTACAAGAATTCGACCATTATATACTATGAATAGTGATAATTAATGCAACATTGTATATTTTAAATAATCTTCAAATTCAAACACTTTTTTTTTTTTTTTTTACTGTGGGATCCCAAATTCAGTGAGTGGTTGGATGAGTGGATATAATATTCAAAGAACAGTGAAAAATTTTCAGCCTGACAATTATTCTTTGGAAATTAGTATAGAATGGTAGTTTACAAAGTGAAAACAAATTTTTGTTCCTGCAAGGAAACTTCCTTTCTAACTTATTTCTGAGAATGATCCTAAAGGGAGCTTATATTAAAAACAATTTTTACACTTTATTTAACAGTTTATATATTTTTTCATGGTATTAATTACTTATATGCAATTAAAATACCTAATTTACCTTTTGAAGTAAACATTTATATTTTTAATATTACCCACATTCAGAAAACTACTGGATTCAAAGCTATTTTTAAGTGGTTTATACTCGTTATTAACTTTGATCAGATTTTCTTATATTTAGCCCGTGGGATCACCTAGCAAGCCCCTGTGTCTTCAGTCTTTTTTCTGAGCACTTATTTTCTTTGTTGCATAACAAGATATTTCAGATTCATTTTAATTCTTCCCTACCCCAGCACTGGAATCAACTTTTTCTCTGGAGAGCCTGGTTCCTTAGAGTGGGGAATGGCATTAGAACCTAGGAGATGGGTACTAGATACACTCATTGCTACTTTGCTTCCAGGGCCCCACAGCATTCTTCTTTGATTTCTCCCTCTGCATTTCTATCCCTTTTTTCATAGTCAGTACCCTGCTTCCAACTAACATCTTTACTAATTTGCTCAATCCTACATGAAACTAAAATAGTTTCAAGAGTTTTTCCCTCGTTGTTTGCATTCCTCACTTCCCACCTCCTAACCTAGGGTGTATAATAAAACGCTATGTTCAAAAGTTAATTGGGTTAGTACCCCCCATAGTTGATGACTGTTTAATTGTCCTGTTTGGATTTTAAATGTCTAATGGGACAAATAAATATATAATATATACAATCAAAAAGGATGGTATACGCCAATAATATTGATGAGATTGTTTTGCCCTTCATTTAATATCTTTCATTAGATACTGAAGCAAAGTAAAATGTAAAATTTTTTCTTTCTTCCGCCCCTCCCTCCCTTTCTTCTTTGGTTCTCTCTTTTTTTTTTTTCTTTTTCTTCTTTTCTCTTATGGAATATTTCTCTACTTCACTGTATTTTTACTCAGAACAGTAGAGGCATGTCTCCTATTAATGACATAATGCATTCCTGAAAAATCTTTAATTCTGGAAAATCAAACCCTGAAAATAATAGGACTCATAAGGAAATTAGGGCTAGGAGCAGAGAGTATTTGAAACTAGTTGAATTTTGTAACAAGACCTAACAAAATAGCAATTGTAATAAAAACAACAGCACTGTTAAATTCCTACTGGCATTTGCACTCTACATTACAGTCAATCTCAGCCTTAGATCCTTGGTCCCCCCACCCCTTATTGTACGTCCTTAAAGTCATCCACTCCTAACACAGACCAATTTCATCTAAGCTAAAAATCTGTTCCAGGGTATTGACCTGTCAATTTTATTTTATTTTAAACACAGGGGAAAATATCTTTGTATTTCTTCATTTACACTTTCAGTTTCCTCAGATAGCTTACTAGTAGAAAGTCTTGAAGCCACCACCAAATGAGACTTTACTTTAATTGTGAGAACATCTGCTCTTGGTTAGATCAAAACTTTCGTGTACCGGGGAAAGTCGTATATGAGCCAGCACAACTCTCACATTATACTGATATTATTTTCCTGCATACGCTCTAATTTAAATTAGAGAAATATCTGTTATAACAGAAAATGTTATATTAATTTTGCCTTAATGTATCAAGATAATACATACCCATTATTGAAAATTTAAGTAATATGGAAAAATATAAAGAAGAGGAAAGTAAAAATCTCTTAACTGCAAATAACTACTGCTGTCATTTGGGTTCATATTCTTTGTCACCTGACATCTTTCTGTGCTGGTAGCAATGATGATGATGATGATGGTGATGCTGTGTGTAGAAAAATGGGTTCTAATTATATATACAGATTTATAACTTTTCTTGAAACAATATCAGACAATATAGCTATATATAGCTATACATTTTCCTTTTTAATGATTGCAAATTATTCTACTGCATGCATGCTATAATTTATTTACATATTGTGGACATTGAGGTTGTTTGTAATTTTTCACTCTTATAAAAATAGTATGTTGAAAGTCCTTAATCATATCTTTGCATCCATAAAAGAAATTCCTGGGAGTCGTGTCTCTGCATCAGACAATCATGTCACATTTTGGTACATATGATCATATTGTGTTCAGAAAAGGTTGTTCCCATTTATACTCCCAGGAGAGTATGAGAGGTTCTACTTTCCCTTACTAGGTACTGTCAGTTTTTAAAATCTCTGCCAGTCTGATAGGCTAAAAAAATGATATTTTATTTTCATTTGTATTCACTTTTGTTATGTGTTTAAGCCTCTTTTTGTCTTTATAAACTGTCCATATTTTGTTTTGGTGAAATGCCTTTTATGTATTTTACTCCCTTATTTCTCAGAACTTTTGTCTTTTTTCTTATACTTTATAAGAATTGTAATTTTTTTTTTTTTTTTTAGTTGGAGTCTCACTCTGTCACCCAAGCTGGAGGGCAGTGGCATGCCCATGGCCACTGCAGCCTTGACCTGCTGGGCTCAGGAGATCCTTCTGCCTCATCCTTCCAAATAGTTGGAACTATAGGGCTGTGCCACTACACCCAGATAACTTTTTCTTTTATTGTAGAGATGAGGTCTTGCCAAGTTGCCCAGGCTGGTCTTGAACCCCTAGGCTCAGGCATTCCTCAAGCCTCGGCCTCCCAAAGTGCTGGGATTACAGGCAAGAGCCACTGTGCCTCGCAAGAATTGTATAATTTTAGAGATATTGTGCCTTTGTGATTAATATACTTTGTAATTTTTATATCATGCTAATTGCCTTTTAGCCTTATTTATGGTATGCTTTGATTTGTGTATAGTGAAATCATCAATATTTTTCTTTAATGTTTTTGGGGTTTTATAAAATGTTCAGAAATGCTTTTTACCCATAAAAGACTGCCTTTATTTTCTTTTACTACTTTTACATATTTTTTATTACAGTTGATGTTTGACATCTGGAATTTATTTTTTTATAATGAATTTAATAAATTTATAAATATACAGCTTTGATTTTTTTCTCCTTTAAATTGTGACCAATAGCATAATTTGTTAATTCAACTCTTCTCCTTTCATTGTGAATGTTGACTTTATCACTTAACAGGTTTCTTTGTGTCCTTAGGTCTTTTTGTAGATTCAGCAGTATATTAGTTATTTCTTCAAAACAAATTATCCCAGAACTCAGTGACTTAAAACATTTGTTAGGTCTCACATTTTTTACGGATCATCAGAAATTTAGGAGCAGCTCTCAGCTCCTTGGTTCTGGGTCATAGTTTTTCTTAACGTTGAAGGTAAGATTTCAACCCTAGCCACAGTCATCAATCACAAGGCTTAACTGAGGTTGAAGAGAATCTGCCTTGAAGGTTCACTCACTGACTGGTGAGTAGGGGCTTGCTGTTGGCTTAATTCCTTTCCACATGGGCTTCTGCTGAGGCCATCCTCATGATATCTTCTAATTTATAGGCAAGTATGCAAAAATCAAAACAAAGCATAGAGTGAGCTGGCTTGATAGCTTGACCTGAGAGAGAGGAGAGTGCCTGGAAGCAGCTATTATTTTTACAATTAGCCTTAGAAGTCACATACCATCAGTTATACCACATTCTGTTTGTTAGAAGCAAGTCACTAAGTCTGACTCACCATTAAGGAAAGGAGAGTTAGGCTCCATGTTTTGAAGACTGTGCCTGCTAAAGAATTTGTAGACATTTTGAAACCGTTGTAGCTTCCTTTTGTTCCTTCCAGATATTTGTCTACTCCTGCACATTTGTTAATACATTGATTCACCTAAGAGTCTTATTAATATATCAAACTGATGGAATGCCACATAATGTCATACAGTACTGTATTTCATAGCCATTGGCTTTTACTGGTTGAATATCTAAAAGTAGGCATACAAAATAATGTTGATAATAATCTCTTGGGGACATTTTACTTTGCTTTATTTCCCCAACTTTTCATGCTTCTTTGCAATTACATAGTAGGGGTTATTGGATTTCAGTGTAGATCCCTGCTTATGGAATTATTATTATTATTATTATTATTAAGTCAGGGTTTCACTCTGTCACCCAGGCTGGAGTACAGTGGCACAATCATGGCTCACTGCCGCCTCGACCTTCTGGGCTCAGGCGATCCTTCTGCCTCAGCCTTTTGCATAGTTGGAACTACAAGTGCATGCCACCACGCCTGGCTAATTTTTTGGATTTTTTTTTGGTAGATAGCCAGCTTTCGCTATGTTGCTCAGGCTGGTCTCAAATTCCTGGGCTCTAGCAGTTTTCCCACCTTGGCCTCCCGAAGTGCTGAGATTATAGGCATGAGCCAGTGTGCCTGGCCTTGCTTACAGCATTGAAGAAATTGTTTTACACTATTTTTTTGCTTTTGTGAATAATTTTGAATGTTTTGATTGGCAGATACATAGTAACTTAAGGGTATTCTATGTTGATTAAGTTTTATAAGTATCTTAAAACAGTATCTTCTAATTTATAGGCAAGTATGCAAAAATCAGAACAAAGCATTTTAGTGTGGAGAGCAATCTAAATAAAATCTCAACTCCATATGCTTTAATAGTCACCAGAGGCTCATTGTAATTCCTGGACTTTCTGTGTAGCAGACACTTGAGTCCGGGTAGTGCTGTGCGCCATCTGCCTTAGTCTCCAGGCTATGCAGTTTGAGCTTCTTTGTACTTTGACCTCTTGGCTGGTTTTATTTATTTATTTATTAAAAAAGATTTTTTTAAACATGTACTGCCAGCTTGGCCTTTGTTGTCATTTCAGTAAGTATGTGTGCATGTGTTTGTGGGTGCACATGTACTTGCCTTGATAAACTTAAAGGACCACCACCACTCATTCCAAAGGAGTTTGTTACTGTTTCTTTCACCTTAAATTGCATGTTTTTTCATCTGGCTTGCATCTTTAGTACTGAGCCTGCACCAGTTGCTCTTTGAGCTCCTCCTGGACTTGTGGCTGCTATAGATTGGTTGTGGGCAGCCTTCCAAATCTTCCAGCCATGATTTAGACAGGTTTTTATTTTTGACAGACTAATCAGAGCCTTAATGTACTTCCCTGATGGAGAGAGCCTGTGTTTCTAATTTTTTATATTTATCATTCTGAAAAGAGTAGTAATAGTCCCTGGGCTGGCCACAAGTTTGCTGCTTAAATTGTATTTTTCAGTCCTACTTTTTTTGTGACCTCTTTCCATCTTTGTGGTCTAGTGGCCTTGGTTGTTTTAAAAAACCTTCCTACTTCTTATTCCCAGTCCTGATAAAAGGAAAAGTCATGTTGTTGATGTGAATTTGAGTTGGTGTGTTTTATTCACTTGCAGGCATATGCGTTCTGGTAAAGAAAGCAACATATATGAGGTGTGAAAGCTAGGGATTAGGATTGAATTTTCATGAAAAATCATGTTTTTTAAAATTAATATTTATTAAAGAGTCACCCTCTCTGCCCACATAGTCAGAAAACTGAAGATAACCTACAGTTCAAGGAACATACTCTTGTAATCAGCATCCATCTCAAAAAATTGTGCTTCCTTTCAGTAATTACAGGTTTCCAGCAAATAGCACATTTTCACGATTTCTATCACCATTGAGTAGTTGCATTTTTAAATTTTTATATAAATGGAACATATTAAGTTTGTATTTTTCTGTGTCTGGTTTTTATTGCTAACCAGAATGTCCACTGAGGTTCTTTCATGTTGCTGCATATATCATTAGTTACCTTTTGTTGCTGTTGTGTAATATTCCCTCTTATAAATATAATACATGAAAAAAAATCCATTCTACTTTTATTAGACGTTTAGAGTGTTTCCAACTTGGGGGATTATTATGAATAAATCTGCTCATAAGTTCTTGTACATGAATCATACTCTTTAAAAAAACATATATTCCACTTACTGTCAAGCCCTAATGAGATCCTTGTAGGGCTGGGTGCGGTGGCTTAAGCCTTTAATCCCAGCACTTTGGGAGGCTGCGGTGAGAGGATTGCCTGAGTCCTGGGGGTTCGAGACCAGCCTGGGCCATTTGGTGAGACCTTGTCTTTACAATAAAAAAAAAATTAAAAAAAAAAAACTGGGCATGGTGGTGCACCTGTAGTTCCAGTTACTTGGGAGGCTAAGGCGGAAGGATCACCTGAGCCCAGCATTTCGAGGCTGCGGTGGTTGTGAGCGTGCCACTGCACTCCAGCGTGGGCAACAGAGTGAGACTCCAACTCAAAAAAAAAAAAATAAAAGAGAGAGATCCTTGTACCATTCTGAAATGGGGCAGAAATAGGGCTTCTGTGAAAAGTAACTGAGAGACATGTAAATGAAGTAGTGTTAGATGTAGGCAAAAATGTGAGGTAGCAAAGTAGGTAAGGAGTGGTACAACCTCCTTGGTTTTAATGTTCAGAAAAACCAATATACCAAGACAGCAGTTGTTAACAGTACAGCTTAATAATTGTAAGGCAACGGGGTGGGAGGATGGCAGATATTTCCCAAATCCACTTCACTGAGGATCTAAAGGCTCGGGTTCTTTTTTTTAAATTTATTTTTTATTTTTTAATTTTAATTTTTTTTCATGGAATTTTTATTTATTTTTATTTTTTATTTTTTTGAGTTGGAGTCTCACTCTGTCACTCAGACTGGAGTGCAGTGGCCACTCCCGGTCACCAGAGCCTTGACCTGCTGGGTTCTGGCGATCCTTCCGCCTCAGCTTTCCAAGTAGCCGGAATTACAGGCATGCGCTACCACACCCGGCTGATTTTTTGATTTATTGTAGAGATGAGGTCTTGCTGCCCAGGTGGGTTTCGAACCCGTGGGCTCAGGCAATCCACTCACCTCAGCCTCCCAAAGGCGCGGGATTACAGGCTGAGCCACCGAGCTGGCAATTTTTATTCTTTTAATTGTAAAGATGTGGGGTACAATTCAGGGTTAGGTATACAAACATTGATATGCAGGTACCCTTGTTGAAGAGGTATCTCCCTCCCTCCCCTAGCAGTTCCCCTCAATTGCCAATACCACTTCCCCTCCCCTGACAGTTTCCCACTACTTTCTTATAGTATTATAATTGTTCAAGTTTCGCTTATGAGTGAGAACATATGGTACTCTGTTCTTTGTTTCTGTGATAGATCACTGAGTACAATCGACTCCAAGTCCATCCAAGTTGCTGCGAAGTCCATATGTTTGTCTTTCTTTATGGCTATATAACATTCCATTGTGTATATGTACCACATTTTTTTAATCCAGTCCAGCTTTGATGTGGGCAAAAGACATGAACAGGCTAGGGTTCTTAAGGGTAATTTGGCGGGCAGAGGACTAGGTAATTTGGACTAGGGGTTAGTTGGGGATAAAATCATAGCAGTGTCAAGATTGTTTTTTGTGTATTGAGTCAGTTTCCAGGTGGGAGTCACAGGACACTGGTCTACCTGTATGCAGAATCTGAAAAAATATCTAAACACCAGTCTTAGGTTTTACAATAGTGATGTTATCTTATAGAAGCAATTGAGGAAGTTATAAATCTTGTGACTACCAACTACCTGATTCCTGAACAATAAGCAATTAGGGAAGCAGGCTAGGAAACAATGACTGGTTACTGTTTAACTAAGACTATACCTTAGCAGAATTTACCATCGAAGAGGTCAGCATGACATGAGAATCCCAGAAGGCCTCAATGAAAATTACTTTGACCAATCTTGCAGGCAGTCCTGGGGGCTAGGATATACAAAGTGAGAGAAAGATCAAAGAGAAAAGAAAAAAGGTGTAACAAACATCTTATGATTAAACTTTGCCTGTGTTTTCACAAAATTAGGGCCCCCATTATGATTCTAACCTTGTGACCTTTTATTAATTTTATGTAGATGGTTTCAGAAGCAAAGCTGATATACTTGAAAGACTGTGGCTCAGAAACTGGCTGTTACATGGTATTTCTGTTGACATTCTCCCATTACTCATGTTATTGGCTGATGCTCACTTTCTGATATTCTTTTTGTTTATTTTGCACCCTTTAAAAAATTCTAAATGTTATTATCTTTTCCTTATTTCCCTGTTTCACTCCTTTTTCTTAGTTTTGATTTTTGAAGGGCTTTTGGGATTTTTTTTCCCTTAACGGGGTGTTCTTTCCATTTAGAGGCTTTCTTAATTTTTTTAAAAGCCAATTTTTCACACAGCCCACATGCTAAATAAGTATTTCCTTCTTAGTAAGTATTCCTGATACTGGAAATATATTATTTTACTAATTCAAAATGTTATTGCTTCAGGAGTAAATAGACTTATGAAATAACCTAACATTCTCTAATTGCTTTGTTTAGGTTATGGATAAGTACCTGGTCTGTTTCATTTACACATATATTTAAGTTTCCACATTGTAGCCTAAAATCCATATTGCCTTTAGCTTCTAGTTAATGATAGCAGTTATGCTTTTCTATTAAATTGGAAAAAAATAAAGTGCAAGGTTGAAATTCAGATTTGTGGTTATTAGGATTTAAAGCTCACCAAGCTTCTCTTTGTTAATGGTTATCATTTAATAGGATTTTTCTCATTCTATAAAAAGCTATTCGCTGTCCTATTAATTTTTATGGTAAACAATTTTTGCAGAATTTATGGCATTTTAATAACTGAAATTTGAGATTGGGCCTTAGTTGTAAATGCTGTCAAATAGTGTCTATTTAGAGTTACACAAGAAGGATAATTTATAGGATTAGGGTAGCTTGAGCTGGTTCTTAAAGAGGCCTAGTGTTTTATTATGGATTTTGATTTATATGGTTTCTAAAAATATTGGAGCAATGAAGATTTCCATAGTGCTGAGGAAAAAACAAAACAATGCAAGACAAAAAAATATATATATATATTGAATTCAATCTTATACCATATTTGTCTTAATATATATTTGGTTTCCTGGTCTGGCCAGCATTCTCACTATCTCTCTTAGGCCATATTCACCTTTAAATAATTTGTTGTCTGTTCTTTTATTTCCAACATTTTTTTTCTTTATTTTGAAGAAATATAGTATAGTATAAGTGGAGTATTATTCAGGGTTAGGTATACAAATGTTCATTATGGAGGTACCCTTGTTGATGAGATGTGTCCCTCCCTCCTTGGCCATTTCCATCAACTGCCAATCCCAGCCCCCTCCTCTGGCAGTTTCCCACTACTGCCAATCCCTTTCTTATAGTATTATGTTAATTGTTTAAGTTCTACTTATGAATGAGAACATATGGTACTCTGTTCTTTGTTTCTGTGATAGATCACTGAGTATGATAGACTCTAAATCCATCCAAGTTGCTGGGAAGTCCATGTTTGTCCTTTATGACTGCATAATATTCCATTGTGTATATGTACTACTTTTTTTTTTTTTAATCCAGCCCAGCTTCGATGGGCAGCATGATTGGTTCCATGTTTTTGCTATTGTGAATAGAGCTGCAACAAACATGCGTGTTGCAGGTATCTTTTGATTTTCTCTGGACATATTTCCAATAGGGGGATTGCTGGGTCACATGGAAGGTCAATTTCTAGTTCTTTAAAAAATTGTCACACTATCTTCCAAAGAGGTTGCACTAGTTTGCATTTCCATCAGCAGTGTAGAAACATTACTTTTTTTCTGCATCCTCACCAGCACCTGTTGTTTGTTTTATTAATAATGGCCCTTCTTACTGGGGTTAGGTGGTATCTCAGTGTGGTTCTGATTTGCATTTCTCTGATGATGAGTGAGGCTGAGCACTTTTTCATGTGTCTGTTGGCTGCCTGTGTATCATCTTTTGAGAAGTGTCTATTCATGTCTTTTGCCCACTTTTTATGGGGCTGTTTGTTTTTTTCCTTTCAGTATGTTTGAGCCCCTTGTAGATCCTAGATGTTAGGCCTTTGTCAGATACACAGTGGGCAAATATTTTTTCCCATTCTGTGGGCTGTCTCCCTGCTCTTTTGATCGGTTCCTTTTGCTTTGCAGAAGCTTGTCAGTTTGATGAGGTCCCACTTGTCTATCTTATTTCTTATGGTATGGGCACTAAGGGTTTTGATCAGGAATTGGTTGCCAGTTCCAATTTCCATAAGGGTATCTCCTGCATTTTCTAAGATTCTTATAGTTTGAGGTTTTACGTTTAGGTTTTTGATCCATTTAGAGTTAATTATTGTGTGGTAATAGGTAGGGGTCCTATTTCAGTCTTCTGCATGTGATCAGCCAGTTTTCCCAGCACCATTTACTGAATAGGTTCTCCTCTCCTCAGTGACTGTTGTTGGAGGCTTTGTCAAAGATGAGTTGCTTGAGAAATTGAAGCTTTGCTTCCGGAATCTCTATCCTGTTCCATTGGTCTGTATGCATGTTCTTGTACCAACACCAGGCTGTTTTGATTATTGTAGCCTTCCAGTTTGAAGTCTGGAAGTGTGATACCTCCTGCTTTGTTTCTTTTGCTAAGGATTGTTTTGGTTATTTGTGGTCGTTTGTGTTTCCATATAAATTTCTATATTGTCATTTCCAGGTCTGAGAAGAATGATGTTGGCAATTTAATTGCGTTGAATCTGTAGGTTGCCTTTGGTAGGATGGACACTTTAACAATGCTGATTCTTCCCATCCATGAGCTGAAATACTTTGTCATTTGTTTGTGTTTTCTTGGATTTCTTTGAGCAGTGCTTTGTAGTTTTCATTGTAAAGGTCTTTCAGTTCTCTGGTTAGGAAGATGCTGAGGAATTTCATTTGTTTTGTGGCTATTGTGAATGGGATTGTGCTTTTTATTTGGTTCACCTGCTTATTGTTGGTGTATAAGAATACAACTGTCTTTTGCACATTTATTTTATACCCTGAGACTTTGCCAAAGTCCTTTATCAGTGCAAGCAGGTTTTTGACAGCTTCTCTTGGATTTTTGAGGAATAGGATTATATCGTCAGCAAAGAGGGATAACTTTAACTTCCTGTTTTCCTATTTGGGTACTCTTGGTTTTCTTCTCTTGTCTAATTCCTCTAGCTAGGACTTCCAACACAGTGTTGAACAAGAGGGGTGAGAGTAGCCTTTTCTTGCTCCAGTTTTCAGGGGAAATGTTTCCAGTTTCTGTCCATTTAGCAATATGCTAGCTGTGGTTTTATTGTAGATGGTACTTATTTTGAAATATGTTCCTTCTCTACCTAGGTGTTTGAGGGTTTTTATCAAGAAGGGATGCTGGATTTTAAGCTGTATCTAATGATATAACCATGTGGTTCTTGTTTATACATCTGTTGATGGATTTAATTACATTTATAGTTTTGGAGATATAGAACCAGTCCTTCATCCTGAGGATGAAGCCTACTTGGTCAATGGTGGCTGATTTTTGAGATGTGTTGTTGGATCCTGTTTGCTAGAATCTTGCTGAGGATTTTTGCATCTATGCTCATAAGGGATATTGGCCTGTATTTCTCTCTCTGTTTTTTTTTTTTTGTTGGATCTTTACCTGGTTTGGGTATCAGTGTGATGGTAATTTCGTTAAATGATTTGGGGAGAATTCCATCTTTCTCAGTTGCCTGGAATACTTTCAGTAGGATTGGTATCAGCTCCTCGTACATTTTGTAGAATTCTGCTGGAAAGCCATCCGATCTAGGGCTTTTTTTGTAGGTAGTTTTCTCATGACAGAGTCAATTTCCTGAGTAGTTATTGGTCTATTAAGTGTATCAATGTCTTCTTGTTTCAACTTGGGGATGTTGTGTGATGTCAGAAAGTCCTCCATATCATTTAGAGTATCAAGTTTGTTTCCATATAGGTGTACATAGTAATCTCTGATAATCTTTTGTATTTCTTCAAGGTCAGTTGTGATTTGATCTTTTGTGTTTCTGATTGTGTATATTTGGACTTTTTCTCTCTTTTTCTTGGTCATTCTGGCTAGGAGTCCATCAATCTTTTTATTCTTTCAAAGAACCTGCTTTTTGTTTTGCTGATTTTTTTTCTTTGTTATTTTTGTCTTCTGTGGCCTGTATTTGGGCTCTTATTTTGGTGATCTGGATTCTTCTGCTAAAGTTTGGTTCTGGTGGTCTTCTCTTTCCAGCTCCATTAGTTGATTTGTTAGGCTGTCTATGTGTGATCTTTCCATTTTCTTGATAGAGATATAAATTCCCCTCTTAGAACTATTTTCATGACATCTCAGAAGTTTTGGTAAGATGTTTCTTCATTTTAATTTGTTTCCAGAAATCTTTAAATTTCTGTTTTGATTTTAGTGTTGACCCAGTACTTTTTCATCATCATGCTGTTTAGTGTCCGTGTCTTTGTGGGCTTTGGGGGAATTTTGTTGGTGTTGATATTTATTTTTATTCCATTGTGGTCTGAGAATTTGTATGGCAGTATTTCAACCTTATGGAGTTTATGCTTGATTTATGGCCAAGGATGTGATCGATCTTGGAGTATGTTCCACGTGATGATGAGTAGAATGTATATTCTGTTGTTGGGTGGAATAATCTGTAGGTATTTATTAAGTCCATTTGGTTAATTGTCAAGTTTAGGTTCTAGATTTCCTTGTTGATTTTTTGCCTTGATGATCTATCTAGGACTGTTAGTGGGATATTCAAGTCCCCTGCTATAATAATGTTAGAGTCAATATATTTTTTAAAATTTGCATAGTAGTTGCTTTATAAATGCTGGTGCATCTGTATTGGGTGCATATATGTTTACAATGGTTATTTCTTGTTGATGGATTGAATCTTTTATCATTATATAGTATCCTTTCATATCTTTTTAAATTTTTGATAGCTTAAAGTTTGTGGTGTCTGATATTGACATTGTGACTCTTGCCTTCTTTTGTTATCCATTTGCTTGGAAACTCATTTGCTATCCTTTAACTTTGAGTCTGTGTGTTCCTTGAGTTGAGATGAGTTTCCTGGATGCAGCAAATAATTGGGTCATGGTTTCTTATCCAGTTTGCCATTCTGTGTCTTTTCAGTGGTGCATTTAGTCCATTCACATTCAGGTTGATTATTGAAATGTGATTGTTTATCCCTGTCATGAGGGATCTTATAAAGTTTTTTCTTCATTTGTTTGCTTGTTTTCTTTTAGCTTTGGGGTTGATGTATGTGTGTGTGTTCTCAAGTTTGTTGTCGCGATGTATTCTCTGTTAATTCTGTGTTCTGCTGTTCTCTTGGGAAGTGTGTGGTCATTCTTTTTTTTTTTTTTTTTTTTTTTTTAATCTGTGCTTAATACCTTTTTAAGCATCTCCTGTAGAGCTGGTTTGGAAACTGCATAATCTCTGAGGGACTGGACGTCTGGGAAGGATTTTAATTCTCCATCAGTGATGAAGCTGAATTTGGCTGGGTAGGAAGTTCTTGGTTGAAATTGTTTATCTTTGAGGACTTTGAATATTAGATTCCAGTCCTTTCTTGCTTGTAGTGTTTCTGCTGATAGGTCTGCTACTATTCTGATTGGTTTTCCCTGGTGGGTAGTCTGACCTTTCTCTCTTGCTACCTTTAGAATTTTTTCTTTTGTGCATACTTTGTGTAGGCAAATTACTATATGTCTAGAGGTTGGTCTTCTCATTTGATGTCTTGTGGGATTCTCTGTATCTCTTGTGTTTGGCTGGTCACATCTCTGGTAAGATGGGGAAAGTGTTCTTGGATCACCTCCTGGAATACTTGCTCCAAGGTGTTCTCCTTTTCCCTTTCTTCTTCCAGGATACCAATCAGGCATAGGTTCGACCTCTTGATATAATTGTACATCTCTTGTAGGCTTTGTTCTGTTTTTTCTGAGTTTTCTTTCTATGTTTTTTACAGATTGGGTAAATTCCATGTTCTGGTCTTCGAGTTCTGAGATTCTTTCTTCTGCTAGATTAATTCTGCTTTCCATGTTTTCATCTTGTTATTTATTTCCTGGATGAAATTTTTTATGCCGAAAATCTCTGTTACAAGTTCTTTCAGTGTTGCATCTTGTCTTTCTTGGATCTTATTACTTTTTCGATTCATTCCCTAATCCCTGTTGTATTTTGTTGCCAATCATTGGTGACTTCCATTGTTTTGGCGCCAAGGTGATTTTTCAGGTGTTTTCTCCTGTTACACTCAAAATTACCTGTGGTCTTCTGCAGATTTTTTTCTCATTTGTTTCATATCTCTTGCTTTTCTCTTTAGTTCCGTTATTCAGTGGCAGTGGGAGAGGCTTTCACTTTTCTGATGTTTGCTCAGCCCTCTATTCTTCCTTGATCCAGGCTCTGAATTTGTTCTATTTTGAAACAGGACTGTGGTTGGGAAGCTTTACTGTCTTTTGTAGTTTTGAAAGTCGAATAAGTAGAGGATGGGGAGCTAGGATTTGAAACTACTTGCAAATCACAAATTTCACTGATTATAGTATGTGTTCCCTGAGACCCACTGCCCACCACCACTCTATATGATGATGCAATGAATATGTGTGTGTACCCCCTGAATCCAAGGGGGGTACTGGAATGAGGAGATCACAGAAAAATAGAGTGAAATAAAATGGACAAATATTAAAACAAAAAACACAGAACAATACAAGCAGAAACCAAAGCAAAAAACAATTGAACACACACACGCCAAAACAAACTGGAATGACAAAAAGGTGAAACAAAACTAAAAGGAACAGCATCAAAACCGAGAAAACTAAACACACACACACACACACACACACACACACACACACACACACACACACACATGCCTAGCACAAAATGAATGGAGAAGAGAAAGAGAAAGCCCAGAAAGCAAAACAAAAAACAACAAAACTAAAAAAAAAAAAACACATAAAAACAAAACCCACATATATATTCACACCTACCTTAAACTATAAAAAAGAGAGGAACAACAACAACAAAAGACCAATAAAAAAGACAAAAAAAACCCAACAAAATAAACTGAAAGAGGAACTCTCAATTATTCACATACACACATAAACAGAAAGGAAAAAAAAAAAAGAAAGAAGAAGAAAAGAAAAAAAGGAGGGGATGCAGATCCCTCACATGCACATTCTTGCACAAAGGAAAAATATTAAAAAAAAAATAGAAAACTAACAAACAGGCACAAAAAAAAAATTAAAAAAAAAAAAAAAAAAGCACCTTTTTGTGGCAGGTTCTGTAATTGTGCTTTTTGTCTGTTCTCTTCTATCTCCTACAGAGCTTCTATCTCTTTCACTCTCTCCCCACTGTCTGAACCAGGGAAGGAGAAGGGGCAGAGGGGGTGGGCTTCAGGCCTCCCCTTCTACTCTCCTTTAGATCTCTGGGGAGATCCCCTCTGGTGGGGAGGTTCAGGATTGTCTCTTCCTCAGGTATGTACTTGTGGGGAATGCCCCAGCCAGGCCTATCCTGGAATAGAGTTCTTTTCAGGCTGACATCCATGCTCTGCATGGGTTTGTCCCTCTCAGTCATGCCCCAGCTGTGTAGTTCTGACATTCAGAGGATTGCTGGGGAGAAGGGGGGTTGGGTTAGCCCTGGAATCACCACTGATCTCTTTGGAAGTCTTCCTCATCCTTTTCTGACCACACCCTTTGACCCTAGGCTGAATCAGGGTGGGGTGGGGGGGGTACCTTATCCTGTCCCTCTGAAGTTTGTGCTTTCAGGATATTCCCTCTGGGTCATGACCAGCCTCTGAATAGTTGATCTGCCCCTGGTCATAGACATCGGGTCTGTTACTCCATGGTGAGCAAGTCAGAGCACTTTCCTGCCCCGTTTTCAAGATGGTGGCAGGGTGCCTCTTTTGTCTTCTCTGGTGGTACTCTGCCTCTAGGCTCTTCCATGGCCCTTGCTACCAGTGTCTGGCCAGGCTCTGCAGTGGTGAGGCAAAGCCTGGAGCTGGCAGTCTCTCCTGCTGCAGTGGTGAGGCAGAGTCTGGATCTGGTAGTCTCTCCCCCACTGCTTTTTTCCAGGAAAACTTTTGTCAGTTAAAGAAAAAAAATGGCACATAGCTTTTGTGACCGGGAAGTGTTAGGGACCAAGCAGAACAGCTACAGCACCAGTGGCTTCACCAGAAGGGCCCTGGTCACTTGCTCACAAGCCCCCACTTAGTCTCTCCCAGCATCATCTTCCCAGGAAGGGTTTTGTTGATTTAAAAAAAAAAAAGGCACTCGGCTTCTGCATCCCAGGATTCAATAGGGTCCAGCTGCACCAGTAGAGCCCTGGCTGCTTGCTCCTGAGCTCTCTCTCAGTCAGCACTCACACACCCATTCCCTCACCAACATGTTCATAAAATTTTTCATACACTCACTCACTCACACTGGGACTCACATAGTCTGATTGGCTCGGCCATTATCTTCCCTCTCTCCCTATTTCTGACATCTTGAAACATTTTCAACATACAGAAAAGTTCTAAGAATTTTATAGTGAATGTTCTTAAACCTGCCACCTATATTCTAATTCCTTTTTTTCTTTCCATCTTTTCTCATCATGCATTTTTTTTTTCAATTCCATCCCTTCCCTTTTCCCCCCTCCTCAGCGACTATTATATTATTTATTCCTGTAGTTCAATTTTGGTGCTAAGTCATATATTTCCTTTTGTTTTGCATTAAAAAGAAAATCTCAAAATATCGAAGAAAGTGTGGAACACATTTTTGTTAATTGATCAATATCAGTAAATATAATTGCCCCTGACTGCTAAAGTCTTAGAAAAGGATGAGGTTCACAGAAGAACAAAACATTACCCATTAGGTGTCTTATCACTTAAAAGATGGACTTTATTAGTTTATTGTATTTAATGGACATTCTTAATTCTGTTACCCTGTTTTGAATTGTTATGGCTAGTCCTCTTCTTTAAGCATGCCCTAATGCTTTTATATGAAGACATATCTTCTATTTGATGATCTAGTCATTGTTCTCTAATACATTAAGTGATGCATTCAGATACTAGTTTTATGGGTTTTTTTCTTCATATAAATGCTTACCTAAAAAAAAAAAAAAAAAAAAAAAAAAAAAAGCAAAAGACAAAACACATATCTTGAAGCTCCAAAAACCCTGTAAGTTTTTGCAGATGAGAAAATTGACTTAGTGAGATAAATTTTTCCAAAGTCACATGATTGAATCACGATTTGAACTGAGGTCCCTTAGATTTAAAGCCCACCAGTTTTTCACTGACTTTCTCTCTTTGCTGATTCTGCCTCTGTAGAGCACACCTAGTCTCAACAGGGCAGGGTGGGGCCTGCTGTTCCACTGAGGCAGAGGAAAGGTGTGTGTAAATGCATGACGTTTGGAAGTTGAAGGAGTCCTTACCCAAAATTCAGGAAGTCTTTATTTCTGCATCCTAGTTGTTTCTTGGTGATATTTTCTATCTGTACCAGTTGTACTAGAGCATAACCTTGAAATTCATGTTTTAAACAAATTGCTGACTTAAAATTGAATATACTGCCAGGCTCAGTGGCTCAGCCTGTAATCCTGCTCCTTGGGAGGCTGAGGTGAGTGAATTGCCTGAGCCCGTGGGTTCGAGACCTGCCTGGGCAACTTGGTGAGACCTCATCTCTACAATAAATCAAAAAAATTAGCCGGGCGTGGTAGCGCGCGCCTGTAGTTCTGGCTGCTTGGAAGGCTGAGGCGGAAGGATCACTGGAGCCCAGCAGGTCGAGGCTGTGGTGGCCAGGAGCGGCCATTGCATTCCAGTCTGGGTGACAGAGTGAGACTCCAACTCAAAAAAAAAAAAAGAAAAGAAATTGAATATGCCATTTTTAACCTCCCTTTTCTTAGTATGCAGATGCTTATCAGTTTGCCAGTAGAGAGTTGAAAGTATCTCCATCAAAGAAACAAAAAAGTCAAGATAGAAACCCTTAGCTTCATCAGTGTACCAGTGTTGATTTTTTTAAATTGGGTATCTTTGTCAGAACATGACTAACTTTGTTTCTTACATCATTACATTTCACCCCCTTTATTATTTTTGGCTCATTTTCTTCATTGTTTTCCTTCCTTCCTTCCTCCCTCCTCCTCCTCCTCCTCCTCCTCCTCCTTTCTCCCTCCTCCTTCCTCCTCCTTCTCTCTCTCTCTCTCAGACTTTCTTCTTTCTCTCTCTCGGTCCCATTTTTATCCTTTCAAGATTTTTTGAGTGAGAACTGCGAAGTCAGACAACTTAAAAGATAAAGATTTTGATACTGGCATTCGTGTTCTAAAGACTACTAAGTTCTGTTTATAATATTTATTTTTAATGTAGAAGGCACAAGATGATCCTGACATTTAAAAAAAAATTGTTTTCTGTAGATTACTTGCCCAGGTCTGCTTCCAGTGGAACCCAAATTGTTCCAATTCACCAGTTTTCTTTTTTTCTCTTGCATTAGTCCAAATATATCCAAATACCTCCATAGGCTCTGTTTATTGATCCAGGTTATTAGTACCAGAAGCTGCTGGAAAGATCCATGGAGGAGGGTAGCTGGGTTATGTATGGTTATCTGCTTGTGTCTTGTGATCTTGTATTGGATTCCTCTGGGGAGAAATTGTGGCTTGCTCAATCTGGTGTCTTAACATAGTGTTTTAGCACAAAGTAGGTAATTAATGTTGAAAAAATGAAAATGCAAGTTCCATATGAGCAAGAACCACACTAACCTTTCTTTGCATCTTACATTTATAACTTAGCACAGTTCCATGATACATGGTAGGTTTATACATATATTGAGTGATTTAGGAATTGCACGTCAGATTTGCTTGGATCCTTGCTTTTGTGTTCTCTGGTATTCACAGTTTGATAGTTTTCTCTTTATAAATAACATCTTGATTTTTGTTATCCAAATGTGTAGGCTTCTTAAAATGATTGAAAGGTTACATTTTACATAAGATACTGTTTTATAACTTATTATTTTCCCCTTACCTTCAAGCCTCCCACACAACTTTTAAATAGTTTTTATAATTAGGATGACTTGTGATGGATTTATCCACCTGGTTGCTATGGATGAGTGATTGGTGACTTTGTACAGGCTAAAATGTAAGCAGGTTTAAGAACAATTTTAGATGAATTCATGTGTGATTAAGTCACAAGTTGTTACAGGAAAGAAAGTTTACAGAGTGGATTGTTAAGTGGTTGAGGTCAGCATTACCAAGAAACTTTCACATGTAAAGGCTATATGCCAGGTGGCAAATACGATTTCAACTGATTTTAAAAGCGTATTTAAAAATATTCCCAGTTTAAGTACTTCAGCAGTGAACCAGGTGTGCTTATTACTTTAAGCAAAAATTTTCTCAGGAGCAATATTTTGAACCTAAGTGACTTGCATAGTTCCAAGAAAAATGAGGTAACTGATAGAAAGTATTCCCTTTTTGCCAGGGCTGATTTTAGTACCTCATTGTTATTGCTTAATGGAAGTTTTCTCAAAGAAGCAGGTGCTTACTAGTATGGTGGTTTTAAACTTTTAAACATTTTGTGTGAACAAAAGATCAGATCATTTGAATGATTCTTTAGCAATTTACATAGACAAAAAAGTACTAACTTTATCAAAATGTAAATGCCACAGAACTTTAAAAATTTTATTTGATATGACACCATAGAAATATAATGTTCACAAAGGCTTAATTAACATCTTGGATCTACAAGGAACTCAAACGTGCTGAAAAGAAAAAAACAACCCCATTATAAAGTGGGCAAAAGATATGAACAGACACTTCTCAAAGGAAGACATCTGAGCAGCCAACAGACACATGAAGAAATGTTCAATCTCCCTAATCATCAAGGAGATGAAAATCAAAACCACACAGAGATACCACGTAATTCCAGTCAGAATGGCAATTATCAATAACCCAAAAAATAACAGCTGCTGGAAGGGTGTGGTGAAAAGGGAACACTTATACACTGTCAGTGGGAGTGCAAACTAGTGCAACCTCTGTGGAAAACAGTGTGGCAATTCCTAAAAGCTCTAAATATCGACCTCCCGTATAATCCTGCAATCCCCCTACTGGGAATATACCCTGAAGAACTCAAATCACTCTATCAAAAAGATACCTGCACACGTATATTTATCGCAGCATTGTTCACAATAGCAAGAACCTGGAATCAACCGTGCTGTCCGTCAAAAGAGGACTGGATTAAAAAAATGTGGTACATATACACAATGGAATACTAAACAGCCATAAAAAAGAACAAAATCATGAATTTCGCAGCAACCTGGATGGAACTAGAGTCTACAATACTGAGTGACTTCTCACAGAAACAAAGATCTGAGTATCACATGTTCTCACTCATATAGTGGACCTTGAACATCTATTGTAATACTATAAGAAAAGGATTGACGGTGGTGGGAAACTATGGGGGGGTAGGGAGGGAAAGGGAGGTGGGATTAATGGTAGTCAATATCTGTCTGGGGACGGGGAGACACCCCTTATCAACAAGGGTGCCTGAACAAAACATATTTGAATACCTAACCCTTAACTGTACCCCACAATATCAAAATAAAAAATATTGATTAATAATTAAAAAAAAGAAATATAACGTTCACTTCTTTGTTGTGTATAGCTTCTTTAGTATTTAGGTAATAGTTGATTCTGCCAGTTGGTAGCTTTTAACAGTGCTTTATTAATATGAGATGTAGGTATTCTTCACAATTCAGATAGGGCCATACTGAACTGAGACTTTTCTTGGAACCTCTGAAAATAATGACCGCGTGTACATTGTTTGCAGGATTGCTTTTAATTTTCCCTTGCTCCCTTAGCTTGGAGCAGGATCTGCACACTATCAGATTTTCACATCTCCCGCATTCTCCTTTATAATCTCTCAGCAGAAAAACCCTTGCCCTGACTTTGTTGGACGGGCAGTGCCAGTGCTCTGGGCAGCAGTGGAGTTTTGGAAATGAGACGTGAAAGAGCAAAGAGCAGCGGCTTTCAAGTCTTACCTGTATTTAACATGATTTGCACTGGTTCCAGCTTCCTCATTGCTTCTCCTTTGAACTCATTGTTTAATAAAAGTTAGCTCTTTTTTCTTGTCAACTCTTAAAAAAGTGTTCGACTCAAAAGACAACTTCATGTCTTTTCTTCATCTATAATAACCCAAGTGTTTTTCTTTGTCTTTGTATCTGCCAGAGTTCTGGAGAAATGGTTAAAGAAAAAAAGGAAAAATTATGGAAATAAAGAATGCTTGGTCTAGAAAGGGCCTTAGAAATGAAATCCAATTCCCTTCTTGCTGATACAGATAAAGAAACTTCAGCCCAGAAGCTACTTGTTCAAAGTCATACAGGTAGTTATAAGCAGGGAAAGAAATGTACCTCAGCACTCCTGACCCTCATTGTAGTGCTTTTTCTGGGGTACCAGTTACTGATGGGCACAGAAGTAAATAGGAGAGCATTATTAAAGAAGAAGGGAGGCTCAGAATTTGGGGAATGTGAATTTAAAGCAACTTATGTTAATATTTTCCCATTTAATCTCCATTTTCATAATGCATGCTACCTTATAACTGGGATAGCTGTGGATCATATTTGCCTGCATTCCCAGTTTCTGTCCTGCAGGTATCCCTGGCTATTTTGTGAAGGTCTGTGCATGCAGGACATGATGAATAGCAAAGAGAAGACATGCTTCCATCCTGTGACCCTTAGAATACATGTAACAAACATTGGACAGAACTCTCAAGAAGAGTTCACAAACATGGTAGGCTGAATTGACTACGTAAGAACATTGTATACAGTTCAACATATTGATTGCTCATCAATGGGGAAGAATGTTGCTGAGTGTTTTTTGTACTACTTTGAGCAGCAGAGGGCCTGCACTGAGAAGTGTAGTTTTTTACTGTGATGGGAAAGAAGTCAAGACTAGTGTCACCTCGTATTATCTGTATATCCAAGTGACTTCTTAGGGTAGAGATCATCATTTTTAAGTGCTAGACACTGACAAGTTCAACAGAGAAAACAGTCATCATCTCCATTCCTAGCATCTAGAATTAACCCCAATACTTTAATAATTACACAAGTGACATATGGGTGTTTATTAAATTTGAACGAAAACAATTCAAATAGTGTCCCATTTTTATGCACATATAAATTTACATAGCAAATGTAAAGTATTGTTTAGTGAGTTTTTAAATGGTATTGCACTGTATGCTTAGCCATCTTCATATCCTCTGCACTCAGCATCTCTCTTTGCTACTCTGTAAACAGATGCTTACTGAGTTAAAAATTCTTTTATCACTTCCCTTCCCCCACCATTGCCCATCTATTTCCAGTTCTTGTAAATTTAACCTCCAAAATATGTGTCTTAAATATATGTCTTTTTTTTTGAGTTGGAGTGTCACTCTGTTGCCCAGGCTGGAGCAACACTCACAACCACGCCATCGTCGACCTGCTGGGCTCTGGGGATCCTTCTGCCTCAGCCTTCCGAGTTGCCAGAACTGTAGGTGTGCACTACCATGCCCAGCTAATTTTTGATTTATTGTAGAAACGACGTCTCACCAAGTTGCCCTGGCTGGACTCAAACCCGTGGGCTCAGGCAATCCACTCACCTCGGCTTCCCAAAGTGCTGGGATTACAGGCTGAGCCACGGAACCTGGCCTTAAATATGAATCTTAAATCTGCCCATTCTGATCCATCTCCAGGAACATACTAGTCCAACCCACTGTCATCTTTTGCACTGGACTGCTAGAATAATCTGGCCTCTGTTTTTGCTCCAGAATGATCATTTCAAAATACGGATACCATCATTTGCCTATGTTTTAAGACATTTTCATAACTTTTCACTTGCTGCAAAATCCTTCCAATGCCTCTGAGGAGGCCCCAGCTGCTCTGGTGTTTATATTGGCTGCTCTCTTTCCTGTCCCACTGTGCTCTCCCATGACCTCTGTACTTTGTCTACACTAGCCTCCCTTCAGATGTTCTATTACAACATAGTCATTCCCCTGCCACAGGGACTTTGCATGTGATGTGGCTGCTCTGTGGAATGCCTTTCCCTACCCTATAGTCCTCTGTCTAGGCAATTCCTCCTCATCTTTCAGTTCAATCTCTTCCTCTGAGACCTTCCATGTTCTCTCTGTGTCTCTCTCACAGGACTTATTACAACTTAATTTTATGTGTGTTTATGTGATTATCTGTTTGACCCATATCATTCCATAGTGGGATGTAGAAACTTGATGAGATGAGAGACTGGGGCTGACTTTGCTCACTGTTTTACTATTCCCTGATACCTAGCACAATGCTTGTTGAAGATCCTTAGTAAATATTTGCTTTAAAAATGAATGAGCCAGGTGATAACTGAGTGGTAGATGAGTGGATAGATGATTGAATTGCCTTAGTAGGGGGCAAAGAGACAGTCCCGCGAAAGTCACTTTCTGATAAAACCAGAAGGAGGTTAGAAATCAGGATCTGGTGGTGGTGTTTATTTTCTGTACAAGGTTTGTTCTTCAGATACCTTAAGGAGACAAACTAAATGTGGGTTTGAGAAGACATGCAGGGTGATAATTCTTTCCTGGCTTTTCTCCTTGTTCTCATCTTGAGAGGTTAGTAAGTCTGAGAGAGTGAGTAAACATCTGACCTTTAAATATCACTATTTTCTTAACTTGCTCAGTTAAGGGAATAGAGTGATTTTGGAAGTCTGAGTGGGGGTGGGGCTCTTCATTTTTAAGCATGTCAAGTCAAGGCAAGCTTGTGAAACACCACCCTAGAATTATTATCTGGGAGTTGTATATGACTTAAATATTAGTGTGGGCCACTTAATAATTATTAATTAGGTCCACATTTCTAGACCCTCATGCTTTCAAGAGGACAGAGAATCTCAGATCACTTGTCAACAAACTGACCTTCGGATTTTGGGCTGAATAAGCCTTGTGATTGTGTTAAGCAATTTTTCAGTTGCTTGAACCCATTCTTATTCCCCAAGGAAGGAGAGTCAAGACACCTCTAGGCATGCCCCCAATCCTGCCTTCCCACCCAGCCATCTTCCTCCTTAAACTGCTTCTTCTAGTCTTGTAGTACATGGATAAGTCAGATAAGTCTAGTCATTTATCTGGTCATTTATCTTTTCCAGCCAGGAGAGTTCTTTATCAGTTAGAATGTGCTGGGCTTCATTTAGTCTGGTAGGGTGACATACCTTGATCCCTCACTGTTTTGTTTTTCATTACATGATATAGTTAAAGAATTTCTTGACGCCCAGAAAATCTGAAAATTAATCAGATGGTTACAGGACTAAGTGAGGATTGGTAATTATATATATTTAATTCACATGTAGTGACTTTTTTTTTTCCTGATCTGTCGTAGATTTCATTATTGTATTATTTAGGATCAGTTTGTCTTCTATAGCAAGGGTCAATATTGAACAGTTTAAACATGACAGAAAGTGATTTATCTCTCATTTAATAGTCTGAGTGTGAGTGTAAGCAATGTAGGACAGTTATAGTGCATCCATGGTGTTGGGGACCTGGCATTCTTCTATTTAGTTTCTTTGCCATCTTTAATTAAAACTTTTACTTCATACTTTAAGATAACAGCTCCTGCTCCTACCACCATGTTGTTATTATTGCAGTTATAAAATGGGGGATAGAAGGTAGAGGGCATGATCCTTTTATGGGAACAGACTAGAAGTATATAATTTCTGCTTATATGTCTTTGATCAAACCTAGTCACGTGGTCTCACATAGCTTCCAGGGAGGCTGGGAAATCGTGTTCCACTCAGCCACATGTCCACTGAACCTTCTGTTATTATAGAGGAGAACAAATACTGGGGTTATGTGAGCATCTCCACTGTAATGATAGCAACCAAAAAAGATTTACTTTTGGAATGCTTATTTTTTTCTAACTCATCTCTTTGTGGGGAGAAATTTTCCATTGAAGTTATCAAATGGACTTGAGCTGCTGGAAAGAGTTAGCCTGAGTTCATGTATTTCCCTCTGGGACTTTTAAGTCAAATTTATTTTAACAGTTGCAGGGATGAGTGTGAAATATATTGAGACAAGATTGCTTTTCTCTAACTCTTACTTTTCTTGTACTGTTTTTGTGTCTTTATTTTTCACCTTTCTTTGGGCTAATTTCATAGTTTTTTTTTTTTTTTTGTTATTGCATTTTTAGGTATGGCACAGTCACAAAGGTGGTTGAAAAGATACTTCAAGGCCTTTTGTAAAGGTTTCTTTGTGGCAGTGCCCGTGGCAGTAACCTTCTTGGACCGGGTCGCCTGTGTGGCAAGAGTGGAAGGAGCATCAATGCAGGTGAAAATGAGTACAACTTCATTCTTTAAAGTGCAGGCTTCCCTGTTTCTCAAGCACTAGAAATGAGAGTTCTAGTTATTATTTCTGTACTAGGAACTGAAAGGTTATAAATAGGTATTGAACTGAAATTTCACTTGTACTAAATTTCTTTCTAAGGTCTGCTAATGCAGTTATAATCAGAGTAGAGATGAATAAAAATAACTATCAGATAGCTCTCTGGGTCTATAGTTTGATTTTATTCTGAGAATTTTATTTTATTTTAAAGATGTAGGGTACAATTCAGGGTTAGGTATATAAATGGTCATTGTGTAGCTAAAGTTTGAGCCTCACTTTGGTCCCCTCTTCACCTTTTTCTGAGGATTTAAAGGAGATTTTTTTTTTATAATCAGTATTTTTTATTATGGTATTGTGGGGTACAGTTAAGGGTTAGGTATACAAATATGTTTTGTTCAGGCACCCTTGTTGATAAGAGGTGTTTCCCCATCCCCAGACAGATCTTTGCTACCATTAATCCCATCTCCCTCCCCCCCCGATAGCTTCCCACTACTGTCAGTCATTTTCTTATAGTATTAAAGTAGATTCTTAATAAATTTTTAGTAAATGACACCATTTTCTGTGAATGTGGCCATATTTGAATATCCTTTTAGGACTAAATTATTAGTTCAGTTGCAGGATAGGTTTATGTCAAATTCATTTACTCTGTTGATACATAGATGTATGAATTTATTTTGTAGAAAAGTCTGAGTCACTGATCCCGGATATTCTAATGTACTTTTTAAGCTTCTTGCTAACTGAAAAGATCAAGTGCAGTTTATAGTGGAAGAACTTTGGAACAGAGATTACCAAAGGTTGTTGTTGTTGTTGTTGTTGTTGTGTGTGTATTATTTTTGTTTTTTGAGTCAGAGTTTTACTCTTTTGCCCAGGCTAGACTGCAGTGGCATGATCACAGCTTACTGCTGCCTTGACCTCCTGGGCTCATGCAATCATTCTGCCTTAGCCTCCCCAAGTAGCTGGAACAACAGGCACATGCCACCACAGCTGGCTAATTTTTTTTAGAGGCAAGATCTCACTATGTTATCTGGGTTTGTCTGAAACTCCTGGGCTCAAGCGATCCTCCTGCCTCAGCCTTCTAAAGTGCTGGCATTATGGGTGTGAGCTTCCACACACTGCAATTTCCAAAAGTTATATGTGAATAGTCTTCCAGAATAACTCAGAGACAATTTTGTGGTTTTAAAGTTGATGTCTAGAACCTTGCTGCTTAAGTAAGTTTATATAGTTAAGCAGAATTTGCATTTTTTTGTTATTTATATATATTAAGTTAATGCATTCTGCTAAATAACTATATATAGCAAATAACTAAAATAAATACAAAACTTCTAATAAATTAAAATAATACAGGGAATATCTTTTTACATTCTTTTTTTTGTTTTAGTTAGAGCTAGTCAAGGGAATAGATATCAACTATAAGGAGTTAAAATGAATTTACTTTATATATTATAATTATGGTATTGAAAATCAGACTTCTTCCTGAGTTCTGGTAGTCAGTGAGATAAAGGTCAGGAAATCCTTTAGCTTCTTTAGGTGAAGCGAAAGTTTTAAAGCAGGGCTGCCTTCATATTACTTCTACTTGCATTATTTGAGTGTGATTAGGGTCTTCTCTTGGTCAGGGGATTCTGACCTCAGTCCTATTTCAGATTCTCTCCATATTGGGTCACCAGCCCAAAGCAAACGGTCCTTACTTGGAATGTAAAAATGTTTTGATGCAGGGGTATAGTAAAGATAGGAAGAGAGATTCACAGATATATCACTTTATTTCAAAATACAGTTGAATACATTTAACATGGACTGGATTCCACATTTCTTGCCTCTTAATTTTGATTTCCCAGCAGCCTTATCTTTGACCCAGTCCTTAGGGAAAAGTAGACTTTCTTTGCTGAGCTTTTGAGCCAGATTCTTCATTTCAGGTTAAAATTGCCTTCCCCACTGCCACACAAATTTCGTTTTGGTCCCAAGAATCCCTTTGAATCCATCCACAAGTATTTATCTTTTGGTAAGAAATAAGCAGGTTACTCATGATTTCCTCTAGTTTTGTTAGTGCTATCTTGCTAGACAACCATCACTATCCCGAGAATGGTTTTTCCAGAACACAAAACCTACTTACTGTGGATCTGATGGTATTCCAGAGGACCATGTGGCAATCATAGTAGCCTAGACTTCATATTTTTAGATATATTCCTACTGAAAATTCATGTTAATGGCTTGTGCTGAGAGCTAAGGGCATTTCATTATAAAATATAAGATACAATTCTTGCTCATAAGAAATTGACTGTCTTGTGAAAGGACAAGACTTATCCCCAGTGAAGAAAATGTTAAACTGTGTCATTCCTAAATGTCTGTCCATGAACTAATACCAGGTTTGCATTAGATGCATTGGATTCTACAGTTGCATTAGAATTTCTTGCGATATTCCTGGACTTCACCCAATAAGTCAAATTTATTACCTTGAAATTTGTCTGGTATATTACTTAGAATTTCCTTGGCTACTGATTATAGGAAAACAGCTAATACTAAGGACTATGGTATAAAGGGGGAATTATTGGAAGGCTTATCATGTGTACCATGAGGAAGGTAGCTATTGTCAGGAACACCTGGAGCCAGGACTTGGATGCTGCTGGGGTGTTCAGTCTTCTCTGTAAGGTTCAGCTCTGTCTGCATCTTGGCTTGGTTCTTTCAGACCAGCTTTCTTCACTTGGTAGAGTACATGGCTACTGGCAGCTCTCTTGCCTTAGGGTGCCCAGTTTCTTTACCACCTGAGAGAGGTTGCTCCTCTTGCTTAATTTCAGTTTGAAAAGCACGTGCTCAGTCTGTGACTAGGCAGAGTGATGCTTAAGAAAATGGCAACGTCTGTTTGAACCCTGTTGTTCTGTGGTAGTTAGGAGTGGATTACAAGTGACATTTCCCACAGAAAGGGAGATGTTTTTTTCAGAATAAAAGTAGAATGAATATTCTGTGAAGAAAGACAAAATATATATTCATTAGGGACCTATATTTTATGAATTTGAGACTAACTCCAAGTATAACAGATAATTTCATTTATAGTTCCATTAGCTATCACTTAATCATGCATACGATTAGTGAAGAGCAGAAATTGCAATAGAGATTTAGATGAACTAATTCAGTAGATTTGAAACAACTTTGGTACTATACAGCTTTGGTGAACTAAGCATGTTTTTGCATAAGGTTCAGCAGAATTTTTGACAATTGGAATAAATTTTGTTTTCAATTTCTCTAATGACTCAAGTACTGAAATAGCTGGCAGGGTGTTGAGATCTCTGGAAGTCCCTGAGCATCCTGCAGGGAATACAGCTGCCTTTCTTGACTCTGAGTAAAACCACTTTTAAAGATCACTCAGCAAGTTGGAGACGTGCTATTTAAGAAATCCAAGGATTGAATGATAAAGGGTTAGGCCAGTGAGGTGGCTCATCCCTGTCATGCCAATGCTTTGAGGCTGAGACAGGAGGATGGCTTGAGGCCAGGAGTTTGAGATCAGCCTGGGCAACACTGTGAGACTGTCTCTAAAAAAACCAAAAAATTAGCCAGGCGTGGTAGCACAAGCTTGTAATCCTAGGTACTTGGGAGGCTGAGTAGGGAGGATCCCTTAAGCCCAAGAGTTTGAGGCTAAGTGACCTATGATCCTCTCACAGCACTCCAGCCTGGGTGACAGAGCAAGACCCTGTCTCTAGGGGGCAAAAATCTCATTAAAGGACATATAATACCAGTATTTTGGATTTACTGAATAAATACTGTTATGGAACATTGTTGTAAGAACTGTTTTTAGGTCTTTCAAAAATTCTGTTGGCTTATGATGAGGGGAAGCTTGTTTTGGGGATTCTATCTTATGATAAATAATTCTTTACTTTTTAAACTCCACTCAGTGGTTCTTTTTTAGGTTGGATTTTTCAATATTAATTTTCCGTTCATTAAGTATCTGAGTGGAAGGATAGGGATGATCAAGCATGGGGAGTCAGCTAGTGGAAGGTAAGTCGTAAATGAAAATAAAGTTTTTAATGATACACTGATGTAATTAAACAGAAAATAGGATTTAGTTTATAAAGCTCTATAGCTACATCCATTTTATTGGATGAGATATTCCTTTTACAATGCTCGGCATACAATGAATGCTGGCACAAATTGTTGGTTAATGATTATTCATGCTGACCTATTCCCCTCCGGTGCACATGAATCATTTCTACTGGTTACTGAAAGGTTACCTATGAGAGTAGGTGCACTTTTTTTTTTTTTTTTTTAAAGAAGCACCACATTACACATGACGTTAATTTAATTCAGGAAATGAAGACTGATATTGCATACAGTTGAAACTACAGAGAGAATTTATGTAGGTGGAATGCAATTATTCAAATTAGAACTTCAGTTGCTTACAGAGGCTTTTAGAGTAAAAGGGTACCCTAGGAACAGTTTAATAACCTCCCACTAAAGTTTTAGATTTCTTTTGATTAAGAATGCCTATAGCTGTGTCACTGGCTCTGATATAAGGTGTATGCTTTCCACATTTAAAATTAAGTTTTAATACTTCAAAAGTAAGTAAAAGAAGTAATTTTGTGTCATTATCTTATTTTTGTTGCAATTGCTACATAATTTTTATATAGCATACCATTTTTCTTTTTTCTCATTTTGCATAGCCAGAGGGAAAAATACTTGAAAATATTACCACAAAATACTATCACTCTAGCTCAGACTTCAAAGATAGATGTATGCAGAACATATTAGGGAATATGAGAAAGAAAAGAGATCAATCAGCAATGAGGTCTTTGTCATCATTGGTTTGAAATTGTCTTGACTTTAGCTACCTGCGTAAGATCCTGAAGAAACTCGTTTGTAATAAACCTCTTAAGACTCCTACCTGGCTCTTTGCAGTTATTAGCTTGTTTCTTGCTGAGTTTGAAATTAAAAGTTCTGTCAACAAAGTAAGCAAAAAGACTCTTTCTTTCAATCTCTCTTAAAACAATTTTTTTTTAACCTACAGCAGATTTAATAATACTCAGCAGTCATCATTGGTTGTAACTGTTATTTTGACATTTTGAGAAGCTGGATACAAATAGACTCTCAAGAAAAGAGATATTGTGATTTACACCAACATTTAAGAAAGATTTAGGGAGTTTTATGTTACCTGCTGAATTGCACTTCCAAGATGCTGGGAACCACCTGGCACACATTTCCTCCTGTGCTGACTCCTCTGTTGTCACTTGCCTTGGTCTGCTGGGGCTGATGTCAAAGGGAGCCAGGATTTAGTGTTGGAATGCTTTATTGGCTTCCTTGTGTGCTTTCTTCCCAAATTACCTTTGGCTCAGAAATCTTGCCTTAGGTTTTTACCCCTTTAGGATGTTATGAGTTTTTATGTAGTTTTGTAACCTGTCATTAATAGAGTCTGTTGTATTTATAGCAACAAGCATATGTGATTCTTGGAACAGTTGGTGAGTGATAACTTTATAATGTCTCTTTGAGGACTTTTCTTCCCCTCCCATGATAGAATAAGTATATGCTTCTCTTTTATATAGCCAGGGTTATGTCTCTTATTTAAACACCAACTTCATTACACATTTTTACAAAAAAATGGTTAAAGTACTTTTAGATTTACACAAAAGTTGCAAGACTAGTTTAGAGGACTCCCATGAGTTCTTTTCTATTCAGGCATGCCAGTTTTCAATATTTTGGCACATTTATTTTCTCTCTCCCTTATTCTGCTCTCCTTCCTCTTTTCTTCCTTTTCCCCCCCGTATTTGTGTATGCCTACTCACACACACACACATACACAGTATATATGAGTATATATACAGATATTCTTATTGTTGTTATTGAACCATTTGACAGTAGGCTGCATAAATTATTTTATTTAATTTAAAATTTTTATTTTAAAGATGTGGGGTACAGTTCAGGGGTCGGTATACAAATGTTCATTATGCAGGTACCCTTGTTGATGAGGTGTGCCCCCTGCCCCCGGTGTATACATTTCTTTAACATGAATACTTCTGTATAGTCTTTCTTCTGAGTCTTCATGCTCACAGATGGGTATATTAATGCTTTTCTATTGCTGATTTTTAAATTTAATACTTTATTCAGAGTAACATAGAGCTTTAGATACATTAAGGGATATTGACTCATGTTCTAAACTTTACATTTGAAAGAGCTAAGGTTCAGACAGTTGAGGAGCTTCACCTAAGCTCACACAGTCATTAAGTTTTACAACTCTGGCTCAAACCAGCTCTAATATGCTTTCTATTTTACTAAATAATAACTAATAAAAGTTGTCTGTTATCCTTGTTATGATGCTTCTTACAGTGATGTTTCCCATATTATTTTGGTTTATGGAATGTCATAATTGGTAAGTTTTAAAATTTTGGAGTGATTCTGTAGTAAATTTAGGATTTATGCAAATACAGAAATTAAGCTCTATATAATAAAAGAGATGAAAGATTGTAAACATTGAAGCTCAGGTTGATGGAAGATACTCTTTTCCTATAAAGTCTAAAGATTATAAACTTTGTAAGAAGGGATTAAACTTCAGTTTCTGGAAATATGGCAAATGAGACAGCTTGAAATACCCCCAATGCAAAATACATAAAACATTAAAAATAAAATATTAAAAATCTTTAAAAATGTATAACTGACCTTGCAGGGAGGCAAGGGAAATGCTCAGGGACCACAATAAGGGGGCATGTATTTTTAGGTTAGTAAGAAGGCATTCAAGTCAACTGCTGTTCTGCAGACATTTGTCAATTCCCAGTCATTTAGAGTTTTTTGTTTAAGTGGCCATATGGGGATCAGAAAACAAGGTCCTGGACTCATGCAAGGTAAGAATTTGGGACAGAAATTCTGAAGAAAGTCAGGGCCATGGAGGTGATACATCTTTAGGAAATGGATAAAGTAAAACAAAAATCTGTTTTGTGAGAAAAATTGTTTAGGCTCTGAGTAGTGGTGAAAACCCTAATGTGGGATTGAGGCTTGAATTCAGATTCACTGCAACTGAAAACCCTAAACTGAGGTATTGATTTACAGTGGCCCTGGGTTTAGAGCAGCCTCAGAAAGAAGAAGCCATCACCAACCCTCCCTGGGCAGGTGCACTATGCAGCCAGGCCTTATTTGATGAACATGATGTCACTGTAAAAATATCACATGAGAAAATGAGCACTGTAAGTGATAGATCCAACCTTTAGCAAAAAGAGACCTTAAAGGCTTCAGGTACTGAAACTGTCAAATAGTAAAAGTAGTATGTTTAAAGAAATGAAAGAGAAGACTGAAATAGGAGAAAGCTACAAAGTATTATTTATTTGCCAAAGTATTAATTTTGCCACTTGGGCTTTAATATATATTATTAGGTATGATAATTGAAATGTGGTTCTGTTAAAAAAAACCCTTATCATTATGGTATGAATCTTATAAAATTTGCCATGAAATATATGGTAGCTGAGATTTACTTAAAATTAATATGAGAGGGACTGGGCATGGTGGTTCAAGTCTATAATCCCAGCACTTTGGAATACTGAGGTGAGCGGATTGCCTGAGCCTGCAGTTTGGAGAACAGCCTGGGCAACTTGGCGAGACTTAATCTCTCAATAAAAATAAAAAAATTAGCTGGGTGGTGGCATGTACGCCTGTAGTTCTGGCTACTTTGAAGGCTGAGGTGGAAGGATTGCCTGAGCCCAGCAGGTTGACATTGGACTGGCCATGAGTTTGCCACTGCACTCCAGCTTAGGTGACGGAGTGAGACTCCCACTCAAAAAATAAAATAAAATGAAATAAAATAAGAAGAAGGAAAATAGAGTGAGGTTATATTATAGATGAAATAAGACTGACTGTGAGATTGTAATTGTTGACTCTAGGTGATGGGTTACATGGTGGTTCATTATACTATTCCGTCTACTTTTTAAAAAACAGACTTATTGAGGTATAATTTATATATGTCTGAAGTTACCCATTGTAAGTGATGAATGATTTTTTCCAGTTGTATTGAGGTAGACTAACAAATAAGAATTTTATATATTTATTGTATAACATGATATTTTGGTATGTGTATACATTATGAAATGATTACACAATGAAACTAATTAACATATCCATTACCTCACATAGTTACTTCTTTTGTGTTGTGGTAAGAACACTTAAGGTTTACTCTCAGCAAATTTCAAGTATACAATACAATATTACTAACTATAGTCACCATGCTGAACATTATTTGTCCTGTTTAACTGAAACTTTACACTATTTGACCCATATCTTCTCATTTTACCTACCCCCCAACTCCTAGCAACCACCATTTTACTCTCTGTTTCTGTGAGTTCAACATTTTTAGATTCCACATAAAGGTGAGATCATGCGCTATTTGTCTTTCTGTGTGTGACTTATTTCACTTACCATAATGTCCTCTGAGTTCATCCATATTGTCACAAATGACAGGATTTCCTTCTTTTTGAAGACTGAATAGGGTGGTGAGGGGGCTTATGCCTATAATGCCAGCATTGGGTAGCCAAGATAGGAGGATTGCTTGAGGCTAGGAGTTTGAGACAAGTGTGGGCAACATAGCCCGACCCTGTCTCTACAAAATATGAAGATATTTAACTGGGAATGGTAGTGCATGCCTGCAATCTTAGCTACTTGGTAGGTTGAGGCATGATGATTGCTTGAGCCTAGGGGTTTGCAGCAGCAGTGAGCTATGTTTGTGCCACTGCACTCCAGCCTGGGTGACAGAGGAAAATCTTATCTCTTAAAAAAAAATTGCTGAGTAACATTTCATAGTATATATGCCACGGGGAGACAAGGATATATATATCTCCATTGATGGACATTTGGGTTGATTCTATGTCTTGGCCATTGTGAATAGTGTTGCAACTAACATGGGAGTGCAGATATCTTTTTGACATACTGATTTCATTTTCTTTGGATACATACCCAGAAGTGGGATTCATAGATCATTTGGTAGTTCTGTTTCAGTTTTTTGAGCTACCTCCCTACTATTTTTCATAATGACTACTTATTTACATTTCCACCAACAGTGCAAAAGTGTTCCTTTTTTTCCACTCTCACCAACACTTGTTATCAATTGGCTTTTTGATAATAGCTATCCTAACAGGTGTGAGGTGATAGCTCAATGTTCTTTTAGATTACATTTATCTGATAAGTAGAGACTTTTGAACATATTTTCACATAACCATTGGCCATTTGTATGTCTTCTTTTGAGAATTGTCTCTTTGAGTCTTTTGCCTATTTTTTAATTGGGTTATTTGTTTTCTTGCTGTGGAGTTGCTTGAGTACCTTATATATTTTATACATTAGCCTCTTAACACATGTGTAGTTTGCAAATATTTCTTCCCATTACATCCACTATTTACTGTCTATTTAATTTTTTCTCTTGCTGTGCTGAAACTTTTCAGTTTGATGAAATCTCAGTTGTCTATTTTTGCTTTTGTTGCCTATGCTTTTAGAGTCATATTCAAGAAATCATTGCCTACAACAATATCATGGAGTTTTTTCCCCCCTAGTTTTCTACTAGTAGTTTTGTGGTTTCAGATCTTGTCTTTAATCCATTTGAGTTGATTTTTGTTTTTTAGTTTTTTTAATTTAAAATTTTTATTTTAAAATTGTGAGGTACTATTCAGGGATAGGTATACAGGTATTCATTGTGCAGGTACCCTTGTTGATGAGGTGTGCCCCCTCTTTCCCAGGCAGATTCCGACTACTGCCAATCCCACCTCCTTGCCCCCCCCCACAGTTTCCCGCTACTGTCAATCCAATTCTTATAATATTACGATAGTTGTTCAAGGTCCACTTATGAGTGAGAACGTGATACTCAGTCCTTTGTTTCTGTGAAAGATCACTCAGTATATAGACTCATTCCGTCCAGATTGCTGCGAAGTTCATGACTTTGTTCTTCTTTATGGCTGTGTAATATTCCATTGTGTATATGTATCACATTTTTTTTATCCAGTCATCTTTTGATGGGCAGCATGGTTGGTTCCATGTTTTTGCTATTGTGAACAATGCTGCGATAAACATACGTGTGCAGGTATCTTTTTCATAGAGTGATTTGAGTTCTTCCAGGTATATTCCCCAGGGGATTGCAGGGTCATATGGAAGGTCAATTTTTAGAACTTTTAGGAATCGCCACACTGTTTTTCACAGAGGCTGTACTAGTTTACACTACTAACAACAGTGCAGAAGTGTTCCCTTTTTGCCACATCCTTTCCAGCATCTGTTATTTTTCGAGTTATCGATGAAGGCCATTCTGACTGGAGTTAGGTGGTATGTCAGTGTAGTTTTAATTTATAGTTTCATGACTAGTGAGGCTGAACATGTTTTCATGTATCTATTGGCTGCTTGTATGTCACTTTTGAGAACTGTCTATTCATATCTTTTGCCTAGTTTGTAATGGGGCTGTTTGTTTTTTTCTTCTTGGCACATTTGAGTTCCTTGTAGATCCCAGATGTTAGGTCTTTGTCAGACTTAGAGTTGACAAATACTTTTTCCCAATCTGTGAGCTGTCTCCCTGCTCTCTTGATGGTTTCTTTGGCTTTGCAGAAGCTTGTCAGTTAGATGAGGTTCCACTTGTCTATCTTATCTCTTATGGCATGGGCACTTGGGATTTTGATCAGGAATTGGTTGCCAATTCCAATTTCCTGCATTTTCTAAGGTTCTTATAGTTTGAGGTTTTACGTTTAGATCTCTGATCCATTTAGAAATGATTTTTGTGTATGGGGATAGGTAGTGGTCCTGTTTTAATCTTCTGCATGTGTTCAGCCAGTTTTCCCAGCACCATTTACTGAATAGGTTGTCCTCTCCCCAGTGGTTATTGTTGGAGGCTTTGTCAAAGATGAGTTGGTTGAGAAATTGAGGTTTTGCTTCTGGAATCTTAATTCTATTCCATTGGTCTATATACCTGTTCTTGTACCAATACCAGGTTGTTTTGATTATTGTAGCTTTATAATAAAGTTTAAAGTCTGGGGGTATGATAACTCCTGGTTTTTTTTGCTGAGGATTGTATTAGCAATTTTTGGTCATTTGTTTCCATATGAATTCCTGTGTTGTTGTTTCTAGGTCTGAGAAGAATGTTTCTGGTAATTTGATGGGAATGAATTAAATCTGTAGATTGCCTTAGGTAGAATGGACATCTTAACAATGTTAACTCTTCTAATCCATGAGCATGGAATATTTTTCCACTTGTTTGTGTCATCTTTGATTACTTTGAGCAATGTTTTGTAGTTTTTGTTGTAAAGGTCTTTCAAGTCTCTGGTTAGGTATTTCATTTGTTTTGTGGCTATTGTAAATGGAATTGTGCTTTTTATTAGGGTTTCTGTTTGTTTATTATTGGTATATAGAAATGCAGTTGTCTTTTATACGTTTATTTTATACCCTGAGACTTTGTCCAAGTCCTATCAGAACTTGATAGGAAGTTTTGGACAGATTCTTTTGGGTTTTCGAGGTATAGATCATGTTGTCTGCAAAGAGGGATAATTTGATTTCCTCTTTTCCTACTTAGATAACCCTGATCGCCTTCTCTTCTCTGATTGCTCTAGCTAGAACTTCTAAAACTTGGTTGAACAGGAGGAGTGATAGTGGGCATCCTTGTCTTGTTCCAGTTTTCAGGGGAAATGGTTCTAATTTCTGTCTGTTTAGCACTATGCTGACTGTGGGTTTCTCATAGATGGCTCTTAGTATTTTGAGATACTAAGAGATCTCAAAATACTAAGCTTTTGATAAAATCCAGCGCCCCTTCTTGAAAAAAAACCCTCAAACATCTAAGAAGCCTAGATGTTTGAGGGTTTTTTTTTTCAAGAAGGGGTGCTGGATTTTATTAAAAACTTTTTCTGCATCTAATGATATAATCATGTGGTTTTTGTTTTTACGTCTGTTTATGTATTTAATTACGTTTATGGTCTTGCAAATGTTGAACTAGCCTTGTATTCCAGGGATGATGCCTACTTGGTCGTGGTCGATGATTTTTGAGATGTGTTGTTGAATCCAATTTGCTAGGATCTTGTTGAGAATTTTAGCATCTATGTTTCAAGGATATTGACCTGTGGTTCTCTTTCTTTGTTGGATATTTACCTGACTTGGGTATCAATGTGATGTTAGCTTCATAAAATGATTTGGGGAGAGTTCCATCTTTCTCAATCGCCTGGAATACTTTCAATAGGATTGGTATTAGTGCCTCCTTGTATGTTTTGTAGAATTCTGCTGGAGAGTCATCTGGTTCGGGCTTTTTTTGTAGGTAGTTTTCTTATGACACAGTCAATTTCCTATATTGTTATTGGTCTATTTAGGGTCTCGATTTCTTCTTGTTTCAGCCTGGGGAGTTTGTGTGATGTCAGAAAGTCCTCCATTTCCTTTTTGTTTTCAAGTTTGTTTCCATACAAGTGTACATAGTAGTCTCTGATAATCTTTTGTATTTCTTCAGGATCAGTTGTGACTTCATCTTTTGTGTTTCTGATTGAGTTTATTTGGGCTCTTTCTCTCTTTTTCTTGATCAGTCTAGCTAGGGGACCATCAATCTTTTTTATCCTTTCAAAGAACCAGCTTTTTGTGTCATTGATTTTTTTTTGTATTATCTTTTTGTCTTCTGTGTCTTGGGTTTGGGCCTTTATTTTGGTGATCTGGATTCTTCTGCTGAAGTTAGAGTTATGGTGTTCTTGCTTTTCCAGCTTTCTTAGGTTTCTTGTTAGGCTGTTAATTTGTAATCTTTCCATTTCCCTCATGTGTGTTTGTAGAGATATGAATTCCCCTCTTACTACAGTTTTCATGGCATCCCAGAGGTTTTGGTAAGATGTTTCTTCATGTTCATTTGTTTCCAGGTATCTTTTAATCTCTGTTTTGATTTCCATGTTGACCCAAGGAGTTGCTTAGCATCATGCTGTTTAGTGTCCTTGTCTTTGTGGATTTCGGGGGAAGTTTGTTGGTGTTGATATTTATTTTTATTCCACTGTGATCTGAAAAGGTGCATGGCAAAATTTCAATCTTATGAAGTTTATTTATGCTTGATTTATGATCAAGGATGTGGTTGATCTTAGAATATGTTCCATGTGGTGATGAGTAGAATGTATATTTTGTGGTCATTGGATGGAGTGTTCTGTAGGTATCAATTAAGTCCATTTGGTCAAGAGTCACATTGAGATTCCAAATCTCCTTGCTGATTTTTTGTCTTGATGATCTATCTAGGGTTGTGAGTAAGGTATTAAAGTCCCCAGCTATGGTAGTGTTAGAATCAGTATCTTTTTAAAGTTTGCCTAGAAGCTCCTTTATGAAAGTTTGTGCTCCTATGTTGAGTGCATATATGTTTAGGATGGATGTTTCTTCTTGATGGATTGAACCTTTTATCATTATACAGTGGCCTTCTGTATCTTTCAAAATTTTTTTGATAGCTTAACGGGCATTTTGTCTGATATTAAGATTGCAATTCCTACTTTCTTTTGTTTTCTGTTTGCCTGAAATTTTGCTTCCCATCCTCATACTTTGAGTCTGTGAGTGTCCTTTCTGGGGAGATAAGACTCTTAATATATTGTTGCCTCATGATATTTTTTCCATTTTGCCATTCTATGTCTTTTCTTTTTTTTTTGAGATGGAGTCTCACTCTGTCGCCCAGACTGGAATGCAGTGGCCGCTCCCGGCCACCGCAGCCTCGACCTGCTGGGCTCCGGCGATCCTTCCGCCTCAGCCTTCCAAGTAGCCGGAATTATAGGCATGTGCTACCACGCCCAGCTAATTTTTTTATTTATTGTAGAGATGAGGTCTCACTGCCCAGGCGGGTCTCGAACCCGCGGACTCAGGCAATCCACTCACCTCAGCCTCCCAAAGGTGCGGGATTACAGGCTGAGCCACCAAGCCCGGCTTTCTATGTCTTTTCAGTGGTACATTTAGTCCATTTACATTTAGGCTAATTACTGAAATGTGAGAGTTTATTCCTGTCATGAGGTTCTTATAGAGTTCTTGTTGTTTCTGTTTGTTTTTTGTCTTTCTTTTGATTTTGGGGTTGATTCATGTGTGTTTTCAATCTTTTTCCCACACTCTTGTGAAGAACGTAGTCATTCTTTTTTTTTCCCTTTCTTCTGTGTTTAATACTTTCTTAAGTGTTTCTTATAGAGCTGGTCTAGAGGCAGCATAAGTTCTTAGGGATTGAATGTCTAGGAATGATTGTAATTCTTCCTCAGTCATGAAGCTTAGCTTAGCTGTGTAGGTTATTCATGGTTGAAATTATCTTTGAGAACTTTGAAGATTGGGCTCCAAGCTCTTCTAACCTGAAGTGTTTCTGTAGATAAATCTTCTGCTATTCTAATTGGTCTTCCCTGGTAGTTAGTCTAACCTTTTTCTCTTGCTGCCTTTAGGATTTTTTTCTTTTATACTTACTTTGTTTAGGTGAATTACTATGTGTCTAGGAGTTGGCCTCCTCATTTGTTGTTTTGCAGGGGTTCTCTGAATGTCTTATGTTTGAATGGTCGCATCACTGTTTAGATGAGGGAAGTTTTCTTGAATAATTTCATGGAATGTTTGTTTCAGGGTGGTCTCTGTCTCTTTTTCTGCCTCAGGAAGTCCAATTATTCGCAGCGTTGGCCTCTTGAAATAATCGCTCATCTCTTGAAGATTTTGTTCTGTCTTTTTAAGTTTCTTTTCTATGTTTTTGACAGTTTGGGTTAGTTCTATATTTTGGTCCTCAAGTTCTGAGATTCTTTCTTCTGCTTGGCTGCTTCTGCTTTCCATGCTTATCAGTTTGTTATTTATTTCATTCACAGTATTTTTTTCTGCTGTTATCTCAGTTATCAACTTCATATTTCCCTTTTGTCTCTCTTCTATTTATTCTCTCTATTAATGTCTTCATATCTGGATTTGTAGTTTGAAACCAGTCATTCTGGGGGCCCTTCATTGTTTGTGTTCCGTGTCTTGTTTTCTCTGTGTCTGGCCTCACAGGGGTCTGTATGGGACCCATATTCTTATTTTGGTTTTTCTTCATTTTTGTAGATTCCCCCTTCACTCCCCCCCCCCGTTCTTTAATTCTGTTTTTCAGGGATGGCAGTGTTGTTTTTATTTCTGTTTGCTCAGTCTCTTATTCTTCCTTATGTGGATCCTCTGGCTTTGTTCAATTCTGAAGCTGGACTGTGGGTTGGGGGAGTGTACTTTTTGCAGTTTTGAGATTTAATTGAGGGGAGAGTTGTGATTCAAAATCTATCTACAGATCCCAGTATCCACTGACAGGTGTATGGGCACTCTGGAACCCACTTCCCGCTTCCTTACAGTCTGTCCATGCAGTGGGGGTATAGGTTTGCTCCCTGGAAGCAAAATGAAGTAAGAAAAAGGAAAAGAATGGAAAAAAGAAGGATGGGGAGCAAGATGAACATGGAGAGAGAGAAAAGTAAGAGGGGAAACAGACAGATGTACCAAATGACTAATGAAAGAGACACAAAGACAGAAAAGAGTTGAAAAAAACTAAAACATACAGATAATCATGCAAACACACAATCCAAGAACACCTCCCTATAGATGTACTCTTCCCATACATAAACAGGAAGTCTAAAGGAAAGAAAGAAAAAAAATTAGTAAAATAACAGCAACAAAACAAGTACAAAAACATTATCAAAAACATAAAGAGGAAATAAAACTAAAAAAACAAACAAAAATGAGCCAAACAGGCAAAAATAAAAATTAAAAAATTAAAAACAAGGAACCCAACTGATTCTGAGGCCATTCCTCTAAGTCCACCGTCCTTTCAGCTCTGATCTCTAGCTCACAGTGCAGGCTTACAGGGTTGCTCTCAGCGCAGGTCGAGGTGCTCACAGCTTGGTTCAGATGCCCCAGGCCTACTGTGGGAGGAGGGTGGATCAGATCTGGACTCAACTGGCTTGCTGTTTGTCCAGTTTGCCAGTCAGATCTGACCTGTGTCTGACCCAGCATGGGGATCGGGCTTCTGTGTCTCCCAGTTTGATAAGATTACCTTAGGTCCCAAGTTGGGGGCTGTGTGGGGCTTGGTGGGGCTGGGCGGGGCTGGGCGGGTCTCTGCCTGGTCCTGGGGCAGAGAAAATGGCTGCAGTTGACATCTTCTCACCGGGCAGGGGCCTCCTCTCTGTCTCTCCTGATCCTTTCTCTCCACTGATCAGATCCGAGGCTCCAGCTGATCCGCTGTACTAGGTGATGGTGTGGGCCAGGCGCCAGGTGATGAGAACCAGCTGGCTTCAGCAGGCTCTTCTCAGGAGAGTCCCACGAATGATCTTGCCAGCTGGTTCTCCAGTCTCAGGGCAGTGGGAACTTGCAGTCACCCTCAGAGGGGTCCCCAGTTGCTTGAACCCGGGTTTCCCCTCAGATGGACTTTCACTCTCCCACTAGTGCACACCTACTCACACAGAGAGTCTTTACAGACACTTGCTTTTGTGGAGACTCTCACAGTCCGACCTGTCTGGTCGCCATCTTAAACTCTGCCCCAATTTTTGCTTATGGTGTGAGGTAAGGGTCCATTTTTATTCTTCTGTATGTGGATATGTATGTTTTCTCAGCACCATTTGTTGAAGAGGCTGTCCTTCCCTATTGTGTGTTCTTGGCGCTTTTGTTGAACGTCAATTTACTGTAAATGTGTGCATTTATTTCTGGCTTCTCTATTCTGCTCCTCTGGTCTATATATCTGTCTTAAGGCTAGTACCATATTGTTTTGATTACTATAAATTTGTAGTACGTTTTGAGATCAAGTAGTGTGTTACCTCCAGCTTTGTTTGTTGCTCAAGATTGTATGGCTATTCAGAGTCTTTTTGTGATATTATATGAATTTTAGGATTGTGTTTTGTATTTCTGTGAAAAATGCCGTTGGGATTTTGTAGGGATTGCATTGAATCTGTAGATTGCTTTGGGGTAATGTAAAATTTCTTTTTATTAAAAGTATTGACAAATAGTTAATATTAAAGTTAATAAGCTTACAGAGTTGTGCAATCACCACAATCTACTTTTACAACATTTCTATCATCCCAAAAAGACGCCTTGTGCCTTTTTGAAGTTACCCTTGCTACCTCCCCTTGCCTCAGGCAACCACTGATCTGCTTTATAGATTTGCATTTTTTTGAATATTTCTTGTAAATAGAAACATATTCATGTGGTGTTTTGTGACTGTTTTTTTAACCTACAAGGTAGGGTAGGGGGCCAAAGTTAAGAAACATGGCAGCCATAGCTCAACTAGCACATGGCCTGGCCAGTGCTTAACAAAACAATGACCTTTTCTGTATCTTTTTATTGTTGAATAGTGTTCCACTGTATAGATATACCATATTTTGTTTCTCCCTTCACCAGATGATAATCTTTGGGACTGTTTTGATGTTTTCATTATTGTAAATAATCTTGCTTTGGATATTTCTGTACAGTTTTATATGAAAGCATATAGACATACTTTCATTTCTCTTGGGCATATACCCAGTATTGGAATTGCTGAGTGGCATGGCACATTTATGTTTAACTTTTGAGACATTACCAAACTAAGTGGGGTAGGGGAGAGTGTGCTGCTGACTAGCACCACTTGCCCTCTCATTCCACCTCTTTCCTGCCTGATGGGGAAGTGAAGGGCCCACATGTCCCATCTCATTATGGCTGAGTGGGGTAAGAAGTCTAGCTCCCTGCTGGGCCCTGCTGATACCATGGTTTAGGAAGGAGAGGTAATTTTTCTCTTGGTGTTTGAGTGAATTCGAATGGCTATTAGCAAAAATGTTTTCTGTTCTGCTAGGCCATTCTTTTCCGGATTCTTTGGCTAAAGAGAGTAAGCTTTACTTCAGGCCTTTTTTTGTCTGGCCTGTTGCTGGTTCCGGGTTGCAGGCTTCTCTCATGTCTCACCTAGGATATATGAAAAGCAAAAGAAAACCTGTAGGTGTTGCCATGTGCCATTCTGCAAGTCCTAGGAGTCTTAGCCTCTATTTTTTCTTCTTCCGATCTTAGAGATATTCCTGCATCTGTTGGTTGTGTTATGTTCTGGGTGTTTGGGTTGTAAGAGGGAGACTGGTGACGAATGAGGTAGTCCATTTTTGACCCTCTTTGAAAATCTTCACTAATATCAGATGTGACTGAGTTTTGGCTGATGGAAACTACTAAGAGGAAGTGAAGTGCCATTTCAAGCCTGGCCCATAAACACCTTGTCTGTTATCCTCCATGTTCTCTCTTCTGCCTGCTGACTGGATGTTTATGTGTTAGTTAGTCAGGTGGTGAGAGAGGAGAGGCTTGGGAAAACAAAGTGTATTATACTTACAGGTCCTAGAGACAGGAGGCAAAGCACAGTATGCAGGGCTGCATGGGAAAGGCACCAGCATGGTCAGGAGGCAGAAGACAATAGCAACTAGGCTAGAGCCTGTATTAGGGTTTCTGTGTGGGAAGGGTGAAGCAGAGCAGGGTGGACAGTATAGTACTGGCCAGTTTGAATAATTTAGACAGTTTCTAAGATATAGGGGTGGTCCCCAGTTGCTTGGAACCTGGCCCTGGATGATTAAAGCAGAGGAATATTGTCTTCTGGGTGTACTGGCTCCATAGAGAGGTCTGGGTCTAGATTGGCTAGTTTGCATACCAATGGATGCTTCTGGTTGAGCTCTTGCTGTCTCTAAGAATTAGCTAGCCCCTGGAGGGGCAAGTCTCTCCTCAGTCAGAAAGGTTTTTTTAAGATGTCATCATGATATACACAATATCTGTTTCTCTCTCTCTCTCTCTCTCTCTCTCTCTCTGTGTGTGTGTGTGTGTGTATGTATGTATATATATGTGTGTATATGTTATATATAGTACAGCAGAGTATCCAATAGAGAGCACTGAAGCCACAGGGGATTATAGATGTACAAGATTGAAAGAACCTGGGTTTCTGAATGACTGTGTGGAATAAATCTGCTCTCACCACTGAACTTTTGGAATTCTTTGTACAGACACTTAGCCTACTTTGACTTTTTAGCAAGACTTATTGCTTACATTTTCCTCTTTGCTTTTTCTTATATTCCTTTTAAGGCTAAACTTAAGTTCTGTCTTCCTTAAACAACTTTTCTTAATTCTGTCATTCACTTATTTAAAATCCTACAGCATTGCAAGTTTAACTTTATAATCCTGTTGTATTGTCCTCCAGATATTTCCTGGGTTAATAATAATCCTGCTTTGTAAGCCTCTAAAAGAAAGGGACCATATTCCTCTCACCTACCAGTTCAGAGGGATGCTGAATAAATGCATATTAAATTATTTGAAGCGTTGATGTGCCTGAATAATTAAACCATACAGAAATATGATGAAATGAAATTATCATCATTAAATTTATTTTTCCTAGACTTTAAGGGTGTTTCTGTACTATTCTCCTGAAAACTTTTTTATTTCCTTGATGAATCCATCATATTCTTTATGGCAGAATTTTCATACCTTTTTGCCCATGACTCATATTAAGTAATATAGTTTGCAAGTTTTGCATTATACACACATATACACAACTGGAATAAAAGTTTCATGTAACAATACTTAAACTGTAATTACTGTCATTATGTGCAATGCCCTCTGATATTTTCTGGTTCTGGTCACAACCCATTAAATTGTTTCTATGACTCACTTATTGGTTGTGACTTGTAGTTTGAAAAATGTTGCTTTATTGTTGGTTGAAGGTTTAAGAGGGTGAAGCAGCTGAAATTGAGCTCTAACTTAGGGAGTGGAGCATGTTAGCTTTTGCTTCTGAAACTTTAAGTGTGGACTTGTTGTAAAGGCTTCAAGCAATAAGTGCAGTGTGAAAGATAAGGAGGCCTATGGTTTATCCCTTGTCTGAGAAAACCCTTTTGTTGTCTCTGTGGTCCTTAGGCCTTATTTATTTATTTATTTTTATTAACATCTGCTGGGGGTACTTGTTAAAGAAGATCCATAAGTCCCATTCCAGACATAGGAAATTAAAATCACTTTCTGAGGCTCTTGGAATTTGTATTTCAATAAGCTCTGTAAATCTGAACTTTGATAACTTTTTTTTAATAGAAAGCTTCAGGTCTTGAGTGAGGCCAAATTCTTAGTACGTGTGCTAGACACAATAATTGTTTTTTTTTGAAAAATTCTGATTACATTTATTTATTAAACTTTTGAATTCTTACTCTTACACCTTTAAAAAATTACATTTTATTTCTCATCCTTCTGTCTGTTAAATTATTCGTTATATCTTTGTGCTAGTTTTAAGTTACTGTTTCTAATATTATACCAATAATTATGTCAATTTATAATATGTCATTTTAACTTTTAAAATGTTATTTAAAATTTTTTTGTTACTATTTTATGAACTTTATTTCTTCCTCCTAATTTTTATTTTCTATTTTTGGTTCCATTCTTATTTTAAAATTCCTGTTTTATATTTTTTAGCTTGTCATTTGCTTTTAAGAGTATTCAGTTATCTTTAAGATTTTAAAAGTTTGCTTTTTTCTCTTGCTGACAAATATTTCTTTTTTAAAAAAAATAAACTGTATTTTATTTTAAAATGTCTTTAAAATGAACAGCAGGAAACACAATCACAAGACTGTCAGCTGAGTGAATGGCCCATTCCTTCAGCATGGTAGATGTGTAGATTTTTAAAATAATGGCTCCTCGATGATTTAGGCCTACCTCGATTTGTGTAGTTTCTTCCCACATTGACTGGTCATGTGACTTGCTTTGAGCAATGGGACATCAGCAAATATTGCTCAAGTAGAAGCTTTATAAGTACTTGTGACCTGGAAAAGTGTAAGAACTTAGGCTATCTTGATGGAGGAAATATTGGAGGATAAATGAGACATGCTAACCAGCAAGCCCCAGTTGAGTGCCTGCCATGCTAATGAGGCTATTTTGGACTGTCCATCCCTATTGAGTCCCAAATGATTGCTGCTCATGAGTGGTCCCAGGAGAAACCAACAGAGTATATATGCTCAGCTGAGGGGAGCCCCACTTGCAGAATCATGAGCAGATTCATTTTGTTCTAAGATACATAATTTTGGAGTGGTTTGTTATGAAGCAATAACTGAAACAAACATTGATATTCTTAGGTGATACTGTAACAAAACCCGGAAATATGTGGCATTGATTTTGGGACTGAGTGGCAGTTGAGGGCTGGTAAAGTGGTGAGGGGATTGTTGGCAGAGGCTGGACAGACGGCACAAATCTGCTAATGGTTACCAGGGAGGTGGTAAAGAAACTGTTACTGGAGACTAGAATGAGGGTGACCCATGTTTTATGGTACTGAAACAATGAAAAAAAAAGCCTGTCACCTGTAGTAACTTGGAAAATAGAAGAAATACCTAATGAACTTATGGATGAGGCTAAGGAGATTTCCAGGCAGAATATTGAAATTGGCTTCTTATAGCCTTGCATAAGGTATGGGAAGATAGAAATGAACTTAAAGCAGCAATTAGAGGAAATACTGTGTGTGTGTCTAGGACTTTCTGGGTTGGAAAAGAAAACTGTGTTCATTCCTAGTTTCTAGCAGGCAAAAGATTCGCAAAGTAAGAATGGCCTGGGGTAGAGATTAAAGTGGGGGCTCGAAGACTCTTAGTTAAGACCTCACAAAGATTTAAGTTGGTAAGTAGTTCTTTTTAGTTAGGCAAAATAGCTTGTAAGACTCTTAAGGGCTCTGTGATAGTGCAGCCTGATGCTTCCAAATTAGAGAAAGATCTGGTTCAAAAAGAGTTATGGATGTAGTTTTGGGGAAAATGGAATGAACCTCAATTAGATTAATAGAATGTCTATAGAGTTTTAAGGGAGTTGAATTACTTGTACTAAAAGGGATGGCCAGTTTAAAAAGAGGCTTCTGGGTCACCAACTTACTATGAAGGTTAGTATTTATTTCAGTAAGGAGCCAAAAGCCTAGAGCTACAAGTCACGTAAACCAATAGATTAGAGAACTACTCCAGAGAGCAAAAACTGAGTAGGAGGCCTTGACGACATGTGCAGCTGGAGTTTAAACTTTCTATGGACAGGTGACTTCTACGTTTTTCCTACTGCCTTTTCAACTCTTTCGTAGTTATCTTGTTCTTGTTTTTCCACTGTGTTGGGTGTTTGGGGGACAGATATTTTGACTTTTTACTTCATAAGTCTCTGATTTGAGATGAGCTGCACTCAAGCTGCACCCTAGGGTCTTCTTCCTCTTCCGTACTTGGACCTGATACACATTTTGAGTTAACGGACTTTTATTCTATTGCAAAACCCTGAGGAGGCTTTGGGGTTCTTGGGAAGCGTTGTGCATGTTTTGTGTGTGAGAGGGATGTGAGTCATTGGAGCCAAGGGTAGAGCTTTGGTAGATTGTTGCATCACCCACCACCTAAGACCCTAAAATCATGCCTCTAGGTACCTGAGCTCAGTATTGTCCCCTCCCTCACTGATTCTTGACATGGCCATATGACTCCCTTCGGCTGGTGGAATATGAGCAAATATGCAACAGAAGCTTGTTAGATGCTTATACAATGGAGCTTGTGCTCCTGTAGCAATACTGCCTCCATGACTGCAGCTGCTTGAGTGATCTCAGCCAGATGGACTGACTAAATACCCAGCTGAGCACAGCCGAAGCTGTAGAATCATGAACCAATAAATGATTTTAAGTTCTGGAGTGGTTTGTTTTATAGTGGTCAGTAACTAATACAAAGACTGTATGCTTTTGTCCTTTTCCTCTGCCACAGTGCTTCTCAATTACTTTTGATAGGCTGTTTGTTTCTTACACATTTGAGCTCCTCAGTTCTAATAGCTTTGATCCATGTAATTCAGGGGGTCCAGGGCTCAAAATTTCTATTGATACACATTTGTATTGTTACGATGGTAGCTGTTTGTGTTTGTTTGTTTGTTTCTTTTGTTTTTGTTTTTTTTTTTGAGTTGGAGTCTCACTCTGTCGCCCAGACTGGAGTACAGTGGCCGCTCCCGGCCACCGCAGCCTGGACCTGCTGGGATCCGGCGATCCTTGCGTCTCAGCCTTCCGAGTAGCCGGAATTACAGGTGCGCGCTACCACGCCCAGCTAATTTTTTTTGATTTATTGTAGAGATGAGGTCTCGCTGCCCAGGTGGGTCTGGAACCCGCGGGTTCAGGCAATCCACTCACCTCAGCCTCCCAAAGGTGCGTGATTACAGGCTGAGCCACCGAGGCCGGCTTGTTTGTTTATTTCATATGATGCAGCATCAGGTTCAACAATGGGGAGCAAAAGGATCTAAAATCCATGGTATTATCTCCATTGATTTGTTAACAGATATGATATAAATGATATGAATAGGTTGCTATACTACTGTATCTGTTGAGGAATTTGGCGTCTTTGGAATTACATGCTTCTAGGGAAATCATTCATGCAGCCTCATGAAAACCTTGGTATTTGTTGAACTACTTCCTTTCTGTTGCTACACACCTTATTATGAACTTTTTTTTTAGGCTAGAAGGGCACGTCAGAGAGAAAAATGGTTTCTTCTGAGCAAAAAGGACTTATCAGTGACTAAGAAAACCTTATTCAGTTTTATGAGGACATTAAAGATTTGCTAGTATTTAGATTATCTTGGTGTAGCCTTTCCATGGCTTGCATTACATATAGCAGTCTGTCTTCTTGTTAATATGTAGATTTGTTTATAGAAATTTTCCGTTTCATTAATTATGTATGATCTATTTCTGATATGATTAATTAGAACTATAAATTAGAATAGCTCTCTCAAAATCTGTTTTATTAGCTAGGAAACACCATACACATATTTAATGATGGTGTTTTATAGTTATTGCATTGAACCAGAAAGTTTGCAGATAGGAACCTTGCAATCTAGTTGTAGTGATTTGAATTACAAGGATGCTTAAATACTAATGAGCTTTTTAAGGAGAAACAAAATTTTAAAATGTTAGTAATAAAAGAATATAAAAATCAGATGCTTTTCTCCTTTAAAAACAGTACATTGCTTAGTTCTTATATAAAAGTATTGTATATTAATTGGCAAAAACTTATAAAATATAGAAAAATACACAAAATAAAAACAATATGTGCTACCTTCTAGAATTAGTTATTTTTAAGATGTTACTATATAATAATAATAGCAAAAAGTATTGAATGATCACTATATTCAAGTCATTATTGTACCACTTTCCATATACTCACTTATTTAATATTCCCCACAATTATATGATGAAGGGACTATTAGTGGCCCATTTTACAGATGAAGAAACAGGATCAGAGAGATAAATATTTTATTGATGATTACATAGATTTAAGCCCAAGCTTCTGATTTCAAAGTTTGCATTTCTAAACATCATAAATTCTTCGCCTTCTTTTCTGCCCACTTTCCTCCTCCCTCCCTCCCTCTCTCTCTCCCTCTCGTCCTCCTTCCTTCCCTCCCTCTGTCCCTGCTTTCTTTCTTCCCTTCCTTTTCCATTCTTCTCTTCTTTACTCCCTTTCATCCTTTCTTAAATTGGATCATTCACTTTTTTTCTTTTTCATGTATCACATTTTTCACTTAATTTACTTGGCAAACATATCCAAATATATGTCTTTCCACAATGTGATTTGTAATCATCTTTCATATCTGTATGGTTTGAAATGGAGCATTTCTCTCACATAAAGAGTACTTACTACTCATACCCCTCGTGAGGGTTACTTTTAGGTATCAATTTGACTGGATTAAAAGATACCATCACTAAACCATGGTTTAATCAGTTTCCTCTTATTGGTATTGAGGTTGGCCCAGTTATTCACTGGATCTTAGCTGAAAGGCCAAGAAGCTATCCAGTTATTCACTATTGTAAATAATGTATTATGAGCATCTTTGTACATATACCTTTGCACATATTTTTGATTATTTAAGGATAGCTTTTAAAATGTAACCTTTCTAAGTCTGAGGATAAGATCATTTTAAAGACTTTAATGTATTTTGGCAAATTACCCTGTGGATAGTTTGTAAACATTTTCATTCCTACAAGTAATATATGAAAGTGCCTGTGATGTCCAAGACCAGAAGAAGGGTATACCAACTCTAGAGGGGAGAGAGAGGATTCACCTGTCTTCTGTCTCTTTTCTAACTGGGCCTTCAGCTAATTGGATGGGGCCTACCCGTTGGGCCACAGATTCAAATGCCTGTCTTCTGGAAACACCCTTCAAGACTTACTCAGATTGCTTTCTTAGCTATCTGGGTATCTTTTATTCCAGTCAAATTGACACCTAAAATTAACCATCACAAGAGGTATGAATAGTAAGTACTCTCTTTGTGTGAGAGAAATGTTCCTTTTCTGACTTAAAGCTTTGTACGGACCTGGGTATGTTATAGTTTATTTTATAATGCACACCAAGTGAGACAAATCCGAGAACTCTAGAAGCCACGCAAATGATAGAGACCCCTGAACAGCAAAGAAAGAAAGATGGCATTCTAGAGCATTTTGCCCACTTTCTTTCAGCAGTGTGGCATCTAAAAATAATTTTGTAATCAGAATGGACATTCATTTAACAGTATTCATGCTTCTTGGCCAATGCTGCAGCATTAAAAAGTTTTAAGCCAACAGTTAGTTTCTTTTCTGTTATTTTTTTAAACTTAAATTAGTTTCCTTTCTGTTATTTTTTTAACTTAAATTTTCCCCCAATCATGTCTCCACATAAATGTGTCTAAGGAATATTGTTGATTCTTCATGGTTGCTACTGGGGACCAGTTCACTTAAAAGTATAAAATTTGAAATTTAAACATTATAGATTGTATATAGCCAGTGTGGGTGGAGCTTTTAATAGGGATGAAAAAGTTGAGAGCATTGCTCCCAAAGAAGTAAGGTTAAAACCAGGCTTTTTGGGTAGAATAGGCAGTGAATCATAGTCTGTGGAATTTTAAAAAGTTAAAAACAGAATAAAAAATGTATAGAAGAAAGAGCCAGAATAATATCATTTATTGATTGATGACTTCAGTTAAATCTTACAAGGCAAGAAATCTATTGTGATTCTGTTTAATTCTCTAGAGGAGTTTTATTTTCCTAAATCAAAACATAAATTCTCTCAAAACTATCATAGGATTTGAAGTTAGACACAAGCTGAGGATTTAGGAAACCTTGACAGGAATATTTGTTTGTAAGAGGAATGAAAATCCTTCAGCATAGTCTATCTTCAGAGAAAACATGAAAACCCAAGTTTAGTGTTATACTTGTTTCAAAAGTAGGCTCAATATTGGCTATTTGTAGCATTAGCATAATTTAACATCCCTTGAAATCTGCTAACTTATATTGTCTTTCTTAGGGTGAACTTATAGTACTTAAGTCAGAGCAAAGCATGCAAAATAAATACATATTCATTGTAAAAAACAATATATACAATATGTGAAATGTAACTGAGAAAAAAAAGGGAGAGAAAAAGGAAATCATAATCTCATCAACTAGAACTAAGTACTGTTACATTTCTTATGTATATCTTTTTGTATGTATGTATGTTAAAAAGAAAATTTAAAGCATAATAGGTATAACATTTTAATAGGTATTTATAATTAAAGGTTTGTACACATTAAATTTTTATAATTAATTAATTTATTAATTTTTAATAGCTTTTGGGGTTAGAGATAGTTTTGGTCTGGGCTTTAAGTGTACCTGCTACCCCTGCTGGTGCACGTTGTACCTGATAGGTGATTTTTTTACCCTCTGCCCCTCCTCCCTTCCCCCTTCTGAATCTCTAGTGTCCAATATATTACTACCATTCTCTATGCCTTCGCATATCCTTAGTTTAGCTTCCACTTATAAGTGAGAACATGCAGTGTTTGGTTTTCTGTTCCTGGGTTAGGTCACATAGGATGATATTCTTCAGTTCAAGTTGCTGCAGAATATATTATTTAATTCTCTTTGGTAGCTGAATAGATTTCCATGGTATATATATACATTTTCGTTTTCATAATCCACTGATTGGTTGATGGGCATTTGAGTTGATTCCACACCTTTGCAATTGTGAATTGTGCAGCAATGAACATGCAGGTGCAGGAGTCTTTCTTATATAACCACCTCTGTTCCTTTGGGGTAGATGCCTAGTAGTGGGATTGCTGGATCACATGGTAGATCTACTTTTAGTTTTTTGAGAAACCTTCATACTACTTTCCACAGAGGTTGTACTAATTTACTAATTAATTTATAGGAGCAGAATAATTGAGGTCCAAAATAAAAGCATACCAATTTGACTTGATTGAAAGAAGTGAAACAGTCCACCAAAAATTTAGAAATGAGGGGTAGAATTTTCTGCCCATAGACTTCCAGTTTAGTATTTAAAATGAGAAATGTACAGGGCAATATGTCAAGGTTTAATTTTTCTTAAATCTTGTGGAAAGAATATAGAGGTTGATTGTGTTTACCTTTATTCTGTTGTTGCTACTATCCTCAGTATCATCCCTTTTGTTGACTGCTACTCTGTATCATATACTGTAATGTTTCATGTGCATCTCATTTAATTCTTATAGCAGCCCTATGAGGTTGTGTTATTTCAGTCCCCATTTTATAGATGAAAAAATGAGACCTAGAAAGGTTAAATCATTTGTTTAAGGTAACATGCTATTAGGAAGATGGAAACAAGATTTGAACACAGTTTTATGTCTTTAGAGCAAGGATTAGTCAAAAGACTTCAAGTATGGTTTTTTAACCTTAGTGGTCCAAAGTAGAGACAGAGAAATAGATTGAGTGTAAATGCGAGTTTTTGAAGAAAAGTCAGTCAGAGCAGCTGTTGAACTTGTTTTCTTCTTTGTTAGTAATCCCAATGAGTATCTCTATTTTCTTCCTTATTCCTGGAAAGAAACCTCTTTGAGTATAGTAAGGAATATCTGATATAGTCACACACTGATATACAGCTAGAAACTTCTAGACTGAATATTCTCTGAGATTTCTGATTTCTTTCTTTTTTTTTTTTTTGAAAGCAGGACTTATTGAGAACAGAAAAGTTCCCACACTGGGGGAACCCAAAGGGGTTGCCCCTCTCTGAGATTTCTTAACTTAAAACTTTATTATTTTAAGTTGGTTGTAATTATGATGTAGTTTCTAGGAATCCTAGGATTTAAAATATTAACAATAAGCAAACATAGATTCTGTGATCATATCAGATTATCAAAGTTTATTGCTTTTTTTTGGAGCTGGGGTCTCCTTTTTTGTCATTCAGATTGGCGTGCAGTGTGGCACGATCACAGCTCACCACAGCCTCAACCTCCTAGACTCAGGTGATCCCTTCACTTTAGGCTTCAAGTAGCTGGGACTGTAGGCACATGCCACCATGCCTAGCTAATTTGTTTTTATTTTTTTGTAGAGACAAGCTCTCCCTATGTTGTCTAGACTGGTCTCAAACTCCTAGGCTTAAGCAGTCCTGCCTCAGCCTCCCAAAGTGCTAATATTAAAGGTGTGAGTCACTGTGCCTGGCCATGGCTTATAATTTTGATTCGACATATGTAACTTTGATTTGAAAAGATTGTTGGCTCTGACTGAAGTATGTACTGCTATTCTGCAAGGAAGAGCAAGTTGGAAAATTTCTAAGTAATAACATGGTTTACTAATTTTTCTAAAATTATACCATTCAAATGAGGTTTTCTTAATTTGCCATATAAAAATTTATTTTTGTGATGATTGCATTATTTTTCTTCTTAAAAATAGTTTTAGAGCCGGGCTCGGTGGCTCAGCCTGTAATCCCGCGCCTTGGGGAGGCTGAGGTGAGTGGATTGCCTGAGCCCGTGGGTTCGAGACCCGCCTGGGCAGCGAGACCTCATCTCTACAATAAATCAAAAAATCAGCCGGGCGTGATAGCGCATGCCTGTAATTCCGGCCACTCGGAAGGCTGAGGTGGAAGGATCGCCGGAGCCCAGCAGGTCGAGGCTACGGTGGCCGGAAGCGGCCACTGCACTCCAGTCTGGGCGACAGAGTGAGACTCCAACTCAAAAAAAAAAAAAAAAAAAAAAATAGTTTTAGAAAACTCAGAAATCAAAGTTTTTTTTTCTTTTTAATAATTTTTTAAATTGAAGTACGACGAACTATGGCTTTATAGCACTATAGGAACGGCTTCCCAATTCAAGTATATTTTTCAAGATTTGAAGTTGTGGGGTACAATTCAGAATTAGGTATATAAATGGTCATTGTGTAGGCAAAGTTTGGGCCTCACTTTGGTCCCTACTTCACCTGATTTGAGAGCAGATACCTTTGTTGATAAGGTGTACCCTCCCTGCCTACCTCCCCTGGCAGTTTCCCACTACTGCCAATCACTTCTTTATAGTACTATGATAATTGTTCAGGATCCACTTATGAGTGAGAACATGAGGTATTTCTTTGCTTCTGTGATAGATCACTCAGTGTTATAGACTCTAAGTCCATCCAAGTTGCTACGAATTCATAATTTTGTCCTTTGTGACTGTGTACTATTTCATCGTGTATATGTACCACATTTTAAAAATCCAGATACTTTTTTTTCAAGGATTGAAAAAGATTTATTATCAACATGCTAAAATAATCAAAGTAGAGGGGTATTATACATATTAGACAAAAATATAATTCAAAGTAAAAACATTAAAGAGGATAAGAAATGATATATTGATAAATGGTACAACACTTTAGGATGCAAGAATTCAGACACATTTTTATGATGTGTTATTCATATTCATGCATGAACGATATTGATAGTTATTGTGTTGTGATTATCATTATTTCATTATGGGTAATAATCAAGCAGTATTCAGCTGTTCCTAATGCTAAATTGCCTAATTTGATGAGACATAAAGAATTTCTTACTGTATTTACTCTTCAAGAATATATTTTCATTGTAGGAGATATATAGAATGTTTAGATATTGTATATTGCTAGGAACCATTGTATTTAAAAGTTCTTTTATAAATCTTTAATCTTTTAAACTTTAAATATAGAAATTTTATTTTTCAGTCACATTTCTGGAATTAGGCATTCAAAAGTGGATAAGATGTGGTTCCTGCAACTGAGATGCTTACACTTGAGTGAAAGAGTCACTACTTCTGTTAACTAAGGAGAGGAATATAGGAGTATATTTGGGGGCTGTTGTGGATGGAATAGGATTTGTTTTGGGCATGTTAATTTGGGGAATCTGTGTGTATTTCACTAATTGATTTTTTATTCTTTCCATTAAAATATATTAATTACTTGCAAAGTGCCCAGTTCTCAAGAACACAGACATAATAAATCATCTGTCCTCTAAACACTTATAGACTCTTAGAAAGAGAGACAAAGGAATCATTGTAATGCACATAAATATGCTATGATAGAAATAATCACAGAGTGTTATGAGAAACTTGGGATTTTTTATCACTTAACTGAGATCAAGAGTGGGAGTAATAATAAGAATATGGAAAGTGTTAGGAAAGAATTCCTGTTAGGTTCCCTCATGGAATTCAAGTTTTGTTTTGAAGTATGAGTTAGCCAGATGATGGGAAGATGGGAATAAGGGGGAAACACTTCAGGCAGAAATATTTGTTTATCTGGCACCTTGGAGGTGTGAGAAAATGACCCAAAGGGTACTACTTAAGTGATTAAGGTTATGTAAGTGGGTATTGAGAGGGTCTTGAAGATCATGTGTATCTTTTATTTTTATTTTAAAGATGTGGGGTATAGTTCAGGGTTAGGTATACAAATGTTCATTATGCAGGTACCCTTGATGAGCTGTGCCCCTCCCTTCCCTGGCAGTTCCCTCAGCTACCAGTCCTACCCCCACTCCCCTGGCAGTTTCCTACTACTGTCAATCCCTTTCTCATAGTATTATGATAATTGTTCAAAGTCCACTTATGAGTGAGAACATATGGTACTCTGTTCTTTGTTTCTGTGATAGATTACTGAGTATGATTGGCTTTAAATCCATCCAAGATGCTGTGAAGTCCATATGTTTGTCCTTCTTTATGGCTGCATAATATGCCATTGTATATACGTATCACTTTTTAAAAATCCATTCCAGCTTCAATGGGGAGAATGGTTGATTTTTATCTTCAAGACAGTCTTTAGAGTAAAGTAAAGGTAGGGAGAGCTAGTAAGGATTTCAAGCAGGGAAATGACTTGATCAGATGAGATTCCCAGCAATCATTTGGAAATACATGCTTGAAGCTGGGAAGAGCAGTTGGATTTGAGTATAAATTTAACTAGAGTGCTGCAGTAATGTATAAAAAAAAGCTTTTTGCTTAGGTGCAAAGATAAGTAAACAAAAGTCACATTTCAGTATGCTAAGAGTTGTATGAAATGCTATGGATTGAATATAGAGGAGGAGGAAGTGGCTTGGGACTGTTCATTTAGGAATCATGAGGATATGGGTGGTATTTGAAATTGGGAATATTGTGTGGTTTTCTAGAGAATAACTTAAAAACAGAGATGAACAAACTACAGGTAGAATTCTAGGAAAAAGCAACTTTCATAGGATAGTGGTTGAAGAAGACTCATCTAAAGTCATGATTTTAACACTGGATTGTAACCCATAAGTGGGTTACAAAGTCAATATAGTGGATATAAAATCAATATGGTTGGTAATAGGTACAATATTAATAATACAGATTAGGAGAAAATAGAAAATATCAATGTGTGTGTAGTAAAGTTAATTACTGTTTTATGATTTTTTTTAATTTCAATGTTGGTGCAATGCATTTCTTATTATGGGTTGTGATCACAAACTTTTAAAAAACACCAATAAAAGAAGCTAAAGAAGATAAGTTAGAAATAATTAAATCACAATTGTTCTTCACTATTCTAGAGGTAAGGAAAAGTGAACACTGAAAGTGCAATAGGAAGGAGGTTTTCTCTTTATGGTCTGGAGTGCAGATGGTTACCCCACAGGTTAACTTGACTGCATCCTTTACATAGGAGGACTATTGCAAAGAAAAAGAGAAGAGGACCTGTAAATGCTAAACTCAAATAGGGAGAGAAAGAGGGAGATAAAGAATATGATTGAACAATATAAATGACAGAAAATTAACCCTTGTAGAAGCTCTAACCCTACTGTTGTGAAGACAGCAGTTCCATTCCCTAGCAACATGTCTCAGTAAAATCCCTGGACTTAATCCTACTGCATCAGTTCTGCTCCTAACTAGGAATAAAGCCTAAGAAGTTGGGGAAAGGGTACAGAACTGCTCCTAGTTAAAATTATGATATAGTGATATTAGAAGTTGATAATAGAAGTTACAGAGAGGTTAACTGTGAGCCAAGAATGATCATATCATAAGGACTTTAAATGAATGATCTCACCAAATAAGTACAGCTAACTCTTGACCAATGCAGGAGTTAGGGGTGCCAACCTCTATGCAGTCAACAATCCATGTAAAACTTTTGACTCTCCAAAAACTTAACTTCTGATTGTCTACTGTTGACCAGAAGTCTTACCAATAACATAGTTGACTAGCATATGTTTTGTGTGCTGTATGTATTATATACTATATCCTTTCAATAAAGTAAACTAGAGAAAATAAAATGTTATTAAGGATTTCCACTTATTCATTAAGTGGAATAGAGCATCATAAAGGTCTTCTTCCTCCTTGGTTTTGCATTGAGTGGACTGAGGAGGAGGAGGAAGAGGAGTATTTGGTTTTGCCGTCTTGGGGTGGAAGAGGTGGAGGAGAGGCAGTACACTTTTATTGATAAAGATCTATGTTTAAGTGGATCTGTGCAGTTCAAACCTGTGTTGTTCAAGGGTCAACTGTCTTTTTAAAGCCTTGAACAGTGTCTTGTATGTGGTAAGCACTTAGTATGTCTGGGTGTTACTATTAGAACTGTGCACATGGTCAGCTCTCAGTAGGTATTTGCTATTATTATTATTTAATTATTCATTAGGTAATAGTTACTAATTATCACCATTTTACTAGTAAAGAAAGACAATAAAGTTAAGTAACTTGTTCAAGATCATATAGCTAGAAGTTGTTTCTTTCTGAACTGAAGGTGAGAGACTGATTAGTATAGATATATTGTGAGTTATATGACGAATGGTCCTTGAAATATGAAGATGAAGGAGAGGAAAGATGTACCATGAGTGAAAGATATTATGGTTTATCTTGGTGACTGGTTGGATATGAAGTAAGATGATAACTAAGATTTTAAGCTGGTTTACTAGGGAAATGGTAAATAGGATGTAAGAACATAAGGAAGAAAACTTTTAATTTAGTAGGAAATGATGACAAATTCCATTTTATTCCTGTTGAAATTTATGTCTAATAATCAGGTGAAATGACTAGCAGGGAACTTAAAACTAGGAGATTTAGACATTATCACATACAGGAGTTGATACAAGCTCTGGGAGTGTTTGAAATGTCCAAGGATAATCAATGTTCTTTGGTTACCAAAACCTTAGTAGTCAAAAATAATGTCTTGATAATAGCCTTCACACACAATTTTGACATTATTGCCCATGTTTGCTTTGCGGATAATATACAAATAATTTTAGGAGTCTTCAAAAAAGTAGTGTGTTACTACTGTCCCAGGGTCTGGTGGTGACTGGCTTTCACTATTTTTCTCACTTCTGCCCTGGTTGCTGTTGTTATGTCTGTACTTGCTGCTGTCATCAGCCTCTTGGTGAAGGCAGAGAGCCTCAGTGTTTTGGCACCTTTCCCTTCACAACAGCAATTGCTGCTTCCCATGGTGGCATTCTCAGCGAGTCAGTAGTGAAAAAGCTCTCTCAGCTTTTCTTATTCTTTTTTTTTTTTTGAGTTGGAGTCTCACTCTGTCGCCCAGACTGGAGTGCAGTGGCCGCTCCCGGCCACCGCAGCCTCGACCTGCTGGGCTCCAGCGATCCTTCCTCTTCAGCCTTCCGAGTAGCCAGAATTACAGGCACGCGCTACCACGCCCGGCTGATTTTTTGATTTATTGTAGAGATGAGGTCTCGCTGCCCAGGCGGGTCTCGAACCTGCGGGCTCAGGCAATCCACTCACCTCAGCCTCCCAAAGGTGCGGGATTACAGGCTGAGCCACCGAGCCCGGCTGCTTTTCTTATTCTTTTGCCCTTCCATTCTCACCTTAGGCATCAGACTTGTTATCCATTGGTTTTGTCCGTACCCCTGTCTAAGTGACAGTTATGTTAACTTCATGATTTCCTTATCACAATTTTGTGCCTATATGATTCCTGACTTTTAGATAAATTCTTACACAAAATGTTGTTCAATTCTTGCTCCATTATAATCCTCAGGCACAGCTAGACTAGTCTAAATCCTAGAATGAAGGCCACTTATTCTGCTCAAACTGGGACTAGGACCCTTGGTACATGCTGTCTTGAGAAAAGAGGGATCAAGATGGGAAATTCCTACTTTTTTATTATAATAAAGATTTGGGGTACAATTCAGGGCAGGTATACAAACGCTGATTATGCAGGTACCCTTGTTGATGAGGTGTGCCCCTCCCTCCCCTAGCAGTGTCCCTCAACTGCCAATCCCACCCTCCCCTGACAGTTTCCCACTACTGCCAATCTCTTTCTATTTATAGTATTATAATTGTTCAAGGTCTTACATTTTTAAAGATCAGTCCATCACCTGTTTCCTTTGCTCTATTCAGTTCTTTATACGGGCATTTTTTTGGAAGGTTGATTTGAGATTTTCTCTTTTCCCCAGATGGAATAATAATGTATACTATTGGGGAATTAGATTGTATCTGAATATTCTATTGGGAAGTTTGACTCATTTTTTTATGTTTATGTTTAAGTGTTTAAAAATCCATCTTAAAGCTTTTTATACCTCTTTAGCAAAGATTTGAATATCTAGTACATGTTCCTTTTGAATAAGTATTGGTAGTTTTTTTTGTTGTTGTTGTTCATCTGTGAAGAATCCCAATGAGCCTTTTTGAAAACTCATCATTTGCAGTTACTTTAGAAGAGCAATTTATCGAAAGGTACTGTATTAGAAATGTTTTATTGCAATCCAGTTGAACTATGAAGTGCAAGGAACCATGAAGATTGAAAAATACAAATGATAGATGTGTCTCTTTCTCCTTATTTTGTAGCCTTCTTTGAATCCTGGTGGGAGCCAGTCATCTGATGTGGTACTTCTGAATCATTGGAAAGTGAGGAATTTTGAAGTACAGCGTGGTGACATTGTGTCATTGGTGTAAGTAATCCAGTAGCATACTATATTTGTATATACAGTTATTTATACTTATGTTGATTTAACTGGTAATCCATTGTTAATACCACATTGCCAATTATTGAATTAATGAGTACATTTTAAATACGTGTTTTAAAAAATCAATTTTGAGATGTAACAATGCTATAAACAACAATTTTTTCTTTTATGTTTACATGTGTATCAGTTGACTGATGTATTTGGATTTGGTAAAATGTTTTTAACAAAATGTTGGTAAGAAATTGTTATACTGGTGATGCATAATACATGTGCTTGGTCTTACTTTGGAGTATTTTGGACTTTTACATTTTGGTAAGCAGTATTTTTGTTATCCCAGTGTTTTGTTAATTTGTGTAGCGAAAACATATTTCTACAAGTTGATAATTATGTCATGAAATTCAGTGACATTTATATATATGAGTTTAACTGAAAAAGAAAAATTGAGACTGGTGCAAGAGGCTTCTGCTTAAGACCAAAAGGTGGCACTGTTTCTCTGTTAAAATATTATGACTGGTCAGGAAAAATATTTGATTCCAGTTTTAATGTAGAAAAGGAATGTCAAAGTGTGCGTAACTGACACAATGATAGAAGACATAGTCCTAGTACTTGCTTGAATGGTTTAGATTTGAGAGTTTTTGTTTGTTTGTTTTAAAAGTAAATTCACACTGGGAAGACTGCAGTTGAACTTGCTTAATGTCTTCTGGTTTCAGCTACTTATAAAAATATTTTAGTATAATTTCCTGTTATGCCAGTTATGCACTGAAGTAGCCAAATGTAGTAGTGTTACTACCACCATTTGTTTTAGCAATAGTAAAACCTTCTGTTGGGTGAAGACTTTTCCAATTTATATTTCTGATTCTTGAATTGGAATGATTTTTTCTTGTTGGATGATAATTTATAATTGTTTGGTAAAAGCAAAATATTATCTATTTGTTCATACTTTGGCTAATGCTTTGTGGAAATAGATATTCTATAAATGTGTCTCTTCAAGACTATTCTACCAGGATTCATTTGAAAACATGTTAACCAAGTCTGGTTAGTAATTAATGAAATAAATTCAAGTGAGATTTTGTATGGCAGACATCCAAAGATAGGGATTAAATGCTTCTCAGGGTTTGAGTGCTTTCTTTAATATTAACCTGCTCTTTGGAATGTACTTTTATTTTGTCATTCAGAGTACTATTTTTACAACCTCCTTAACAACCTTTTCCATGCTGGATTAGCCTGTTGTATGCTCATTATTCTTTTGCCTTTGGTTTGACAAGGTTACATCCTCACTTAGTCGGTGATGGAGAGGATACCCACCCAAGTGAAAGAGGTCACACGATACACAGACAATTGTGCAGTGTTTTATTTTATTTTTCCATGAGAAACATGCTATCTCTAAGCAAGTGAATTTCAATAGATAGTTTAAAAAATTAAAAAAGCCTCCTTGAAATTCAGGTTCATATAGGCCCATAAAAGTCCACTGGCATATCATGGATTGTGTTAAGGATAGAACACTATTCTTTAATATAAATTTTTAAGTGATTGATATTTATATATAACTTAATTTCAAATTGGAGCTGATATAATAAATTATAGCTACTTCAGTTGAGCTGTATTTTTTTTTTTTTCGAGTTGGAGTCTCACTCAGTCGCCCAGACTGGAGTGCACCTCGACCTGCTGGGCTCCGGCGATCCTTCCGCCTCACCTTTCGAGTAGCCAGAATTTCAGGCATGCGCTACCACGCCCGGCTAATTTTTTTGTTTGTTTTTATTGTAGAGATGAAGTCTCGCCAGGTGCCCAGGTGGGTCTCGAACCCGCGGGCTCAGGCAATTCACTCACCTCGGCTTCCCAAAGTGCGAGATTACAGGCTGAGCCACTGAGCCCGGCTGAGCTGTATTTTTAATGAGTCAATTATGTGCTATATCTTTGTCATGTATAGACAACACACGCTTTCATAATGCTTGTTGCTAACAGGAGCTATTTACATAGAAGAATGCTTATTGTTTGATATTATGTTATTTAACAACAAATAATCATCAAGCAATATTGTTGCCTTCTTTGAGATGGAAATAAAAAATCTGACACCGAATTCTTCTTTAGCATGATATAATACTATAAAAGTCACTCTTCAAAGAATCTTTTTAGTTTTATAATAAAAATGCTTTTTCTACATATATCCTTATATTTTCATATAATTTATAGACTACTTCATTTTAAAAGATTGATATTGGTTTGATTAAAGTTTATAGTGCATTTAATTCATGTCAAACAGTGTTGAATATTTGCTTTTCTTACAAAATGCATCAGTCTGGTTTTATCACAGATGATAATTGGAACATTAACTCTAAGTTCATGTTATATCTACACTGGAACGTCCTCTCTAAGAAGTATGTGTCTAATACAGAAATGCGTGTCAGAATGTTGAATTTAAAGTGAAATATAAAGTATATTTTGTGATTTTGATTGGAAATTGATATTAATAACAAACTTCATTGATACATAAGTAATCTTTAGAAACAAGACAGTTGACCTTTTTATGTTTAAAAATCCTGGAACAGTGTTTTATGTATTCAGAATTTGTGGAAATACAGCATTTCTACTATAATATTATTATGCATTTCTGGAAAAGTTGCAGTGTGCAAATTCACACTTAAATTAGTAGGGCTTATGCAACTTTGTAATCAGAACACTAGAAAAAACAATAACAATCCCAATAAAAATACTAACACAGTTTACAAGATGAAATTCCTAATAAATAGACTGCAGTGTAAGTAGCATTTTACTTAAAACATAAAGGTGAAGGTAGCTTGATGATAGGTGACATAAGGAAGGGTTGAGGCTATCTGTGGAAACAAGGACAGAGACATTATCATGTTTAAGTAGGGAAAAGCTTGCAAACTTTGTACGAAATATAATGATACCAGTTATATGCTCTGCTCATTGTTTTGTGTTCATTTGTTTCATTTATCTACTTTTTTAAAACAAAGACCAGAATCAACTTTGCAATAAGCACTTGTAAGAGAAGGGTGAATGTATGAAAGTGATTCCTTCCTACTTCGCTGCCATTAGTGTACTTGGTCTTCAGGTACTGTTACTGATGAGGCAAAGCAATGATCTGGGGAAAAAACATCACATATAAACCAGTGTAACTTCTGCATTACTTGGAAACCTTCTCCCCATTTACCAGTTGCCTATATTAGTTCATGTTCTGTTATGTCTATGTTAATTTGTGTTATAGTAACTCATGCGATAGCAGAACAGACTATCTATTCCTTCAATTGCAAGGAGTTTTGTTTAGGGCTTGTTACCAATGCCATTTCCTAAAGCATAGGAAGGTCTAGGGGAGGGAGGTGGGTACATATTATGTTTTTTTACATCTCTTCATTATCTTTTCCGTCTCTTTCTTTCTATAAAAGTTGATCACAGTGGAGCTATTGTTAAAACATGCTATTCAGAAATGTTAATTCAATAGATATATTTATTTAATAACTTTACCGGTTGTACAGATATGATTTACTGTCATCAAGTCCTTAGTATTACTGAGTATATGTAGGTAGCATCATACTATCTTACTGGATTTACAAACTAATAGTGGTGATTAAGGTGGCTTTTCTATACCTTGGAATTGAATTTTCATTAACCTATGTCATGGCTTTCTGGCTTAATGTAAGTGGTACTATTTGACAATATTATATCACTTAACAAGTCCATTGAGGCAGAAGTTCTTTCATAATAAAGTTACAAATAATCACATTTAAAAGTGTTTTAACTCTATTTTAAATAAAAGTTGCAAAAATACTGTAGAGAGTTCCTGTAAACCCCCTAATATTAACATTATATACAACTATAGTTCAATTATTGAAACCAGGAAATGGGCATCGATACAATATTATTAACTTATCTATAGAACTTACTCACATTTTACTAGTTTTCCCACTAATATATTGTTTTCTGTGCCAAGATTCCATCCAGGATCTTATATTTTATTTTTATTTCTCCTATTTCTCTAGTCTCCTTCTACAGACAGGGAAAACCTGTGACAGTTCCTCAGTCTTTGTCTCTTGTGGTCTTGACATTTTTGAAGGCTATCGGCCAGTTATTTTCAAAATGTCCTCAACCTCCATAATTTTTGAGGCCAGTCTCTCTTCAGCTGGAGAAGCACTAATGTTGATGGCAGATGCTAAGCAAGCTGCAACAATGGTAGCCCCTGAATGAGGGAGAAACTCAAACTAAGTAGACAGCAGGGCTAGCTGGAAAGTGGATAAGACAGGGCAGGGGAGAGGGAGACGATAAGGTCTCTCTGTCAGGCATAGGACTTTTTAGTTTCTTGGGACATACACTTGGGTCATGACTAAAAGGGTCCATGGCTTCCAGACAAAAGTCCATCCATTTTTTTTTTTTTTTTTGAGTTAGGGTCTCACTCTTGCTCAGGCTAGATTTATAGTGAGCATGATCACAGCTCACAGCAGCCATGACTTCCTGGACTCAGGTGATCTTCCCACCTCAGCCTCCTGAGTAGCTGGACGAATAGGCATGTGCCGCCACACCTGGCTATTTTAAAAATTTTTTGTAGACACGAGGTCTCACTATGCTGCCCAGGCTGGTGGTGAACTCCCGAGCTCAAGTGATCCTCCCATCTCAGCCTTCCAAAGTACTGGGATTACAGGTGTGAGCCACTGCCCCGGCCTCCACTCAGTCAGATTTATAACTGCTGGGAAGCAAGGACGGAGAGCTGTGTCAGTGGGGAAACGGCCATAGTTTATAGTAGAGGTAGAAGGGAAGGAACAAGGTGTGGATCGCAGATTTCATTATACCAAGCCAGCATTCAATTCTAGACTAGAAGATTAGGGTAAGGAGTTTCTCATTTACTGAGAACCCCTACATATAGGCACTGTGTTCAGTGCTTTTAGTGTGCCATTTTTATTTAACTATCATAAAAATATCTGGAGACAGTCATGAAACTGAGAATCAGAGCAAGTAGATGACAAGTAAATAGCAAAGCCAGAATTTGAATCCATTTGACTCAAATCCTATACTGTCTGATACAGTAGGCACATGTGGTTACTGATCATTTGAAATGTGGCTACTGCCACTTGTTAAAATGATAACGGTTTGGACATATTCAGGCAAGGAAATATACTATTAAAATTCTGCCAGTTTACTTTTCCTTTGTAAATGCACCTATTAGAAAATTTTAAATTACACATGTGACCTATGTTATATTTCTGTTGGACAATACTGTCTTTTTGTTTATATACTGCTACGTCTTCTGGAGCGTGTCTAACCTGAACTAAGATGAAATCCCAAAGTCTGAGGTGGCAAACACTATGAAGTCAAAATAGACTTCCAAAGATAGGTAAACACTTGATATTAGTGAGAATGTTGGAGTGATCAAGTTTAAAGGCAAAAGGAAAAAGACATGCAATCTATGAGGACAAAAAAAAATCATAACATTTGAAAAATATTTACTGACTGCTTATTATTTTGTAGCCACTGGGCTAACAGGTCTAAATCCTATTTTATTTATCCTTATTTTTTTTTTAAACAATAAAGTAGGTACTGCTGTCATCTCCATTTTATAGATAAAAACAGTGAGGCATAGAGAGGTTAAATAATTTCCTAAAGGACACACGGTAAGAAAATGGTAGAGCACAGGTTTGAAGTGCCTCACATCAAAGCTATGTTCTTGACCATCATACTATTAATATAATCATACATCCTACTCTGTGTATTATGGTGTGATGGTGTGGTTGAGTAACTTTCCCATTTTCAAAAGAAATCATGGTGGCGCTGGTATGTCTACATCTTTTATTTATTCCCATTTCTATAGTCAAATTTCTTTTTTTGTTGTTGTTGTTGACTTGGAGTCTCACTCGGTCACCCAGACTGGAGTGCAGCGGCCGCTCCCGGCCACCGCAGCCTCGCCTGCTGGGCTCCAGAGATCCTTCCGCCTCAGCCTTCCGAGTAGCCGGAATTACAAGCATGCGCTACCACGCCTGGCTGATTTTTTGATTTATTGTAGAGATGAGGTCTCGCTGCCCAGGTGGGTCTCGAACCTGCGGGCTCAGGAAATCCACTCACCTCAGCCTCCCAAAGGCGCGGGATTACAGGCTGAGCCACCAAGCCCGGCTTGTAGTCAAATTTCTGCTGCAGTGATTCCTAAAATGCAAAGTAGTCATTAATAGCAATAATACTTTATTATGAACATATAGTATACATACAATTTCAACAGCTAGTTTGTGACATGTTAAGCTAATTGCCACTTTCTGACAGATGGCCAATGTGATGGCTATACTTCTAGCAGTAAATATGAGCAAAGAGTTATGAAGATTTGAGCCAGGGACATAGATGAAATAGAATGGAACTTTTGAAAAAAAAAAATGAAAGGTACTAGTTCCTTTGTACTTTGAGTGTCTATAAATCTTTAAAGGTCCCTGGAACCACCAAGGGAAATTAATTGAAGCCTGCTCAAAAACGAAATTCATGTTTTGAAACAAACACCCAGAGCAATGATAATACTACATAATGACCTATAATTGTATTAAAAGCCAGTTATCAATTGAGCTGGGAAAATGTAATTGTGTGTTCTTATCTGTTCTGTTTGTACCCATTTCTAATTTTTTTCTCTATAGACAAATATTTTCTGAATTTGTACTTAATATTGTACATTTGGGAACACAAATATGAAAGACCTGATTTTCAAAGAAAGATTCTTTAGGCAGAATGGAGTGCCTGGATTCCTGTTTTTTTAATTTTTTAATTTTTGGTTTGTTTGTTTTGCTTTTAATTGACAGTACAATGCTGGGGATGAAATCCTCTGTTGTAGTTTATTTTAAAACAAGATTTCATTTTTGGCTCTTTCAATTATCCATAGTAATTAGCAGTCATTATTAAGTATATGTATAAATGATACTTTAAAAAATAAAATGAGATTGTTATTACTATTATTTGATATAGACTTAACTGATTTATTAAATGCTGTTCATAGGCATACAGAAAGTTGATATCCTTAGGCTATCCTCAATAGCAGTTTTTTTCCTTGTGTAGGATAAACTGCTTTCACAATGTTTTTACATTTAATTATGTAGTAAGATATTTTCTTAGTTCAGAAACAAATTACAGCTTAGAAACGTTTCAGTAATCCTAAATTTCAGTTTTGAATTATTGAGACTTTAAGATGGCATAACTGTAAGAGATATCTATAGTTTCTGTTTGTTTCACATTACAAATCATACATCCTTTGAGATGTAATTAGAAGTAATCAAACAACAAAGTTATGCAGGTAACATTCTATGAGATCATGGATATTTGTGTTTATAACTTTTTATTTTTATTGTTAAAAAATGCAGTCACTAGCTGGGTTTGGTGGCTCAGCCTGTAATCCCGCGCCTTTGGGAGGCTGAGGTGAGTGGATTGCCTGAGCCCGCGGGTTCGAGACCCGCCTGGGCAGCAAGACCTCATCTCTACAATGAATCAAAAAATCAGCTGGGCGTGGTAGCGCATGCCTGTAATTCTGGCTCCTTGGAAGGCTGAGGCGGAAGGATCGCCGGAGCCCAGCAGGTCGAGGCGCCGTGGCCGGAAGCGGCCACCGCACTCCAGTTTGGGCGACCGAGTGAGACTCCAACTCAAAAAAAAAAAAAAAAAAAAAAAAAAATGCAGTCACTGAGAACACTGTTACCTATGTATAAATATTTAGAAGTGCAAAACAGAGTTTGCAAAGAAAGACCGCTCAAATACACATCATAGGTTATATGTAAGGAGTCAAATTGAACTGTTGTGGAGAACATTTTGAATATGTTTAAATAATAATTATAATTAATAGAGATGTTAGAGTAGTAAACAGTTTAGATTTTTATTTTACTTAAGATGTGTGGTCACAATTCAAGATTAGGTAGATAAATAGTCATCGTACAGGTGAAGTTTGGACCTCCCTTTGGTCCCCACTTTGCCTAGTTTGAGATCAGGTATCCCAACAACTTAGATTTCAAGCAGGAAGTATAAAATATAACATAAGGCAAATCAGTAACCACATAGGTATGTCAACCTATCTTAAATACTCTTGGAATCAATGAGATATAGAGGCATATAAAAAGATAGGCCACTAAGATCAATCAGTGGTTGATTCCCACTTTCAGCTGTAAATGGGCTACTTTATTTCAAACTAAACTCCATACTGAGAAAAATGAGGAACGAGAAAGCTGCTTTAAAAATAAATACTCATGGAAATATAAATATTATATTTATACATGTAAAAATATATAGTACATAAAATATCTATTAAAATATACATAAAAATATATTGCATTGGAGTACTACAAAGGGGCAAAGAGCTAAGAATGAAAGGAAACACACTGAGGTAAGCCCTGTATTTGGTGCCATTTTTTACCTTGGATTTTGTCAGTTTGTAGGCAGCCTAGGCCATTGAGCTGAAAAGCAATGGCAACTAAGATGATGATAAGGTAAACAGGGTTTTTGTCTGTTTTGCAGTGCTAGGGAATCACAAACTAGAATTGAAGGAGGAGGAAGAGGGACCCTGGTGAAACACTCGAAGCTTTTCACTGGAATCCCTGAAGGACCGTATCCTAGGAGTTAGGGAGAACTAGAAATAGAACACAGCTTACAAAATGAAAATGTCTCTGATAAACTGAATCCTGATTTTTAAGGTGATCTGCTTTTACTTTAACTCTCTCTCATTGCTAGAAGCAAGAGACATCATGCAAAGTTTCTCTATCATTTTTCTTTGTATACAACATCTGGCATTTAATAAAAAATTATACTACACATATCAGAAGCCTGGGCCAAGAAAAACAAAGCAACAAACGGTAGAAATAGTCTCATAGTGACCCAGGTATTAGAATGATCAGATAATTGTAAAATATTATAATCAGTGTATTTTAAAAACAGATGAAAAGATGAATAATTTCAGCGGAGAACTAAAAAAATCTATAAAAGAAATTCAAAGTGATTCTAGAAATGAAAGCTGCTATAACTGAAATGAAGAGCTCAGTAGATAAGTTTAATAGCAAATTAAATACAGCCGAGAAGAGAATTGGTGAACTGGGTGATAGTTCAGTTAAAAAATATATAGATTTGTGTATGGGGGGAATAAAAGAATTGAACACACAATGATGGTGTAAATAGTGTAATAGTGAAAAAGGCTCCAATTAGATTTTCTGAAGAGTAGGAAAAAAGAAATGAGAAAGAAGCAATATCTGAATATATTGACAAATAATTTTTCAAAACCAATGAAAGATTCCAATGCTCAGAATCAAAAAGGACTATTGGGATAAATATAGTGAAACCACATTTAGGGCACATGGTAGTCAAACCACTGAAAGCCAAACAGAAAGAGAAAAATCTTAAAAGAGTAAAAAAACCACATTATCCTCAAAGAAGCAAAAATAGAGCTGACTTACAACTGATGATGGCAGGAGAGAACTGAATGACTTCTTCAAAGTGGTAAAAGATAAAAAATTCCTCAACCTATTCCTCAAAAATGAAAAGAAATACATTATTTTTTTAGACAAAAAAGCCCCTGGCATATGCTCATTTGTCCTCTTGAACTTCACTTACAAAACAAATTTAAAATTAAGAATTTTAAGATGGCAGTTTCAGAGCATTAAACTCTGAGCCCAGTCCTTTGTGTGACTGCACTGATCACGTGCCATGAAGCCAGTAGTGACTGCCTTCAGAAGCTAATAATGACCTCTATCCAATTGCCAGACGGAAACAAGGACCTCAGTCCTACAACCACACAGAGTTTTGCCAACAACCTAATAAGCCTGGAAATGGATTCTGTAGACAAGGGTCCAGACCAGCCGATACCTTGGTTTTGGCCTCGTGAGATCCTATGCAGAGTACACAGTCAAACCTGCCAGACTTCTTTCTTAGAGAACTGTGAGGTAATAAGTGAGAGTTATTTTAAATCCCTAAATTTGTTGTAATTTGTTGTAGTGGCAATAGAAAATAATCTTAAGCAATAAAAAAATACAAACAGTTCTAAAACTACCTTTAATAGAGGATAGTTAACTAAAAGAAGAAAGTTAACTTTTACAAAAGATTATTAAACATTTGAAAAATACCAAATTTATTTAAATAATTAACTAATTAAAAATAATTTTCCTTTTCATGAGACAAATCTGAAAGTCTCTACCTGCCAGTTTTTCAGTGCGAGAATATGGAACTAGACTTCGGGAGATCTTGCTTCTACTTTTAGTTGTACCTCTTGTTAACTGGCTGAGTGACAGTTAATCTTAACTTCCTTGGATTAATTCTAGCATCTGCAAAAGAAGAGATATTGACTAGATCTCTAGGGTCTCTTCCATTTACAAAATTGCATGAAAATCATTGTAGGGAACAAGATGGAATTGTTGGAAAGCTAGGCATAAGAATCTATTCACTCAGAATATCAGAAAAATAAGTAGCATACTTTTGAAGTTGGAATCAATACTGATTTGAAATTTTTTTAAAGAGGAGGAATCATGTTGACTCATTAAACAGAAATTGTAGAACAGTCAGGGGACTTTAGACACCGGGCATTATTTATTTATTTATTTGAATTGGAGCCTCACTCTGTAGTGCAGCGGCAAGATCATGGCTGCAGTATCCTCGACCTTCTGGGCTTAGGCAGGCTTCCACCTCAGCATCCCAAAGAGCTGGGAGTACAGCTACACCTGGCTAATTTTTTTAAATTTTTGTAGTGACGAGGTCTCGCTATGTTGTTGCCTAGGCTTGTATGACAGGTATTTATTGGTCTAAAGTATATATTGGTCAATATATACTTATAAAGATAATATCTTTAGTTTAAATTATCGAAAATAAAAAACTTAAAATTTGGCAGATAGGTGTTACAGAAGGATGAGATCAAAACCCTTTCCTGTTTGTTTAAATTATTCAAATAAGGAAACTATACAAATCTTACATTTCTTTTTTCCTTGTCATTTATTCTGGGAGTAGAGTTTTTAAGGTTTTAATGTTTAATCTTGTTCTGGTTGTCTTCATCTCTCTTGTCAACTTAAGATGTGCTTCCCACCAGTAAACACTTGCAAAATAAAAACATACTAGATTCTATATTCTGTTTCATAGTTTAGGTCTTGGAAATGTGGAAGTAATCTTAAAACTAAACTTAAACATAACCTTATTTGAGCCAATGTCTGCCCATTTTTCTTTTTCTTTTAGAAAGGAAAAGGCACCGTTTTGGTGAGTGGAGGTGGCAGTTGCTGGGAAATGTGTCTGCAGCTGATAAGAAAGGGAAAGGGCTTAAAGCGACAGCCACCACATTTTATCAGTGCTTTGAAGCTCGGGAAAAACCTTTCTTTCCAAGAAGAGAATGGGAGTACCATTAAAAAAAAATTGTTTATTTCCATTAATAAGAAACCTCAAGGACCCATTTTATGAAAGGTTACTTCCTTGCATAATCTAGTGACGTTTACTCAAACTCAGAGGTTACATTAATATTTACTGATGGCACCAGTATAGGTTTCACTTTATTAAAAATTGTTTGGATGTTGGAACTGCTGATGGAGAAGTTGGCTCAGTTTGATTTGGCTATGGATATGATAATTATATTATGGCTTCCTGTACTTTTGGAGGTCATAAGTTACATTGCAAAGATTTGTGTATTTAGATTGCTGCAAAGTTACTGTATAGTATTATGACAATACAGTAGGATATATTTCAGTTGTATAGGTGTCTCAAAAATTTTACCATAGAATTAAATAAGAATCGTTAAAATATCCCAGGTTTATTAAAAATTCATTATTCTGCTAGAGGATCTTTAAAGAGCAATAAGAACTTGAAGAAATAATAGGAACACTTCGGTAACAATGACAGTGTGTTAATTGAGTTGAAAGAAGGTAAAGAATGTATTATCAGAATGAATTCAAATTTGGCAAAAAAGATTTATAATAAATCAAGGGAGGGAATCAGTTAATAAAGAAAGAGGCCAATTATCAGTGAATGAGGGGGGATGTATTTAATGATTCTAAGTGAAAGGTTAAACTGCTTGGGTGAAACTCAGTGTAACAAAGAGGAAGAAAAGTAATATGGATAATTAGGCAGTAGTATGATCATGCTGAAAAAAATAATCAGAAAACTGTCTTAGGTGTTGGAGAATATTGGCTAATGAACTTAACCTTCTATAATTATCTTTGAATATTCACTTTTGCTTTAGAAAGGGGGGAAGCGATGTTTTTATATATTTTCTTTTCTTTCTTTCTTACTTTTTTTTTTTTTTTTGAGTTGGAGTCTCACTCTGTTGCCCAGACTGGAGTGCAGTGGCCGCTCCCGGCCACCGCAGCTTTGACCTGCTGGGGGCTCCGGTGATCCTTCCGCCTCAGCCTTCCCAGTAGCTGGAATTACAGGCATGCGCTACCACGCCCGGCTGATTTTTGAATACAAAAAATACAAAAAATGTAGAGATGAGGTCTCGCGAAGTTGCCCAGGCAGGTCTCGAACCCACGGGCTCAGGCAATCCACTCACCTCAGCCTCCCAAGGCGCGGGATCACAGGCTGAGCCCACCGAACTCGGCTTTTTAGTTATTTTCAAGGCGGTATGATTCTTTAGCACAATTTGTCGTATTGTGGTGTTTTAAATGGTAACAAATAATGAAATAGAGAAAAAGAATTTCTCATGAGAAGGGTCTCTGTCATTATAACTAGTAAAATACTGCAATGTTAGTTACAATTTTTTAAAGTTGTTGATCAGTTAAGTTTGGATTCTGTTATTCATCTGTTTTATAAAAGAAACACCTTTGGAAGCTGTCAGCCTAATTGAACCATTGAAAGAAAGTTAGTATAGTAGGTGATGATGTTCATAGGTGGATCTCAATTTAGAGCTTATTGAAAACATATAAGTAAATTCTTAAATATTGTATAAAAAGATTTTTATTCTCTCTAATGAATTAAATATTATATATAGTTATTAAAATATTATGAGGTGTTAATAGAGTCTTAATTATTTTTAAAGTTTATGCCTCATGCCTCTGTGAATCTTGGTTTGTGGAAGATCTTGGTAATTGTTTCTGGAATCAATATAGGTCTATTTTATATGGCCTCAGTACTAATGATCAGTAAGAGGGGCTAGCAACCAAGATAATTAAATTCAGAGATGATTACAAATTTAAAGATGGCATGAATAAGATTTTGGGCTCATCTCAGCTCTTAAGATGCTATGTTGGGGAAAAGGTCATCTGATTATACAGAAATATCCTGTATAATTGTAGTCTTTCTTTTGTCATTGAGATTCATATAATTCTTACAGTTGGCTTGTCTTTTATTAGATATTGTAGCAAATGGAGTTCTGCATTCCATATTAATACTTAAAACCAGTGAAAAAGCCTATTTTTCAAAATATTAGCAGCTTTGTCACAGGTTATTAGCTCAAGTAGGCAATAACTTAAGGGATTTTAATAATTATGTAGTTGAAAAAGATTTGAACCAGATACCAAGAGACTTGGGTTCTAGACTAAAGGACCATGTGTCAGTTAACTTCTGTGGATCATTTTTCATGTTTAATACAATAAGGAGATTGCATCTGATAGCTTCTAAGGTATATTTTAACTTGAAAGTTCTTTTTCTTTATGATTATTTTTATGTTCCACATCATAGGTTATTTTATGATGTGAGGCAGATCTCAATATCTTCTGGATATTATATCTTAAAATATTGACAGGTTATTCTTTTGACAAACATTTTCTAATTGTCTACTTTGTGCACGGAACTAGCCACTGGTGATACAACAATAAAGAAAGTAGACAGAGCACCTTGTCTCATGGAACTTATTCTACTAGATGGATGCGGCTTGAATAAGATGCAATCAGAAATACATATTTTTGAAACTTAAAAAATGTGACAAGTAGGCATATTATTAATAGTAAGAAAGTTTGATTGACATTCAGTAAATTAGCAATAGTCTCAAGCATAGTACAGTGTCTTATACTGGTTCCCAAAGTCATTATGAGTATCTCTGCCTAGCTCCACATTCAGCAACTGCATGTTGCTAACTTGAAGTCAGCCATGGTGGGAGTATTTATACCATTAAAAATTGGCATATACTACACATCAGAGTGTTTTTTTTTTTTTTTTTGAGGTGGGTCTCACTCACTCTGTCACCCAGATTGGAGTGCTGTGCCATGATCATGATTCACTGCAGCCTTAACCTTCTGGGCTCAACCGATTCTGTCTCAGCTTCCTGAGTAGTTGGGACTACAGGCACATGTTACTATGCCTGGCTACTTTTGATTTTTTGTCAAGATGAGGTCTTGTTTTGTTGCCTAAGCTTACTTTTTTTTTTTTTTAAGTTAGTTGGTTTAATGGCATACAGTGGTAAACGTTGTCAGGTGTCATAACAGAAATGGCAGAGTTTCTACTCATGTGTGTCATATAATTAAAGCAGAGATGAGGCAAAGACACATGGTGTGCGATGCATTTTTGAGAGCCACCTGAACAGCTCTTGATAAGATACTGAAACAAATGAGTTACTGAAGGTCAAGGGCCTGAAAAAAATAGGTGTTAATTTGAAACTAGGTTTTAAAGATGAGTGGTATAGTCTTGGCCAGAGAAGAAGCAAGATAGTTTTAGACACGGCATATGCAAAAATCTTGAGGCAAGAGTGAACAGTGGTATGGAAGAAGTGGTAAAATAGTTTTGTTGATCTTTAATAAGGTATGTAAGCTTAACTTCACATAAGCATAACAATGTCTAAATCATGTATTAGCCTGAGAAGTCCTAAGCATAGCCAAATTTTCACTGATAGCAAAAAATTAAGGACTACTATTGAATTTTGTTCCTTTATCTCTCAGTGATTTTCTGAGTTAAGGAAATAAAAATCCTGTATGACAAATTATAAGCTTTATACCAAATTAAAGTTTATCAAATGTTGCTTGTGGTAAATATTCTCTAGAATATTGATATTGAATCCACAGACGCTTATGCAGCCTCATCATCATCTACTGTCAGTAATTCCTAACAACCTAGTATTCCTAGGTTGACATAAACACCAACAATGTGATCCAGCCTGCCAGCATTGAGGGAACAGTGATTCTCGGTAGCTCCGTGCGGGATTATGCTTTACTAAGAATAGATGACAGTGGGACACTTAGCATCTGCTATATAGTAAACTGAAAAGGGGCAAATACAAACAGGGAAACTTCTTTAAGAATGTGCTGAAGCTCAATTTTAAATGACACCTGACTCTGTACTTTTAGGAAGTATCACAACCAGTGGACAGACTGCTATGTAGGAGTCCAGAATGGAATGATTTTGGAATAAATGAGTACACATAACTCCAGTTATGTGAAGAGGGGCCACAAATAGCAAGATAAAGAAAAGAAAACAGCTGGGTGTGGTGGCTCAAGCCTGTAATCCCAGCACTTTGAGACACCGATGTGAGGAGATTGCCTGAGCTCATGGTTTGAGAACAGCCTGGGCAACTTGGTGAGACCTTGTCTCTACAGTAAATTAAAAAAAAAAAAAAATTAGCTAGACATGGTAGTGTGTGCCTGTAGTTCCAGCTACTTGGAAAGCTGAGGTGGAAGGATCACCTGAGCCCAGCAGGTCGAGTCTGCGGTGACTGTGAGTGTACCGCTGCCTGCAAGCCTAGGTGACGGAGTGAGACTCCAGCTCAAAAAAAAAAAAAAAAAGAAAACATGTAGATGTAAACTTCTCTTTGGGAAGCATAGTCACCCTGTGCATATCTAAATCTGTTAACTAGATTTTCACCAACTTTTTATTATGTGATACATTGAGAGAGCAACAAATATCCAAGAAGTGGAGAACTGTTATTCTTTATTTTTATTACTCTCAATAAGGCCATTTTGGAATGCCAGTAGTTTGATTTGTTAAAGTAAACATAGGGTTGTGTATATGTACAGAATGAAATAAGCAGGCTTTCTAATCAAATAATTTATTCATTTTCATCAACACTACATTTTAGAACAATTGTTCTACAAAGGAAATAACTACCATGATTTTAGCAGTTATTAGTTTGTTAAACTGTCTCATAAAATTAAGTACTACTTATAGCTTAAAGTGATGTTTATTTTTCAATTTCTCATGGAAAACTAGCATGAAGAGACAATATAATTTTTCAAAATAAATGTGCCCTTGAGTACAATAAATAGATTTATATTAATAGTATTTGGGTATTGAAGAAATTACAGCCAAAGATTTTAATTAGTTATAGTTATTGGTGATTCTAGAACTGTGGTTGACATACAACATAATGGTTGAATGTCTTTGAAGAGTTCATTGGGTAAAGTAGGACTTTAAATCTTGCCATAATTAAAAATATGGTATATCATCATATACTGTACCCATACTTTGAATGTAACATTTAATTTTTCATGAGTACTATACTAATGAGCACTTGAGGTCTTTTTAAGTTATCACACTCAAATGGCAGATAACAACACAAGGGTTGAAAAGTAAATTTTTTGAACTTTTCCAGATATGTTTTCTTATAGCTGTTTTTAAAGAGAACTGTACTTGAATGGATGATATTCTATTTAAAATTAATTAATTTGGAATTGGGTTGGGATAAATTCAGAAATATATATATGTATATATGCCTAAAGTAAAACAAAAGCCAAGCACAGTTGCTCACACCTGTAAACCTAGCACTTTGGGAGACTGAGGCAGGAGGATTTCTTGAGCTCAGCCTGGGCCACATAGTGAGTCCTTATCTCTGCAAAAGAATTGTAAAAATTATCCGGGTGTGGTGGTATACACCTGTAGTCTCGGCTAATCAGGAATCTGAGGCAGAAGTATTGCCCAAATCCAGGAGGTTGAGGCTGACGTGAACTGTAATGGAGCCACTGTACTCCATCCTGGGTGACAGAGTGAGACACTGACTCAGAAAACAAACAAACAAACAAGCAAATAAAATAAGGTCAGACCATACCAAAATAAATAATGAGTTGACATACTTTAAAATAGCAAATAAATTATCAGTTGGCTGGTGAGCAAAGGATACTCTATGTTTATTTAGGTCATGATCTTAAGATATTTGAAGGTTGTATTTTTTACAAATCATTTCATTGAATGTCATCGAATAAGATGCATATAAAAGTTAAGCTACTATTATCTTTTAAAATTTAAACAGATTTTCACTGACATTTCAAGAAGTGGAATACTAGAGGCAATACCAACCTGGGTTTTATTTTTAACTAGCCAGGTGACCTGAGTAAGCCACTTAATCAGTTAGGACCTTATTTTCTTAAACTATAAAATTATGAAATTGTCCTGGATGGCCTCTTCATTAGCTTCCACCCTAATGTGATGTGTAAGGGCTAGCTCTGATGGAATTCTTCTGAATCCTGTTCTTCTTCCAGTCTAGTATTTATTCTCTAGTTCAGGGATGTCTGATGGAAATATAAGGGAACCATATGTGTAATTTTAAATTGTCTAGTGCCACATTCAAAACAGTGAAAAAGAAACAAGTGACATTAATTTTAATAATACATTTTATAACACAATATATCTAAATATTTCCACATGTAATTAATATTAAAATATGAATGAGACATTTTTTGAAATACAAAGTCTTGAACATCTGGTGTGGGTTTCATTCAGCACATTTCAATTTGTATTAGTCGCCTTTCAAGTGTTGAGTAACCACATGCAGCCTTTGGCTTCTGTCCTGGACCTTGCAGCTGAAGTCATGGCATCCTCATATCTCTACCCATGAATCAAATCTAGAGAATTTAGAATCCACTTTAATTCCTTTCATCTTCTCCCCGTTTCTATCCAGTACTGACAGAGACTTGTGCTCCCTGGAATCCGTCAGGATTTAGAGCTAGAACAGTATTTTTTTTCTTCTTTATTTTCAAACATCTGGAAAGAGTAGTCTGAATTCTCTTCAGTTCCTCATGTCATTTACTCCCTTTGCACAGTGAAATCAGACTTATTTTGCTAATATTTTACAGAAACTATTTGGGAACATTCCTAAGACTTCTTATTGTTAACTCCAATGGCGACAATACAAATGCTTCTTGATCTCTTAGCAGAAATGGATGTTGTGATCTTTTTTCTCCTTGAAGCTTTCTTGTTCCTTGTTCATTACACCCTTGTTGTTTATTAACACCTTGTTGTCTTGGTTCTTCTTTTAGCTTTGTTTGTGTTGCTGGTTCCTTTCTTGACCCTCTTTTTTCTCATTGTCCACTGCTGTTGACTTCTTACCTACCTGATTTCTTTGGAAAGCTTCAAGCTTATGTTTTTAGCTGTCCACTGGGTATATCTATATGAGGATATTCTGCAGATTAATCAAACCCAACCTAGCTTTCTCTCCTATACCACACTTGTTTTCTTCCTCTGGTGTTAGTATTTGATTCTTGGCATAATCTTACTTAGTTACAAGTCAAAGTTAGAGACTTCACCTTCATCTTTAATTTCTAGGATTTTCTTATAATGTATATTCAATCAGACAGAGTCTTTTTGGATACACCTATTAATATTTTTATTTTCTTCCTTTTGCAGTGATTAAATCTAGGTCCTTCATTTATCTCTCTTTCTTTGACTGTTTCCTCTAGTACATTTTCCATATTGCTAACAGAGTTATTTTCAACATAATTTGGATAATATTGCTTCTCTGCTTAGAGCTTCTGCTGATTTCACTTTCTTCTTACATTGCATATAAGTCCTAGACTGCTGTTCTATCTTTAACTCTAGACACTCTCTTTTATAGTTCTGTCTCCTCCAAAAGTCAAGTCTTAAAAATATTTCAAGATGATGAATTTTTTTAGGCTTCTTAATGGACACTGGAGGAAATTGATCATTAATGTGGATAGCATGGCCTGCACAGCACTCCAGTACCCATAATAAATAGGCAAATATACGGTGTGCTTATGTGATACCCATTATTGGGTTAGCAAGCAGATTTCTTTTGTAACTCGGTAAAGATTCCTTGTATAGATATTTTGGTTCCTGGGAAGCAAGAGTTAATAAAGTCGAAGTAACAATGAACAATGTAGGCTTCATTTATGCATATACTTTCTGTACTTAAAAACTAACATAGAAGATGATCTTGGTTAAGCTCTACAGCTCAGCCGACTTTCATAGGAAAACAATAGATCCCCCGAGGTAATACTAACGTAAGTGGAAAGTAACTCTGGCCCTTAGTATACCCAGTTGGGGAGAAAGAATGTCTTTAATTGTTGTCTGCTGATTAATATTTTTACAATTGGTTGTCTCCTGGTCTCTTTATTGTCCCAGCATATTTCAGTAAGATGAGATGTTAGTTCTTTAAAATGAAACGTCTTTTTTCTTCCCAGCCAAATCCAGTTATTATTAACCTCATATACCTTAACTGGCAACAGGCTTCCTTTAAGCAGTGTGAGCATCATGCCATGAGGAAGAGGATAAATATTAATTGGAGTGTATTGCTTCTTGGAGACCTTTAAGAAGTACTAAAAAAGCCGGGCTTGGTGGCTCAGCCTGTAATCCCGCGCCTCTGGGAGGCTGAGGTGAGTGGATTGCCTGAGCCCATGGGTTCGAGACCCACCTGGGCAGCGAGACCTCATCTCTACAATAAATCAAAAAATCAGCTGGGTGTGGTAGCGCACGCCTGTAGTTCTAGTTACTTGGAAGGCTGAGGCGGAAGGATCGCCGGAGCCCAGCAGGTCGAGGCTGCGGTGGCCGGAAGCGGCCACTGCACTCCAGTCTGGGCGACAGAGTGAGACTCCAACTCAAAAAAAACCAAACAAACAAACAAAAAAAAGAAGTACTAAAAAGTCGGAGGAAGTGATTTTTTGCTTCTACTTCAGAAGTGTTTGTTTAAAATCTTAATTGCTTAATTTGAAAGAAAACTAGAGGTTATAAACAGCAGTGAATAAAATGTCAACAGGAATATTTTTTGCAGATACTAATAATGTTTTGCCCTTTTATCAAAAGGAAAGCAAGGTAATAAATTATCTTCATATTTAAAATGATAATTAACCTTACCATCTCTGTAATTCCAAGGAAGTCTAGGCATGAACTCAGGATCTGACATATTGTTTTCAATATAAACATCAGTCATCTTTGAACATTTCGTCTGTAAAATCACTTGTACTTAAGAGAGTATGAGCAGTGTGACTCATATAAGTAGGAGAAAAAAGCCAAAAACTGCAACAAAATATTCCCTTTAAAATGAATACCATCTTTCACAGAACTGTATATATTTCTGGACTGTATATAGAATTGGAAATTTTAGAACTACAAGTTTTTGAGGGCTTACAATGTGTCAGGAATTGTTTAAACATTTTACCTCATTTAATCTTTCCAATAGCCCTGTGAGGTAAGAAATATTATTATTGTACAATGAGGAAATTAAGGCACATAGAGATTGGGTGACTTGCTGAAGGTCACGCAATAGGTGCTAGAGGGAGGATTCATACCAGGACCTTCTCACCTTGGAGTCTGTCCTTTTGACCACATGATTCTTCTGCTAATCAGTGGTTTAATTTGCCAGTCTGTCAATCTGGTTTTCTACTAATGAGCTCTCCAACTACTACTCTTTCTTAACTCATACCCAGTACAGGTGTTCCTCTGTTTCCATGGGAAATTGGTTCCAGGACCTTCTGAGGGTACCAGAATTCAAGAATGCTCAAGTCCCTGATATAAAGGGTATAGTATTTGCCTATAACGTATGTACATCTTGTATTCTTTAAATCATCTCTAGATGACTTATGATACCTAGTACAGTGTAAATGCTATGTAAATAGCTGTTATGCTGTGTTGTTTAGGGACAATGATAAGAAACAAGGTTGTACATGTTCAGTACAGAAAAAATTTTAAAAAAGTATTATCTGGCCGGGCTCAGTGGGAGGCCGAGGTGAGTAGATTGCCTGAGCCTGCGGGTTCGAGACCAGGCCAGGCAACTGGTGAGACCTCATCTCTACAATAAATAAAAAATTAGCTGGGCACGGTAGCGTGTGCCTGTAGTTGTGGCTACTTGGAGGGCTGAGGTAGAAGGATCGGTGGAGCCCAGTAGGTCGATACTGGGGTTTCTATGAGTGTACCACTGCACTCCAGCGTGGATGACAGAGTGAGATTCCAACTAAAAAAAAAAATGTATTATCTATCTGGTTGAGTCCAAGGATATGGAACTCACAGATATGGAAGTCCAACTGCCTGTACTCTCATTTCTAAGTTGAACCTTTCTTGAGATCTAGATATTTCTGATGCATTGATAAGTGTTTATATAAATACACAAATATATAGTAAATAACTATCTCAAAGCCATTTTGCCATAACAATAATCATTTTTGTTCATTATAGTTATTACAGATAAGCTGTATTTCTGCTAAGTCAAGTAAGGACATTTTTAAAATAAATTTTTTGTTTGTATATTTTTAAATAAAAAAGAAGGCTTATTTGGTTACAAAGATCAACGAGGAAGATTTCTTTTCCCAGGTTTTTCCCCAACTCCTTACCCTTTCCTAAAATAGCTACTAACCTTGATTACTTTAAATTTTTTGTTTGTTTGTTTTTGTTTTTTAGTGATGGCTGGGCTCACAAACCACTTCTTCTGCCCTGCACAATTAAACAAAACCAAGTACACATATTTTGGAAGGATAATCACTATTGAGGGCCATTTCTCTGGCTGAGGGAGGCGTTTTGAGAACTGTCCTTTAAAAGCCTGAACAGACCCTGGGGAAACAAAGTGGGAGTATAGTGTCTCACATATTGTTGGAAATAGCCGTGGTAGGGGATTCATGAATATCAGAATCTTGTCTGAGAGCAAAATCATCAACAATGAGTTGTAAGAAAATAAAATTCCTCAGGATTTAAGATGTACCACCAAAGGTGGGTGGAGAGCCAGCTATGGCAGTAGTGACAGGTATTACTGCCCTTTTGAACAGAAGTTTAGATAGTAAAATTTAATGAGTTGGCTGTATTTTTGTATATTGCTAGCAAACATTTGATTGGATAGGTAGGGTCTATTTAAAATCACTGAAGCTAGATTGACTTAAAGAGAATTCAAGGGAACAGCATTAGAGAATAAGTTAATAGTAGCTAATGCTCATAGAATACTAACCCAGGTATTGTTCTAAGCACTATATATATATGTATATATGTGTATATATTTCTAACTATATATTGACTAATATAACTATATATTAACTAATATTAACTATAACTATATGTTAGCTAATAACTATATAAAACTAATTTAGTTGTTATAAGATTAATATAAGTAATTTGACATATATTTCACCCAGCAGTCCTATGACTTGCATTCTGTTATTTTTATGACCATTTTATTATGCAAAGAGGTAAAGTAACTAGACTTATAGTTTGGTAAGTGGTGGAGGCAAGATTCAAAGTGCAACAGTCTGCCTCCACAATCCATCCTCCTCACCGCCACTGTGTGTTTCTAGATGAAGATACAAGTATGCCCAGGCTAGCTAGAGTGCAGTAGCACTATCACGGTTCACCACAGCCTCAAACTCTTGGGCTTGAGTGATCCTTTCACCTCAGCCTCCCAGTCAACTAGGACTGCAGGCATATGCCACTATGCCCAGCTAATTTTTTAATTTTTTATTTGTAAAGACGAGATCTTGCTTTGCTGACCAGGCTCAAGCAATCTTAGCAAAGTGCTGGGATTATAGTCATGAACCACCATGCCCGACCACTTTCAGTTTCTTTTTAGGTGTGCATACCGTCATAGATCCATGAAGACCTTAGAAGGCAGCTGGTGTAAAACACTGATTTTGAGGGCCTTGCCCAAAGTCATACAACTTTAATGGCAGAGGCAGAGCTAGGGCCCTATAAACAAACTATTAGAATTGTTAGAGGTGGACGTGATAGAGTTTCAGTTAGGCCCATAAGTATACTATATTGTTGACATTTGGGGTAAGAAAAGCTTTATCACACAATGAAATGATAAGTGCTTGAGATGATAGATACTTCAAGTACCCTGATTTGATCATTGCACGTTGTATGCTCCTGTCAAAATATCACATGTATCCCATAAATAAATACAACCATTATGTATCATAATAATTAAACTTTTTTGAAAAAGCTTTATCACTGTACATTTATAGGTCTTTAATTAGTTTCTGAGTATTAACTAATTATGCCTTGTCGGTATGTTAATTTTCCTCATCTCTACTTTAAACCAAAATTTTTTTGTTAATATGAGGTATTTTTGGACATTCTTTAGGCATAAAACTCTATTTTAAAAATTTAGATGAAAAAAGTGTTAGCTGGACTCGGTGGCTCAGCCTGTAATCCCGCGCCTTTGGGAGGCTGAGGTGAGTGGATTGCGTGAGCCCGCGGGTTCGAGACCCGCCTGGGCAGCGAGACCTCATCTCTACAGTAAATAAAAAAAAATCAGCTGGGCGTGGTAGCGCATGCCTGTAATTCCGGCTACTTGGAAGGCTGAGGCGGAAGGATCGCCGGAGCCCAGCGGGTCGAGGCTGCGGTGGACGGGAGCGGCCACTGCACTCCAGTCTGGGTGACAGAGTGAGACCCCAACTCAAAAAAAAAAAAAAAAAAGAAAAAGAAAACGAAAAAAGTGTTATTCAAATGATGATAATGGTATCTATAACATTGTTTAGTGATTATAAATTCACTATTGTGTATCCAGTTGGGAGACCATTTATATAATTGAGCCACAAATTGACATGATTATGCATAGTCAGTATAAGAATATGGACTATACTGAATAACAGACAAAAGGAAAATCAATTATCCATGAGACTATAAGACTGTGATACAAGTACATCATTATTCCATATTTTAGGATACTTTCTTTTCATTTTTCCAAGCCAGGTTTTTGCTATTTGAGTCTGTATACTTCCTTAATCATCTTAGCTATGCATGTATTTTTTTACTTAGCAGCATAACCTTTTCTCCATGTTACCACCAACTCTTCACAGGCTTCCCTTTAAGTAGTGTTTAATAAATTGAGTATAACAAATTGCTCAAATAATGACTGGTTATACTTTGAGACTTACTTTAGTTGATAAATCGCAGAATGCACATTTAGTATGTTTATTACTAAAATTAAAACATATAAATAAGTAGAAAGGTGTTTATAAAAAATTATTTATAATATCAACTCCCTGAAAAAATACTATTTTTTGGTATATACACGCGTTTTTTTTTTCCTCTGTATGTATGCACATATATGTGTGTATAATCTATATAAAATGGAATTAATGTCATACAGTTTTGTAGCCTACTTTTAAAAACTCAACAATATAGTGGCAACTGAACTTTTTTCCATGTTAGTAAATACAGCTTGAAGGACTGCTGTGCAGTCCTAGAAAATGATACAGAAACAGTTGTTTCCAATTTTTGCTAAACAACACCGTGTCAAATGTATTATTGCCTTGTAAACAATGATATGATAAACATCCTTGTAGGTAAGTCATTGTACTCTCATCCAGTTCTTGTTCTGCATGGAGTCATGTTTGCATGATGAACACAGAGCATTATGAAAGCAATTGCCAGTGTCCAGAATCAAGGGAAAACTCAAGAATATATCTCAACAGAAAAAATCTGCAGGTTTCAGAGATGTACCAAAAGCAATGTATAAACAAACACTTCAAAGAAAAGAGTATTTAAAGAAGGCTTCACTATAAGTCTTCACTATAAACCTATGTGGGGAGTAAAAATGATTGCAATCCTTTAGGGAAGCAAATTGGCAATGTGCAGCAAGAGCCATAAAAAAACTTTTCATCTTTGCTAGTGTGTTTGTGTGTGTGTGTGTGTATGCAATTTTTTTCAGGATGATGTTTACTTTTTATTTTTTCTGTCAGTGTTTTTTATTTGGAAAAAATTAAACATCATGTTCCATCTGTAACTTCCATTACTTCCACACTCTATATTATTTTGTACCAAAGCCTAGAGAAATTGGCCTTTAGTTTTGATTACTGTTTTTGATATATAGTAATTCAATTGTGAAGAATATATTTTAAGAAAATAATTGGAAATATTGGAAGAACTTATGTTTAATGAATTTCTTCGAGATTTATTTATAATGGTACAAAAATTGAAAACAACTATCCAGCACTAGGGCAGAATTTAAAACTGGAGTGTCTACTTGATGGAATACTCTACCGAAAATGAAGCCTGTGAAGAATTCATGGTAACATGGGAAAAAGCTTCTTAAATAAGCAAAAACTTGGTTGGGAAAACTATGAGAAGGAAGTATCCTAAAATCTGGGATAATTATTTACTTGTGCTGCAGTCTTACGATATTATGGGTATTTTATCCCTTTTGTCTGCTATTCAATATAGTCTATATTTTTATATTGGCTGTTAATTAGTTTCATGATGGGAAAATGCAATAAACTTCATTTGTGATTAAAACATAGAACATCATATAGGGCTTTAGATAAACATGCATTCTGACTCTAATCATTTTTGGTAATTGTGGGAACTAATTAAAAGGACAAACAATATCAAAGAAGAATTTTGATAAGATTCTCCTTGTTGCAAAATTTGTAAGTAACTGCTCTGAATTTTTCCTTCTCCAAGTTTACTTTTCTTCTCATTTCTAGTTTGGCTTATCTACTTTCTTTTAATTCTTGGCATTAAAAGTCTTAGACACCAATATGTTTAGCTGTATTTGTAAAATAAGCATTCTTTACCTAATAGGATTTAGACAATAACAGTTAAAATTTCTCAAGAAACTTGATTTGAGTGACTAGGTTATTATATATTTATTCTGTTTGGCTCGTTTATTGCATTTCAAATATCTTGAGTTTCAATTTGAGTTACAATGTATATCTGAATCTCTAGCTACCCTCTCTTCCTGTATCTCCTTTACCCTCATGCTAGGGTGACATCTTTTTTTTTTTTTTTTTTTTGAGTTGGAGTCTCACTCTGTCGCCCAGACTGGAGTGCAGTGGCCGCTCCCGGCCACCGCAGCCTCGACCTTGCTGGGCTCCGGCGATCCTTCCGCCTCAGCCTTCCGAGTAGCCGGAATAACAGGCGCGCGCTACCACGCCCGGCTGATTTTTTGATTTATTGTACAGATGAGGTCTCGCTGCCCAGGCGGGTCTCGAACCCGCGGGCTCAGGCAATCCACTCACCTCAGCCTCCCAAAGGCGCGGGATTACAGGCTGAGCCACCGAGCCCGGCTTAGGGTGACATCTTAGCCCACACAACTGAATTTCAAAATGAAGCATATTGCCTAGTTTCTAGTTGTCTTTTGGGGCCTCTAGAGTTGTAGTACAACTGTCTTGGAGCTGTGTCATGAAGCATTTTTATTTCACTGAAATCTAACAAGACTATTAGAATTCTCTGAAAGTATTCTCTGATTTTCAAAGTCAGTTTGATCTCAAAGCAGGGAGCTAAGGATGCTTTCCAGAGTTTAGCAATTTCTTTTATTTTTATTTTTTATATTCTTTTTTAGGAATGGCTCTGTACACTTGTAATCCTCCTACCAGAAGGAGGCCCCTGCACTGAGTTCCTTTGGAACTCTCTGTGAATTTTTGCTCAGTAAAAATGATATGTTTTAAGGGAAAAACTGTATTTTACTATATGAAATTAATGATGATGCATAATAACACCAGAAACTTTTGTTTCTCATTTCAGTTGCTGTGACAGAGGGAAAGGACATAATAAATGACTCTTAAAACTTTTGGCTAGAAGTATCCAATACCATTTTTGCTTATATTTCATTGGTCAAAGCAAGTAGCATGACCACTTTTAAAGGAGAGTAGGGAAATATCGTATAAAGATATAATAAGGGTATAAAAGACTGTTTGGTATTTGTAAGTGCTTTCATAGGTCTGATTGGTTGCTGATATATCTACTTATTTAGCTAAAACTTGTTGAGTACTTACTGTTTACTGTCATTGTTGTATACAGTACCTGTAATATGCACAATACAGATAAAAATCTTATACTCATTTTTGTGGTAGCATTGTTTTAGAAATCACCTTGTTGGTATTATTAATAATCAATAATATTAATTTTTATATATTTTTTATTTTTTTGTGGAGACAAGATCTTACTGTGTTACCCACACTGGTATTGATCTGGCCTCAAGCAGTCCTTCTACTTCAGCCTCCCAAAATGATGGGATTATAGGGCATGAGCCACCATGCCCAACTTAATTTTTTTGTTTTTTAGTTAGAGTCTCACTCTGTCACCCAGGCTGGAGTACAGTGGCACACTCACAGCTACTGCGGCCTTGACCTGCTAGGCTCAGGCTGTTCTTCTGTCTCAGCTTTCCAAGTAGCTGGATCTACAGGTATGTGCCACCATGCTAATTTTTTAATTTTTTTGTAGAGACGAGGTCTTGACAAGTTGCCCAGACTGGTCTCGAACCCCTCGGTCCGGTAATCCTCTCGCCTTTGCCTCCCGATGTACTGGCATTACACATGAGTTACTACTCTTGTCCTGTCTTAATTTTTATATCTTTTGACCCATTAATTTTACTTCCGGACTGCTGTACTAAGGAGATACTATTTTTAAAATTATGTATAATGATAAAGATTACAGTTTTGTTTGTAATATTGAGAAATTAGAAACAGAAAATTAGAGAAATAGAGTGAACTATATTATATTTACTCAGAAAATTATGAGCTCATCAGTTCATATTGAAAATGGTTATCACATTTTCTAGTGGCTATTTTCAGTAACTTTTTAGCATTCTGTGATGACATAAAGGAGATAACATAGTTTATTCTGTGTTTGAGGACTGGCAAGATGGCGAAGATTTTAGATTGTTAGGATTGCACAGAACAATTACATGTCTTCAAGTATGAGTTCACATACAAGGATATCAGGAAGATGCAGAGAAACTGGAGGTTTTGAATTCTAATAGGCTATCAAGTCATTCAAGTAAACATATCCTGAAGGCAACTGGAAATATAGAATCAGAGACTGGTTAAAAATAAAGACTAAAAATGTTCCTGGGGGATTCATGAGTATGGAAATGTTAGTAGGACTCGTAGAAGCAGATGAGCTGTGAAGGAGTGAATCAAGATGAAGGAGAAATAGGCAGAGAATCAAAGGCAAGGGTTTGAGGGAGAAAGGAAGAAAAGGACCTTGAAGATAGTGGTGGAAAGATCAGAATAATGGGAGAATCAGGAAAATTTGCTGTTTGGGGAAAGTGTGGATCCACAGGATTATTAGGCTAGTGCAGTGGTAGGTTACTCGCTTGTTAAGGTAGAAAGCATATCATGGATATTATTGGTGGTATAATAACATTCTATAAAAGTTTATCAGTTTTTTGACTGCTTAAAAACTAGTTTCAGCTGGGCTCGGTGGCTCAGCCTGTAATCCCGCGCCTTTGGGAGGCTGAGGTGAGTGGATTGCCTGAGCCCGCGGGTTCGAGACCCGCCTGGGCAGTGAGACCTCATCTCTACAATAAATCAAAAAATCAGCCGGGCATGGTAGTGCATGCCTATAATTCCAGCTACTCGGAAGGCTGAGGCGGAAGGATCGCCGGAGCCCAGCAGGTCGAGGCTGCGGTGGCCGGGAGCGGCCACTGCACTCCAGTCTGGGCGACAGAGTGAGACTCCAACTCAAAAAAAAAAAAAACTAGTTTCAGTTAAAGGCTCATTTGACTGATTAAGTGGAAATAATTTCCATTTTTAATAATAGAAATTTACTTATACAAAGAAAATGAACCCATACAAAGAAAATTTACTCATACAAAGAAAAGATTAATACCAGTAATAAAAAATGCCAATTTATGTATTCACTTCTTGAGGAAGTAATTATAGCTTGGGGAGGGAAAGAGGTTAAGTGACCTGAAAGCTGCAATAGAGAAAAAAAAAGTGACAAATTTAAGTTTTAAATCTTTTAGACAAAAATATCTAGGTAGTATGACTCTGTTTAGAAACTTGGTGATTTATATGCTATATCTTGAAGCAACTTAAGAACATGGTGAACATTTTTCATATGTCACAGAGTATTTTATAAGTTTGCTTTAAGGGACAAATTAGTGACATTTGGAGACTTAACAGTAACTTTGTGGGAAGAACTAGGGCATTTGTAATGAGAAAAGTACAGTTTTGCCATTTTCAAAAAAGTATTTTATAGGCTAGCAAAATGTAACAGTGTCTTGTATACCTAGAAGGACTTCTGTGGCAATTGTACTTTCATAGGCCTCCTTTTCCTAAAACCTTCTAGTTTTAAATTGGTACAGTGTCCTAAGTCAAGCAGTATAGCTGGAATATATTTGAATTTCTGTTTATATTTTCTTTGTAGAATTCACTGTAAAATCTAAGTTTCTAGGTTTCTACATTTCTATGTTTCTTTCTAGGCCAGTATTGAGAGGTAAAATCTAGCAGGCAATCTGATATCTTAGGTAAATGTTTAGAATATTTAGTTTTTAACTAGGAGAATGCCTTAATTATCATCTGCATTTCACCTGCTTTTGTAGATCAAGAATTCGAAGCACAGGAAAATTATGTGTTCAGGTCCCACTAAAACTGGGGTGCCTGGCTGTCAATACTGTATTTCTAGTAATCTCTGCTGCAAGTGTAACCAGGTGGAGATTTACCTCATTAATAACCATTAACTCACTGTTGACGCAGTTGCAATAGCTCTGCAAGTCAGATCTCTGAGTCAAGTATCATTTGGTAGGCTAGGGAAGAGAAAGGAAAGGAAATCTCCTAGATGTGGGATATTCAACCTGTTATTATGAGATTTGTTCAGGACACAGAGTCAGAGGGCCTGGGATTCGCTTTTGGCAATGCTACTTATTACTGTGTGATTTTGGGGCAAAATTCTAAATTCTCAACCTTCAGTTTCCTTATGTATTAAATGGGAATGGGAATAAAGATTGTTGTTCTACTTACTTCTTAGGTTAATCGTAAGAATTAAGGCTATTGTGAGAGTCAGTTTCTAGTTTACCAATATTTATTGGCTACTACTATATGCTAGGCAATATTGCAGCCTCCAGTGATGAATGGACAATTAAAACTTTCATAACATAATGAAAGACCAAAAATTAAGAAATAATATTTAGCAGAAAATCTGATTGATATCATTGATAAGTATTCAGAATTTTAGGTTTTTAATTTGGAAAAGACCTTAGTCTTCAAGAGAGAATTTCATCGCCTTTATCTTCAAGGATATTATGACTGGTTAGAGAGATAATCCTTTAGGCAAAATGCCATGTGATATATTAATTGAGATTGTTATTATAATAACAGCAGTTTTAGGAGCTATTAACTAATCTAGGATTGAAAAGTAGAAAGGAATGTTAGCACTACATCAAAAAGTAGGAAGATACCTTTCTCAGGAGTAGGAGTAGTATGGGTGAATATTTTTTTATTTTTATCATTTTGCTTTAAGCCAGCTCCATTATGCCATACCATCTTTCCTGCCCTTCTGCTAGGGACCAAACCACCCTTGCTGATATTTTAGTCAACAAGAGATTGAACAACAGTGCAGTCAAGGACTTCACCTTTTATTACCCTAAAGGATTATTTGACTTCATTGAGATTTTGGCTCTCGTTTTTAGGATTCATACTTTTTTTACAGTTTATGTGAATTAGCCTAGTTCCACTATTTAAACAAATGATGGCCTTCTAGCAACAAGGTTTCTGATTGTAAGTTATTATCATTTATAATGATGGTGTTTTATAGATTCTAAGATGCATATTTTTCATGTTTTTACATATCTGCAATTAGGATGCATCTTTAAATTGGTGGCTTCTTAAAATCCATGTTCGCCAGGTGTTGGTTTTGATGTAGTTGTTATTATCTGTGCATGTGTGAATGCAATTATAATGTCAAAATTTAATTGAGTTATGTGTATTTTAGGTACTATAATAATTGCCAAATCCTTTGATTTAGCCTTGAAAGGATAAGTTGTATAACCATGACGGCATGGGAGCAGAACTGCAGAATATATGAAAAAGATAGCTCAAAAATACAAGAAGCCTTAATGATATGCATTATGTCATAGTTTAATTGGTAGCTTTTTCTTTCTAGGATTATATAAATAATAAAGATACATTATATAATGATGGTACTTTGGATTCATTGAAGCATGCTATGTTTTAGTTTGAGTAATTTAAGTGGGATGACCTATGATTTAGTGGAATTTTTTTAAAAAGTATGTTTATAGGAGGTAAATATTATTTCAAGTCATATTTTAATTATAGATTCTCCTAAGGAATGCATTTTTTTTTTTTTTGAGTCAGTATATCACTCTGTTGCCCAGGCTAGAGGGCAGTGGCACGGTCAAAGTTTACTGCATCCTCGACCTTCTGGGCTCAGGTGATCCTCTGCCTCAGTCTCCCCAGTAACTGGGACTACTGCCACCATGACTAGCTAATTTTTATATTTTTTATTTAATTTTTGTAGAGACAAAGTGTCATTCTGTTGTCTGGGCTGGTCTTGAACTTTTAGACTCAAGCAGGCCTCCTGCCTCAGCTTCCCAAAGTGCTGAAATTACAGGTGTGAGTCACTGTGCCTGGCCGGGATACTTTTAAAGAAGGTTAAAATCTGACTTATTCAAATGTAAAAAAGAACAAGTATCAAAGATTTTAGTAAGCTTGTTAATTAATGAGGGGACCAATAAGATGTTACAAGTTATTAAAAGGAGAATTCTATGAGCGCACATGTATAGGCAACCAGGGATGCTGAAATGAGTGTACAACAGATGCAAAATTGATCAGTATCCATAGGGCAATTATCAATTGTATTTCACTGGACATAGTTTATTTGCATTTTTATGGAAGAGAATTACTTGTATTACTTTGTGTCTTAGTTGTGTATAGAGCTGTAAAGTAGCTGAAAAACAATGAAAGGCTCATGCCTTTATTGAGTCAGATAATCTGGAAGGGTGTACCAGACAGAACAATTACTAATTTTTAAAATTTTGCTTATTTCATTTTTTTTGCAATTTTTTTTAGTTGGAGTTTCACTTTGTTGCTCAGGCTGGAGGGCAGTGTCATGCTCATGGCCACTGCAGCCTCGACCTGATGGGCTCAGGGGGTCCTTCCACCTCAGTCTTCCAAGTAACTGGAACCACAGGCATGCACCATCATGACAAGCTAATTTTTTCATTTACTGTAGAGATGTGGGCTCACCAAGTTGCCCAGGCTGGTCTCGAATCCCTGGATTCAGGCAGTCCTCTCATCTCTGCCTCCCAAAGTGCTGGGATTATTGGTGTGAGCCACCATGCCTGACTGTTTTACATTTTTACTGACAACTCTTAGAGTTTAGAAAGTTTCTCAAAAGATCTTTTACCAAACTTTAACTTCATCAGAAGGATTGCATCCACCATGCTAGAAACATCATTACCTGATCTTAGGGTCTCTCTCTCACATCACTCATCATTTTGTCTAGCTGTAAGAGTGTTACTTATTTTGAATTTCTCATTTATATCTTTGGGTTAGTAAATTGAATTTAATCCAGATTATATTTTGGGTAAAGAAAAAAAATTAAAAAACATTAAAAATTAGGCATCTACAAACACTTATTGATTATATGCCTTATAAAAGCCCAACTGGTAAAAATAAGTCATCTAAAGAATTCTAAATAATGAAGCTGTATGGATTAAAAAAAGAATTTTAGATTTTTTAGAAATTTTTTTTTTTTTTTTTGTGAGTTGAAGTCTCACTCTGTCGCCCAGGCTGGAGTACAGTGGACACTCACAGCCAGTCCAGCATCGACCTGCTGAGCTCTGGTGATCCTTCTGCCTCAGCCTTCCAAGTAGCTGGAACTACAGGCATGCACCACCCTGCCCAACTAATTTTTTATTTATTGTAGAGACAAAGTCTTGCTAAGTTGCCACGGTCTCAAACCCGTGGGCTCAGGCAATCCACTCACCTTGGCCTCCCAAAGTGCTGGGATTACAGGCTGAGCCACTGAATCCGGCCTAGAAATATTTTTAGTAATGGTTTTTGAAATGACATAAGCAGTAAATATTCAGGAAATTATCTGTATTTGAATAGGAATCTTTGTATGTACTACCTTTTATACCTTTTTTAGTGATGAGAATAAAACATTTTCCATTTTTAAAATGTGGGTAATCGACCTAAATATTAAAAAAATGGAAAATTAAATGTATTTGATGGAGAGCAGAATCGAGGCTATTATAACACAATATGCATTTCTTCAAAATGGAGATAAATTATAATTAATTTTTTTACTTTCTTTTACCCATTAATTTTGACTGTGAAGAAGTTGCTACCTGAGAATTATCTGATTCAAATCAAAGATGTTTTTATGTGGTTTCAATTCATTGTTATAAAGTTGTCTGACAAATGTTTGATGATGTATTGAATATATGAATGCATAAAATTCGTGCATGTGGATATGCTTATTAAAGTGTTACTAAAGCTGGGCTCGGTGGCTCAGCCTGTAATCCCGCGCCTTTGGGAGGCTGAGGTGAGCGGATTGCCTGAGCCCGCGGGTTCGAGACCCGCCTGGGCAGCGAGACCTCATCTCTACAATCAATCAAAAAATCAGCCGGGTGTGGTAGCGCATGCCTGTAATTCCGGCTACTTGGAAGGCTGAGGCGGAAGGATCGCCGGAGCCCAGCAGGTTGAGGCTGTGGTGGCCGGGAGCGGCCACTGCACTCCAGTCTGGGCGACAGAGTGAGACTCCAACTCAAAAAAAAAAAAAAAAAGTGTTACTATATTTATCAGCTGGTGGTATACATTTTTTTTTAAGTTGGAGTCTCACTCTGTTGCCCAGACTGTAGTGCAGTGGCACGCTCCTGGCCACCGCAGCCTCAACCTGCTAGACTCCGGCAATCCTTCCGCCTCAGCTTTCCAAGTATTGGAACTACAGTCATGTGCTACCATGCCTGACTGATTTATTGTAGAGATGAGGTCTCGCAAAGTTGCCCAGGTGAGTCTCGAACCTACGGGCTCAGGCGATTCACTTGCCTTGGCCTCCCAAAGTGCTGGGATTACAGTCTGAGCTACCAAGCCCGGCTAGTAGTATACATTTTTGAGGCATACCCTTTACCTTAAAAAATCTGATATTTAACTTGGGCTGAACTTCCCAAACCATAGAGGAATACATATTGGTTCATTAACTTATTTGGCAAATATTTATTGAGTGCCTATTGTATACCAATGTTTTTTTTTTTTTATTTTGAGTTGTAGTCTCACTCTGTCACCCAGGCTGGGGTGCAGTGGCATGCTCACAGCCACTGCAGCTTCGACTTGCTGGGCTCAGGTGGTCCTTCCAGCTCAGCCTTCCAAGCAGCTGGAACTACAGGCACACGCCACCATGCCTGCCTAATTTTAAAAAAAAAAATTATTGTAGCTGGGCTTGGTGGCTCAGCCTGTAATCCCGCGCCTTTGGGAGGCTGAGGTGAGTGGATTGCCTGAGCCCACGGGTTCGAAACCCGCCTGGGCAGCGAGACCTCATCTCTACAATAAATCAAAAAATCAGCTGGGCGTGATAGTGTATGCCTGTAATTCCGGCTACATGGAAGGCTGAGGCAGAAGGATTGCCGGAGCCCAGTGGGTCAAGGCTGCGGTGGCTGGGAGCAGCCACTGTACTCCAGTCTGGGCGACAGAGTAAGACTCCAACTCAAAAAAAAAAAAAAAAAAAAAAAAAAAAAATTATTGTAGGGATGATGTTTTGCCAAGTTGCCCAGGCTGATCTTGAACCTGTGGGCTCAGGCAGTCCTCTTACCTTGGCCTCTGGTGCTGGGATTATAAACCTGAGCTGCTATGCCTGGCCTTCCAATCATTTTATAAGTGCATGTTGTTTTAGGAATCTTTCTCTTGCCACAACAAAAAAAACAAGCACAATTTGTTTTTGAGTGATTCTTGGGTTAACTTGAAACATTGATTGGGGGTTAGCCAGTCAGTTAATATGTGTTCTGCTCAAAACCATCTTGAGCCCTTAGTGACAGCTCCTATCAGTCTTTTTCACTTTGCCCTCACTAATTTAAGAACAGGGAGTTGAACCCGGAAGCTGTTTCCCATTAAAAGTAAATGTGGTCTCTTTGTTTCATCCTGTCCTGTTGGTAGCATCTATCTTTACATGAGCTTTATCAGTTTAAGGGAAGATATTGACATCAAATAATGCTACAGTTGGAAATGAGTACATTTATAATAATGCATGTTAAATAGACTCACAAATGTGTATATTAATCTGTTTCTAATGGACTTTTGTGGAGGTTGTTGAAGAATTATTGATCGAGGAAAATCAGAAAAGTAAGTCTACTCTAAAGGTAGGGAAGAGGCATCAAGGATAAAGTACACAGAAATTAATTAAGATAGTAAATTTACAGGAGGGATATTCAGGGCAGGAAACTATGAGGACACTGCCAGAAGAAGGAGAAGAAACAAGCTAAACAATGAGATGCTTTTGAGTTTTTGTGGCCATAAAAATGAGGTCAGCTAAGAAAAGTATTACTGAGTTCTTAATAAAAGCTGTACTGTGTGTAGATCACTTCCAGTTGTCATAACAATGGACTTTACTCCTAATTACAGAAAGGCGGGAAAATCGCATGCAAATTAAGTGATTAGCATGACAATAACATGTAGTTTAGGTAGTTTTGCTTTAGGAGGAGTTTGGTATAGGCAGAGCAAGAGTTCCTTCATTCTGTGGGTTTTTGAACACCTATTGGTTGTCAGACACTGTTCTAGGTACTCGGGTAGACCAGTCAACAAAATGATATAGATTCCTGCCCTTTTGAAGCTTACTTTCTAGTAAGAAGATACAGATAATAGATGTAGTAATTATGTGAATTATATAATATGTTAGGAGATAAGTACTACAGAAAAGAATGGTGTAAAGAGGATTAGGAGTGTTGGAGAAGGAGATTGTGGCAGATTGCTGTATTAAAGAGAGTCCCACTTTGGCTTTGAGTTGGAGAGTTGTAGTAACTTGCTGTTTAATTCTCTTTCTCTTCCCTTACAATTTTGGAGAATTGGAAGTTGGGCCTTCCCAGAGAGATTAGTAGCAGAGGAATAGAAAGTGAAGAATGTATTTTTCAAGATTGAAATACAATTTGGATATTTTACCTGTATTCTTTTTGCCTTTTCTTTTCTATATAGCAATAGAAAATAATGAAATATGTTACTGGAAAATGGGCAGCAAATTATCATAGTTCTAAAACAGAGATATGTAATTTATTGGAAATAAATCTTACTTATGAAGGATTTTGGTAGCATTTGAGTCATATGCTTCATAGGAATTTTATGACAATTTTGTGTAACTCTGGTTTGCCTAGGGAATTCTAAGTTTTATCTACTTTTCAAAAGACCAGTATAATCAATGTTTCTTTAGCAAAACTGTACATATCTTGACAGCTTGTTAAAATAATAGTTAGCTTCTGGCTTTCAATTTCAAATATGCAGACTGTATCATAAATTGCCTTACTAAAACTGTTGCATATGTATAGTCATGGCAGATTATACAAGATTGTTGCTGATAAGAACTTAAAAGTAAGGCTCTAATTTAGGTAGTATAAACCTGCATCCTGATTATTACATAACTGTTAGTAGAAAAAGATAAGTCTAAACCATTCCATGTATCACTGAATAATGAAATATCTCCCAGCAATATCTTCCTCCCTCAGCCCTACTGCCCTTTAGTGACTAGAGTTATTTTAAATCTGTGTAGAAAGGTTTTGTTACTTTTATATTCCCCGGGACCTGTATATCTTTTCTTATCTTCTATTTAAGCTTTTCTTTAAAAAAAAAAAAGTATGTATTGATTTCTTGCATATGCTACTAGTGATATGTCCAGAGAAAATGTAGGATTTCTTTGTTATCTATAGCTTTCAGACATTTTGTTTTGATAATATGGCACTTTAGTCACTGGCTACACGCTATTAATTTGTGGTCTTATGGAATTGTTCTGTTTGAAAGGATTTCCTCCTTTATTACTAAATCAGTTTGCCTTGCCTCTTCACTCCTTTTTCCTTTGTTCTCTTGTTCTCTTAAAGATGAGTGAGAGTACAGCTTTTTTCCGTAAAGCAAGAGATGGGAGATGGGAAAAAATATCCTACTTGAGAGGTATTTTCTCACACAGGACATTTGTAGGGAAGGCTTTTTATGGAAGTCAAAAATCTAGCAGTTGATTCCCTTAAATATATTTGTGTGCCTTGCTTCCCCTTTGAAAAATCTTTATGTAATTAGAAGGGTATCTTTTCACCCATTTGAAGATCACTGCTTTGTGTCCTGTAGTTTCTGTTGCTGATGATCATTTTTACTCTCTTCTTTGTGTTAGGTACATACATTTATCAGGGTTAACAGTGACCTAGAAGGAAGTATATCAATATTATCTATAATGCTGGATTTGATAGTTAAGTACTTGATAAAGATTTTGCAGTGGAAGCAGTGGTGAAGAGAAGGAAGAAGAAGAGGAGGAGAAAGAGGAAAGGGAAAGTTAAAAATAGTTTTTATAAATTCAGTGCTTATTTACAGGCACTTGACAATTCCAGACACTATTTTAATCACTTTACAAATATTCAATCTTTATTTAGTTGTCTTTAGACCCAAAGAGGTAGTTACTATTTTCCCCATTTTACCAATAAGGATATTGTAGTGCTGAGAGGCTAAGAAACTTGTCCAAGCTTGTGAGTGGTGGAACCAGAATTTGAATTTGCTGTCTTTCTTTAGAGAGAGACTTAACCACTATGCCATCTTTTCTGTTTCATGCATATATGTGTATATTCATATACTTACACGAGTGCATATACATATTTGCCAGTGAATTAGCTGAACTAGACCATAAATATTTGTGTGTATCAATAGATATATTAATGTGCGTCATATTTTAAGACATGAGTGAAAGGACAATGTAAGTAATGGAGAAAAACACAAATTCAAGTGTTCGATCATAGGGGAAAATAGAAAAATGCTAAGAAACCTTATTTCTCCTCAGTGAATCAAAAGGTGATTTTTAAAATGAAAATGCAGGCCTGGCTTGGTAGCTCAGTCTGTAATCCCAGCCACTTTGGGATGCCGAGGCGAGTGGATTGCCTAAGCCCGCGGGTTCGAGACCCACCTGGGCAACTTAGCAAGACCTCGTCTCTACAATAAATAAAAAAAAATTAGCTGGGCATGGTAGCGCGCGCCTGTAGTTCCAGTTACTTGGAAGGCTAAGGAGGAATGATTGCCGGAGCCCAGCAGGTTGAGGCTGCGGGGGCTGGAAGTGTGCCACTGCACTCCAGTCTAGGTGACAGAGTGAGAGTCTAACTCAAAAAAAAAAAAAGAAAAAAGAAAATTCAGTATTTAAAAATTGCTTTCATATCAATTAAACCTATACGTTTTGTGATATTTACAGAGAAATAATTTAAGAATCCATTTAAATAATTTTGACTTTTGAAATTGGATATTGCCAAGATGCACACAGTATATTCTTTACAGTTTAGTTTTCATATCTATAATGCCATTTAAATTTTTCTTCTCTTTAAATGGATAAAAAAAATCAAATTCCTCCCTTTCTAACTCCCTATGCATTGTGACTGTGTAGAAGAAATTGAAAATATACTTAGTTTTAGAATGTTTACAATGATCCCACATTTTAAAATAGATGGGTGAAGAATGAGTAGCAGCTGAACCTGTTTGAATTAAATATAATAGTTTCTGAGATTTTAATAATTTCAACCTTTTCAGGGTTATGTCAGAGCATTTGAAAAAATGTATTCTGAAGTCCCTCTGGGATATTTTGAGGAGAGTTCTGTTCTGTGCAGTCTGGACTGGGAAGGAATGTAAAGCAACGCACTAGTAAGTCCCCATATTTAGAACTGTTCAGAGTAGACTTGATACATGCTTGAGCTCTGTATGCTTAACTGCACCAAACTGCTTCACGTTTACCACGCTTTCTGGAAATTAAGTTCATCTTGCATCAAGTGATTTTGTCTTCTGCGTCTTCTACCAGCCTCATAGCTATCCTCTTAAGGCAGTGGTCATAGCACTTCGGTTGTATTAAAACTAACAAGTTACTTTGATAGACTTGTCAAATAACTTACTGTGTTTCATAATTTTATGGGGAAGAGGTATAGATAATGAACAGAAATTCTTGTCTCTGATATATTGTGTGGTCCTGTGTGAATTACCTTTTTTGGACTTCTTATTTTCACCTTTAACATGAAGGGGATTGAATGAATAAGTATTAAAACCTCATCTTAAAAAAAGCAAAACAGACCTATGCTATTATGTGTGCATATTTTTTATTGACTGTCTTAAAATATTTGTGTTGGACACTCAGGAAAGAAAAAGTGAACTGGAAAATCCTCAGTATTTCTAACACAAATGTGAAATGGAGAGATTCTGTCTGGTTCTGTGAGGTCCATGTTCCCCTTTGGTATTATCTCTGTCAACATTGATGCTTTTGTTCTGTTCTGTTTAAATGCTAATTATAACTAGGTTCAAACCAGCTTGGTTTGGCCCTTTCAACTCTTAGGACTTGTTTGTGCAGCAGCACTTAACTTTATGGGGAAATTTGATGTTAAAAACACTTATTGTCCTATGATTTGCAAAGAACCTCCTAGCACAGAATTTTAGAATATTCTGGTAGTATATATATTTAACATTATGGTGTCATGTGCTTTACTAGCTGCATCCAGTCCCAGTTTATTTGTACCAGAGTGCTTTTTTGTTGGTAGTTGGCAGTCATTTGAGGTAGCTACACAGACATATTGCAGTGGACACTTGGGCCTTCTCATTAGCACAGGCTATTTACTGAAGGTTAGAGATGTGCCTTGTAGCCATCCTTGATATGATGTCTGGTTTCGGAGTTATTTCATACAATATCCTGGCATTGATGAAAGTTTATATTGGGAGCAGAGTCATTAAAGGGGGTAAAATACACTATTTGGATGGTCTAGAAAATCAGTCAACTATAAATGATGAAGTTCTCAAATACATGTCTTTCTAGCTACTTCCAGTGATTAAAAACAGTTTTGAAAAGGCAAAAACCTGGAATAGTTTTTGCTGTAACTTCCTGTAGTTCTATTAAGGAACTGGAACTACACTTAAGTGTAGTTACCCTGTTGTGGGACTAATTCGTGGGACATGGTAGGTGGCAGTGAACACCTACCATGTGTGGCCTTGGACATGCCTATGATAGACCACATTACCTACAGAGCTTCTCATGTAGTTTTCACACTGCCTTATTTTCTGGTTAGTTGTGAACAGCCATTCCTCGTTTTATTGTGCTTTGCTTTATTGCTCTTTGCAGACGTTGCACTTTTTACAAATAGAATGTTTGTGGCTGCCCCGGGTCAAGTGAATCTGTCGGAACCAATTTTCCAACAGCATGTGCTCACTTTGTGTTTCTGTGTCACATTTTGGTAATTCTCATAATGTTTTAAAAATCATTATTATATCTGTTATGGTAATCTGTAATCAGTGACTTTTCATGTTACTGCTGTAATTGTTTTGAGGTGCCATGACCTGTGCCCATATACTATTGCAGACTTAATTGATAATACTGTATGTGTTCTGACTGCCCCACCTACCAGCCATTCCTTTGTCTCTCTCCCACTGCTTGAGACATAGTAATGTTGAAATCAGGCCAGTTAAGCACTCTATGATGGTCTCTAAGTGTTCAAGTGAAAGGAAGACTTGCACGTTTCTCACTTTACGTCAAAAGCTAGAAATGATTAAACTTCTTGAGGGAGGTGTGTTGAAAGCCGAGACAGGCTGAAAACTGGGCTTCTCACACTGAGCAGTTAGTCAAGTTGTGAATACCAAGGAAAAGTTCTTGAATGAAATTAAAAGAGTAACTCCAATGAACGTATGAATGATAAGAAAGTGAAAAAGCCTTATTGCTGATATGGATAAAGTTTTAGTGGTCTGGATTGAAGATCTCATCAGCCACAACTTTCCCTTAGACCAAAGCCTAATTCAGAGCAAGGCCCTAACTCTCTACACTTCTATGAAAACAGAGAGGTGAGGAAGCTGCAGAAAAAAGTTTGAAGCTAGCAGAGGTTAGTTTATGAGGTGTAAGAGAAGAAGCAGTCTTTATAACATAAAAAGTACAAGGTGGGCCAGGTGTGGTGGCTCATGCCTGTAATCCTAATACTTTTGGGAGGCTGAGGCAGGAGAATCACTTGAAGCCAGGAGATTGAGACCAGCCTGGGCAACATAATGATACCTTCTCTATAAAAAATTAAAAAATGAAAATTAGCCAGGCATGATCACACACGCTTATAGTCTTAGCTACCTAGGAGGCTGAGATGGGAGTATTGCTTGAGACCAGGAGTTTGAGGCTGTAGTGAGCTAGGATACTACCCCAGCCTGGGTAACAGAGCAAGACCCAAACTTTAAACAACCAAACAAACAAAAGGAGGTAGGCAAGGTGTAGGAGCAAGTGCTGATGTAAAAGCTGTAGCAAGTTATCCAGAACTTGCTGAGATCATTCCTACACTAAATAACAGATTTTCAAGCTAGACAAAACAGCCTTCTATTGGAAGAAAATGCCATCAAGGACTTTCCTAGCTATAGAAGAGAAGTCAATGCCTGGCTTCAAAGCTTAAGGCACACAGCTTGATGCTCTTGTTAGACGTTATTGGACCTGGTGACTTTAAGTTGAAGCCAGTGCTCATTTGATTCCAAAAACCATAGGGCCCTTAAGAGTGATGCTAAATTTCTGCCTCTGCTCTATAAATGGATCAACAAAACCTGGATGACAGCACATCTGTTTACAATATGGCTTACTAATGTTTTAGGCCCACTGTTGAGACCTACTTCTCGGAGGGAGGGGGGAGATTCCTTTCAAAATATTACTGCTCGTTGACAATGCATCTGGTCATCTAAGAGCTCTGATTGAGATATACAAGATTGCGATATATGTTGTTTTTATGTCTGCTAACACAACGTTTTTTTCTCAGCCCATGGACCCAGGAGTAACTTTGACTTTCAAGTATCATTATTTAAGAAATTTTGCAAGACCATAGCTACCATAGGTAGTGATTCCTCTGATGGATCTGGGCAAAGTCAGCTGAAAACATCCTGGAAAGGATTCATCATTCCAGATGCCATTAAGAACAGTTGTGATATATGGGAGGAGGTTAAAAATACCAACATAAATAGGAGTTTGGAAGAAGGAAGTTGACACCAGTCCTCATGGATGACTTGAAGTGGTTCAGGACTTCAGTGGAGGAAGTAACTGCAGATGTAGTAGAACTAGCAAGATAATTAGAAGTGGAGCCTGAAGATGTGACTAATTGCTGGAATCTCATGATACAACTTGAATGAATTGAGGGGTTGATTCTTACAGATGAGCAAGGAAAGTTTTCTTGAAATGGAATCTGCTGCCGGTGAAGATACTATGAACATTGTTGAAATGACAGTAAAGGATTCATAATATTTCCTAAAAATAGCTGGTAAAGCATTGGCAGGGCTTGAGGGGACTGACTTCAGTTTTGAAACAAATTCTGCTGTGGGTAAAATGCTATCAAACAACATTGCCTGCTACAGAGAAATCTTTTCTGTAAAGAAGAGTCAATTGATGTGGCAAACTTCATTGTCATGTTATTTTAAGAAATGGCTACGGCCACCCCTTCCTTCAGCAACCACTACCTTGATGAGTCAGCAGCCATCAACATTAAGGCAAGACCCTCCAACAGTAAAGAGAATACAACTTGCAGAAGGCCCAGATGATTGTTAGCATCTTTTTCACAATGACATATTTGTAAAATAAGCTATGTACATTTTTTAGCCATAGTGCTGTTGCACACTTAATAGACTACAGTATAGTGTACCCATAACTTTTATATGCACTGGGAAACCAAAAAATTCATGTGATTTGCTCTATTGTGATATTTTCTTTATTGCTGTAGTCTGGAATTGAACCCTGCAGTATCCCCACAGGCATACTTTGGAGGTAGGCTGTGTACTTATCTTTCCTTGAGGTAATGTGTGAGCACTAGTTTCCCCTCTCCAGGGCTTCAGGACTCAGAGTGCAGTTTTTGCATAGCACCGAGCAGGGGGACAGTGTGCCTGAGACCAGGCCACTAGAGTTGCATAATAGGGATTGGAAGGGGAAATTGGGAAGGGCCGTTTCTGAAAAGCAGAGATGAAGGCAGTGTGTGGACTGTGTAGTGTGTGGGTGGAATATCCAAGCAAGGGTGGAAACTTCAAGAGGAAGTGTTTCCAGAAGATGAGTGGACATGGGAGTGTGGGACTACATGGTGTGTAGTCAGTCTGCCCCTGGTCTAGTCTAAGAAGGGCTGATTCTGACTGCTGAGCCCCACCTGGATTTGACACTGGATACACACTCTTCTTGCCAAGGAATGTTCTTATGTGAATGTAAAGCTCCTGTGGGACAAGTAGTGCTTCCCAGTCATGTTTTGCCCTATTAGTGTCAAGCACAGAGTAGACAAAACTCTTGAATTTAGTTCGTATTTGTGAAGGCCTGTGCATTTAAATTCAAGATAACTTACCAAGTGCAGGGTGGGGGTTGTAATTTCTTTTTGAAAGTGTGTTTGTGGAGCTGTGGGAATGAGAAGGTTATTGTTTAGTAACTGATAGTCTTATTGCTGCATCTGTCTTCTAGGAAGAAGAATGACTAACCCTACAGATTCCTCTCAAATCAGCCTTCTATGCTTGCTTTTGGCTGTCAGCTTTGTCCAGATTGTAAACAGCAACACAGAAGAGAAGGATTTTATATTTCATTATCATTTCTTCTAACAATACAGTCTTGTATGAATAGGACAAACTCAAGTAGATTGTTTACCTTGAATTAGATTTCCCAGGAAACAGTTCTAGCCTTTAACGTCTGTTAAATCTGTATGTTTGTTCTCTAGAGAATTGTCAGAAGTTATTATAAAAAGAGCTGTTTGGAAACAGTAACTATGGGACTCCTGAATATAATAATAATTTAAACTCAAGACCTTTCATTTTTATGAAAAAGATAGTTTATTTTTTAAAAGAGTTCTGTAATTTTTAGTGTTTAAGAAGAACTTTTTCTGTGCTTAAATTTCTAGTGGATTATGTTAAATATATGTAAAGATATAGTATTCTTTGAGAAAATTAGAAAGTTATTTTAAAAATAAGTGATATGTACCCAGTAGTAAACAAGTTAGTATTTTGGGTTGAAAAATACTTAAAAAGTTTACTGCTTTCGTAATGCATTAATATTGGCCTTTAATAGGTAACTCTCTTGGACTGTTTTCTACCTAGGAATGAATATTTTGTTTTTATGTATTTTGTGGAATAACAAAGAACAAATAATTCATGCATGCATTTGTGACGTAATTTTAAAGAACATTTAGGAATTGAAAACTTTGGGGAACAACTTCTTCTGGCATACACGCCTAGGGTAGGGCTACATCACCAATGGGGATGTGGCATTGTTAAGATCTCTGGTCTTTTATTACATGTGTGATAATTACTTGTTCATAGTCAGACTTACCATATTCGGTTGTGCACGTTGTGCAAGTTGTACACTGGACAACCACAATGATATTTTATTTGCATATATAAAACCTATACATCTGTATGTGGTGACTCTGGAAGTTAACCAGATAGAAAAACACTCCTTTACTCTAGGAATTTACATTGTGGTAGACCAAACAGATCATCAATAAATAAGATAGGAATATGTCAGATAAAAATAAGTGTCATACAAATAATTAAAACACTGTAATGTGATAGTAACTAGATGATTTGTTTAGATTAGATGATCAGGAAGTAATAATAAAATTAAAAGATATGGTCATTTAAAAATAAAATCCTGATAAATGCTTTAGTTAAAATTGTTTGATATATATCTTTTTAGACTTTGTCATTTTTATATCTTATTGCTAAAGATACTTAGTCTGACACAGTTGTTTGTTTTCACTTTGGATTAAAAAAAAACTTATAGCAGTGGGACTTTTTTTTTTAAAGATCTATTTTGGTTGGTTTTCATTAAAATGTTTTAAATGCAGTTTTGTGTAATGACCTGATATTAAATTCTTTGAGTTTAATTCTGTGACAATATTCTAAGTATAATCAAATATTTAGGTCTTAAAATTTTTTTGAGTTACTTAATATGGATTTTTTTACATAATGAGAAAAATTCTTTTTTAAGTATTCTGTGATACATATTTATATATATCTGAGTGTAAGAAGAAAAGACTTGGAAGGGAACTCAGAGCTGTCTTACTTAAAAATGCATTTTTATTTAAGTTTTCCAGTTTCTGTATGAAATATTATGTTGTGCAGTTTTGTTTTTGTGTTCTTATATTGTTTGGTTAAAGTTGTTCCTTTTTAGGGGATATCTATTTCCTTCCAGCCCAGTGCAACTTTGTTTTAACAAAGCATTTCCTTATTGCCAATTGATTTTTATGTTCATCATTTTTATGGCTTTGAAGTAGAATAGGTCAAGTGGATATGCTGTAGTTTTTGCAATCATTCCCTTATTTTAATAATTTTTGGTTTTCTGAAATTTTGCTTTTATAAATAATTCTGTGACAGATATTTTGTAGTTTATTCTTATATTTTGGAATATAATCTCTCCCCCCCTCTAGAGTATTATCCTGAGTTAGATTGTCCAAATAGGAGTTTCTAACTACAATTTGTTTTGTTGTCCAAAGAGTACAAACATTTAAACAGGGAAATTAGAGAAGGTTTAATTTTATCATTATTTCAGATTATGAGTAAATGTTTGACCAAGGTTAACTGGAAAACAAAACAAAACAAAACAAAACAAAAAAGCCAAAAGCCATTGCTTCTGAAAGAGAAACTATACTTCTATGCCTTTTCTATAACGTTTAGTAGTAGAGCTTTTGGTAGGGTTTTGGTAAAGTCTGAGGTAGGCTACTCTTTAATAAAATAAGTAAACAAAACTTGGAAGTACTCAGACTTTCAAAAGAAAAACGTGAGCTTTAACTGATATAAATTTATGTTCTTATATTTTAATTTCTGTCTAGGGGGATCCTCTTTGAAGACTTATTTCTAGTAACCCAAAAGATAAGACCAGATGGTTCTTCAGATAAATCTTCAGCTGTAACAAACTGTCTTTCTCATGTGGCCTTCAATTCATTCAACCAAATTTTTGTGAACCTACCCCATCCTCTTATTTGTTCTACTATATTTTATGCACCTACTCACACAAATATCAGTCTTGAAAAATTGTGTAATTGAAGATTAAGGAGGCTGGAAAGAGCCTTTGTGATCTTGCATTCTGCCCATTATTTTTTGGCTACCTATTTTGGGAGAGTCTTAGGGTACCATGTTTCTTGCTTACAGAGTTCATAGATGAACAAAACTAATGTGTAAAATATCTGATTATATTTGAGAAGACTAAGACTCAGCAAACAAAGTGACTTACTCATGAGTACACAATTTCAGTTTGCATTGACCAGTGAAATCTTGAGAAAGTCCAGAGTGCACTAGTGATGAATATTTACATACAACAGGCTGCATTTCCTCTCTCTGTTTTGTTATCTAATAGTAGAGGGCTGTAAAACCTGAACATATGGGCTGTGGAGCTGTTGCTTGTGTAATACCTATTACTGAAATGGAGCACTTTTGTTGTCAAGATAAAAAAGGGCAGAGCGTATTTAAATTTAATAATGTCTTTTTTCTATTTACCTCCTAGGGTAAAAAAAGAAAACAATAAAGCTATTGATGAGCTGGTATAGGTCCTTCTTGTGCAAGCCCAGCATACAGGACAATATTTATTTGCACTACTTAGATCTCCTGGAAAGAGTTTTTTTAAAAAAATATAGTTTAAAATAATTATCCTACCACATTTCTAAGTGATTACTTTTACTTGCTCTGTTCAAGTAAGGATTTTGTCTTAAAGATGGAGAATGTAAATTAAGGATGTACAAGAATTTTATCTGCAATTATTTACCTCGTTTTAGGCTAACAGCAGTATATACTCTCAGAACTATGGACATAAACTCAGATTTTGAAAGAAAAACATTACAGCAGGCCAAAAGAAGTTCTTGATGTTGTCTTTAGCTTTTTCTAAAAAATTTATAACATTTATGTGCTCTTATTTTTCCTATCTAGAAGTAAAAGAAGATTTTAGTCTCTCTTATTTTAAGATTCCATAGCCAAAGTTTTCAGACTTATGTCATTTAGCTTATTCAGAATACATATTGCAGAAATTGTGGAAAATTCAAATATATGTTCCTACATTGTTATTAATTTCTAATATTATTACATTATATATTCTCCAATTTTGCTTTTTTCTCCCAGCAATAATATTATAACTAGGATCTCAAACAGGGCTTTATAATTTATGAAATTTAAAGCCAGATGGATTAGTAGTTGAGTACCTCAAGAATATAATGCCTTTCCTTATGTTTGTTTCATATACATGTGGTAGTAGCCCTGAAAAGCAGCTACATTACTATCATTTGTGCCCCGAAACTCACATTCAGCCAGCTAGTTTTAGAGTCAACACCCTAAGCCTTCTACTTTGGTTCTTGTGCAGTGCACTTCCTATAATAATACTATGTTGTCTTTCTACAGTTGTGATTTTGATTCTTGGGTCCTCATTTCTCAAAGTACAAGCTGATGTGTCACATAAAAAAACTTTGAAATTATTTTGCCAACATCATAAATAAAAACATCAAAGGGATCCTTAGGAAAGTATCATTTTCCCAAAATTTGCCTTTGAAAGGCAAAATTTGTCCACAGCCATACCACCCCAAACATGCCTGATCTCGTCTGAAGGGCATAATTTAGTTGTTGGAGTCTCAATTCAAGAAACACAGGCTGTTTCATCTGGGTTGGAGCTCAATTTGATGTAACTCTCTAAATTCTTTAGTTAATTTTTCTATGCTGCTTTGGAAGGATGGTGTTTCATAACTATGAAATTAGGGCTGCTGTGTTGATTTTTAAAAGCAACTTTTAGTGCTTTTATTATATAGTAGACAGGTATTATCTTGCTGCTTAATTCAGGAACCATGTAGCACCAGCTGTGAGTGCTGAAGTTTCCCTGGTCTATGTGTAAAGTTTTTTGGAGATTAGAAGGAGCTCTTTTTGGTGAGGATGCCTGTGTATATACTCATTTTCCCCTGCCACCCCTCCAACACTCAAACTTGTACCCATGTCAACATGCATTTCTTCCTTCTTACAGTTCCCAGAGATTAATGAACTTGCTCCTGAAACACATGGGCAATCCCCATCTTAATAATTTACCACGTGGTTTTTTTGTGTATGTGTGATAGAAAGGATCTTATTCATTCACCTGTCCTTCTGAGCACCTCGTCATTCATCTGCTCATGTATCCATTCATCCATCCATGTATGTTTTTTATCAGATGTTTTCTGTTTGTCAGAACTCTTTATGTGTTTTATTTCTATAATTTTCTTTCTTCTTTCTTTTAAAATTAAAAACTATATTGCTTTATAAGTACTTAATGAAAAGAAAAGAATGATTCATGGCATCTATGAAGGTGTTCAAGAGGAGAGTATATATATTTGTTTGTGGTTGTATAATAATATACTTTGAAGCATTAACAGATTTGGGAAGGCAGTATAGATAGTCATTTCATCTGTGGCTTGGCTTATCTTAGGCTCATTTTATACTTTGCAAAGTCTTTCTTTGAACTTTTTGTACTGCTCTAGTTTTAAAATAAAGCACATTGTCAGTAAAGCAGAATAGGATTTTCTTGGGTGAAAATAAAATTATTAGACACCTGACCATTTCTTTAGAAAAATATTCTATCAAAGCAATTTTCTAAAGTTTTAAGTGCCGATTTTACTCTTTTTATCAAAAAAATATTTTTTTTTGAATTGACAAGGTTTATTTTTATATATGAGACATTTTGTATGGCTTTTTTTTAAGGACAATAGGGATTCACCTAAATATTTTTAATCATTCAAATTTTTTATATCAAATTGTTTTTTCTAGTCTTTACTACTTTAAAAAACTACTGTTGAAACTTGTGTTTCTCTTGACATTTTCAGTATTCATTTTTCTACTGCTTTTCTCATTTATATATGAAACAATATTTTTTTAGACAAGGAAGACAGTGGCTTATTTGTAAAATAAGTTTCTAATTGCTCTATCGTTTTCTCTCGATTGAAGTACAAGATAAGGGAACAATAAAGAAAACCACTCTCTTAGAATATTGCAAATAAAAAACAAACATAAAGATTCAAACGCACACAATCTGTCAACAGGACCAAACCAATGACGAGTGTGATTGTACGTGCCACACAGCCTACACTTGCATCATGAGCATATCATGAAAGATGAAAAAGTGACAGTCAGTACTAACAGCACTCAGGTGTGTAAATGAGAGTAATTAGCATTCTAGCAAAATAAGATTTGTTCCTGTATATTAAATTCATAGTGTTTCATGGGAAGGAAATATCATTGTTTTGAACTAACCTAATATAACAGCCTTAGGCTCTGTATTTACTCTCATGACATTAAGGATTTAACTATTTTTAAATCTTTATGATTTGTGGGGATAATTTAATAATTTAATGCTATAGAAGTATCAAGAATGCTTTTTTTTTAATGTGGAGACATAGCATGGAGGTTAATAAGCTGATCAATAGTCAAGATCACTTTGCAAGGCCATTCCCAAATTTATACTTTCTTATACTACATGAAGAAATGTTACCTTCTGTTTAAGATTTATTGAATTGTATCACTTAATTGCATCTCAAAGTTATAGCTTCAAATTCTCATTTCTTTCTATCTCAATGTGATAATGTAGTTTTCTAAGTAGTCACAGTCTATATTTATACTAACAAATGAAATCAGGTTTTCTCTTTAATTTTTTTGCTCTAGAAATCTCTTTTGTCTCAAATCTCTGAATGTTCTTTATCTTCTTTTATAATTCACTGTTCATTCTTACGAAGTATCCTAATATTACCTTTCTTAACTGATTTTTTCAAAGTCTTTCAGAACAAAACAACTCATTCAGTGTAGGGATCATTTGAAAGTACCTATAGAAAATGGTTTGAAACAAATTACAAAGCATCTGGAATCTGAACCTTTGGCCCTACTCAGTCGCTGGGAATTTTTTTAGAAGATTATTTGAGGTGAAGGTCCAGTGATATTTCTATCCTCATCTACTAACAGATAAATGATAAAAGAATTCTAAGGTCTTTGCTCGTGAACTCTGTAAAGAGTATCAGTCTTGGGTGAGCAGTGAAGTAAGGAGTTTGGATCTGAAAGAGAGCAAATGAAAAACTATCATGACATTAAAGTGGTCAGTAATGCAACGAGACTAAGAGTTAGGACTTTGCACTCACATGGTAAGATGGATTCTGGCTTACCTCAACTCCAGGACCAGGCTAAAAAGTAATGAATATGTGTATGGTAAACATTTTCATTACTAATTATTACTATTTATTAAACACCAAGCACTGACTGATTTTCATTTTTAAAAAATAATCTCATTTAACCTTTACATTAAGCATGTGAGATGTATAGTGATTTTCACATCTTGTAGATAATAAAAAAGATATAGTATAATAAACTCAATATAATAACATTTTGGTTAGATTGTTTAGAAAGACAAACTACTCATCAAAAGAAATGTGATTGTCCTCATGCCTTAAAAAGATAAAATATTTAAAGCATCTAAGCAGATTGTAGACAATTTAGACAGTACTTTGATATTTGTCCTTTGTGCATTTTTTATTGAACTGAACTGCAATGTGAGAGATTTGCATTTTTATTTGCTTTCTGGTCTAAGGAACCTTTCTAACCCCTGATTATTCACTCTTGGGATTTCAAAACTTTAGAGCAATTTTTCCCAATGTGAGTTCCAGGTAAAACTAGTTGTAGAAAAAGACCCCTAAGAGGAAATAAAATCAAATGTGAACATACCTTTAATCACTTAAAATGAAATACATGCTGCAGTGATACGGTGGTAGCAAGTGACACCTTTTCGGTGTTGGAAAAGATTGCAGAATCCCCCAAAATCACTATACAAGATGCTAAAAGGAGGACTCTTATATACATATGTTTATTTTAGATATCTGGACATATTTAAGAAACAACTGCCATAAATATATGGTAGTTTTAGCTGTAAAAATAAAGATAATGTATTGTAAACTTACATGACTTCTATAACCTAGCATGAACTTTCTGTTCTCTTTGCCCCATATTGCAAGATCTTACCCTTCATGGTCTATAAAATGCCCTGTCTGCCATAGTCCTGCAGCACTTAATATATATCACATTGTTTTATAATTGAGTTGTCTATTTCTATAGCACTTAAAACATATCACATTGTATTATAATTGTCTTTCTCTGTAGCACTTAGAGACATCTGTTTCATTCAAGTATTTGACAAGTATTTGTGGAATAGAGTAGATAAATAAATTATATGTTTAATTATATTAGCGAGACTTTTATCCAGTCTTAACTATTTGACCAATTTTTCTAAATATGCTGAAATGATCACGCAAGTGAGTAACTAAGATCATTGATCAAAATCTTTGGGAATAGTTGCTGATTCCTGTTTCCTTACTGAGTGAATTTTAAAGTTGAAAGGATTATGGAGAAATGATTTAAAATTTGAAAACATTTTATTGTGGAAATGTTCAAACATAAGTGAAGTAGAAAAATATTTATAGTGAAAACCAGCATACCTACCTCTCATATTTTATCAAACACTTTTCTATTACTTATCTATTCATATATTCGTCCCTCTGTTCATCAATCCATCTTATTTATTTATGGTACATTTTTTTGTTTGTTTTTTGGTTTTTTTTTTTGAGTTGGTGTCTCACTCTGTCGCCCAGACTGGAGTGCAGTGGCCGCTCCCGGCCACCGCAGCCTCGACCTGCTGGGCTCCGGCGATCCTTCCGCCTCAGCCTTCCGAGTAGCCGGAATTACAGGCATGCGCTACCACGCCCGGCTGATTTTTTGATTTATTGTAGAGATGAGGTCTCGCTGCCCAGGCGGGTCTCGAACCCACGGGCTCAGGCAATCCACTCACCTCAGCCTCCCAAAGACACGGGATTACAGGCTGAGCCACCGAGCCCAGCCTATTTATGGTACATTTTAAAGTAAACTGCAAGTACTTCCGTCTAAGTACCTTTAGCATACTTATTGATAACTAGAGTGCAATAATAGTTTACAGGATTTTTTTTTAAGGTAAAATTTAAATAACAGTGGCATACGTAAATCTTAAACGAACATTTGCTGATCTGTGACATATGCTTGTACCATGTAACTCTAACCTCTATCAACATTTAGACCTTTACTATTATCCTAGAAAGTTCTCTTATGTCCTTTCCAGTCAAACTCTGCTCCCACACCTCACAAGCAACCACATTTCTGATTTTTTTCCTTCACTGTAGATTAGTTTTGCCAAAACATGGCATCTTTAAAGGAATCAACGTAAATAAGTGTTTAAGTGAAATACATAGAAAGGTGAAGAATTGCTGTGTGAAATGAACAACTGAAAACACAACTGGAAAACCTGAGAGGGAAGCCGATAAAGGGAACTTTAAATGACTAATGACGTGGTTTTAGGGGAATGTCAGAACGTCAGAAGTACACATGGCTAACATTCCATTAAACCTTATAATTGCTATAATGGCAGCAGACTATGTAAACCTGAAAGTCACTTGACAGAGATTTTTGCCTAGTGGTCAGCAAAATTGATGCAGTTCAGTGATCCAAATAAGCACATATTTTACAAAGGTTATAAAGTCAAAATATGGTGATTGTTTCAAATGTTTTGCTTTTGTGATAGCATTGCTTAATATTTGGCTTTTAAAATGATCTATTATAAAATGTTGAAAGTACATAGTTTCAATTAACGTACAGTGAAGAAAAATATTTTGAGATGTATGAAATTACTTTTTGTTAAGGTTTCTGTATTTAAATACAGTTTTTAATAGCATGGTTATACATCATGCATACATGATTATACAGATGTCTTGAATTCCAGGTGCTTTTCAGGTATCTTGTGATGTGTACATCACATAATATATTTAAATGCTGAACTTTTATCCGTAGAGAAATAAGTCACTAATAACAATCTAAAAAGTAACGTCAGAAGTACACATTAGTCTGAACCCTGGACCTGGCAATTTATTAACTATTTGTAGTCCCTAGACTCTCTCTCTTTTTCTTATAACTATAGCCAAACACTGACTATTAGCTGATGGATTATAAGAATCTACAGAGCCCACCCATCCACCTTTCTTCTCGTCCTCATTCTCTTCTTCCCCTCTCTCCTTCCCTGCTAATTAACAGCTATTTATTGTGCAGCTAATTTATAGCACTATTAAATCCTGGAGATACTGTGGTGAGTAGATGCTACTTGGATTTGTAAACACTACCTTTTTTTTTTTTTTCAGTTAAAGTCTCAGTCTGTCACCCAGGCTGGAGTACAGTGACACACAGTTACCGCAGCCTCCACCTGCTGGGCTTAGGGGACCCTTCCTCCTTGGCCTTCCAAGTAGCTGGAACTACAGGCTCGTGCTACCATGCCCGACTTATTTTTTGATTTATTGTAGAGATGAGGTCTCGCGAAGTTGCCCAGGCTGGTCTCAAACCCCTGGGCTCAGGCAATCCTCTCACCTAGGCCTCCCAAAGTGCTGGGATTACAGGCTGAGCCACTATGCCCGGCCTATACCTCTACTTCTAAAGATAGTTTTTTATTTGTTTCAGAATAACTATTTTTGGCCACATAAATTTGAAATGTCTTATGTGCTCTCTCAATTTGTATCGTGTTAGAGTAAAATATTCACAGAGCCAGAACTGAGAAAACTTGATTCTTTTTTTTTTTGCCATTTTATTAGCTGTGAGTTTGAATGACTAAATTAAGTATTTACAGTCTGGGCATCATAGTAAGAATTTGTCTCTACAAAAAAAAAAAAAAAAAAATCTAGACTTGGTGGTACATGCCTGTAGCCCCAACTACTCAGGAGGCTGAGATAGAAGGATCATTTGAGGCCAGGAAGTCAAGGCTACCATGAGCCAGGATCACACCACTGTATTCCAGCCTGGGTGACAGAGCGAGACTCTGTTTTAAAAAAATTAAAAAAAATTTTTCATTTCCGTTATTGATAATGAAGTAGTTTTCAATTCAGGCTGAATCCCAGAAGCGAAAAAAATATATAAATGTAAACATAATTACTTTAGAACAGTTATGAGGTTTATATTTTGATAAAACATGTAACAATATACCATTTTAACCATTTTTAAGTGTACAGTTCAGTGGCATTAAGTTCTTATGCAGCCATCCCCATCATCCATTTCCAAAACTTTTTTTTTTTTTTTTTTTGTGTTGGAGTCTCACTCTGTCGCCCAGACTGGAGTGCAGTGGCCGCTCCCAGCCACCGCAGCCTCGCCTGCTGGGCTCCGGTGATCCTTCCGCCTCAGCCTTCCAAGTAGCCGGAATTACAGGCATGTGCTACCACGCTCGGCTGATTTTTTGATTTATTGTAGAGATGAGGTCTCGCTGGCCAGGCGGGTCTCGAACCCATGGGCTCAGGCAATCCACTCACCTCAGCCTCCCAAAGGTGCGGGATTACAGGCTGAGCCACCGAGCCCAGCTTTTCCAGAACTTTTTAATCTTCCCAAACTGAAACCCTATACCCATTAAGCAATAAGTCAGTAATTCCCACCCTTACTCCCTGCCTTCTCTGCTACTCCTAGCACCTAGTTACAACAATTTCACTTCCTGTGTCTATGAATAGAACAATATTTTTTGAGCAGGGTAGTCAATTATAATTTTGCTCCCAATCTTCTTCGGTAAGAAATATTTTTCTTTCTTTTTTTAAAAAAATCTTTAGTAAGTCTTAACAGACAGTGGTCAATCAGAGAAACAACTACTAGAATTGTATATTCCAAGTCTAAATTTGGTTCTTTAATTTATTTGACAAAAATTCTTACTCTTTATTAATATTTGGTCTTTCTTGTTTGATTGCCAATACATTGTTCATATTGAATAATATTACTTTATAGCTATAAAAGGCAGCAGCAAGTAAGACAGTTATACAAATGCAATTCATTTAAAGTTTTAACCATTTATGTGAAGTTAGGCATTTAATTTGATTTCCACCTTTGGTGTTGGTTTTCAAAAATTTAATTTACAATTTATTTAATTTCAGGCTGAGAATATCTTTGCAATACAACAGTAAAAATTTGGATTATTGAAGTATGGCTTAATGGAATATCAAGGGTATGAGATGAAATATAAATAAAATATAACCTAGGGAATATTTGCACAGATTGCATTTAGCTGTTGGGCATTTTTATATTTGTATACGCATTTTCATAATTCATAAAGGTGGTTTTACAAGTTGGTATCATTTAGCACACTGTTAAATACAATCAGATTACTGAAATTTTTGTGTATTTTTAATTTTCTTGAATGAATTGGTATTGTCAGGCCAGCATGTGGTTCAATATGTTGTTTACTCAGGGAAAAGCCTTGGTGATTTGAATAACCATAACTGTAAATGTATTAAGAACTTCACTGGCATTAGCACTACAAAGCTCAAAGGCACTCAATGTAACCTAATTACCAGGAATGACATTTGTATTAGTGCTAGTGAGACGTGAGTTTTTTGTACTGAAGGTAGAAGAGATATCAGATTAGGTCCAGAATGAGCAGAAGAGATGTATTTCAAATGAATCCTTTTAAATCCTGGAATTCAATGACAATGATGTGACTGGGTTATTGATGTTGTAACACATATAGAATGAAAGGAAAATGTAGTGATTACTCATTAGTAATTACTCTGTGTATTTTAATCAAGACATCACTTCCTAGGGCCAGATCGAAGTTTTGTTGGGGACCTGACACACAACATTTGTGGGAAGTCCTCCTTATAAAACAAAACAAAGCAAAATCACAAAGACAAATTTATGTGTAAGAGTTCATATGTACTTAGAATGAGAAATGAAATCATACCTGATTACACATTGCAGAAATATGGTCAATGACATTATCATCACAATGTTTAAAGTGCTGGTCTCACTTTTAAGCTACTCTTTTTGGCCGGGCTCGGTGGCTTAGCCTGTAATCCCAGCACTTTGGGAGGCCAAGGGAGTTGATTGCCTGAGCCTGCAGGTTCATGACCAGTCTGGGCAACTTGTTGAGACCTTGTCTCTACAATAAATTAAAAAAAAAAATTAGCCAGGCATGGTAGCGTGCGCCTGTAGTTCCAGCTACTGGAAGACTGAGGGAGAAGGATCCCTGGAGCCCAGAAGGTCTATGCTGGGGTGGCAGTGAGTGTGCCACTGTGCTCCAGCCTGGACAATGGAGTAAGACTCCAATTCAAAATAATAATAATAATAATAATAAATAAACTACTGTTTTCTACATCTTAAGATGCATGATGTTTGATCACTTCTTTATATGACAGTGCTTTTATAATTTTCTATAGAGAAATTAGAAAGATAAATTAGACTTTTCTGTAGTATGGTTAATATAATTAAAAAAAAGTTTTAAAACAGAGTTTATTAGCGAGAGGAAGAGAAGGAAAAAGGAAGATTCATAGCAGAAAGACCTGCCATGGGCGAGTTTCTCAAAAAAGAATAACTGCCCGATGTTTTTTAACCGATGATTGAGCTGCATAAAACATGCAGCTTTACTCACAGACATATTCAGTGTTTGCAGAGCTCTAGTTATAGAACTCATTCTCAATTCTATTTCATGCGAGTCCCATTAAAAAGGAAATTTTTTCTACATTTATGCCTTGTCCTCTGTATTAATAATAAGAGTCTACTTCCAATTTGACTAGGCATTAATTACAAACTGAATTATCTGCTTATACTAATGACTCTTGACTGGAAGAATTTTCCACAGAGTAACTCCTGGCTATATACATTTCAGACTTTGTTTCTCTCCCGCTTACACAGGTCTTTAGTTCTGGTTGCCATGGGACACATTAATGGCAGAGGTAATACATGGAGACCTCTGACTCTGCACCTTTATATCAGGATGCCAGTTGAGCTAGGGTGGTGGGAAAAGGGTGTGTTTCTAGAAGCTATGCCTATCCTGGAACTGATGGTAATAATTACATGTGGAAATGACTGAGAACCAGATACATCTATTCCATAAAAAACTGAATGTATCACCAATTCAACCTCCCCTTTGCTTGATCCTCAAATTGCTTGCCGTGACTCCCACAACCCAGTACAAGAAGAAAGTTGGCAGAGAGGGAGTGGGAGCTAAAGAAAAAATACTTTATGGTTAAAATATCTGAGTTTTGCAAATTTTACTAAAATATATAATCATGTGAACAGTATGCCAAGGCCACTTCCAGGTCCCTACAAGAGCCTTTTCCAATGAGGAGCCCTAAAGCCTAAGCTTTATGATAAATTTTATGGTAAATACACCTTTGTCAAACAAGTGCTGTCTCTGCATTGATGGAAGTCTGCATCTGCACTATTCAATACGGTAGCTTCTAGCCACAGATGGCTGTTGAATACTTGAAATGTGGTTAGCGCAACTCAAAAAATGAATCCTTAATGTATTACTTTCAATTTAAATAGATGCAATGTAGTTTATGGCTATTGTATTGGACAGTGCAAATATAATAGCTAATCCAAGAATATAAAATTAATGCTAATTTAATTCTATTAAAGATATCACATATCACATTGAATTCTGTGTAACTTTTGTTGTCATATACGTATTAAACTTTCAATTGCAGCCTAATTTCATACTGCAGGTGATTCATTTATTGCCTACTAAATAAAGTAGGCAATTTTTGTAATTATAGACATCTATTTGCTGGCAGTCCTATCTATGCTAAACTGAAAAAATACCTTTAAGGTGTTTCTTTTTGTTGGGATATTTGAGTGTTTTGTTGAAAAATAATCTCAAACCAATCATTTTGAAAAATCTTAAATTATGGGTTAAAATATGTATTTTCAAAGTAGGGGTTAAAATCTTTTGCATGCAGTATTATCTTTTGTTTTTCTCTTAGGAAATTTAATAAGGTGTTTCCAAAGACAAAGGGAAAGCAGATTATTTGGTTGACATGCTTAATATTTCATTTCACTGCTTCGTTGGCTAATCCTAATGGTTCAAACCAGATTCAAAGTCTGGGCTAAATCTCTGTCTTGCTATGACATGGTATGTGGGAGTAACTCATGTATATTTAATTGGCAGAAAAAAGAGAAAGCATGCATGTTATTTAGAAGAGTTGTGTGAACTGACACTATGGCATATTGTTACATATAATTTTCTGAAAGACTTTGCGTATTTTATTTATTGTATGCTTAGCACAGGGAAGACATTTTTTATTGTCTGAATGCAGTGAACAGGTGACCTTTCAAGCATCATGTATAAAGTTTCAATATGGACTTTAATGGGAAAGTTAATGATTTTCTGTTCATGTGCTGTTGATTTTTATTTGCACAGTTGGGTGTTGACAGAAACTGAGAAAAGATGCTTTGTATGCATTTACATCTAATAATTATAATTAATGTTTAAAATGGATAGATTGCCTTTTTAAAATTGAGGTGAAATTCACATAATGTAATTAACTATTTTAAATTGTACAACTCAGTGGCCTTTATTACATTCACAATATTGTGTCACCTCTATTTATTTCTAAAACACTTAATCATCCGGTTTCTGCCTCTCCCAGGCTCTGGCAATCACTAATCTGCTTTCTGTCTGTTTGGATATACCTGTTCTGTATATTTCATATACATGAAATGATACAGTATGTGGCCTATTTCTGGCTTCTTTCACAGCATGTTTTCAAGGTTCATCCACATTCTAACATGCATCAGTACTTCATTCCTTTTTAAGACCGAATTAAGCTTAATTTTTAAATACAATTGAAGCTCTGTAGTTTTTCTTAGCCGGTTCCTTAATCCTTGATTGACTATAAACACTTTTATGTATTGTTATTCAAAGCTTCTCAGGTTTAGCTTACTTAAATCTTACCAATGTTTCATTGTTTTTCCTCATTTAATTCCTATTCATTACTTTTTATACTCTCTGTGTGCCAAGCATCATATATGAACTTGTCTTTAAAGTATTTTTAAATTAAGCTGGGTGTGGTGGCTCATGCCTGTAATCCCAGCACTTTGGGAGGCGGAGGTGAGAGGATTGCTTGAGTACAGGGGTTCCAGACCAGCCTGGGCAACTTGGCAAGACCTTGTCTGTACAATAAATCAAAAAATTAGCTAGGTGTGGTGGTGTGTGCCTATAGTTACAGCTACTTGGAAGGCTGAGGTGGAAAGATCCTCTGAGCCTAACAGGTCAAGACTGTGGTGGCTGTGAGCGTGCCACTGCACTCCAGCCTGGTGATAGAATGAGACTCCTACTCAAAAACAGCAAAAAAAGGTATTTTTAAATTTTAATGAGATAGTCTAATATATATGTTCTAAATTTATTCTGATGAATCACTGAATCATAAGGCCAGAAGAAAAAAACACAATATCTATGAGAATAATATCATTTTAAGTGTAATTTGATGAGAAAAGAAAAACAGAAAAGTCAATACACCTTTTGCTTTTTTAGTCATTAAAAAGTAAAAGTCATAAAAATCTTTGGATTTTAAATTTTCAATACTCCCCTATCAGTGATTATATACATTTTAAAATGGTGAACTTCACTTACCATAATTTTAAATTATGTGCTATGTGACACATCATGCTATGCAGGATTTTTGTGTTTAATATCTTATTTCACTAGGTGGACTTCATTTTTTTTCTACCTAGAGACTGGCATATAAAAAAGCATGATTATTGACTCTGCTTTTAAAAACTATATAAAGTCTCCAGAAATTTAGGACTCATGACATGCATTATTTGTGGCTTAAAATCTTTTTTCTGCAGTCTTTTGGGTCAAAACCTGTATATGTTTAAAATTAAGAAAAAATTTAATTGTCACTTGGTAGCAATTAGCAAAATCTTAAGTGGAATTTTAAAAGTTACTTCCTGATAGATTTGTTATTGCATTTCATTTTTGGTTGTACAATTTTTTTATAGGCTGTGGTTGTTTCATATATGCTAGTTAAAATTTGGCTTATCAAAAAATCAAATGCCAATTTTATGCAAAATAAAGTAATCTAAATCTTCATGACTGTAAAATTCAGTTCCATTTTAAAAATGCATAAAACCCCAAATGTCTTCCTTTAGCCTAATTTGTTGATTTGGTGGTTTGGTAGCTTGAGGGAAACCAAATGTATTCATTTTCTATTGCTGCATAATAAAGTACCACAAATTTATTGGCTAAAAAACAAATTATTTTACATTGTTTCCATATATGTGTAAGCTCCAGAATGTTATTTTTGCCATACACTATCAATTATCTTTAAAGAGATTAAAAATTAAAAGAAAATTATTATGTTTATTTATATTCTTCACAGTGTTTTAAGTTCTTTTATATAGATTTTGGTTTCCACCTTGGCATTCTTTTCTTTCTACTTACAGAAATTCCTTTAAGATTTTTTGTAATGCAGGTGTACTGACAGTAACACCTGCACCTTTATTTTGTGTTTATTTTTGGGAGATATTTATACTGGGTATATAATTTTAGTTTCAGTGTTTTCTTTCAGCACTTAAAAAATGTAATTCCATTTCCTTCTGATTTGCATAACTCTTGATGAGACGTTAGCGTTATTCTTATCTTTGTTCCTATGTATATAATATACCCCCTGTTTTTCCTGGCTGCTTTTAAGATTTCCTCTTTATTAAGGGTTTTCAGCAACTTGATTACAACATGTCTTGTGTGTTTATTTTTATAATTATTCTTCCTGGACTTTGTTGAACTAGGGTTGTGATTTTTTATTAAATTCAGAAATGTTTTGGGGATTGCAAAAAGATACATATATTTTTTATCCTTTTCTTTCTTCTCTCCCTTTAGGACTTCAGTTACACAAATGCAAGATAATTTGATATTGCTGTACATGTTATCATGGCTCTGTTCATTTTTAGAGCCTTTTCTTCCTCTGTTCTTTGTTTGAGATAATCTGTATTGCTATGTGTTCAGTTTCACTGATAATTTTTTTCTATAATGTCTTATCTGCTGATAACCCCATTCCACAAAATTTTCATGTCATATATATTTTTAAATATTTAGGTATTAATTTGGTTATCTTTAACATGTTCTCTTTCTCTTCTCATTATGTTCAAGTTTCCTGTAAGTCTTTAATCTTATTGAACCTATTTTAATAACTATTTTAAGGCATTTTATTGTTAATTTGTTATCTTTCTTAGTTCTGGATCTGTTGTTATTGATTGATATTTTTCCTGGTCCTTGGTAACACTTTTCTGCCTTTGCTTTTCTTTACTTGTCTCTAATTTTTTTTAAATTAGGTAATATTAACATTTACATTACTCAGCCAGTTTGCTCATGATTTTTATTTTAAATAGTGTTTTCCCTTTTTTGTGGGTAGTTAAGTTACTTGCTTATGAGTCTGATCATTTCAAGGTTCACTTCATTTCAAGGATAATCAAGGGCAGCATTTACTCTAGAGTTAGGTTAGACTCACTACTGAGGCATGAGCTTCTTGGAGTCTTTACAGAATGCTCTGAGTTTTGAACAAGGTCTCTTCATTCTGGGAATTGAGCAGTTTATAGCTTCACTGAAACTGATCTTTTCCAACTAGTTATTTTTTACTTGGCCACTTGGAATTTCACCCAATGTACACAGATTCTTATTCAAAATCTCACAGATATGTATTCTTATGCCAGTTACTGTAGCTTTTTTCTCTGCAAAGCTCCCTCTTTATCTGTATTCTGTCCCACAAAATCCAGCCACCCCAGCCCCAATCTGTTTCTCACCTTTATTTGGTCAATTATGTTCTTTTTGGGTACCCACCTACTACCATACCATACTCTGGACTTAGCATGTAAGATGAAATATAGGCAGTTTTAGGGATCAGCTGATTTTTCCCCCTTCTTTTAATAATCACAGGCCTGTCCTGCCTTTTGTTCAATATTTGAAATAGCTTTATGTATTTTACCCATTTTTCTAGTAGTGCACATGATTGGGAAGGCAATCCTGTAGTAGTTCAGCATAGTTATTTTTTTTCCTACTTAAATTCATTTTAATGAATGCATTTGCTCTAAATCTGAATATTGACTCTAGGTACCATTAGAAGCAAGTTTTATATGATTGTGTATTTTATTTTCAGGGATTTCAAAGTATTCATTATATAAAGAGTCAAAGATTATTTAATCAAAGTTATACCAGTATTAAAAAACTCATTTTTCACAAGATACCCTTAACATCATTTAATTCTCTCTCTGTGTGTGCATGTACATGAGTCCGCTAATTGGTTATTTCATTCATTACATTGACAATATGTACGGCTTCTTTTAAAAATGAAATGACCATCGAAAGTGGACTAGAAAAAGAAAATGTGGTACTTATACATGGTAGAGTATTACGCAGCAATAAAAAAGAATGAAATCATTTGCAGTAAATTGGATGGAGTTGGAGACCACCATACTAAGTTATCTATCACAGAAACAAAGAACTGAATACCGTATGTCTCACTCACAGGTGGGCCCTGAAAAGCAGTCACATTAGCACAAGGGAGGGATTGGCAGTTGGCCAGCACTACTGGGGGAGGTAGGGAAGGAGGAGGGTGAGGGGCACATGACAACAAAAAAAGGTACCTGGTTCACTACTGGGGGAGTGAGGGCCAGAGGATTATGTAGTTAATTCTTACTTGTACCCCACATCTCTATAATAAAATACAATTTAAAAAATATAAAAATGAATCGGGGCCTAAAAATGAACAAATGCAATTGTAATTGTTCTTATTGTAATGCACATTGAAATATAAGAGTTACTCATGGTTATATGTAAATCAGAGGTACTATTTAATGTTAATGGTTACATAGATCTGCACATTTTTTTGCTGTCAGGTGATATCCATATTGAATCATAAATTTTTTATAGATGCCTTGCCTGCCTGTCTTCCCTTTCCCTTTCCTTCCTTCCTTCCTTCCTTCCTTCCTTCCTTCCTTCCTTCCTTCCTTCCTTCCTTCCTTCCTTCTTTCCTGTCCCCTCCTCTCCCCTCCTCTTCCCTCCCTTCCCCTCCCCTCCCCTCCTCTCCCTCTCCCTCTCCTCTCTCTCTCTCTCTCTCTCTCTCTCTCTTTCTTCTTGCACAAGCAAGAAGTAGTTTATTTAGCAAAAGTGAGTGGTGACCGTACTGGAGAGAGGAGCAGGCCAAGCTGAGAATAGCTCAAAAATCCAGCACACTGCTTTTCAGGTAGATGTGTTATCTCCAAGAGATTTAAGGGTAGGACTTTAGTTTTCTGTTATAGAATGACTTCTACAACTTTAAATAAATGCTTTAACTATATACAACACCAGCTTGTGTAACCAACTCACAAAACTGTTTAATTATTAGTTTGGAACACAAATTAATTATACAATTTCCTTGTAAAAATACTAGGGGATACAGTAAAAAATATTTCTACATAAAAGCAATTGAACTGACAGGAGGCTGTCAGCACTTAGAAACATTTCTTCTCAGTTATAAATGGCACATCTTTTAATGCCATTTTTATCCTAGCTTTGCATCGCTATATCATTGAGACAAAAAGTGCTGATGCAGGTGTTTCAGTACGAGCCTGCAAAGGTATTGAAGGTGAATGTGGTTTTAGTTAGACATTCTGCTTCCTATGTCTGTGCATTGTGTTTTATTAGACTGTTTAAAATACATTGTTGTGAAATATTATAGGCTTTCTGATCATTTAAATGACTTATTTCTTAAAAAATATTAACTGCATACAAGGTGGTTCATTTATCAGCTTTCTTATCTAGGGCTATCTCTAAATTTGAGAGTGTTTTACTGGGTGATACACAAGAAGTTAGCATCTCCAAGTTTTTCATTCATATTGGTTTACTGCCATGTGAAATTTATTACTGAACTTTCATATGAAAAAGATAAAGCATACTGTTGCCTCATTTTGTCCCATTGTGCATTTCAGTTGTAGGAACAATGATATGCCTGCAGTTTTGTGACATGATTTCCTAGAAAAATCTTCATTATAATGTGTGACTCAGAATGTGTGTGTGTTTATGCTTGACTCTTGCAGAATAAAGTTCAATTTACATGTACTGTGGTGATATTTCTGAGTCTGTATGAACATGGTGATGCAGAAGATTAGATCAATGGGTATTCTTTGTGTTTGTTTATAGTAATTAAGTCTCTCAGTGAATATGAACCACTTACTGACCAAACTGTCTTGTAATAACTGTCATATTTTTTACTGGTTTCAGTGGCAAGTAGAGATAATCAGAAGTGTTGCAAGTTGGTCATTTATTGGACAATTTTAAACATGCTACTTATGGGGAACTTAACATCTTTATACGCATATGATGCTATCTTCCAGTTTTGCTGGTAATAGAGATAAATACTGTTACTGAGTGCTTTAAGGCAGAATGATTTATTTTTATAAGTTAATTAATGTATTTAGTCTAGGCTTTGAGCATGTTATTTAATTTTCCTGTGCCTCAGTTATCACATCTCTGAATGAGGATAAAATAGTTCCTGCTTCATAGTATTGTGTATAGATTACATGAGTTAATACATATAAAACACTTAGAACAATTTTTTTTACCCCAAGCAAACTCTCAGTGAGTAGTAGTGATCATCCTCTTCATTACTTTAGTTAATTCAAGAAACACTTAGCCAGTGATTTTTTTCTTCTTGTGTACATCTTTATTGATATAATTTGCAATTCAAAAAATTCGCACATGCTAAATATAGAAACCAAAGATATATAGTGAATTTATAGAGTTGTATACACATCACGGTAATCCAATTTTAGCATACCATTCCAAGAGTATTCCTCATGGCTACTTGCAGTCACTTTCCTTTCTTACCCTCAGCCCCAGGCAATCACAAATCTACCTTCTGTTTCTATAACTTGTCCTTTTCTGTACATTTCATTTAAATAGAAGCATACAATAATAAGTGGTCTTTTGTGTTGACTCCTTTCACTGAGCGTAATGTTTCTGAGGTTCATCCATGTTGTAGTATGTGCCATTATTTAATTACTTTTTATGGCTAAATATTATTCCTTATTTGGACGAACCGTATCTACCATTTGCTAGATTTTTGTGTTGTGTTGTTTTAGGTATTATGAATAATATCACTATGAACATGCCTTTATAAGTCTTTCTGTAGACATATGTTTTAATTTCTCTTATGTAGGTTTCTAGGTGTGGAATTGCTGAGCTGTGTGATAAATTTATGTTTCACTTTTGAAGAAACTGCCAAACTGTTTTTCAGGGCAGCTGTATATATCGTATTACATTTTGACCAGCAGTGTATGAGGGCTCCATTTTTCCCACATCCTCACCAACATTTGTTATTTTCTGTCTTTTTGATTCTAGCTGTTCTAGTGTATGTGAAATAGTATCTTACATTGGTTTTAATTTGCATTTCCTAAGGCATATATTATTCATGTTCCTTACTTAAGATAATACTCTCACTCTGGAGTACCCTGAATCTCATAACGCATCAGTCCCCTTGCCTCAACTGAATACTTCTCAAGTGCTGCTTCCACTCCAGAGGTTCTTGTGGCCAATGCCTATGTTACAACTGCATTGCTCCCTCCTCTGCCTTCATTTCCTCCTATATGTTGTTCTGAGAGCACTCCCCAAAATGCTTGCAAATCTCAGTCTTAGAGCCTCTTTCTGAGGGAATCCAACAATAGTAGGGGTATAGAGTTGTCAGGACTCACCAATTTAGAAAGAATGATTAAGGAAGGCCTCTAGCTTGAGGTAGCTTTTAAGCAGAGACCTGAATGAAACGAGGAAGACAGCTAGGTAGCTGGGTGACAGTTTTTCCAGACAGAACAGCAAGTATAAAGATTCAAGGCATGATGGCAAATAGGCTCATGTATGAGGAGACCAAATTCAGTAAGAGGCAGAAGGGTAGGCTATTATAAGGGGCCACATCCTACATGGCCTTTGAAGTATTTTCAGCAGTGGGATTCTTGATCACTGTAGATGCTCTGTAAAAGTAGAATGTAAAGGGCTCAGAGCAGAACTAGGAAGCCAATAATGAGGCTACTGCAATAGTCCAGGTGAAAAATGGTTGTGGCTTGAATTAGGGTAGTAGCATTGGAATAGATGAAAAGTGACCAGATTCTGGATATATTTTGAGGATATAATTGTTTGATGGTTGGGACATGGAGTATGAGAGAAACAAAGGAATCAAGAAAGATCCTGAAGTTTTTGGCCTAAGCAATTGAATGAATAGAAATTGTGTATTGAGATACAAAAGGCATAGGAGCAGGTAGAAAACCAAATTTTCCCTTTTATACATTTTAATTTGTATGCCTATTAGACATCCAATAATAGATGTGGCATGAGAAGTTGAAATGCAAGTCTGTGTCAGCACTGAAGATAGAATTTGGGAAGTTGTCAGGATATAAATTATATCTAAAGATATGCATCTGAGTGAGATCACCTATAATAGAGGTTGGCAGACTTTTTCTATAAAGGGTCAGATACACTATATGGTCTTTGTTGCAATTATTTTGCCTTGGTCTTGCATTGTAAAGGGAGCTGTAGACAATAATTAAACAAATGGGTATGGCTGTGTTCCAGTAAAACTTTATTTATAAAAATTTATAGGGAGTAAGCTGGATAGGTGATGTTCTAATCTGCTATTGTCTTAGACATACTGTTTCTCTGATATTATACATCAATAGTCTTTCTCTAGAAATCATGGTATATTATTATGTAAAATGCTCATAACTCGTTAGACATTTGAATGTGAAGTTCTAAATGACAATATTAGTGCATTGTTCAAAATATGCTTTTTTGGAGTATAATGTAATGTGTGAGATCACTTAAGATGTTGTTGGAGTTTTCTTTTCCTGAATTTTAGCTGGTGTCTGTGTTCAGGGAACGTCTATACTCAGGCACAGTAAAAGCAGAGGAAAGGAGTTTAGAGATAAACGATAAATTCTTAAAATTAGAGCATTTCCATTCCTTGAGACCTTTGAACTCTTTGTAAAAGAATACCATTACACATTTTCTATTAAGTAACTAAAAATGAGCTATGTAAAAATTCACTAAACTGTAGTTAGGAACAGGAATTTCACAGACTTGTTATGTCTTAGCTCAGAAAGATGACTGATTAGATATTACCAGAAATCTTGGTTAAATTGATATCGTATATAATTTGTAGAATTGTAGTTCTGGCTATCAACACCTGGCATAATTTTTATTTTTCTGGCATAACTATAAGCAACAGATGCAAGATAAATTAGAAATTAAGGAACTACTTTACATATAATTTTGGTTGCATTTTGGAGTTCAGACACTAGAAGTGGTTCTGAAATTTTTTTATTGCCTACCTGATAGACGTTATGTATCAAGAACTCACATTACTGTAGGTCACTGAATTAATTTAAGAAATACCGATTGACATCGTTTCTTTGGGGAATTGTGGACCACTGCTTGATATTATTGTCTTTGTCAAGTGTGAAAATTTAGAATAAATTTTATTTTTAGTATGTAGGAACCTTAAGAATGAAGTGATATCCTCTTCAAATTTAAATTTTTTCAAACAAATTTACAAAGTGGAGTTTATAGACTTTCTATCTCTTTTCATTGTATAGTTGTTTGAGTTTTCCATGAGCTATAATATATAGTTGATTATTCCTAAACGATAAAACAGAGTTCCAAGAAGCGTTTAAGACTATTTAGAGTTGTGCTCAAAAGTCATTTGTGCTTTGTGGGAAGAAGTTACTCATAATTGGTATTCCTTATGTGCCTATTATATTTGAATGCATTTATATTCTGTCAAATATAATGTGTTCTAGATGAGATCATTAGGAAATAAAATTTTTCACTATAATTACAGTAGCAGTTGGGCAAACCTTTTTGCTTAGAGATGCTCAGTAATTCCACTGAACACTCCTAATACTTCAGCTTTTTGTGGCAACCAATTTTAATTGTATCATACTCAATCTAATTCCTTTGTATGCTAGTTATCTACTCACATAAATTTGTATCCTTTGTACTCCAAAATATTTAAAACAATAGATTGACTAGTATTAATTTGTATGATCTTTCCCCCCCTCAGCCAGGTAGATAAAGTATTCTGAGCTAGGGCTTTGTTAAATATGATGCATATGTTAGGCTTTCATGATAAAACTCTTTGTGTATTATGTTGCCACTGATACTAGTATGTGTTTGGGTTTGTTCCAAGTATGCCTCCTACAATAATACACAGGTTAAAAAAATAAACATAGGTCTTTCAATAGACTCAAAGTGGTATGGCTAATTTTCTCCAAATATTATTTTACATTTAACTATGATGCCAACCCTATACTGAGAAGTCAAGCTACCTTTTAAATCAAAGGATCCCAACTTTAACATTATTACACAGGAAAGGATATTCATTCCTGCTCTTTTACAGCCCTCTGCAGGATTCTTTACAACCTGAAAAACGCTGCATTTTGGAGTTGGCTTTTTGGGGTCGGGGGAAGGATCTCATGTTTCTTTTCTTTTCTTTTTTGAGTCAGAGTTTCACTCTATGGCCCAAGCTGGAGTGTAGTGGCGGACTCACAGCCACTGCAGCATCTACGTGCTGGGCTCAGGCTGTTCTTCCACCTCAGCCTTCCAAGTAGTTGGAACTACAGGCATGTGCCACCACGCCCAGCTAAGGTTTTGATTTATTATGAGATGAGGTCTTGTCAAGTTGCCCAGGCTGGTGTCGAACTCCTGAGCTCAGGCAATCTGCTCACCTGCACTTCTCAAAGTGCTAGGATTATAGGTGTGAGACACTGTGCCCGGCCCCATGTTTCTTGATGTGTAAAATAAATAGTTGTATTAGATAATTTTGTTGACCATGTTTAAACACTTTTGAATGCTTGCTATTCACCAGTACTTACTAACTATTCACTAAATGTCCCAGAAAGTACAAAATAAATAGGAGACAAATCATCTGGCTTTAAGAATTTTAACCTAGTTAGTATGAAAACAGCTGATAGTAATTTAAAACAGCATACTATTAACTGCCAGAATGAGCATTATATACAATAAGAAATAGAGTAGTGTGGATTTGGATGACCTGAGAGAACTTTCTGGAAGGAATGGTGCTAAAGTTGAACTGGAACAGTTTTGGGTAGGATAGAGAGAATTTGCTGTGTGAAGATGGTCATAGAAAGAACAGATGTAAATAGACATGAGTAAACATGATGTATTTGTTGAACTGTGAGAGCATTGTGGCTGAAACAGAAAATTCCTATTGGGAAGGTAAATAGGAAATAGGTTTAATACATTCGAAATATAGATATGGAGTGTCTTAAACGACACCTTGAGGAGTTTCAATTTGATATTATAGTAAATGGAAGCTTTTAGGGTTTTTGAGCAAGTAAAGTGATATAAGCTACATCTTAAGGAAAAGAGTGAATCCATTTTATTATGTGAATAATCTATAGATATGAATAAGGAAACTTCATATCAGGAACCAGGAATACCAGCTGAGGTGATACTTAGAAAGTAGTTTCAGAATAGAAGGCTTTGCTTAGTTTTATTTTGAGTACATAGGATATGTTCAGAGTGAATGAATGAAGAATTGGTTTCTTTATTATTATTTTTGTGTTTTTTCTTGAGATGGAATTGCACTATGTTGCCCAGGCTTGAGTGCAGTGGCCTTTCACAGGTGCAACCGTTGTGCACTACAGTCTTGAATTCCTGGGCTCAAGTGATCCTTCCACCTCAGTTTCCTGAGTAGATGTGACTATACATGCTCCCACTCCTGGCTCCTATTTCTTTTTTTTTTTAAACCATGAATTTAGAACATGAGAAATAGTCTCCCAGAAAACATTTTTCCTGAATTTTATTCCCCAACCTAGCATTTAGCACTAGATTTGGAATATTGGAGACTAAATGAATGGTGGTTTCATAATGAACCTATAGTCTTGCTAATTCTGTTGCTTAATAGCATCCCAAGTTACTCCTTCCACCTGACATTGCATATAGCTATCTAGTCCATGGTTTAGCAGTTGAATTGATAAGTATGACCATGACTTGCTTAATGTTTTTCTCATTCAGTCTTCATGGATATTTGAAGAGCCTCCCAAACAGCAAGGAGTAGTCCACTACCAGTCAGAGCCCATATTTCCAGAGTAAAACAGGAAGCATACTCTACAGTATATATTTGTAAAGGACATGGTTGGATAATGTTTCTCTTATTAATTTCTCAAAGAAGTACAGTGAAATTTGGAACGATATTAGAACTACAATTTTAATCCTACTTATCTGTATATCATTTTAATGCTAAAATTCTTTTACGTGACTACTGGATTTACTTTTCTTTAACAAACCGTTATATTCTACTTTATGTTATTGCTAGTTAAGCACAGATCTATCTTAGCAGAATGTATATCTCTTGAAAGCAGAATGTATATCTCTTGAAGGCAGAAACTTGATTTTAATTACCTTTGCTTACCATAACCCTTAGCATAGGTTGGCAATCAGAAAATATTTGAGTTAAAATACTACCCTTAATATTTACATAGAAATATTCACTAGCAAACTGGAATTACATTTTGTTTTACAGACTTCATTTTAACTCATAACTTAGTGGATTACATTTAGAACAACAGGCTGAATTTTTAAGGTATCTCAAAAAGATAAACAATCTCATCACATGTTATCAAATCCTTAAAAAATAAGAGCAAATCTGTTCAAATTGAAGTTATTCTAAAAACTTATGGAAATATTAAAAAAATCTAGACTAGTGAAAGGAAATGGGAAAACAAAAAAGAAAACAAAATAAACCTTGCCTCATCAGAATATATTTAAAAAAGGATTATCGGTATAATTCTTTTTTGGGCTGTGATTAAAAAATCATGTCATTTCTGTTGATCATCGTGGAAACAAGAAGTTGTAAAATTATAGAGTAATACTAATAATCTTTATGACAGACATTTTGTTTTAGAATAGAAATGTAGTCATATCTAATGTCATATTCCTTTCCAAAGATGAGTCCACGGGGTAAGCAAAATCGACGGAGAGCTCCTCCTGTGTGCTCACCCATCTTACATTTAGCTATGCAGTATATCTGAATGCAGATTTGGTACGGGGAGGGTACATTAGGAGGCATTGTTGTCCTGACTACAGATATGGATGGCTGGTCACAAAGAAAACTTCTAAGGTGAACCAGGTGAACATTTTAAATGAATGGTGGGGTAGGATGGAGAACGTCAGGAAAGTTTGGAAGGTTCAAACTGATGGGACAGAGGAATATCACCAAGTAGGAGGTTCAGTGGCAGGGTGTGTAAGTTTGGATTCTGGGAATAAAATCTATGTCATCATAGAATTTTGAGTTTGAACAGACTTAAGAAATCATCTTGCTAAGAAATTACCCATTTCTGAATTGGATAGCATGGCCTAAAAAGGTTAAATGACTTGTTCACTGTTGCAATCAATTAGTAATTGGCAGACTTGAAACAGATTAGAAGTCTTATAAGCTTTCACTCATTTAATAAATATTTGCAAACTGCTCACCGTGAGCTATGTGATAGGGATGAAATTACATCTGAGATGCGGTTCTTACATCTGAGATTCTGATGATCTAGTGGGAAGACTAATTGGTAAGTCAGAAATATGAGGTGAACAAGGGCTATGATAAGGTATGTTCAGATAAGGTATGGAAAGCACACAGGAGAGGTATCTATCATACCTATCTAGAGAGTGGGGCTGAGGACCCTGAAACGTCTCCGAGGGAAAATCTTTTTCAGTTGCTAAAATAATTGAGTTCACTTTTTAAAGTAATACATTAGAGATATATTTGATGTGTTCCACATTGAGCCAAAACGTTAAATTACTTTTTATAATGTAAGATATTCTGTTGATTCTCTTATTTTATAGTGCAGCAGTACGAGAAGCAAGGAATGAAGGAGAATCTTGATTCTGTGTTCTGGAAAGAAGTCAAAAGATTGAATATGCTAGTACATGTTTAAGAGAGAGGATATAAGCCGGGCTTGGTGGCTCAGCCTGTAATCCCATGCTTTGGGAGGCCGAGGTGAGTGAATTGCCTGAGCCCGTGGGTTAGAGACCTGCCTGGGCAACTTGGTGAGACCTCATCTCTACAATTAAAAAACAAACAAACAAGCCGGGCTCGGTGGCTCAGCCTGTAATCCCGCGCCTTTGGGAGGCTGAGGTGAGTGGATTGCCTGAGCCCGCGGGTTCGAGACCCGCCTGGGCAGCGAGACCTCATCTCTACAATAAATCAAAAAATCAGCCGGGCGTGGTAGCGCATGCCTGTAATTCCGGCTACTCGGAAGGCAGAGGCGGAAGGATCTCCGGAGCCCAGCAGGTCGAGGCTGCGGTGGCCGGAAGCGGCCACTGCACTCCAGTCTGGGCGACAGAGTGAGACTCCAACTCAAAAAAAACAAAAAAAACAAAACAAACAAACAAACAAACAAACAAAAACACACACAAAAAAACTAGCCGGGCGTCGTAGCGCACGCCTGTAGTTCCATCTACTCCGAAGACTGAGGCGGAAGGATCGCCGGAGCCCAGCAGGTCGAGGCTGCCGGGAGCGGTCACTGCACTCCAGTCTGGGCGACAGAGTGAGACTCCAACTCAAAAAAAAAAAAAAAAAAGAGAGAGGATATGTTAACACATGTTAAACAAAAACAACTTAGGTTTTGTTAGGTGTGAAAACACTGTTAATAATATATTTAATCTTAAAAAAATTATGGTTTAAGCTTGATATATTAGAATAATTTTGTCTGAAAAAAATATGATTAGCTCCCTACTAATTGCAAAATGCATTTCAGATGGGTTAAAATATAGAAACAATACTAAAATAGAAACCATAAATTATTTAGTAAAAGTAAAAACGAGTCACTTGATAGGGCGAGGAAAGCCTTCCTCGATATAAAACCAAAGGGAGATATAATGTAGCAAAAGTTTCACAAATTTGATTATTTAAAATGAAAATCTTTTATATGTCAAAAAATCTTGAGATAATATTTAACAACAAATGAGAATAGAATTTTTTGTACTACCTAACATCACTCATGTATAAAGAACAGCCACAAAATAGTAATAAAAAGCAAATGACTTCAAAGTACAATAGGCAAAGGTCATGAACAGACAGTTCAGAAAAGGAAAAAAGCAAATGGAAAATGAATTTATTAAAGTGATTAATCCTACTTGTAAATGAAATAATATAAAATTAAATAAACAAGACATGCATTTTTATCATCATACCAGCAAGACTCAATGTTGATGATATTTCTGGTGAAACTGTATTCTCATGTATTATTGGAGACAGGACAGTTTGGTGGCGGACATCAAAAGCTTTGAAAACATTTATATTCCTTTACTTGGTATTTTCAACTTTTAGAAATTTTTCCTAAGAAATAAATCAGAGACCAGAGCAAAGATAAAGGATGGTCACTACTGCATTATTATGGTAGTAAATGTCGAACAATGGGTCAGCTAAATAAACTATGATATATGCAAATGATGGACTATTTGTGCAGCCATTCAAAATTATGTTTTTGAAGACTAAGGATATTGAAAATGCTCCTGTTATATTGTCAAACATAAAAAATCCAGTTACAAAATGATGTGTACTGTAATTCTAGTATTTGAAAAATATAGTATATATGTATAGATAGAAGAAAGGACTATAGTAATCTCTGTATAGTTATTGTAAATATGTCTATTATAGGTGATTGTATTTCTTTATATTTTAAAAATATTTTTATGTTTTTAAAACTTTATTCACTTTATGAGCAAAATTTAAAATTGCAGACTAGCAGTTTACATAGAGTTATAATATTGTATTTATACATATAGTTTGCCAACTATGTTTCTCTATTATTAGACACTATGATGCATAAAAATTCAGTAATTTTCTTTTCTTTTTTTAGTTTTTAATTTTAAATATGTGGGGTACAATTCAGGGTTAGGTATACAAATGTTCATTATGCAGTTACCCTTGTTGTATTTGTAAATTTGTTGATTAGCGCTTTGAGGTTCCAGATTGAGTCAATGCCTAAAAGTTTTTCTTGAGAATATTACAAAATAGTACAGAGTTGTGTATTTTTAGTACAGCAGAGATGGAATTATACTGTGCTTTCAGTTAGCTTACTTAAATCGGAGAAAAACAAAAATCATTAATTGCACAATTAAAAAAGGATTTCATATATTAATCAAAAAGCTGTATGTTTGTCTTATTTTCTCAACTTTAGATATATTATTGTTTACTATAACTTTTATTAAAATGTAGATATTTCTTATACTAGTACATTCAGTTACAAGGAACAAAATAATCCTGCTCAAATGACTGTATGATATAAAGTAAAACTAAGTACAAGTAGTAATGTGTGGTTAGGCAAATAGGAGTGGGCTAAAATGTTTAATTGACTACTTTGTAATTTAAGTAGAAATACATTTCAGGTTGCTGCTTATGTAGGAAAAAACTGCGGAGAGTAGAAAAGTAATGTGGAAGAAAAATAGAAAATATTATTTGATATTTTTGCTTAAAAAGAATATGGTTGATTATTTTTGAAAACTTCTAACCTTGGAATTGTCCTGCAGTCTGTTATCCAATGGAGATTCCTAGTTTTTTGATCCCAATTTGTTTAGGTTTGCATATTCTAGCAAGAATTCTTAGCACAACCTTTTTACTGTTTCCCATATGGGGAGAAGTGTGGAAACTAATGAAAAGTGTAGAAAATTGGGACAAAAAAAAAACATACAAAACAAAGGCTCTCAGAGAAGAAGTAGAATAAAGACAACACATCAGAACCCTAACTTGATTTATCTTTATTTTGGAAACTTCTGTTACTTATTTGGAAACATGATGATGATAATGATGTTAATGATGGCAGCAGTTGAAATTTATTGAGTACTCACTGTATACCAATTTGATGCTAAATACTTTACATGGATTATCTCTGAGGTCAGCCAGAAAACTGTTAAGAGACAAACTTTCTATACTTTGTCTAATCTAAGATGCATCTTCATTTTATGTACCATTAGGAAACAAAAAATACTGTCAATTAAACTATGATATTATTGACTGTAAGATATATCCTGATTCCAGAGATGACATGTTATATTGAAACTTGTATCCTGATCAGTGAAATGCGTTGATTGGTGGTGGATGTGAGAGTTGACTAGCTGACTTATCAACAACTGTTTTCTATCTTGAAGGTCAGTTTTTTAAAAGATTATCATCAATGAAAATAGAAAACTTTGAAAATGTGAGAACATGGTAATAAAAAGTAATGTTCTAATTCTGCATCTCTTGGCTATCTTTGGGTCTTTGTGGATAATCCATATGTGTATAAATCCATTTATATAGGCAGAGAATGAAAAAGGAAACTGCGTTTCTTCAGGTAGGAGTAGTTTTTTATGTAGGCAGAAGCTAAGTTTTAATTTCTGTTTGTTTTATACACTAGGTTGGAAAGTTGTACTGTTGGGAGTGGGGGATGGTGATTGGAAGGATTTTAAAAGTAAAACAGAAAATGAACATTGAGAAATAGATGTGTTGTTCTTTGGGGAATGTTCCTTCTAGAGACACTGAGCCTGTAAACCATTTCCTCCTACGTAATGTCAGGAGCAAGATTAAATAGCTCTTCCTAGCATGCAGAGTCTACAGACTAAAGATACTCCCTTAGCACTGCAGACAATAGAGTAAGTCTAATTGAAAATAGGTAGTGTTCTTTATTCTGCCTATTAATGGTGCAAACTTGAGGAAGGAAGAGAAGAAGAAACAAGTTTTTCCTAAGAGGTCGTGGGAGGAGAGCAGTCTCAGGGCCAGAGCACAAGTAACTAGCTGTAACTCGTAAGCTAGTAAAAAGTGGAAAAAAAGTGGAAAAGTGGAAAAAAAGTGATTAAAGTATTGTGGTATTGTAGAAAGACGTTTGATTTTTTTTCCTCCAGTTCCTGGCAGAAAGCTTCTAAAACCCCTGGAAATTTCTGAGTCCCTAGGGTGATGGGGAGCAACTTTTGTTCTAGTGAGGTTGCTTTTGGTGAGCCCTTTAAAAGCTTAAGGATAGGGGCTCGTTACCAGGCAGACTAAGCCTCTATCAACAGGTTAGAACTTTCAGCCCTCCCCAACAACTTCTGGGGAGGGAGAAGGAGATGAATGATCAATTATTTAATCAATTAAGCTTATGTAATGGGACCTCCATAGAAATCCCTCAGTGACTGGGTTGAGAGAGTTTCACAGCTGGCAAACACATCTACATGCCAGGAGAGTGGCACCCCCAGCCACAGGACAAAAGCTCCTGTGCTCAGCGCCCTTCTGGACTTCTCCTTGCCCTATATACCTCTTCATCTGGCTCTTCATTTCTGTTCTTTTTAATAAACCAGTAATAGTAAAGTGTTTTTGGAATTTTGTGAGCCATGCTAGAAAATCATTGAATCTGAAGTAAGGAGAGGACCTTCCCACTTCAGATTTCATAGCCAAATTGACAGACGTGTGGGCAATCTAGGGACCTTGTCTTGTGCCCTTAAGCCTGAGATGTCTGATGCCAACTCCAGGTTGTTATTGTCAGAATTGAGTTGAATTATAGGACTTCTAGTTGGTGTCAGAATTGGTTGGTGTTTGAGGGGAAAACATGTCTCATTTGGCGTCAGAAGTGGTGTGAGTAGAAGTAGCCCAAGCATAATTAGGAGAGGCATTGAGTTAAAGGCCCAGAGAACTGGAGGGAGGTAAAGATGCAATAGTTGATGTAATAGGTGTTTGGTAGTAACTAAGAAAGTTAAAACAATAGATTAAAAAGTAGTCAGATCAGATGCTTTAGAATCTCAATCTACCAATGCTGGACCCTTGGCAGGAAATTCTTTTAATGGTAGCTTCTGTATATTTCCTGTGAACAGAGGCATTGATCATTAATATATGACTAGATTAGGAAAAAGAGACTCGACTGGTCCAGGTGACCTTTTTTCTTGGCTAGACAATATATCCACTGGGAGTGTGCTTAAAGGATTGGAAATGTGAGTAACTGCTCATGTGATTTTGGGGCTAAGAATAAATTCTTGTTTGAGGTCCTCCTTGAGTGGTGATAGTTAAAGAGAAAATATGGTTTGTAGATTATGTTATGCTGGATACAAGTACACTCACGCCGATAATGAAGAATCCGTATATGCAAGGCAAGGAGAGAACAGGGAAGCAAGCAGAGAAAGGAAAACTTCTGAGCTTTAGCTGCCAACCAGAGAGAAATAGTCTGAGACCGAAGAAGTACGTATTTCCGGTCAAGGACAAGGGATGATGCTCAGTGTAATCCTTAAGAAAAGAGGTAGAAATCCTACCTGAAGAGTGGAGGCAAAGCAAAGAGGGGTGTGGTTGTATTGCTGTACATTAAAGAATCCTGTCCAAGCTTTCTTGAACTCATACTCCTGACTTACTTATTGTTTTTCTATTTGCCATTTTGGTTGTTGTTGTAGGGCTGAAATTTTTTACTAAATCTGCAATTTGCAGGTTAGTTTAGTAAAAAATGTAATTTAAGACATTTACAAAGCAATCTGAGCATAGAATCCTTTTAAGTTCTAATTATTTTTTCCCCTAATTGTCCATGGTCTAGCCTTGCCCATATCCAATTTGTTTATAGTTTTAGTAATTTATCTTTATCAAATAGTTGCAAAGCATTATATTTATTTTTCTTAGATGCTATAATCCTTCCCCTTTTTGCACTCATATTTCATCAGTATGTGAATAATTCAGTTAAAGTATACCATCACAGTAGCAAGAAAAAAAATGGTAATAAGTGTGGGAACAGAATAGCAACTCTTGGTGAGTGTGCAGCTCAGAGGCTGGGGAGAAGAGTAGGCACAGAGTACAGAGTGGTCTGCACAGGGTGCTGCATGCCCCATAGGGTGGGGAGCACCTCCAGGAACTTGGCGTCCACACGAGATCTACTGATGCTCGCTGTCTCTCCAGGTCCTCTGTTCCTGTGCTTCCTAGAGACTCTTTAGTCCCTTGAAAATCTTTCATTTGCGTATGGCTAATAAGTCATCTTTGTAATTAGTACTAAAATTGAAAATAGCAGGATATATTAGTAATTGGAACTGATATTATAGTAGATAATAGACCCAAATAAAATTTGTAAGAATTCTCAAATTTATAAGGTAAGGTTTTTTTATGTTAGTTGAATATATTTTGGTAGTAAAGTAGAGAATGATATTGCAGGTTGATTATGGAGATCTCTTAAATTTATCCTGTAATTAGTGTGTTACACTTCATAGTTATATGTGTATGTCTGCATTTGTTTGTGCTTTCATTGTTTTAAAATGTGATACTAAAAGTACACATGTAGAAATTAAAATTTAGCCCCACTGTGGTTCCATAATCTCCTCTTGGTTTTGTTCAGTTGCTAAGTCAGAGATTCACATTTACTAGATTATTATCTATTGCCATGGAAATAGTTTTGTTATATTTCAATTTCACTACAGGCATAGCAGCAGGAGCTAATGGACCATAAGAGGGAAATTTGTTGTTTAAACAATGATTATCTTTTATATTTGGCTAACATAAAAAGGGGAAAGTACAGTTCTTTTGTTACACAGCATGAAAAGGTAAATGGATGAGAATTAGAGACAGAATTTACTTGAAAAACATTTACAATTGTCTTGTGAGTTGGAAATAAAGCTATCTACTCAGAAGACAAAATTATAAAATGTATCCATATCAAGCCATATCTTATCAAGTCACAAAGGAGAAACTTGTGGCAGATTGGGTTCCCCAGAAGTAGACATTGGACTTTGGGGTATAAGATGTATGTTTGGGATTATCCCCAGGGAAAGGAAGGGGGAAGATATAGGATTGAGCAGAGGAGGGAAGCCAATCTGCGATGCCAGCCTCATAAAGCCCCAGGCAAGCTGGTGGGGGTTTAGGGAACTGTGTGAACCCCAGAATTGCTCATGTTGCCCCCTGCTCTGTCACAGGATGCAGAATGCACAAAGGCAGGACAGTTCTCTGAAGCTGTGGTGGTGTTGACGTGTACTGACTTGCAGGCTGTCTACTGACTGTGCTCCCTGCATACAGAACTTGTGGGAGTCCTTCCTCGAAGGGGGATTCAGTAGACACATATCTTTGTCTAGATGGATCTTCTTATTTTATGACTATCAGGGATTTTCTGCAATTTTAACCTCATTTATAATTCTCCAGTGGATATCACCCTTCATCAGCCAAGTGTTCTATACAAATTAACAGTTTATACTTTTTAGACATGTTGATGGAAAAACCCTTTTTAACATCCTATTTTAATTGAGTGCTTTGAAAATTATGTAGGTTGTATTTTGCCTCTAGCCACAACCATCCTTTTTTTTCTTATTTTCTCAAAATTCACAGCAGTTTGTGGCCCTTCATAGAATGTTAAGGTTTTCCTTAATTTATATGAGCCTTTAAGGCCAAACATTTATTTCTTTTTTAAACTTTTTATTTCACAGTGATTTTGAGCTTATAGAAATATTGCAAGAATAAGACAAAGAACTCACGTATGTTTTTCACTTAGATTCCCATTGTTAATATTTTATTACAATTGTTTTTATCATAATCTTTCTCTTACTTCTCTCTCTCTCCTTCTTCTCCCTTTACATCCACACATTATTATTATTTTGAATATATATATTCAAAGCAATCTTGTTCTTTCTTCCCCTTTTTACAGTTGTAGTTTCTTTCTCTAATAATGGAAAGCCTTGCTCCCACTATCTTCACTATATTTACTTGTTAGATCAGTTCCTCCTGCATATAAGCAGTCTCACAGCTGTGAAGGTCACTTCCTTGACCATACCCCACTATCCCCAACCAGATGGTTGAATATTTGGTTTTCTGACCTTGCCTTCCCTGCTAATTCCTCAGCCCCAACAAAGGGGAAGAGGCCTGGGTACTTCTTACCTTTCCTAGCCCTCTTAGTGTTTTCCTTTGGATATGAAGTGCTATGTGGACTCCAAAAGTGATTTGGTTAATCAGGTAGCATTTGGTATGGGTTATATCATAACAAAGTTTCTAAGTTAAAAATGGGATTCTTGCCGGGCTTAGTGGCTCAGCCTGTAATCCCGCGCCTTTGGGAGGCTGAGGTGAGTGGATTGCCTGAGCCCACGGGTTCGAGACCCGCCAGGGCAGCGAGACCTCATCTCTACAATAAATCAAAAAATCAGCCGGGCGTGGTAGCGCATGCCTGTAATTCCAGCTACTTGGAAGGCTGAGGCGGAAGGATCGCTGGAGCCCAGCAGGTCGAGGCTGCGGTGGCCGGGAGCGGCCACTATACTCCAGTCTGGGTGACAGAGTGAGACCCCAACTCAAAAAAAAAAAGGAATTCTTTAGTATTTTAGTTGTTTTAAAAAAAAAATTCTAGATGTGAATGACAACATTTTAGTATTTAGCCTAACGTTCTATTATGAAAGATAATAATAGCACTTGGATATGTGCTAGCCATTTCTGATATTAAAAATAGTTTTTGAAAAAGAAACTGTATTGTTAAGATAGATTTTCCTTTGGTATTGCTAGATTTATTTTGTGGCAGCTTGATAAGCAATAGCTATTAGGATAAAACAAATTTTTATTGAGCTTTGTTTATTGGTTTGCAATAATGAGGACAGTTATTGAGTCCAATAATTTTGTGCTTTTATTTTCAAGTAACAAAGTGTTCTTATTTTGTGATGATACCACAGAAAGCTAGTTTAAAATCTAGTTTTAAAGGATCTGTAGCTTTGAGAGGTTATAATTTAGAATGGCGGCATGGTGGTCAGAGGAAATGAGCCAAAGTTAAAAGCCTTTTCTGTGCCATTGCATCTGTAACCATCCTCAAAGTACTCTGCACTTTATGTCACAAAAAAGCCTCAAATGCTGTGGGTAAATGTTATCTGCAGGAACCTCATCATTTCTGAAAACAGTTCTTTTATTCTTAGGGTGTTTGAACAAGAGATACAAATAATAGTATTTTTTTTTCCTTCTTGCAGGACAACAGATAGATATAGGGATTCTTCTATTTTGAAGTAAGTGCTATGTGATGTAAAAAGCAAAATCAAATTTAAAATTATTAGATGGTGAGACAGAAACTTAAGGTATTATCTTGGTTTAATCTCTCTTTTGCCTCTTTTGTGTGACATGGGTATCAATTCTTCTTTTTGTGGTGGCATTTTATGCCTAATTTCATTTTGCAAGGTAAAATATAATTACTTGTCAGCTAATAGTTTATAGCACAGATATTTTTGCCAATAGTTTTAAGAGTAGATCTTGGCTACATATAATGTTGAAGGAACACAAAGAGCACACAGGATATGAACAGAGGAGGTGATGAGCAGTAAATAAGATTGCACAGTAAGAGAAGTGAGTGGAGGCTTGTGTCATTCCTTTTCTTTAGCTATGTTTACATTTTCTCATTAGTCTTTTATGATTTTTTTCTGTCTTTGTCTATTGTAACTTTACTTGCTTCTTATCACTTATCATATTCCTTTCTGTCTGCCTGTTTCTTATATACACATTCACTCAAGTACACAATACACTTCAATTCATACTTGAGTTTAAATGGCTGACACGCTTAGAAATAGTCTCAGATGAGGGTCACATAGGGCCAGTGTCTATGATGGGTGTGTGTTTGCATGTATATATTTGTGTGTACACAGACACACCATTTTCAAATAGGAAACCACTAACACAAGTACTTGCCACGTTGTAGTTATTCAGTTCATGTTTGTTAAGAGAATGAATATATGAGTCTAAAAAAAAGAAATGACATTCAGGACAGGGCACACTGAACATAGGGAAGGATTCTTCTTGGAGAGGTCATTTATTCAACACAGAATGACTTGTTGTCCAGATGGTTACATCAGGTTGCTTACCAGTCATGTGAAGCAACTGGTAAGTTGAGTCTGCTTGTCCACCCCTCTTTATTGAACCATATCTTACTTCTGATTCATAGGGGACAAGTAAATAATTAATTGAGATGTACAGATACGTCACTGGAAAGGATAAATCATACCTTAGATGGAGACAGTGATCTGGGTATGAGACCAGGTATTTGTACTTTTTTCTCCTCTTGATAAAGTCTTATAATTGGAGCTCATTTTCTGACAGCCAAGTAACTCAGTAGAGTGAAATGACTTTTATATGATAGAAACCAAATGAACCACTCAGGACATTTGCCTTTAAAAACAGCAATGAAAAGATCAAACATTCTCTAGTTACAACTTTAACATTTTACTATTTGAAGTGTTGCTGCCAGTCCTGTCGATGAAAATTACCACTTGGCATTTTTTTGGAGTATCTGATGTGTGGTTGAGGACTCACTTGGGCCTGGGGTAGTGCTCTGGGTCCTGTTTAGGATTTTCCTAATGTGCCCGAAATGCTGAGAACAGGATTCTGCTTCCCTGGCTGCTTTCCTGAATGTCAGCGTCTTCCTCTTTTATAGGCAAATTGCTTTAGTGAAAAAGAGCATAAGCAATGGAAATCCAAGATTTGGATTATAGTTAGGTTAGAATACCAACTGCTTGACTTTCTTCTTCCCCTTTCAGATTCCTTGCTCAAATGCCATCTTATCAATGAAACCTTCTTTGACCATCTTATCCAAAACTGTTACCCTTACCCCTCACCTTGCCTTATTTTCCCAATAGCACCATTTGACGTATTATATATTGTATTTATTATCTGTCTCTCCTGTAAGAAAGAGCTCCATGATGGTAGGACTGCCGTAGTCACAGTGCTTTGCAAATAGCAGGCATTTGTTCAATATCTGTTGATGAACGAGACCTTACAGAACTCACCCAATTTGTCTAGCACTTCATTTCCTTAAGTGTAAAATGGAAGTATTTGGAACTACTTAATGTGCTGCAATGTTCTTTGCAAGGCGTTTTGCATTATTAATAACCAAGTTAGAAATTCTGTATTTAAGTACAATTTATATATTTCCTAACATACTTCTTTCCAGTTTCATAATATGTGTATAAAATAATCTTTCTGAAATGAAGAGGGACAACCCCAGCTGCTGGCCATCTTTTTGGCCTCAGTCCTATTTACTGCTTCATGACTCATTTTTACTTGTCTGTGGATCTTTTTTTGCCTGATGCTTAAAAGAATCTTTAGCTCCTGGCAAAATGGAGCAATGACTGGCTGAAGAGTCAAATGAGTGTTTACCTGTGATACAAAGACCTTGTGGAATGCCTTCTTTCTATCGTCTTCTAAAAATAGAGGGACAGAACTGATAGAGCTCAGTGGGGCCCACTTGCTGTCTTACAAAGTGCTTTGGGCGTTTGGGAGAAGGAAAGATGAACTTGGAGCAGGGACCAAACTTGATAATGTGCTCAAGGCCAGAGATACAAAGCTGAACTTAGCAATCTCTATCTGTTTTACTAGGGGAGATACAATTACATAACTAATTATAACCAAGAGCTTGAGCTATAAATAAGGTACAGGAGAGTAGAGATGAGGCAGGGATGTTGGCATGTACCTGGACAGGTTAGGGAAGACTTCCTTGAGAAGGTGGCATATAAATCGAATATTCATGGACTTGAGCATATAAAAGTAGAAGAGGAGAGGATTTCAAGGGGGTCCGACTGAGAAAAAAAAATAAAGAGACTGAAAAACTTAGTGCAAGTTTTAGTTTGTCTATCACTAAGGGCTTTTGGATAACGGAATTTCAAGAAGGGATTTTAATGACTGAATCCTCCACCTGCCCCTCCTGCCTTCTGGGGTTCTGGACTGAAGCATGATTTATAAAAAGACATAGAAGCTGGGCTTGGTGGCTCAGCCTGCAATCCTGTGCTTTAGGAGGCTGAGGTGAGTGAATTGCCTGAGCCTGCGGGTTCGAGACCCGCCTGGGCAACTTGGTGAGACCTCATCTCCACAATAAATCAAAAATTAGCCGGGCGTGGTAGCACACGCCTGTAGTTCCAGCTACTTGGAAGGCTGAGGCAGAAGGATCGCCAGAGCCCAGCAGGTCGAGGCTGCGGTGGCCTGGAGCGGCCACTGCACTCCAGTCTGGGTGGAGACTCCAACTCAAAAAAAAAAAAAAAAAAAGACATAGAAGCCAACAAGGAAATAAAATGCTGCTTAATAGCCAAACAAGTGCTGGATAGCACTCAATGTCTGGCTTTTCCAGTGAGAGGTGCTGAGCCATGAGACTTGGGTTTCCAGGCTTACTTGGATTTCCTAGTTCAATGAGGCACAATGCCCCTCACACATGTAGTCGTGGGTAGAGAAATTGGAGCAGAGGAGATGAGGATGGCCAGGCCAGTGGTTTTGTTCTAATCACACAAAATGATCATGGCCACTTTGCCTGGAGGACCAGATCCTGCCTAGGAAAGCTTACCACCACCAGAAACAGGAAAAGTGGCAGTCAAGGGACTCTGGAGTCCTCTCTTTAAAGCACAGTAACTCCACCCAAAAGGTATGCAGTATGACTCAGTGTCATGGCTATTACTTTTGCCTTGGAAAGGAGCTGGTTAGTGTTAAGCACACAGGAGAGAAGCTCTCTCCCACACGCTTCACTTCAAATATGCATAGATAGAAACCCTAGATGGACATAATGGCTCCCCATCCCCAATCACACTAGCCACATTTTCTCTCTCCAATCTTCTTGGTGACTAATGGCAATCATCTCTCAAGGATTTTTGTATTAGTGCATGTTAAGTCACTGACCACGGAATAGACTGAAGATGATTTTCCCTTGATCAATCTATGCCCTTGGGCTTTAGAATATTTGCTATAAATATTAATCAAATCCTTGAAATTGTGGGACCACATTTGAAGTTACCATTAGCTAGTAATTACTGTATAATCTGAGTAATATTTTAATACAGAAACTAGAGTTCTTATGTGCATCTGAATTTATTGTTGCTTCTTCAGCCATCTTCACTTTCATCTTCAGAGGAAGAAGACCTGTCCACCAGTTCTTCATGCCCTTGCTTGATTAGTTATTCCATTTCTTGACTCCTTAACCAGCCCCCTGCCTGACTGTTTTTCTGAACTATTGAACATGCTCAAGTTTCTCTCCTGTCCCAAATCAAAACGACAATGTCCCAAACCCTCTGTTGATCTTGTGGTCACAACTTTATGATTTTTTAATTTATAGGTAAGATTTTAGAAACATTTGTCTACAGTTGGCCTCTACTTCCTTGTCTCTCCTTTGCCCGTTGGCTTCTGCAGTGTTGCCTGTGCACACCACTGGGATCATCTTCATGAAGGTCATCAATGATCTCTGACTTTCTAAATACTTTTGTATTTTGTATACTTTTCAATGCTTTCTTGAAATTACTTACTTTTATTCTGTATTTGATTCTACTGAATGTTACTTCCTTAAAGTGTTCTTTTTTTTGGTTTTTATGATTCTACCCTTTATGGATTTTTCTCCTTCATAGCTATTTTTTATTAGTGGATTTGCTATTTATACTTTTTCTCTTTTTTAGTGTCTTTGAATGTTATTGTTCTTTCTTGGACCCTTGACCCTTATCGCTCTACAAACTGCTGGAGCAAACCCCTCTCAAGGGTCTACTGCCAATTACATACTGAAAATTCCAAATTCTCTAGCTTCAGTTTAGACCTTTCTCTTGTGCTTCAGATCCTGACATCTAATTGCTTCCCACATACTTCTATTTCATAACCCACAGGTATTTCATACTCGATACATTTGATGACAACACAAGTGCTACTTCTTCCTTTGTTTGCTCTTTCAATGGGTGGTAACAACCTCCTTTCAGTTTTCCAAACCAGACAGTTGATAAGCATTTTAGACTTCCATTTAACTCATTGCAGCATAACTAGAATGGTACCATTAATATCCTAGGCAAGGAATAATAATTTGAATTAATGAATGAACAAATGACTTCTTTCTCATCCCTCAGATAAGGCCATTCACCAAGTCCTGTCTCTTCTACATCACTTCCTTCTCCTGAGGTTTTCTATCCTCTCCATTCTTACTATTCTGGAGGAGGCTATCATCTCACCTTGGCAATCTATCTTATCTTTGCTAGTATATTTTCCTCCTTCCAGTTTATTATCTATATCAGTACTGTCTAACTGAAATTTATTGTGCAAGCCATATATATAGTTTTACATATTCTTGTAGTTATACTAAAAATAAAGAGAAAGACGATATTATTGATTATAATAATGCATTTTCTTTTACCTTGTCTATCCAAAATATTCTTTCAACTTGTGGTCGTAGCTACATTCCAAGTGGTCAGTAGGCGCATGTGCCTAGAGGATGCCATGTTGTCTAAAGTAGCTCTCCACTGATATAGAATAAAAATGTCATCCATTGTCCGCCACACTGCTGCTGTGCCTCCACTTTTTCAATGACTCTCCATGTCTTATAGGAAAAAAAATCTCAACTTGGTAGTATCTCCTGTAAATTCTGCCATGGTCTGGCCCTTCTCTCTTTCTCTGTGACCCTTGTATTTCGCACCCCACTAGTATTAGACTAATCTAGTTCTTAGAAATATGCTGGGCCGGGCTTGGTGGCTCAGCCTGTAATTCTAGCATTTTGGGAGGCTGAGGGTTTGAGACCAGCCGGTGCAACTTGGTGAGACCTTGTCTCTACAATAAATAAAAAATTAGCCAGGCATGTTAGCATGTGCTTGTAGTTCTGGCTACTTGGAAGGCTGAGGCGGAAGGATTGCCTGAGCCCGGAAGGTCGAGGCTTGAGTGGCCGTGTGTGTGCCACTGCTTTCCAGCCTGGGTGATGGAGTGAGACTCTAACTCAAAAGAAAAAAAAAAAAAAAGAAAAAGAAAGAGAAAAACATGCTGAGTGCTTGCACAACCTGTGCATACTCTGATCCCTTTGTCTGAAAGCCTCTTTATTCTTTATTTTTTTGCTTAATAAACTCTGTCATAAAGTCTCAGCCTGAATGCTGTTTCCTTTATGAAGACTGCCTTGACTTATTCAAGCAAATTTTCTCTACCTGTTGCTTTCAAAGTTGTTTGCCCATGCCTGGTTAGAAGTATGTTTTACAATGTGACCCAGTCAGTACACACATATATAGAGACATGTATAGTGTACTCCCTCCTATATTTATGTGTAGCTGCAGCTATATTGAAATCTGTATCTGTCTATATCTAAATCTAGACCTATGTAAAACTAGACCAAGAGTTCACAAAACAGTGTTTTATTTCATGAGGTTCATTTTAACATTTTCAAGTGTATGTAAAATTTACATTAAAATATGCTGGTTGTGACTGAGTGTGTTGATGCCACACCTTTCAAAATTAGTCAGAGTCCACAGTTTGAAAAACACAGGCCTAAGCTGGCAGCAATTTTTATAGTAAGTCCATTATTGCATTTATTGGGTTGTACTAATTTTTTTCTGCATTTATCTCCCCACCAGACTTTAAACTCTTTTTTTTTCTTAACCTATATGCTGCTAGTGTCAAGTCCAATGCCTGGTTTAATATGGATGCTCAAAATATATCTGTTGAATGATTCAAGTCTAGAAGAGCTTTTCACATGAGTTCAAGGGCAGTATTATAACCATGGAAGTTAATCAGCTACAGTAGTTTGTGCAGTATTGTCTCAGCACTTGCTGACTGAAATACAGGCATCTGGGAGATAACATGGTTTTATTCATTCTCAGACCTATTTATATCTGAATAAGGAGCTCAGATATTTTTTTTCTCTCATTGTGGAAACATGGAAAATAGTGGTGAGAATAACCTGATATTTTGTGCTTAGAATCAACTCAAATACTCTAGAGAAATGGGTTCTGTTACTTTTTATTAAGGGAGCTGAAGTGTGTAAATTCTGAGGTTAGCGATTTATGCCTGGTATATATTTTTAAGATTTCTGTTGATATGATACGATTTCAGAGTATATCAGAGGCAAGCCAGATGGCCAATTTTTAGACTGGTTTTACTGCTAATTAAAGGGTTAATTTTTCTCTCTCAAACTCAAGAAATGAATATATTTATTGTCAAAATATTCGATAGCTGGACAAGCTAAATTGGTCCAGGAAAACCTAATTGGGTGTTTTCCATCTTGCATACCTCTGGTGCTTATATTTAAGAGTGCCTGGGGAATAGCTGTTAGTGAAAGTATTGATTCTAAGTCTGCTGCTTTTTAATAGCTGTGTATTAACTCAAGAAGTTAAATTTCAAGGGACTAAAATTTTAAAGAAAAATAAAAATTTGAATAGTAGAACTAGTCCTTTCACTCCCACTTAAATGAGTAGTTTTATTGCATTCTGGGTGTTGCTGTCAGTCTGTGTGAGGAAGAGCTCATGATTAGACTGCTCGTAGTTTTACAAAAGATCATTATCTAACTGAAGCATGTCATAGGAATCAATAAGTGTATAATCTGCTATTTCAGCATCTTTAAAGATATTATATGTAATCTTACTTTGAATGTAGAGGTTATTTCTTAATAAATGTTTAATAACTCTTATGTCAGTGCCCTTGTATGACAGTTAATAAATATACCATTGGATAGACGTTAGCAAAAAAGATTTGATACTGTGACATGCCTTCAAATTATTTAGGTTCTATAATATAGTATCACTTTTCTTCTGACAAATACATTAGGGGTGATTTAATTATTTGATATTAAGTTGTGTTGTAGAATATGCACAGAAGAGTTTTTGAAGGAGCTCTTTCTACTGACTTCTAGTAATTCACTTTTGGTTTTTATTTAGATAATTCATAATACTAAATTGGCTCTAGAGAACAGCTGCCACTTGCAATATATATGCATAGATCTTATTTTTACCTAAGCTTATGTATATGTATGAATTCTGTTATTAATGATAGGAACCATTTAACCAAGATTCTGGTGTAGAAAGTTGCTCATGAATGCTATTTCATCTAAAAATTCCAGACACAAACTGACTTGCTACTTTTTTATACTTAATCTTAAAATGAGTTTCTGTTTACCTGATGAGCAAATAGTTGGAAATTACAAGTTGAACAATTTTATTATTTAGAGTTTGATAATATGTGCCACTTTGATATCTCTGGAATTCTCTGATCTTGAAACTATATAGTTGTTATTAATATTATCATTATTATTTGAGAAAATACTGGCATTTCTACCTGCCCTTCAGTATGATTCCTTTCTATTATATTTACTATGATAAGCACATTGTTTTTTGGCTCAGTGAAGTAGCAACAATATTTTTCTGAGGTGCAGAAGTCTAATGTGAGATTATTCTATGGTACAGTGTTAATACAATTTTATTTCACCATGTAAACATCTTGACCTATTTTGCAGTTTAACAAATGGCTTATATTTAAGTGTCCATGGCAACTATAACTCTACATAATGGTTGTGTAATTTATATACTCTCATTAGGTAAAATCTTTTACTAGAATATAAATTTTCATTTATCTATCAGTTTTAGTTTGAATTCTGTTGTAAAAGTGGAGAACTGTCACTGTGTATAGTCTGTCTTATCTTTAATAGGATTTTTTACTATAAGGTTTATGTGAAACTTTCAATGATGTTCATAATTCTGGTCTTCTCTTATTGTGTACAGATACCACATACTGTGTTCTCAGTTAATAAACAGATTGTATTCTATTGTCTCATTAGCCTTTCAGTTAATGTGTTTCAAAATGGTCTCATTGGCCTCTTGATAAATATCATTTTAATTAAATATGATTACATTGGAAAGATCCACTGTGTAATAATCTAGTCATTATGATATATTTTATATCATCTTGTATTATTTTGGAATTGTGTACCTGTTTCTCATGCAGAATAACTACACCGTTAAGAGTGTATGCTAACCTGTTTTTGTGTTTGTAAAGATTTCAAGTTTATTAACTAGGTGGCTTGAATAAATTTGAATTTATCTTTATAGCAGTGCTGAAGAAATTGATAGTACAACTTCTCATGTAACGAGAAGAACTCAGGTTTAATGTGTCTTTGTGGTGATTCAGAAAACTGATTTGTTGCAAAGTTTTTTTTAATATCAGTGTGATAATGCAATTGAATACGGTAAAAACTCTTCAGCTAGTCACTAAGATAATTGTTATGATATTACAGAGGTATTGGTCAAGAAAGGAGCTTTAGAGATAGAAAGACCTGAATTCAGATCTCAGATTTATTAGTTAAGACTACTCACAATGCCCTTGGGTGATTATAACAACTATACCTACCTCAGAGGATTATTTTGAAAACGATTGAGATAAGACTTAGTAAGTACTAAAAAATGTTAAATATCATTATTATCACTATAATAATCACGAACAATTTTTGTCCTAAATACATTTAATTTTGCTGGAAATTTTGTTTATTCGTTTTTATATTTGTGACAATTATAAAATATTGACTAAGAAGAGACTAAGTATGCTTAGTTGAAAAGTTTTTTTGAATGTCTTGAATGCCAATATAATCAGCACATTGAGAAACATACAGCTGACATTTAAAAAATTTGAGTTGACTTTGCAAGACTTCAACTGGTATAAGATGATTGTCATGCATTTTTAAAAATATTCTGATATGTAATTGTTTTATAATTGCTCTATATTATCTGCCAAACTAACTTTTAAACAAAAGTTGATTTGAGATTATTTTACACTTTATTTCATATTATCCAAAGGTGTGTATGCAGGTATATGTGTACATATATATATAAAACTTTATCCTCCAAATATATTCAGTAAATGTTTCTTGGATTGTAACCTGATATATTTTTAATAGATACTCCTTACTCCTCTTAATTTTAAAAGAAAAAAATGAATAAGTAAACCTTGGTTAAGTTAGGAATAATAATGGAATAGTGATGCAATCAATTATGGTACATTAATATTATGTATAGTATTATAAGATGTATTTATTTATGTGATTGTGTAATTGCATATGCATAGCAAAAACTGTGGTAGGATTAAAGGAAATTCTTCATAGAATTACTTCTGTTGAAAGGATTGGAACAGTTTAGAGTATCTATCAAATGGAGTTTTGTAATTATAAACAACCTAAACTGAGAGATTATCTAAGCAAAATAAGAGGGGATTTATTGGATAAAGTGTGGGTGTATCACAGAATCAAAAGTAGAGCTGAGTAAGTAATCCTCTGGAATCATGGAAACATAAACAGCCAAGACAGGTCATTGGCAGAAATTTTCTAGCAGTTTCTATGACAGAAGTGAGGTTTGGGAACTGACAGCCCTATTAGAATGACATAGAATGGAAGGTGCTGGGTATGATGAGTATTATAGAGCTCTGCTTTAGATGATTGTTTTTCTTTTACACACACACACACACACACACACACACACACACACACACACACACACACACACGGAAACAATGGCATCTTGTGTGTGTATGATATTAGGGAAAGGAAAGAATGGCATTTTAGGAGAATGACTAAGAAAAACCTATAGAACTTGATGATAAGAAGCTGGTTCTCGGGGAAAATTCAACATTAGAAGAAAATAATATATTTTATATATGTTACATATATATTTTAAATTAAAAAACAACTTTAGTGATATTTAATTCATACACCATATGATTCACCCATTTGAAATGTACAATTCAGCGACTTTTTGTATGCTTACAAAGTTGTACATTCATCAGAACAATTTTAGAGCATTTTTATTACCCTCAAAGAAAACTCCACATTCCTTAGCTGTCACTACAACCCCCCCACACACTTAGCCCCTAGCAACCACTCATCTGCTTTCTGTCTCTATAGATTTTCCTATTCTGATTTTTTCACATAAATTGAATTATATATGTGGTCCTTTGTGACTGGCTTCTTTCACTTTTAATGTTTTCAAGTTTCATCATGTTCTACTATGTAACAGTACTTTATTTCTTTATGACTTAATACTCCATTGTATAGATATACCACATTTTACTTATTTATTCATCAGTTGATGGACATTTGCATTTTTTTCTACCTTTTGGATAGTTTGAATAATGCTGCTATGAATATTTGTATACAAGTTTTCCATTCTTTTGGACACTTAGCTAACTGTTGAATCATATGGTATCTCTATGTTTAAGCATTTGAAGAACTGCCAAACTCTTTTCCACAGTGGCTGCACCATTTCACATTCTTATCAGCAGTGTATGGAATTTCAATTTCTTCACATACTCATCAACACTGTTATTATCTCTCTTTGAGTACAGCCATCCTAGTGAATGTGAAGTGGTATTTCATTGTAATTTTGATTTGCATTTCTCTGATGACTAATGATGTTTAACATCTTTTCATATGATTATTGACCACTTATCTATTTTAAAGTAAGGAGATTATAGGGCTTTTTTACTTTTATAATTTATATTTTTTAACTAAAACTTGTCAGATTTGTCTAGATATTCTTACCACTGTTCTTAATTGTTTATAATTTTGAGTGTGTTATTTAATACAAAGTTACTTGATTTTCTCTTTGAGCTAAGTATTAAACCCTTAACTTGAGGCTTAGAGAAAATAAGTAATTTGCTCAAGGTTACAGAGCTAATAAGTGGTGTAGGATTTGAACCCAGGTCATTTTAAATCCAGAGCCCGAGTTCTTTAAAGATGACACTGTAATATGTCTCAAGTCATATATGTTTTTAAGTTTCCTCTGTTATTATTATAATTGTGGTGTTGTTTTATTTTACCCGACTCCATAATCTCATAGAAACAAATACTTTTATTTCAAATGGACCTTATAATTCATCAAATGTTGCTTTTACCAAATGGAGGAAATCTGTTCACAAGTTTGCTAAGGTATGGTTGTTTAGCCAGAGTTGTATGTTGTTTTCTGCCTACATGAGAATCAACTGAGTTGTTTGTTAAACACACATATTTCCAGGTTTCATCCATATTTTACAAATGAGTCAGTTGAGTGCCAGATCTAGAAATCAAAGTTTAAGCACGTGGAATGAGAACCACTTCTTTTGTGGTGGGCAACTCACTATCTCACAAGACCATTAATACTGTTTTTTAACTGTTTCCTTTTAGCACTTCTCATTTGTTCTGCCTCTACTCTCTTTTGCAACACTCAGCAAACCTGTTCCTTTTTATGCTTGGCAGATATGGCACCAGTATGCGAGGACTTTCAGTCTATAGGTTATATCCTGTGAGTTCTGTTGAGTTCTTTATGAGTTACAACCGTCTTACCAAGCATCTCCTAAACAGACGGGAGACTGCACTGAAGTATATGACCTTTGCCACGAAAGAGCCAAAACTCTGTAGGAACTGTAAGTATTTACTAGAAATATTCAAGCCTTCTTGATAGGTCATGACTGCATCTTTGAATATATATGATGAGCAAGTTTCATATTTTTTTGTCTCTGGAAGCAAAAGTCTAGTCTTAGTTTTACCTGATTCTATGTAAGAACTTTTCTGAGCAATGTGATAGCTACAACTAGTATCAGATGCAGCATCCAGTGTCTTTGCACAGACAATAACCCCAACACTTGTTTTCTCACTTGGGTTGCCAAGCTAGGAGAGAATATTATTAAAGGGTCAGACTCGTGTGTTCAGACCCTATTAACTTTTGACTTATGACCAAAACCATTTTACTTATGTCTTTACTTGTTTGACTCTTGGGATCTGACTGTTCTTTGTTTTTAACTTGGTAAGAACTGTATGGCTTTTTTGCTTTAACACTTTGTAGAATTGTTAAGTCCTGTCATTTTTTTTCTAATACTGGGTTTTTTTTTTCCCTCTGAGAACTAGCTTTTTGTCACCAAGTTCTATTAAGTTTTTCTTAGTCATTCTTCTAGGGTGCTATTCCTTCTATTCTGTTTATTACTTTACCAGCTACAGAATGATCAATACCAGGAAGAGTAAAAGACTAGGTTGTGAATTTGTCATATGAATACTCATTTGATTTATGCAAATGAATTGTCAACAGGTTACCAATTTGCATCACTCTGTATTCATTTATAGACACTTATAATACTGTCAAACTCTAGCATGTGAACAATTTTTAAAAACCCGTTTTGTGCTTGGGTACTTCAGAGCAACTCCTATTACATATCTGAAGTGACTATGATGAGGAACTGAGGGAGGTCTTTGCAACAGATTAAAATAGGAAGGGTCAGAGTAAGCCTAGCATCAGAAAGAAGTGTTTGGCATTTTTTTCCCTCCATGATTACAAAAGCAGAAAAAAATTTTTAAACTTTGATTTGATTCAAAACAGTGTTTTCTAAAACATAAGCCATTCTTGTCAAATACAAATTCTTAAAAATGTATTTACTTAAATCGCCGAAGTATTTTCCCATGTTCTCCCTTCTTGCTTGGGGAGCAGAGTGAATGGGATTTATGGGTTACTGTACTCAGCAGAGGATAAATTAATTTGGCATAGTATGTATAGACTAAAATTTACCTTTCTGCTATAATATTAGAATTAATTTTACTCTCAGTAACCTATCCTTGAAGGCATTTTCTTTAGTTCATAATTCTCACTAGCCAATTTGTCTCCTATAAGCATTATTGGCAAAACTTATAGTCTGTCTTAAGTTGTCAAAAAAAAAAAAAAACAAAAACCAGATAAATTATAATCTCTACCCCAGAGCATCTTTATAAGCAACAGATCCTGGATCATCAAAGGTCCAAAAAAGGGGATTCTAACTACACAGCCTCTTTTACCTTACTTACCAGTGTTGAAAAGCACTTTTTTCTCCTTTATTCAATGGTTTTTGTCAATTTCAGTATTTTTACTGCCTGACATTTGCTGAGTATATTTGCAAACATCTTATCCAGTCTTCAGAACAACTCTGCTGCATAGGTAATGCCAGCCTGTATTCCAACATGCCACACTGATTGTCTTCCAGTATGTTAGCTTTCTTAAGCATCTCTAATTCTTTTTTCTTTTCATAGAAAACTTGTTTTTTTTTCCTTTCCTTCATATATATGTTCAGTTAAATTTAAGGAGTATTTATTTAACAATTACTTGGTGGGAGGCATGCTATTTCTCTCTCTTTCTCTCCAATTTGTTTTCATCACTTAAGCCATTTTAAGTGTTTTGAGGTATGTCATTTAATCCTGTGTAATGAAAATGCTGGATAATTTTGTAGACCCTTCTTCCAATAGGTAACAAAACAGATGAAATCAATCTTTATTTCACTTTATTCTAATTGTTCATCTTAAATGTGTAGATTTATTAGTATTTGCAAAAATATGATTCATGAGCTATAGCACTTGAAATAGGAAAATGAAACAGATGAGGAATTCTGACTGCTCATGTTATTCTGTGCCTGTTTTCTGCTGGAGGTGTATAACATTTTTTTCCTTATTATCCTTGTTCATACGTTCTGCTCTTGACCTTTTGGGAGGGAAAGGGATAATTTTTAACAGCTTAAATGTCTTTTCCTGTCTGCCACCTTGCCCTGCCCTCACCATTTCCTTGTCTTATATTTAAAAAAAAGAACAGAACTCATCAGAGGAGGTGACAGTGTCAGTGATCATTTGAAAGCTCATAGGCAATCAGTTTCATTTCTCTCCTCTTCTTTCTTTTGTATCTGTTTCCTTCTAAGGTGACTCATTTTGTGGTTGTGTGATGTTAGTCGGTGGCTTCTGGGTGTGACGGGTTGGGGGGTAGGGAGTATGTTATCTCCTGTCCACCATTAGAAAGAAAGAGAACAAGAGATGGGTATCCTTTTCTTTTATGTGGATCCAGTGTTTAATAGAAGTACTCAGCATAAAGGAAGTTTTATTCCAAGGTTTTCTTTGTTTTGTATTTTAGTTTGGTGGTTGCTTGCAGTTTTTGTGTGTGAGGCTGGGACAGATCCTCAGACTAGCAACTATGTAATACAGGCTGTTCCCCTCTGGTAAAATTGGAATGCTGAAACCTTGGGAAATATTTTCCAGGTTAATTACTCTCTCACCCAGAGTTGTGCCATTTGTCAATATATTCTGAGTTCACAGCTTGGAGAGTACCAATTGTGGCTGACTAGCTGAAACTTAAGAACTACTACTTTGTAGTGCATATTTAATACTGACAATCTCAGCTTTAAAAATAGTTTTTACACTATTTTATTTGTATGTTTGTTTTGTTTGACTTCAAAGAATAGTTTCCTAAGCTGAACCTATTAAAATCATATAAACCCACCTACTTTTTCACACCTCTAGAATTTTCAATTCTTGAATATGCCATATATATTTGCCAATGTTCACCTTTCTGCCTCTAAAGAAATGGCCTAACTTTGTGGGAATGACTTTTGAGTTCATTTTCTGTACATATAGTCTCTATGCTGATACTGTATCATTAGAGATTGAACAGTCCACAGAAAGTGCCAGCCAGTCATGGTGGGTCTTTCCTAGAAACTTTGTGGTACCTACTATGCCATAGTCCTCTTTTGATGAGTGATTTATGCATATGATACCAAGATTTTGTTTTTTTAAAACCCTTATGACCACCCCCTTATCCAAAGGCACATAACTATCGAAAGTGCTGGCTATGACAACTGTGTACTCTATGCAGGAAAGTCCCCACAACCCATGTAAGATCTCTCCTAAGGAAAGGTATGCCAATTAAAAGAATGATACAAGACTGGATGTGGTGGCTCACACCTATTATCCCAGCACTTTGGGAGGCAGAGGTGAGAGGAAGGATTGCCTGAACTCATGGGTTCGAGATCAGCCTGGGCAACTTGGTGAGACCTCAACACTACAATAAATAAAAAATTAGTTGGGCGTGGTAGTGCACGCCTGTAGTTCCAGCTACTTGGAAGGCTGAGGTGGAAGGCTTGAAACCAGCAGATCAAGGCTGCAGTGGCCATGAGCAGCATGCCACTGAACTCCAGCATGGGCGATAGAGTGAGACTCCAACTCAAAAAAAAAAAAAAAGAAAGAAAGAAAGAAAGAAAAATAAAGGAATGATACAAAAATATGCAAACATTGAAAGAAGGCTGGCAGACTTCCAGCAAGATGGCGAAAGGAGCAAGTTGACCCGCAAGACTCTCTGCGAAAGGGAGTGATCATAGGGACTCTTGCTCTTCCTTGGTGCCCCTGCCCCCCACCACTGCCAGCCTGCTCTTTGGCTAGCCACACAGGTCTGAGGGCTAGCAGAAAATGGACCGTACCCAGCTCTGTTCGCCACTGCAGCCGCTGCCACCGGCCACATTGGCCTGCGGGCTAGAGGCCCTCAGTTCCACATATTGCACTGCTGGGTCAGCTACCGCTGCTGTTGCTCCCTGCTGCAGTCACTGCCCCGCCTGGATCGACTGGAGATTTCCGGCTGTGGAGTTCTTTCCATGCACCATACTGCTGAAGAGGCCACCTGCCGCCGCTGTTCCTTCCTGCGGCTACTTCCTCCCCCTGCCCAAGGTGGCCCTCAATTCCTGGCCCAGGGAGCTCTGGGCCCCCATGCATGCTACACAGCTCTGCCCAGCCCGAGACACCCACTGCCACACCAACCTGTGGCTCCTGGCTGTCCCACACTCTGCCTCCCCCAGTTTGGCCCAGTGAGTCGGTCAGATAACAGCTAGAGCCCTGAGACCACTCAGAGACTGCATTGACCCACCCAGCAGGCTGGTTCTGCCTAGTTCTGTCTACCTAGCTTGAGATCTTAGGTAATAAAATCTAACTAGGAGAGACCAAAACTCCTCCCCCATACTAGATCAGACACAGGTCAGATTTGAATGGCAGACTTCTCAGGCAGCAAGCTGACTGAGCTTAGATCTGATCAAACCTCCCCCTGCAGCAGGTCTGGGGCATCAGATCCCAGCAGTGAATAACCCTACCAACCTGCAATGAGAACTAGAGATCAGAGCTGAAAGGACATTGGACTTACAGGAATGATCTAAGAGCAGGCTTGGTTCCCTTGTTTTAATTTTTCTATTAGTGTTGTTTTTATGTTTGTTTTACTTATCCTTTTTCTCCTCTTTTTTCTCTCTTCTTACTGCTATTGATAGTATTTTCATACTAGCTTTGCCTCTGCTAGTATACTGATTTCTTTTTTTATTCTTTAGACTTCATGCTTGTGTAAGGGATTAGTATCAATAAAGAGGTTGACTGGCTTGTGTGTCTGTATGACTGTCTGTATACTTTAGTTTTTTGGTTTTTTTGGTTTCTTTTGTTTATTTTTTTTTCTTACTCTTTTCTGTCTTTGTGTCTCTTTTCATTTATTAGCCAGTACATTTGTCTGTTTTCCCTATTAACCTTCTCACTTTCTACCTTCCTCTTCCTCCTCTTCCCTGTTCCATTCCTTTTCTTTTTCTTATCATATTTTGCTTTCAGGGAGTAAACCTATTTCCCCACTGCATGGATGATTGCAAGGCAGTGGGAAGTAGGTTCAGACACCTGTCGGTGGATACTGTGATCTGCAGATAGATTTTGAATCACAGCCTTCCCCCTCAATTCAATCTCAAAGCAGCAAAAAAAAAAAAAAGTACAATTCTAAACCCACAGTCAAGCTTCAGAAGTAAACAAAGCTAGAGGATTCACAAAGGGAAGAATAGGAGTTAAAGCAAGCAGAAGAAAAAGCAACCCTTCCACCCCCTAGAACAACAAAATTAAAGGGGGGGGAAGGAAAAAGTTTGGAGGAAAATCTACACAAATGAAGAAAAACCAAAAGAAGAATATAGGTCTCACACAGACCCCTGGGAGACCAGACACTGAGAAAACAGACTTCAGAATACAAACAATAAAGAGCCTGCAGAATGACTGGTCACATACTACAAACCCAGACATCAAGACACTAATAGAGAGAATAAAAATAATAGAGGAGAGACAAGAGGAAAATAGGAAGGAGTTGATAACAGAGATAACAGCAGTAAAGAATACTGTGATTGAAATAAATAACAAACTAATAAGCATGGAAAGCAGAATTAGCCAAGCAGAAGAAGAATCTCAGAGCTTGAGGGCCAAAATACAGAACTAACCCAAGCTGTCCAAACCACAGAAAAGAAACTTAAAAGGACAGAACAAGAGATGAGCAATTACTTCAAGAGACCAAACCTAAGAGTAATTGGACTTCCCAAGGCAGAAAAAGAGACAGAGACAACCCTGGAACAAACATTCCACGAAATTATTCAAGAAAACTTCCCTCATCTCATCAGTGACACGAAAATTCAAAAACATGAAATTCAGAGAACCCCTGTAAGACAGCAAATGAGAAGACCAACTCCCAGACACATAATAATTTGCTTAAACAAAGTAGGTATAAAAGAAAAAATCCTAAAGGCAGCAAGGGAAAAAGGTCAGACTACCTACCAGGGAAGACCAATTAGAATAGCAGCAGATTTATCTACAGAAACGCTTCAGGCTAGGAGAGCTTGGAACCTAATCTTCAAAGTCCTCAAAGATAATCAATTTCAACCAAGAATAACCTACCCAGCTAAACTAAGCTTCATCGGTGAGGGAGAATTAAAATCTTTCCCAGACATTCAATCCTTAAAAACTTATTCTGCCTCTAGATCAGCCCTACAAGAAACAGTTAAGAAAGTAGTAAACACAGAAGAAAGGGAAAAAAGAATGACAATGTTCTTCACAAGAGTGCAGGAAAAAGATTGAAAACATATACGAATCAACCTCAAAATCGAAAGAAACACACCAAACAAACAGGATCAACAACACCTCTATAAGAACCCCATGACAGGGATAAACTCTCACATTTCAATAATTAGCCTGAATGTGAATGAACTCAATGCACCACTGAAAAGACATACAATGACAAAATGGATAAAATATCATAAAGCAACAATATATTGTCTCCAGGAGACTCATCTCACCAGAAAGGACATTCACAGACTCAAAGTAAAAGGATGAGAAGCAAAATTTCAGGCAAATGGAACACAAAAGAAAGTTGGAGTTGCAATTTTAATCTCAGACAAAATACCTTTAAGCTATCAAAAATTAGATGAAGAAGGTCACTATATAATGAAAAAGGTTCAATCCATCAACAAGAAATGTCCATCCTAAATATATATGCACCCAACAAAGGAGCACCAAAGTTCATAAAGCAGCTTGTATGGAAACTTAAAAAAGTGATTGACTCTAACACTATCATAGCTGGGGACTTTAATACCCCACTCACAACCCTGGACAGATCATCAAGACAAAAAACCAGCAAGGAGAGCCAGAACCTCAATGAGACTCTTGAACAAATGAATCTAATTGATATCTACAGAACACGCCACCTAACAACCACAGAATATATATTCTACTCATCACCTCATGGAACATACTCCAAGATTGACCACATCATTGGCCATAAATCAAACATAAGCAAATTTCATAGACTAAAATTTTGCCATACACCTTATCAGACCACAGTGAAATAAAAATAAATATCAACACCAACAAAATTCCTCCAAAACCCACAAAGACATGGACACTAAACAGTATGATGCTAAGCTACTCCTGGATCAATGATGAAATCAAAGCAGAAATTAAAAGGTACCTGGAAACAAATGAAAATGATAAACATCTTGCCAAAACCTTTGGGATACCATGAAAGCAGTAGTAAGAGTGGAATTCATATCTTTACAAACACACATGAAGAAAATGGAAAGATCACAAGTTAACAGCCTAACAAGTCACCTAAGGAAGCTGGAAATGCAAGACCACCAAAACCCTAACTTCAGCAGAAGAATCCGGATCACCAATATAAAAGCCCAAATCCAGGACATTGAAGACAAAAAGATAATACAAAAATAAAGGAAACAAAAAACTGGTTCATTGAAAGGATAAACAAGATAGATGGTCCCCTAGCCAGACTGACCAAGGAAAGGAAAGAAAAAGTCCAAATAAACTCAATCAGAAACACAAAAGATGAAGTCACAACTGACCCTGAAGAAATAAAAAGATTATAGAGACTACTATGTACAAATATATGAAACCAAACTTTAAAACCTAAAGGAAATAGAGGACTTTCTGACATCACACAACCTCCCTAGTTTGAAACAGGAAGACACTGAGACCCTAAATAGACCAATAACAATCAAGGAAATTGATTATGGCATAAGAAAACTACCGACAAAAAAAAAAAGCCCTGAACCAGATGGCTTTCCATCAGAATTTTACAAAAAATGCAAGGAGGAATCGATACCAATCCTGTTGAAAGTATTCCAGGCGATTGAGAAAGATGGCACTCTCCCCAAATCATTTTATGAAGCTAACATCAAATTGATACCCAAGCCAAGTAAAGAGCCAACAAAGAAAGAGAACTACAGACCAATATCTTTGATGAACATAGATGCTAAAATTCTCAACAAGATCCTAGAAAACCGGATTCAACAACACATTTCAAAAATCATCCATCATGACCGAGTAGGCTTCATCCCCAGGATGCAAGGCTGGTTCAACATTCATAAGACCATAAACGTAATTAAATACATCAACAGATTTACAAACAAAAACTACATAATTATATCATTAGATGCAGAAAAAGCTTTTGATAAAATCTAGCACCCCTTCTTGATAAAAACACTCGAACATCTAGGCATACGTGGAACATACCTCAAAATAGTGAAAGCCATCTATGAGAAACCCACAGCCAGTGTACTTCTAAACAGACAAAAATTGGAACAATTTCCACAGAAAACTGGAACAAGACATGGATGCCTACTCTTGCCCCTCATGTTCAACATAGTTTTGGAAGTCCTGGCTAGAGCAGTCAGAGAAGAGAAGGTGATCAGTGGTATCCAGATAGGAAAAGAGGAAATCAAGTTATCTCTCTCTGCAGATGACATGATTGTCTACCTTGAAAGCCCAAGAGAATTTTCCAAAAGCCTCCTGGCACTGATAAACGACCTTGGCAGTGTCTCAGGGTATAAAATAAATGTACAAAAGACAATTACATTTCTATACACCAATAATAACAAACAAACCCAAATAAAAAACACCATTCCAATTACAATAGTCACAAAAAAAATGAAATACCTTGGCATCTTCCTAACCACAGATGTAAAAGACCTTTACAATGAAAAGTACAAAACACTGCTCAAAGAAATCAAAGATGACACAAACAAGTGAAAAAATATTCCATGCTCATGGATTGTTAAGATGTCCATTTTACCTAAGGCAATCTATAGATTTAATGCAATACCCATCAAATTACCAGCAGCTTTCTTTTCAGACCTAGAAAAAACAATACAGGAATTCATATGGAAACATAAACGACCAAGAATAGCCAAAACAATCCTCAGCAAAAAAATAACAAAGCAGGAGTTATCACATTCCCATACTTTAAACTATACTATAAAACCACAATAATGAAAACAGCCTGGTATTGGTACAAGAACAGGCATATAGACCAATGGAATGGAATTGAGATTCCAGAAGCAAAACCCCAATTTCTTAATCAACTCATCTTTGACAAAGCCTCCACCAACTGCTACTGGGGAGAGGAGAACCTATTCAGCAAAGGGTGCTGGGAAAACTGGCTGACCACATGCAGAAGATTGAAACAGGACTCCTCTATCCCCATACACAAAAATTAACTCTAAATGGATCACAGACCTAAATGTAAAACCTTAAAATGTAAGAACTTTAGAAAATGCAGGAGACACTCTTATGGAAGTTGGAACTGGCAACCGATTCCTGATCAAAACCCGAAGTGCCTGGACCATAAGAGATAAGATAAACAAGTGGGACCTCATTAAACTGACAAGCTTCTGCAAAGCCAAAGAAACCATCAAGAGAGTTGGGAGAGCCTACAGACTGGGAAAAAGTATTTGCCAATTCCATGTTTGACAAAGGCCTAACATCAAGGATCTACAAGGAACCCAAATGTGCTGAAAAGAAAAAAAACAAACAGCCCCATTACAAATTGGTCTAAAGATATGAATAGACACTTCTCAAAAGAAAACATACCAGCAGCTGACACATGAAAAAATGTTCAGCCTCACTAGTTGTCAAAGAGATGCAAATTATAACTATACTGAGATACCATGTAACTCCAGTAAGAATGGCCATCATCAATAATTCAAAAATAACGGATGCTGGAGAGGATGTGGCAAAAAGGGAACACTTCTACACTGTTGGTGGGAGTATTAATTAGTACAACCTCTGTGAAAATCAGTGTGGGTATTCCCAAAACTCCTAGAAATTGACCTTTCAGATGATCCCGCAATCCCCCTACTGGGAATATACCTAGAAGAACTCAGGTCACTCTGTGAAAAAGATACCTGCACACGTATGTTTATCACAGCATTGTTCACAATAGCAAAAACATGGAACCAACCGAGCTGCCCATCAAAAGAGGACTGGATTTAAAAAATGCGGTACAAATATACAATGGAATATTATGCAACCTTAAAGAACAAAATCATGTACTTTGCAGCAATGTGGATGGAATTAGAGCTTATAATACTGAGTGACTTCTCACAGAAACAAAGAGCTAATTATCACATGCTCTCACTCATAAGTGGACCTTGAACAACTACTGTATTACTGTAGGAAAGGGATTGAAAGTAGCAGGAAACTGCGGGAAGTGGGGGTTAGTGGGATGGGGGGATAGCTGGGATGGACGATAGTCAATATCCACCTGGGGAAGTGGGGGCACACCTCATCAATAAGGGTACTTGCACAATGAACATTTGTATACCTAACTGTGAATTGTACCCCACAATTTCAAAATAAAAATTAAAAGAGAAAAAAAAAGAAAAAAAAAGAAAGAAGGCTGTAGCAGCCATGAAGATATAAACATAAAATAATGGGAAAGGGCATACAGATAAATTAAGAAATGGTAAACAGAAGAGTCCAAGCATGAAAGACTATAAGACTTGCCATGTGACTCTTCAGAATACATGTGTATTCTGAGGGTAGGTACCTCATCATGTATTTCAGTAACTCCCTATAACTTGACATATTGAGTGTGTTTCTGTTTTGGAGGCATCTGAGAGTAGATGTCTCACAGTTGCCTATTGAATAATAAATTAGTTTTCAAACAGTGATAATATATAACTCTCAAATAAAGACCTTGTATTTTAGAGTAGCCTAAAACAAGGCTGAAAAACACTAGGTATAAAAGAAATGAGATTATAGGGTTTTGTGTTAGTATTTTCTCACGATTTGCAGATTTTATTTATCTTTAACTAAAACCTACCTGACTGTATTATAGCTCTCAGAAACTATGGAATAGTTTTAACAAGGAAGAAAAGATGGTTATATTCTAAACTGGTTTTGGTGATCTCATTAGCATACTGTCTTTTTGTCAAGCCGCTAAAGCTCACTGACTCAGTGTGAATTTAGAGAATATGATTTTGATGATAGTGTTACTAACTATACTTCATCATCACCTAGATATCTCTCTGTGTGTGAATGTAGTTATTTGGAAATTTCCCAGTTAACTGTATTTAATACATGTATAAATCGCACAGGGAAATAGTGTTTGAACAAGGAGACTACAAAGCATTTAAAAAGTTTTTAAATAGATGTTTTCTGTGTAGTCTCTCTGAGAACAGAGATTTTTATCTATTTTGTTTGGTGATTTATCCCATATACCTAGAATGGTGGCTGGTACATAGTTGGTGATCTAGAGGTGTTTGTTAAATGAAGACATCCAACAGAGACAGGAATTTCTCTAATTTGGTATAAAAAACAGACTAATGTTAGAACCAGAGAGGAAATTATGGATTATAGACTACAACTCCGTGACTCTCTTCGAATAGGAAATTTAGGCTGAGAGATGTTATATATTGCTTAAGGTCACCTCTAGTGAACAGCAAACTGGGGCTACATTCTAGGTTTCCAGACAACTTGCTCAGTTTCACATGGCCAACAAGGGTTAGTGATGGAGTTTAAAAACCCAGATATGACCAACTATAAAGTCCTTTATCTAGATAAGAGTTTTAGTCTTCATATTTTTGATACTTTTATAGAGGTTTAATATTTTACCTTTTCTTTATAGCTTATCTTCTGTCCCCAAACAGAATTAATTGTTTCCTTAATAGATAGTGCTAGATACTATTGTTTTCTAGCATGTATCATATTATATTGAGTCAGTTTTGGCTGTGAGTGCCTTAAGTCAAGGACCAAGTCATCTTCCCATTTGCCATCTCAGAATTTAGCATAATGATTTCTATGATAGATGGAGTTCTCTGTGTTTTGAATTGCTTTGAGAGGTAGTAACAAATAGTATACCCAAGTTTAGATCTAGGAAGATAAAACTTTTATGAGAGAAACAAAATCTCATAGCCTTTCATATACCGTTAATGCTTGATAGGTGTTAAAATTAAGTAATCATTATTCTTAGAGATGTGATTTAATGGATTGTTAGTCTTCTTGATTTGATTAGCTTTTGGAGATGGCCTCATTTTTAAATTTTTAAATAAATGATGGTAGTGCTTTCCTATAAGTGTCTTGGGTTTAATATTAAAACTCTTCCTGACCTTATGCAATGATCCCCTACTGGCTTTTTAGACTCTCACCAATCCATGATTAATGCCAGTTTGAAAAATTTTGGCTGACATTGTCACTCGAAATTTTAGACCTTTCAGGAAAATTGAAACTTTAGTACTGTTATGAATGTATTCTTTGTTGTACCAATCAGTTTTATACACATGTAGCAAAACATGTCTATCAAATTATCAATGTATTTTTAAAAGGAATTTTCTTTTTGAACTTGAAACTTTTATGTAAGACTGGTATTTATGCAATATTTGAACACATGCAGGAAATCACATTTCAGGAGAATGGTGTGGTACAAACTGTAAAAACCTAAAGATGCATTGTTTTGCCTGTGGATCTTATAAATGTAATGATATTTACTGAGTAATAATATTTCAAACCAATTTATTTCTTAAAGCTGACTCTTCTGAGACATGTAATGTCATTCCTTTATGGGAACAGTCTGAAATCATTTGATTCCTGTTTGCCATGTGAGAAACTATTGTAAGATTTTATTTATGATAAACAATATTATTAAAAAAAGAGTTGGAAAATACTAAATTCAGCAGTCATCCATGTGTGAATCTCTTGGAGGAAGATCTGTATTTTCATTAGGAGTTTTTGGTCTTTCCTACAAAATACAGTATTTCATGAATATAGAAAACTTGCTGAACTAGTTCAAACCATTTTTCTTTACAGATTCAAAAAAAAAAAAAAAATGAGAGCCAGAGTGAATTCACACTTCAGATGTTGGAGCCAGCTGATGAAAAGCCTGGGCTAGAATCTAGATCTTTAAATATTTTGGCCAGTACTTTTTCCAGTATACCAAACCAATGGAAAAGAATAAAAGTCACCCAAAGTAATGCTAAATAAGATTATATAATTTTATCCCCTTATGCCTTTATATTTTATTCTTTAGATTTGTCATTGTTGTTTCTAGTAAAGGAAACAGATTCTAACTTAAAGCAAAAAAGGAATTTCTTAGAAGTATCTGGGATGGGAAGAACTCACAGGATTGAATGGAAACTTCAGAGTTATGCTTGGTACAGATAAGAAACAGGCAGATCTGGAAGGTCTTGGTAGCAGGAACTCTCAGGGCGGGGGGTGGGGATGGGGGTTTGGAATAATTGCCTAGGCACTCTTGCTTGAATCACCTATAATCATGTCTATGGTATATCCGTTGACTCTTGTTACATATATCAAGTCCCAAATGAATATGTGTGATGGACTGAACTTGGGCTATATGTTCACCTCCCTATATGACTGAATGAGCAGAGGGTTTTCTGGAAGCAGCCTTGAAAAGATGCCTTTGTTTCCATATTTGGAAAGTATACATTTGGAGTTATGCTTCTACTAGAACTGCATGTCAGAAAAAAAAGCTAGATATTAGGCTGCCATAACGTGACATGTATCCACGTAATACATCTGACGTTGACCATATTATGCTAGAAAACTCTACACAGCATATTTAGTATTTTCAAAATGTGGATTATCTAATATATATAGATTGAGAATACTTTTAAGTTTTTCTGACTATTGTTTGTCCAGGTAGCATCTTAATTACTTAATACTGCCTCTTCTTTTTTTTCATGAGTGGTCAGAGGTGAAAAGGAACAGGAGACTTCAAAACTTCAATAGCTATTTGTTACTAAATTTTATGTATAGCATGTACTACCCATAGTGAATGGAAATAATAGCTATAATTTATTGCTTATTTACTGGTTTTAAAGTACTGAATTTAAAGAACTATGTGGGCATTTTAACTATGTTTTCAGTGCAATACCATTTGAAGTCAGAATATTATGGTCAGGTGCAATAGAGCATGGTGTTTACAAGTATGAGGTCTAGAATGTAATTCTCTGTGTTCAGATTCTGACTCTGACACTTACTAGCTGTGTGAACTTGGGCAATACTTAACCTTTCTGTTGCTGGATTTTCTCCTTCTGAAAAGAGGGAAAATGATAGGATCTATGTCATACGAATGTGTGAAAATTCAAAGACATAATATGTATCAAGTACTTATTAGCATGGGGCCTGGTCACTTAGTAAGCAATAAATGTTAGCTATAATTATTTGTATTAACTCATGTTAACTGTATAAAATGTTGTGTTTAAACATATTTAAACACACTAAAAACAGTTTAAGGTTTTATGTTTAGGTCTTTGATCCATTTAGAGTTGATTTTTGTGTATGGTGATAGGTAGGGGTCTTGTTTTAATCTTCTGCATGTGGTCACCCAGTTTTCCCAGCACCATTTACTGAATATGTTCTCTTCCCTCCAGTGGTTCATGATGGAGATTTTGTTGAAGATGAATTGGTTGAAAAATTGAGGTTTTGCTTCTGGACTCTCTGTCCTGTTCCATTGGTCTGTATGCCTGTTCTTGTACCAATACCAAGCTGTTTTGATTATTGTAGCTTTATAATATAGTTTAAAGTCTGGGATAATACCTCCCACTTTTTTTTTTTTCCTGAGGATTGCTTTGGCTGTTCGTGGTCATTTATGTTTCCATATGAATCCCTGTATTGTCGTTTCCAGGTCTGAGAAGAATGCTGCTGGTAATTTGATGGGAATTGTGTTAAATCTGTAGATTGCCTTGGGTAGGATGGACTTCTTCCAATCCATGAACATGGAATATTTTTCTATTTGTTTGTGTCATTTTTTATTTCTTTGAGCAGTGTTTTGTAGTTTTCATTGCAAAGGTCTTTCACGTCTCTGGTTAGGAAGATGCCAAGGTATTTCATTTTTTTGTTCTGGCTATTGTGAATGAGATTGAGGTTTTAATTTGGGTTTCTGTTTGTTTATTATTGGTGTATAGAAACACGAATATCTTTTGCACATTTATACCCTGAGACTTTTTCAAAGTTCTTTATCAGTGCAATGAGGTTTTTGACAGATTCTCTAGGGTTTTGGGGGTATAGAATCATGTCGTCTACAAAGAGGGATAACTTGACTTCCTCTTTTCCTATTTGGATACCCCTGATTGCCTTCTCTTCTCTGATTACTCTAGCTCGGACTTCCAATACTATGTTGAAAAGGAGGGGTGAGAGTGGGCATCCTTGTCTTGTTCCAGTTTTCAGAGGAAATGATTCCAATTTCTGTCTGCTTAGCAGTCAGTGGGTTTCTCATGGGTTGGTCTTACTATTTTGAGGTATGTTCCATCTATGCCTAGATGTTCGAGAGTTTTTATCAAGAAGGAGTGCTGGATTTTATCATAAGCATTTTCTGCATATAATGATATAATCATGTGGTTTTTGTTTTTATATCTGATGATGTATTTAATTACATTTGTGATCCTGCTTAGAAAAATTATTTGTATTAGAAAAAACAAGAGAAATTGTTATAGAAATTGGAACTTACAACCAATTCTGATCAAAATCCCAAGTGCCCATGCCATAAGAAATAGGATGGACAAATGGGACCCCATCAAACTGCCAAGATTCTGCAAAGTTAAAGAAACCATCAAGAGAGCAAGGAGACAGCCCACAGACTGGGAAACAATACTTGCCAACTGTATGTCTGACAAAGGCCTAACATCTAGATCTACAAGGAACTCAAATGTGCTGAAAAGAAAAAAACCAACAGCCCCTTTAAAAAGTGGAAAAAGATATGAATAGACACTTCTCAAAAGAAGACATACAAACAGCCAACAGATACATGAAAAAACGCTCAGCCTCACTAGTCATCAAAGAAATGCAAATTAAAACTACACTGAGATACCACCTATCTCCAGTTAGGATGACCATCATCGATAACTCAGAAAACAACAGATACTGAGAGGATACAGGGAAAAGGGAACATTTCTACACTGTTGGTGGAAGTGTAAACTAATACAGTATCTGTGGAAAACAGTGTGGCAATTCCTAAAAGATCTAAAAATCAACCTTCCATACAAGCTTGCAGTCCTCCTACTGGGAATACACCCAGAGGAACTCAAATCACTCTATGAAAAAGATACCTGCACACATTTGTTTATTGCAACATTGATCACAATAGCAAAAACATGGAACCAACCATGCTGCCCATCGAAAGAGGACTGGATAAAAAACAATGTGGTACATATACATGATGGAACATTACGTAAAAAGGACAAAATTATGAACTTCACAGCAACTTGGATAGACTTAATGTCTGTAATACTCACTGATCTGTCACAGAAACAAAGAACTGAATATCACATATTCTTACTCATAAGTGGACTTTGCACAACGATTGTAATACTATAAGAAAGGGATTGGCAATAGTGGGAAACTGCCAGAGGAGGGGGAACACACCTCATCAACAAGGGTACCTGCATAATGAACATTTGTATGCCTAACCCTGAATTGTACCCCACATTTTTAAAATTAAAGGTTACAAAAAATGAAAAATTTTATAAAACCCAAACCTTCTGCCTTTTGTCTCTCTGAATGGCATCATGGCAGTTGGCAAGAACAAGTGTCTTACAAATGGCAGTAAAAAGGTAGCCAAGAAGAACATGGTTGATCCATTTTCTAAGAAATATTGGTAGGATGTGTAAGCATCTGCTGTGTTCGATATAAAAATATTGGAAAAACACTGGTTATCAGGGCTCAAGGAACCAAAATTGCATCTGATAGTCTCAAGGGTCATGTGTTTGAAGTGAATCTTGCCAATCTGAAGAATGATGAAGTTGTGTTTAGAAAATTCAAGTTGAGTGCTTAAGATGTTCAGGGCAAAAGTTGCCTGACTGACTTCTAGGACATGGTCCTTACCTGTGACAAAATGTGCACCATGGTCAAAAAATGGCAGAAGCTCATGCTGTAAAGACTACCGGTGGTTATTTGCTTCATCTATTCTGTGTTTGTTTTACTAAAAAGCGCAGCAGTTGGTTTTAGGAAGACCTCTTATGCTCAGCACCAACATGTCCAGCATGCCCAGAAGATGATGGAAATCATGACTCGTGAAGTACAGACAAATGACTTGGAAAAAAAATTGATTCCAATAAGTTGATTCTGTATAGCAGCAAACTCAAAGAAAAGGCTTGCCAATCTATTTATCCTCTCCATGATGTCCTTGATAGAAAAGTAGAAGTGCTAAAGAAGCTCATGTTTGAACTGGGAACCTTATGGAGCTGCACAGTGAAGGTCATAGTTCTGGAAACCTGCTTGGGATGGGACCGGTGCTAAAGTTGAACAAGCTGGTGGATATGGACCAGCAATCTAGGAATCTGTTCAAAATTCAGGCTTTTAATAGTGATGAATATAAAGTCCTATTTGTGATGACTTATAAAAAATCCATACCTTTCTATTGAGGGCAAAAAGTACTACCAAACTGAGGAAGATGACTACATAGTTGGACCTAAAGGTAGTATTGTGTTTTTAACACAGTGGAATACAAACACATTAATGACTGTTTCTCCAGAAACACCTATTAGTCTATGTCTTGTTGTGCTTTGTTTGTGAAGGCTTTTCATATTATTGTAGTAGTTTCCTTTGTTTTCCCTTCTAATGTAATATTTTCCACACCAAAGAATATATAACACATGTAGTTACAAGGTACAATAGTAAGAGGAGTAGCCATGTCCTGTCATTGAGAACATTGTCAGCACATCCTTCTGTCCATCTTTCCCCTCTCTGAATCTTCTGCCTCTCTCGTAGTAGCTGAATTTTGTGTTATAATTTCCCTGGTTTTTTTTCAGGATAATATTTAGGATATGGTAAAAAGTATAGTAAAAGTCTGTAGGTATATAGTTTCTAAAAACCAAGATTTACCAAGCATTGACATTTTATCCCTTTGATTTTATTGTGTGATCTCTCTCCCTTTCTTTCCTTTCTACATATATATGCGTATATATACATATATACAGAGAGAATAAATGTATATATGAATGAGTATATAGAAAGAATGAATATATATAGAGAATGAATATATGTGTATAGATATAAAAGACAGAATGAATATATATAGTCATTCTTTTCTCAGACTCTTGAGAATAAGTTGCAGATATTATTGCCTTCCTTTACTTGTGTTTCAGTGAAATTTCCTAAGAGTAAGATTTTTTTTTTTTACATAACCACAGTACAGTTTTCAGTGTCAGTAAATTTAACATTGATATATTGCTATTATCTAACTTACCATTCATATCTGAATTTTGTCAGTGCATCCAGTAATATACTTTATAAACATTTGTTTTTTTCTCTCTAGTACAGAATCCAGTATGGGGCCATGTGTTGTATTTGGTTGTCATGTCTCTTTTAATCTTTAATCTGTAACAATTCTTCAACAGCTTTTTTGTCTTTTATGACATTAATGCATTTAAAGAATATAGGGTCCTGCTTTTTTCTTTTTTAAATAGAATGCTCCCCATTTGAGATCTGTCTGATGTTTTCTCATGATTTAGATTCAGATTTCGCATACCTAGCCAGAATACCATATGAGTGATTTCTTTCCCCCAAGTTTCACATCTGGAAATACTCAATATTCATCTGGTCAAGGTGTTGTCTAGTTTCTCCATTTTTAAGTTACTAATTATCCCCTTGCTATTAATGGGCAATCTGTGGGGAGGCCTTTTGAGACCATGAATAAATCCTGCTCCTAATTGTAATTTCTCTTCTTGATTTAGCACCTAGTAATAATTCTTGCTTGAACCATGCTTAATCGTGTTGGTTGCAAGTGGCAGTATACCAGTTCTAGCAGCTCCTCCTTGTTTACTAGTCAGTCTTCAGCATCCTCCTCTATCAACTTTCCCTTCTTCCCATTTCTTTCTTTCTGTTTTAAAATTTTTCTAGTGGTTTATAATTCTGGGTTCTTGTGACAGGTATTATTGTTATTTGAGCGTTTCCTTACTTTTTGGCATAACAAGGTGCTCCAGGATCATTGTGTGCTTTCTCTGTTCATCCCCGGAATCAGTCATTTCTCTAGAAGCTATGATTCTTTTTAGTGAGGAATGGCATTAAAAACCAAGATCTGAGTGCGAGGTTTGCTAGCCCTGTACGTTGATTAAATTGGAGTTTATAAACTAGTTGATGATTGTTTCTTCTTTTTATTCCTTAAGGAAACTTTGGTTATTTATTGAGTTTCTTTCACTTAAGTCAAGATGCTTCTTTCAGAATTAATGATGGTCTAATTCTCTTTGCCTTACTTATAATTCTTTATATATTTATCATAGTATTTCTCATATGAATGCCAGGATTGGCTGCCATGTTGTAGGAAATTCAATAGCTGCTCTTGTGTGGCATGAAATGAGCAGCTATATGGGATTAGTAATGATGTCTGTCACAGGCAGATGAAATAAAGCATTATGATATGGCATTGTTGAAAGGATAAGCATGAAAATATTTTCCAGAAATGAAATATTCATGATAGCAGATCATGTTTCAGAACCTGAGCCGTTTCAAATAATCACTTATTTCTTCTGCATCTTTTATGAAGTACAGGAAACTAGGGAGATATAGGATTGTGCAAAGGCCACACTAGGATATTAATTTTATACCGAATTAAACTTTCAAAGTTCAGCAGCAAAAAGGTTAAGACCTTCTCATTTAAAGTGTTATCTTATTTCTTAAGGTATTTCCTGTTGGTTTTGAGTTCTAACCATTATAGTTTCTGCTGCGATATATATGCAATTTTAATAAAAATAAGTAGTGTGTGTGTGTAATGTTTATAGTTTATATAAAACATTTCATATACCTCCCTAATTTGATCCTACATACCTAACATAATCTTGTAATTACTATTTTATTAATAAAGAAACTGTGACAGAGACACATAATGTAATTTCCCCAAAGTCACAGAGCCATACTCTATACAAGGGGGAATCCCCAAAAACCTAGAATAAATATTTTTGGAGGATGGGCCTTTTATATTATCTTACATACTTCCCCCACTTGGTAAATGTTCTAGGAACCCATTGACATCAGTGAACTAGCTAGAGTTGTTGTGATAGGCTGTCTGTTCCGTTTCAGTGAAGTTTTTTTCTTGAGATTCTTTCAATGCGTTTGTCCATTTCATGAAGGGTGATTTATGAGTGTTCCTTCCCATGCTATACTGAGTATTCAGTAGTTTTTGACCCAAAATGGTATGGCCCCCGTGCCCTACCTTCCCTATATGCCTGATCTCACCCTGAGTGACTTTTTTTTCCCCCCGAGATGAAAAAAGTCCTCAAAGGGAAATTTTTTGCCAATGCAGAGGGGTGACACCAAAAAAACAAAAAAAAACCCGGCAGAAGCACTAAAAAGCATCAAAATCTACTATTTCAAAAACTGTTTTGAGCAGTGGAAAAAGCATCTTGATAGTTGTATTGCATCAGAGAGTAGTTTGAAGGTGTCTGAAGTTCAAACATGAAGTTCAAACATGTAAGAATAAATACACAATTTTAAAATTCTGGTCTTTTTTTATATCCCCCCTTGTATATGTATTTATAAATTGCCTAGTTGCAAAAAAAAGGTATTGAGGTTGATTATCTTTAAAAAGCCAAGATAAAATTAAAACATAAAAATTATCAGATAATATAACACCAAACGCATATGAACAGGGAAGAAACAAATATGCTAATTATAAGAATTAAGAGCTTTTATAGTCCTGTTTTTTAACTTTTAAATTTTTTATTTTAAAGATGTGGGGTACCATTCAGGGTTAAGAATGCAAATTGTCTTTTTTAATAGACATTATTTATTGCAATATTTATTTTTTAATTCTTTAAAATTTTATTTTAGATGGTGATTAAAAATTAAATTTTATTATACTCAATTTTCTTTCATTAATTGCTTTGTGCAATTTAATTTGTTAGTTCCTGGAGATACCTGTCTACCTAGGGAGACAGAAATGTAAAGATACTAATTGAATACAAAATGGTAAGTGCTGTGGGAGTACAAAAAAAAAAAACTTTACCCATTGCATATATGTGAAAACATAGGTGTGTATGTTTGGTGGGGCAGGGAAAAGCTTCTTGGAAAGAAGATGACTGAGTTGGGCCTTGAAGGACAGGTAATAATCAGCTAGGTGATATATAGGGCAAGAGTATTTTAGGAGGGAACAACATTACTGACATTAACAGAAACATAAAACAGCATGGTGTATACAGGGAGAGAAAAGAATTATTATAGGAAGAAATGGGAACTGGTTGTGAGATGAAGCTAAATAGGGGTCAATGATCTTGTCCTCATGAGCTTGTATTTTATTTTGAAATTGGAGACATCTTGAAGACTTTTTTTTTGAGTTGGAGTCTCACTCTGTTGCCCAGGCCGGAGTGCAGTGGCACGCTCATGACCATCCCAGCATCGAACTGATGGGCTCCAGCAATCCTTCCATCTTGATCTTTCAAGTAGCCATAACTACAGGCGCATGCTACCACGCTCTGCTAATATTTTGATTTATTGTAGAGATGAGGTCTTGCCAAGTTGCCTAGGTTGTTCTTGAACTCATGGGCTTAGGTAGTCCTCTCACCTTGGCCTCCCAAAGTACTGGGATTATAGGCTTGAGTCATCACGCCCATCTTCTAAACAGGAGAGTGCCATGATCAGATTTGTTATGTGAATTCTACTCTTGTAGCTGTGGAGAGAATGGATGAAGGGAAGAGAGGCTATAGGTGAATAGGATGGTTAGACTAACACTCCAGAAGTCTAGGATAATGAAGAAGAAATGCACTTCCAAAGTACTTTTTAGTTCATGGCTTACAGTTTTAGGAAATTAACTGGCCAGTGCTAGTAAGCTAGACAAAAATAGAAGCAGAGGTTATTTTAATTCCTCTGATCAGAAAGGAGGAAACATTATTTCTTGAAGAAACAAATATTTTTTACATATGAAATTTTAAAAATTATTTCTCTGATTTTTACGTTGGTCTTTTCACTTTTGTCTGAATAGGAATCACCTGAGAATTTTATTAAAATCAGATTCTGATTTACTAGGTCTGGAGTGGGACCCTAAGGTCTGCATTTCCAGCAAAGTTTCAGATGATACTCTACACTGTTGTTCTGAGGACCATACTTTGAGTAGCAAGGACTTAGAGTTTATTCAGTGTTGTGATGAGTATGGCACCAACAGTAGTTTTATAATAAATACAGAGATGTTTTTCATATGATTGCTTTCCTTGAATGGGCTTTGATTTGCACATACGTGTGTGTATGTGTCTGTGTATGTCTGTGTGTGTGTGTGTGTGTGTGTGTGTGTGTGGTGTGTGTAGAGAGAGAGAGAGAGAGAGAGAGAGAGGGAGAGAGCAAGAAAGCGAGAGATGAGAGAGAGAGAGAATTTAACACATAGTAAAGAGACAGTGTGTCCTTTAGACCTGAAGTCTTCAAAAGCAAGTTTTTCTTTCTTCCCTTTCACAATTACTCTTCTCTCATGTTACAATAAAAGCAGACCTTTTACTCATACCTAATCTTATTTATTTATTTATTAGAAAGCAGCATTTATTGAGAGGGCAGAAAAGCTCCCACAGTGGGAGGGGACCCAAGGGGGTTGCCCCCTAATCATATGGTACATTTCCAGGATGGAAAAATTCCCTTGTCAAGCAGAGGGTCAGTTAGAAATATTAGTATTGGTATTGAAAAAGTGAACTACCTAAATACTAGGTAGCAAATCCTTCTGCAACTCAGTTGGTTTCTAATTCTTTGGTTTCAACAAACTTAAAGGAAAATGTAATTAAAGCTGATAACTTATAAAAGTATCTGATATATGCAAACTGTGATTTTGAAGAGTTAAGTAAAATTGCTATAACAAAACTCCTGTCTCATCTACTTATTTAAGTGAACAAACTTTTTCAGTCCTTTCATGAAGAGAAATTAAAAAATTGATGTGAAAATTTGTCTTATACTGGCAATAAATAGCATTTATTCAGAGACTTATGAACTATTTTAAAAAGGAAAAAAAAATGGCCCTTCTCATTAAGAAAAGCATTTTTTTTTTTTTTTTGAGTTGGAGTCTCACTCTGTCGCCCAGACTGGAGTGCAGTGGCCGCTCCCGGCCACCGCAGCCTTGACTTGCTGGGCTCCGGCGATTCTTCTGCCTCAGCCTTCCAAGTAACTGGAATTACAGGCGCGCGCTATCACGCCCGGCTAATTTTTTTATTTATTGGAGACGAGGTTTCACCAAGTTACCTAGGCTGGTTTTGAATCCCTGGGCTCAAGCAATCCTCTCACCTCGATCTCCCAAAGTGCTGGGATTTTAGATCTGAGCCACCGCGCCTGGTCCTGTTTTAAGATTTTAAGGTAAATATATATATAAGATATATATATCTATAATAGATATAGATACTATATATATATATATAATAGAAGTATGAAAGAGTGATCAATTCAAGGCTTTCAGAAATAAAAATCTGTGTTACATTAGGGTAAAACTCAGTGAGTGGAAATATTGAGGCAAAGAAATAAACCATGTAAATTTTCTAACTCTTGAATAACAAAAATGGATGTTGGTATTTTTTACAAATTACTGTGGAATTTAGATTCCTTTGATACCCTTAAAAGAGCGATATAATAGTTTTATTTAGGAGTGGTAATATTTGTAAAAACTGTAAATTACATCCTTTGCAGCCATTCAAACTTGGATGGATGTTTTTAGATGTCAACTGAAAACATGTTATCATGAAGTTTTAGAAATTCTTTTAAGAGTATGGGAGAAAAAAAAAGAAAGCTACTGTTTTAGAGCTCCTTTCTTATATCCTAACTTTCCTCAACAAGGCTTTTTGCAAGATTTAGAAAAAGAAATTGAGATTATGCCCATTGAGAGCTTATTATTTTGTTAGCAATGAAGAGTAGATGCTTGGTAGAGTATGATAAAGTTGATATTCTGTTATCAAAGATGAATGGCCTCACTGGCTCTCTTAGTTGAACACTTCTTCAGTGAAAGGTAGGAGAATCCCTAGGCCACACCAGCATTTTCCTAAGAAAGAAATCCTTGCATCAATAATGACATTTTAACAAATACATATTTTACAGGGTTTCCAAAGAGAAGACAGATGTAATTTGGGCAAGGAATAATTTTATGGTGGCTTTTATAAATTTCTTGCTCTAACCATACTCAGTTATATTGCAACTGCTACTATAGAATATGTAACTCTGTATAGTGAGTTAGCTAAAAAGTATACTCCCAGATAATTGAATTAGTAAGTCTATGTAATTATATAAATTACTCTCTATAATCCTGGGTAATTAAATGTTGGAGAATGCTTACATTTTTTGATATGCTTACTATTGAGTTTGTTGTAATGGCAGTAGTGAGAATAATAGGGACCAGATGCCCACACAGCTAATAAGTTGTGAAACTGTTATTTAAACTCATGTATTAAATACCATGTTCTTTCTACTACAGCAATTAGACAGACAGTCTAGTATTTTATGCATATAGAAAGCTATCTTGAAATATAGTTTATTATTTATAGAAGAGATCCTGGCAGCATTATAGGATTTTACTAATTTATTTATGATTTTTTAAAACTCTTAGAAATTTCCAGATCTTAAAGAGCATTTGTTTACATGAGTTAGTTTTATCAATATTTAGCATATTAGAAATTAAGATGGAGAAAATTAAAAATATATATATTTATTAATCTATTTAAAAATAAGCACAATAAACTATTATATATTAATATAAATAAGATAGTTTTATGGAAAGTAACTATACTTCCCCAAACAAAAAAACTTAGTGGGAAGAGGGTTAGAGTTTTATATTTTTGAAAATCTTTTTAATGGTTGGCTCAATATAAACAACTGGATTCCCATATTTGCTTTTGTATTCAGTCTGTTGTGTAATGTTATCTGGATTGAAGTGTATGAAGACAGTCTGCCTCACAGACATGTGCTTTGAAAAGGAAGGTGTTATGGACACCCTGTAAGGTTTTTGGAGACCATCAGAGGTCTTTGGAGTACACTATAAGGACACAGTTTTAAAATATTATAACTAGTATTATATTATACTTTAATAATTTATATGTATATAATAAAATGAGAGCACAGTTTCCACATGTGTTATTTTGATGATTGGATTTGATTTTAGCTTTATTTATTGTGAAGAACTTTTTCTAACTTTTGAATGTGTAATTACAATTATGGTAAAATTGTAATCAGAACTTGAAAAGGTTTAAAATATGGAATATACTAGAATATAAGTTTCAACAGGATAGAAATTGTACATAGATGACTTATTTATACAGAAAAGTCAATAGAAAAGAATTTTAAATATATTATTATTAATTTAGTGATTGTAATAGTACCAAATAATTATATACTTTAGGAGAATATTCATTCTATAAATCCTTTGAAAAATCAAGATCCTCAGCCATTTATTCATATTTCTCCATTTTTATCACATTCCCTCCTCCCTCTTTCATATGCTTCCTCCTCTTTAACATTCACTCCATAAATACTTGTTGGACTGTTTATCAGTTAGCTTATATAACAAAGAGATTTAAAAATGTACAATGTTTTAAGTACAATGGAAGTTTATTTCTTGCTATATCCAAGGAACATGTTTCTGCCTGGGGAAGGGCTTGGTCATTGTAGAAGAGACCAGTCAAGGAGCTGCAATTTTTGTAATGTTGAGAGTCTGAAGTACTAGATCACCTTGTCATCTCAGCCATGATTTACATTAGTAAGCTGATACCCTAGCCCTGGCTCTTGACGTCCATGAAGTACAAGTTGCACATAGGATCTATGCTATAGAAAAATCAACTTTCTGTATGACTGATTTTGTAGGTAAAAACAGCAGAGGCAAAAGTAGTCAGCCTCAGTCTTACTGTATTATCTCTGCCTTCCAAAGTCATACCAGTATATCTGCTTGGCAAGAGCTAGATCATGTGCCAAAGTCTAGCTGTCAGGAAATCTAGGAAATACACTTCAGCTTTCTAGTTATCTAGCTTCGCATGCATTCAAGTATACAACAAATTTTTAGAACTTTTAGGAATCGCCACTGATTTCCACAGAAGCTGAACTAGTTTGCACTCCCACCAACAGTGTAGAAGTATTCCCTTTTCGCCACATCCTCTCCAGCATCTGTTATTTTTTGAGTTATTGATGATGACCGTTCTGACTTGAGTTAGGTGGTATCTCAGTGTAGTTTTAATTTGCATCTCCTTGATGACTAATGAGGCTGAACATTTTTTCATATATCTGTTGGCTGCTCTTATGTCTTCTTTTGGGAAGTGTCTATTCATATCTTTAGCCCACTTTGTAATGGGGCTGTTTGTTTTTTCTTTTCAGCACGTTTGAGTTCCTTGTAAATCCTTGATGTTAGGCCTTTGTCAGACATGGGGTTGGCAAATATTTTTTCCCAGTCTGTGGGCTATCTCTCTGCTCTCTTGATGGTTTCTTTGGCTTTGCAGAAGCTTGTCAGTTTAATGAGGTCCCACTTGTCTATAACCCCGCAATCTCCTACTGGGAATATACCCGGGAGAACTCAGGTCACTCTATAAAAAAGATACCTTATGTTTATTGCACATTTATGTTTATTGCAGCATTGTTCACAATAGCAAGAATATGGAACCAACCGCGCTGCCCATCAAAAGAGAACTGGATAAAAAAATGTGGTGCATATACACAATGGACTACTACGCAGCCATAAAGAAAAACAAAATCATGAACTTTGCAGCAATCTGGATGGAATTAGAGCTTATGATACTTAGTGATATCTCACAGAAACAAAGAGCTGAGTATCACATGTTCTCACTCAAAGTGGACTTGAACAACTACCGTATTACTATAAGAAAAGGATTGAAAGTGCTGGGAAACTGCGGGAAAGGGGTTGGGGGAGTGGGGAGGTGGGATTGATAGTAGTCGATATCTGCCTGGGGAAGGAGGGGCAAACCTCATCAATAAGGGTACCTGCACAGTGAATATTTGTATACCTAGCCCTGAATTATACCCCACAATTTAAAATAAAAATTAAAAGAGGAAAAAAAAAAAGCAACAGAAATGGAGTTGTGGAAACTAATCTACACACATTAAAAAAAAAGACTAAAATGAAATACAAGATATATTGATAATGATTATATCTTGTTAATAAATCACAGCACCTTCTCCTTCCTTTACTGTCTTGATTTCTATCCCTTGTTAACCTTTGTCATTATAAAAGACTTTATCTTTCTCCTAGTTCCAAGTATCTCTCCCTTGGTTGCTATAAGAGCATAAGACCAGCAGAACTGGTCATATTGGTCATTTCCGCAGCCATTGGCAGCCTTTACTTTTAGTGTGAATACTAGAAATTTCACCCTTGTGTAGTTATTTTGGGGACTGAGAGATATCTAGTGAATTGAATGAGCCGTTTAGTGAAGTTATACATATGTTAAATATGTCAGTCTAGATCCTTCCTGTTTTGCTGCCTAGTGTGTATGTTTCAGGGTTTCTAACTTCTAATTGAGCTTGGGCATTATTATGATAATGAAAGGGTATATTGTGTTATGACAGGAACCACGACAATCACAAGATGATGTGATTTTTTTTTTCCCTTGGTCAGGTTTGAATTAATCACTTTTCTCTCGTTATACATTACCACTTGCTGAAGATTCTATGTAATATATTATTTGAAAAGATACTTTTATTAATGCTTTGGGGTTGTCTAAGAAACAGGTAGATTAAATAATTTATCCTCAGCTTCTGGTGGTATTCTGGTCTTTGAAGAGCAAGGAATAGAGGGTAGTAAGATAATGCATCTAAAGTTGTGGGATGGATGAGGAAATCTGAAAGAGTAATTCCAGAAAGAAAGCTGAATCCAAACTACTGGGGGTCAGCCAGACTCGGTGGCTCCGCCTGTAATCCCAGCACTTTGGGAGGCTGAGGAGAGTGGATTGCCTGAGGCTGAGGGTTCGAGACCCACTCGGTCAACTTGGTGAGACCTCATCTTTACAATAAATCAAAAATGAGCCAGGCGTGGTAGCAAGCGCCTGTAGGTCCCGCTACTTGGAAAGCTGAGGTGGAAGGATCGCTGAAGCCCTGCAGGTCGATGCTGAGGTGACAGTGAGAGTGCCACTGCACTCCAGCCTGGACAACAGAGTGAGACTCCAACTCAAAAAACAAACAAACAAAAAACAAACTAAAGGGGATCAAAGAGTTCATTCTGGAGAGTGAGGCACTAGAGGGTACAGACAAGCCAAATGATGATGTGCTCTGAATCTGAAAGGTGAGTGGTTGACAGCCCAGCAGAGAGACTGGGTTTTTACGTCTGAGCGAGGGAGTCAAAAGGGTCCAGATAACCCTTGGCTGAAACTCGGGTCTTCGTGGGTTGCAGAAATCAGAGTTATGGGGGGTATGGCAGGTGCGGTGTAGGAGTGATTAAAAGAATAGTTTCAAGGGCTAGTGCCTTTGGTTTACCTTCAATTTCCTTGCTCATGGGAAGATGGATATGTCCCAGTTGGTTAAAGGTACCAGATATAAATGGACAATAGCATTTACACAATTTTTTTCAATAATTCCCTCATAATGACTCATGTTGTTTAAGGCTAAGAGAGTATTTTTTCAATACATTGCTTGTCTTGTGAAAATTAGTTTGAGAGATTTAATTACATTAATCTGTTTAATAAAAATATTTAGACATAATAGCTAGCGCTCATGAATGTTTCCAGTAATATAAATGAAAAACCAAGTGCAACATTCAGACAAAAGAAGTTAATTCAGCTGACACTGTTCTGAGTTGTAAAAGGACAGACCAGCATCTGAAAGGTTTTTAATGTGGCAATTAAATATGGTTAGAGGGCTATGTAAATTAGCATGTTTTAAACTGCATTTATGGTCATCTTAATCTGATATGGCTGACTTAATTTCATAGTCATTTGAGGATAGTTAATTCTACTTTATAGTTGCTTACTAGGAAATTATGCCTCACGCTGTGTGGTGAGGTTTTGTAAATGAATTTAAAGAAAATTGTTTTTGTTGGAAAAAAAAATTCATTGTTTAAGACCATTTAAAATTATTGCCTCTAAGGGATTGTTGCTGCATGGTATTTTAAAAAAAGGTCTTAAGTAAGTGTATTTTATATTTTGACAGTTTGAATAAAACAACACAAATGTGTCGATTTAACCAAAAAATGTTAACTAGCACAATGGGCTAGTGTATGTCCACGTCTCCTTCTTGAAATGGTTAGTGATTAATCCCATGGCAAGAGTGAATTAGCAGTTTATGAAGTACTGTACCAGTTTATTATAATCTTCTCATTTGTACATATATGCTTTTTGAATCTGCCAAGTAGGTATTTGTAATTCTTTCTCTTTTTCTTCTTTTTTTTTTTTTTTTAACTAGGAATTTTATTTCAGGCAATCGAGAAAGTTAACAAATTGTTTCATAAATAGCATTAATTATGTGTGCTTTCTCCTGAAAAATTTCAATTTTACACTTAAAATTGGACATTTGGGATTTCATACTGAATAAAGCATTATAGTCATCCCTCAGTATCTGTGAGGGATTGGTCCAGGACCTTCCTCAGATATCTAAGTCTGAGGACGCTCAAGTCCCTGATGTAACATAGTATAGTATTTGCATATAACCTATACATATCCATATACTTTAAATCATCTCTAGGTTACTTATAATACATTGTACAATGTAAATGCTTTGTAAATAGTTATTATGCCATATTGTTTGGAGAATGGTGACAAGAAAAAAAAGTCCATACATGTCAGTACAGATGCAAATTTTTTCCTCCAAATATTTTCTTTTTTTTTTTTTTTTTTTTTTGAGTTGGAGTCTCACTCTGTCGCCCAGACTGGAGTGCAGTGGCCGCTTCCGGCCACCGCAGCCTCGACCTGCTGGGCTCCGGCGATCCTTCCGCCTCAGCCTTCCAAGTAGCCGGAATTACAGGCATGCACTACCACGCCCGGCTGATTTTTTGATTTATTGTAGAGATGAGGTCTCGCGGCCCAGGTGGGTCTCGAACCCGCGGGCTCAGGCAATCCACTCACCTCAGCCTCCCAAAGGCGCGGGATTACAGGCTGAGCCACCGAGCCCAGCTCCCTCCAAATATTTTCAATCCATGGTTGGTTGAATCCATGGATGAGGATCCCATGGGCATAGAGTACTGACTATATTTCAATGTGTTGAGTCAAATTTACCACTCTAAAAAGGAAACTGAGTTTATTAACTTTATAGTTGATTATATTTTATCCAATATTTAGTGTATATTTGGTGAATTTGTATATGTTTATCTGTTTTCCTAATTTTTCAGATTCTGCCTATGTGGAAACCTCATGTGGCATGCATACTATGCTTTGGAGTTTGTTTTTTCGATAATGATATGCTTATGCATGCAAATATTTTTATAATCATTAAGAGTTTCTAACAGAATTGGGCTTTCTATTTTCAGATACATGTCACTAAAGACCTTAAACAGCTTAAATTAAACATTTGAAATATGAAGCAAAGTTAAAATACACTACATTGTCTGTACATTCTCCTTAATTAAAAAAAACTTCAAATATGTTTGAATCATTCCTCAGAAAAAGAGTGGAAAATAGATTACATTTGATATAGAAGTGTAATGTAAAGATTACTATGGACAATATTTCTGTACATCTTATGAGAACAACTGAAGAAAAGTAAAAAATGTTGGGAAAACCAAATTACTGATTAGAAAGGTGTATACAGGTTATATAAATTAAGTGATAATGCTCAATATTACAGTTTATATTGAAAAAGTTTTGAAGAAGAATAGCGCTTTGTATTTATACAGTCTGGTTAAATATTCATAATTTATGAATTATTCATTTTCATAATTTATGTAAATATCAAACTGATTTCATGCATTAACATTATCATATATTATATATTTAAAGTTTAAAAATTCATTTCATTTGGCATTTAAAAAATGCCATGTACAAAATATGGTAATTGTTAAAATTGTTAAGAAGAAACCTTTTGGCTGCATGTGGTAAATCATGCCTGTAATCCCAGTTGCTTTGGGATGCCAAGGCAGGAGGATTGCTTGAGCCCAGGAATTCAAGACCAGTCTAGGCAACATAGCAAGACCTAGTCTCTACAAAAAATACAAAATTTACTTGGGTGTGGTGGACTACACATCTGTAGTCCCAGTTACTTAGGAGGTTCAGGCAAAAGTATCTTGACCCCAGGAAGTTAAGGCAACAGAGTGACACATCTGACTCCAAAGCAAAATGGAAGGAAGGAAGGGGAAGGGGAAGGGGAAGGAAGAAGGAAAGAAAGAAAACCTTTAATTTCACCTTTTAGAGGTAAGCATGGTTATTTATATTAAATAAAAACTACCTAGTTTAGAGTAATATATTACATTCATTGGACCTTCTTAAAATGTTTATCACTGATGCTGGTGAGAAAAACTATATTCATTAGCATATTTCCTCAAGTAGTTTTCTTTTAGATCCTTCACTTTCTTTTATTCTCTCATATTTTGTTGTAGTACCTAATACAGCTGTGTTTATTCTGTTGAGACTGAGTTTCCATATGAAACACATCTTCATTTTCCAGAACCACTTTTATTTCCTTTGGTAAGGACATTATAGTTTTCCTCATGTAAACTTTGCACATTCATTCTTAGATTTATTTATACTATTCCACATTTTTTATTGCTTTTGTTCAAAAAATCATTTTCCTAAAAAGTTTTGCAATTGGTTATTTCTGTATATAAGAAAGCCATTAAGTTGATCTTAATTTTGACCACATTCTGAATGTTCTTATTTATCTTTTTCAGCTAATTATCTCTGTCTTTCTAGGTAGTCATATTATCTAAAATAACAATTTTTTTTTCTTTTAAAACCCCATAAGGCTCATTTTTCCCCCCTTATTTACTAGACCCTCTATTCCCTCTTGACTCTCATGGAAAGTCCTTTTGACTTTCATAAAACTCTTACTAGCATTTATCATTTAATATAATATATGCCTTAGGCTGCTCATATGGAATTAAAGAAGTTTTTTCCCCCTTGATTACCAGTTGCTTAAGAGGTTTTTGTTGATGGTTGCTGTTTATCTTAACATGCAGTGAAGTATACTGATTACCCTCCACTGATACCACGAGGCTGCTGTGTGAGCTTCCCTTACCACATAATCCTCACATTAGGGAGAAGAAAGATGAGTCATGAATTCTTGAATTGAGCATATGCAGAAATTACCGAGAAAACCCAGAATGATGTATGTTTATCTAGAAATGACTGGATTATATTTTTTGATATTAAGTGCAACAGGAACTTGAGAGAGATGATAAATTCCATTGTAGAAAACAATAATTTTGCCGGGCTTGGTGGCTCAGCCTGTAATCCCAGCACTTTGGAAGGCCAAGGTGAGCGGATTGCCTGAGCCCGCGGGTTTGAGACCTGCCTGGGCAACTTGACGAGACCTCATCTCTACAATAAATCAAAAAAATCAGCCGGGCGTGGTAGCACATGCCTATAATTCCGGCTACTCGGAAGGCTGAGGTGGAAGGATCGCCGGAGCCCAGCAGGTCGAGGCTGCGGTGGCTGGGAGCGGCCACTGCACTCCAGTCTGGGCGACAGAGTGAGACTCCAACTCAAAAAAAAAAAAAAAAAAAAAGAAAAAAAGCAAACAATAATTTTATGTTTTCATAATTGAATTTGTAGTGTATGAAACCTGCAACATCAATAATAACTTTGTTGATTTTTTTTTTTTAAACTTTAAAATTTTGTTTTAAATATGTGGGGTACAATTCAGGGTTGGGTATACAAATGTTCATTATGCAGGAACCCTTGTTGATGAGGTGTGCCCTCTTTTCCCCAGGCAGAGTTCCACTACTGCCAATCTCAACCCCTCGCCCTCCTGTAGTTTCCTGCTACTGCCAATTCTTTTCTTATAGTATTATGATAGTTGTTCAAAGTTTGCATGTGAGAACATGTGATACTCAGTGAGAGAGAAGAGTGAGAATATGTGATACTCAGTTCCTTGTTTCTGTGATACATCACTCAGTATTATAGGCTCTAAGTCCATCCCGGTTGCTGTGAAGTTCATGATTTTTTTCTTCTTTATGGCTGCATAATATTCCATCATGTATATGTACCAATTTTTTTAAAATCCAGTCCTCTTTTGGTGGGCAGCACAATTGGTTCCATGTTCTTGCAATTGTGAACAATGCTGCGATAAACATACATGTGCAGGTATCTTTTTTTAAAGAGTGATTTGAGTTCTTCTGGGTATATTCCCAGTAGGGGAGTTTTGGGGTTGTATGGAAGGTCAATTTTTAGATCTTTTAGAAATCGCCACACGGTTTTCCAGAGAGGCTGTACTAGTTTACACTCCTACCAACAGTGTAGAAGTGTTCCCTTTTGGCCACATCCTCTCCAGCATCTGTTGTTTTTTGAGTTATTGATGATGACCATCCTGACTGGAGTTAGGTGTTATCTCAGTATAGTTTTAATTTGCATTTCTTTGATGACCAGTGAGGCTGAACAGTTTTTCATGTAACTGTTGACTGCTCGTATGTCTTCTTTTGAGAACTGTTTATTCATATCTTCCTCCCATTTTGTAATGGGATTGTTTGTTTTTTCTTTTCAGCACATTTGGGTTCCTTATAGATCCTGGATATTAGGACTTTGTCAGACATACAGTTGGCAAATAGTGTTTCCCAGTATGTGGGCTGTCTCCCTGCTCTCTTAATGGTTTCTTTGGCTTTGCAGAAGCTTCTCAGTTTGGTGAGGTCCCACTTGTCTATCTTATCTCTTATGGCCTGGGTACTTAGGGTTTTGATCAGGAATTGGTTGCCAGTTCCAATTTCCATGAGGGTGTCTCCTGCAGTTTCTAAGGTTCTTACAGTTTCAGATTTTACGTTTTAGGTCTTTGATCCATTTAGAGTTGATTTTTGTGTAAGGTGATAGGTAAGGGTCTTGTTTTAATCTTCTGCATGTGGTAAGGCCAGTTTTCCCAGCATCATTTACTGAGTAGGTTCTCCTCTCCCAAGTCATTAGTGGTAGAGGCTTTCTCAAAAATGAGTTGGTTGAGAAATTGAGGTTTTGCTTCTGGAATCTCTATCCTGTTCTATTGGTCTATATGCCTGTTCTTATACCAATACCAGGCTGTTTTGATTATTGTAGCTTTATAATAAATTTTAAAGTCTGGAAGTATGATGCTTCCTGCTTTGTATTTTTTTTTTTTTTGCTGAGGATTACTTTGGTGACTCATGGTCGTTTATGTTTCCTTATGAATTCCTGTATTGTCATTTCCAGGTCTGAGAAGAATGCTGCTATTAATTTAATGGGTATTGCGTTAAATCTGTAGATTGCCTTGGGTAGGATGAACATCTTAACAATCTTGATTCTTCCAATCCATGAGCATGGAACATTTTTCCATTTGTTTGTGTCATCTTTAATTTCTTTGAGCAGTGTTTTGTAGTTTTCATTGTAAAGGTCTTTCATGTCTCTGGTTAGGAAGATACCAAGGTATTTGTGTTTTTTTTTTTTCTGGCTATTGTGAATGGAATTGTGCTTTTTTACTTGGGTTTCTGTTTGTTTATTGTTGGTGTATAGAAATGTGACTGTCTTTTGCACATTTATTTTATACCCTGAGAGTTTGCCAAAGTCCTTTATCAGTGCAAGGATGTTTTTGATAGATTCTCTAGTGTTTTTGAGGTATAGCGTCATGTCGTCTGCAAAGAGGGATAACTTGACTTTCTTTTTTCCTATTTAGGTATGCCTATCTCCCTCTCTTGTATGATTGCTCTAGCTCAGACTTGCAAAACTATTTTGAAAAGGAGACGTGAGAGTGGGCATCCTTGTCTTGTTCCGGTTTTCATGGGAAATGATTCCAATATCTGTTTAGCAGCGTGCGGGCTGTGGGTTTCTCGTAGATGATTCTTTCTATTTTAAGGTATGTTCCATCTATGCCTAGATGTTTGAGGGTCTTTATCAAGATGGGGTGCTGGATTTTATCAAAAACTTTTTCTGCATCTAATGATGTCATCGTGTGGTTTTTGTTTTTACGTCTGTTGATGTGTTTTATTATGTTTATAGTCTTATGAATGTTGAACTAACCCTGCATCCTGGGGATGAAACTTACCTGGCCGTGGTAGATGATTCTTGAGATGTGTTGTTGAATCTGGTTTGCTAGGATCTTGCTGAGAATTTTAGCATCTGTATTCATCAAGTATATAGTAGTTCTCTTTCTTTGTTGGATCTTTACCTGGTTTGGGTATCAATGTGATATTAACTTTGCAAAATGATTTGGGGAGAGTTCCATCTTTCTCAATTGCCTGGAATACTTTCTGTAGGTTTGGTATCAATTCCTCCTTGTATGTTTTGTAGGATTCTGTTGGAAAGCCATCTGGTTCAGGGCTTTTTTTTGGTAGGTAGTTTTCCTATGACATAATCAATTTCCTGGAATGTTATTGATCTATTTAGGGTCTTGATTTCTTCTAGTTTCAATTTGGGGAGGTTGTGTGATATCAGAAAGTCCTCCATTTATTTTAGATTTTCAAGTTTGTTTCCACATAAGTGTACATAGTAGTCTCTGATAATCTTTTGTATTTCTTCGGGGTCACTTGTGGCTTGATCTTTTGCATTTCTGATTGTGTTTATTTGAGTGTTTTCTTGGTCAGTCTAGCTAGTGGACCATAAATCTTGTTTATCCTTTCAAAGAACCAGCTTTTTGTTTCATGAATTTTTTTGTATTATCTTTTTGTCTTCTACATCCTTTTATTTTGGTGATCTGGATTTTTTTGCTGAAGTTAAAGTTTTGGTGGTGTTGCTTTTCCAGCTCCCCTAGGTGATTTGTTAGGTTGTTAACTTGTGATCTTTCTGTTTTCTTCTTGTGTGTTTGTAGTGATATGAATTCCCCTCTTAGTATTGTTTTCATGTCATCCCAGAGGTTTTGGTAAGATGTTTCTTCATTTTCGTTTGTTTCCAGGTATTTTTTTTTTTTGTAAAGAAACGAGGCTTATTGGTTCATGGTTCTACATGGTGCTGTCCTCTGTTTGGCTTCTAGTAAAGCCTCAGGAAGATTTTACTCATGAGTGGAATGCAAGGAGAGGTGGCGTGTCACATGGCAAGAACAGGAGGGGGAAGGGGCCTTGCGGGGGTGGGGGAAGAGGTGTGCCAGACTCTATTAAACAACCAAAGAATGGAGTGAGAACTTGCTCATTACCACAAGGAGGGCACCAAGCTATTCATGAGGGTTCTGCTCCCACGACCCAAACACTTTCTACTAAACCCAACCTCCGAAACTGGGGATCACATTTCTTTTTTTTTTATCAGTATTTTTTATTATGGTTTTGTGGGGTACAGTTAAGAGTTAGGTGTACAATTACGTTTCATTCAGGCACCCTGTTGATAAGAGGTGTTTCCCCATCCCCAAACAGATATTTGCTACTGTTAATCCCATCCCCCGCCACCCCCATAGTTTCCCAGTACCGTCAGTCATTTTCTTATAGTATTACATTGGATGTTCAAGGTCCATTATATGAGTGAGAACATGTGATACTCGGATCTTTGTTTCTGTGAGAGGTCACTCAGTATTATAGACTCTAGTTCCATCCAGGTTGCTGCGAAATTCATGATTTTGTTCTTTTCTGTGGCTGCATAGTATTCCATCGTGTATATGTATCACATTTTTTTAATCCAGTCCTCTTTTGATGGGCAGCATGGTTGTTTCCAGGTTCTTGCTATTGTGAACAATGCTGCGATAAACATACGTGTGCAGGTATCTTTTGTATAGAGTGATTTGAGTTCTTCAGGGTATATTCCCAGTAGGGGGATTGCGGGGTCATATGGGAGGTTGATATTTAGAGCTTTTAGGAATCACCACACTGCTTTCCACAGAGGTTGCACTAGTTTACACTCCTACCAACAGTGTAGAAGTGTTCCCTTTTCTCCACACCCTCTCCAGCAGCTGTTATTTTTTGAGTTGTTGATAATTGCCATTCTGACTGGAGTTAGGTGGTATCTCAGTGTGGTTTTGATTTGCATCTCCCTGATGATTAGTGAGGTTGAAAATTTCTTAAGTGTTTGTTGGCTTAAGTGTTTGTTGGCTGCTCGGATGTCCTCTTTTGTTAAGTGTCTGTTCATATCTTTTGCCCATCTTATAATGGGGTTGTTTTTTTTTTTTTTTTTTCAGCACGTTTGAGTTCCTTATAGATCCAGGATGTTAAGCCTTTGTCAGACCTGGTGTTGGCAAATACTTTTTCCCAGTCTGTAGGCTGTCTCCCTGCTCTCTTGATGGTTTCTTTGGCCTTGCAGAAGCTTGTCAGTTTAATAAGGTCCCACTTGTCTATCTTCTCTCTTATGGCCTGTGGGTTTCGGGTTTTGTTCAGGAATTGGATGCCAGTTACGATTTCCATGAGGGTATTTCCTTCATTTTCTAAGGTTCTTATGGTTTGAGGTTTTACATTTAGGTCTCTGATCCATTTGGAGTTAACCTTTGTGCATGGGGATAGATAGGGGTTCTGTTTCAATCTTCTGCATGTGGTCAGCCAGTTTTCCCAGCACTATTTACTGAATAGGTTCTCCTCTCCCCAGTGGTCCAGGTATCTTTTAATCTCTGCTTTGATCTCCATGTTGATCCAGGAGTTGCTTTGCATCATGCTGTTTAGTGTTCATGACTTTGTGGGTTTTGGGGGAACTTTTTTGGTGTTGATATTTATTTTTATTCCACTGTGGTCTGAATAGGTGCATGGTGGGATTTCAATATTGTGAAATTTGTTTATGCTTGATTCATGGCTGAGGATGTGGTCAATCTTAGAGTACGTTCCATGTGGTGATGAGTAGAATGTATATTCTGTGATTGTTGCATATTCTGTAGGTATCAATTAAGTTCATTTGGTCAAGCATCACATTGAGATTCCGAATCTTATTGTTGATTTTTTTGTCTTGATGATCTGTCTAGGTTTGTGTGTGGGTATTTAAGTCCCCAGCTATGATAGTGTTAGCATCAAAATCTTTTTTTAGTTTGCCTAGAAGTTTCTTTATGAAAGTTGGTGCTTCTATGTTGGGTGTATATATATTTAGGATGAATATTTCTTGTCGATGGATTGAGCCTTTTATCATTATGTAGTGACCTTCTGTATCTTTTTAAATTTTTGATAGCTTAAAGAGTATTTTGTCTGATATTAAGATTGTGATTCCTGCTTTCGTGTTCCATTCTTCTGAAATTTTGTTTCCCATACTCTTACTTTGACTCTGTGAGTGTCTTTTCTGGTGAGACGAGTCTCTTAGAGACAATATGTTATCGCCTCATGATATTTTATCCATTTTGTCATTCTGTGTTTTTCCAGTGGTGCATTTAGTCCATTCACATTCAGGCTAATTATTGAAATGTGAGAGTTTATCTTGGTTATGGGGTTCTCATAGAATTTGTTGTTGTTCCTGTTTGTTTGTTGTCTTTCTTTTGGTTTTTGGGTTGATTCATGTGTGTTTTCAATCTTTTTCCTGCATTCTTGTGAAGGGTATTGTCATTCTTTTTTTCCTTTCTTGTATGTTTAATACTTTCTTATGTGTTTTTTGTAGAGCTGGTCTAGAGGCAGTATAAGCTCTTAGAGATTAAATGTCTGGGAAAGATTTTAATTCTCCATCACTGATGAAGCTTAGCTTAGTTGGGTAGATAATTCTTGGTTGATATTGTTTATCTTTGAGAACTTTGAATATTGGGTTCCAAGCTCTCCTAGCCTGAAATGTTTCTGTAGATAAGTCTGCTGCTATTGTAGTTGGTATTCCCTGGTAGGTAGTCTGACTTTTTTCTCTTGCTACATTTAGGATTCTTTTCTTTTTTTTACCTACTTTATGTAGGGAAATTACTATGTATCTAGGGGTTGGTCTACTCATTTGTCATCTTGCAGGGGTTGTCTGAATCACTTGTGTTTGAATGGTCACGTCACTGATGAGATTTTCTTGGATAATTTCATGGAATTTTTCTTGGATAATTTCATGGAATGTTTGTTCCATGGTGGTTTCTGTCTCTATTTCTGACTCTGGAAGTTCAATTAATCTTAGGTTTGGCCTCTTGAAATAATCACTCATCTCTTGACGGTTTTGCTCTGTCTTTTTAAGCTTCTTTTCTATGTTTTTACAGTTTGGATTAGTTCCATATTTTGCTCCTCAATCTCTGAGGTTCTTTCTTCTGCTTGGCTAATTCTGCTTTCAGTGCTTATCAGTTTGTTATTTATTTCATTATCTATGTTTTTTATTGTTGTTATTTCAGTTAACAACTCCTTCATTCTTTCCTTGATTCTATTTATTCTCTCTATTAATGTCCTGATATCTGGGTTTGTGATTTGAGACCAGTCATTCTGTGGGCTCTTTGTTGGGAGCCGGCCATGGAGGCCCACTGAGCGTTAGGGATCAGGAAGGGCTGTTGACCCCGAGACCACTAGGATGTGTTCGGGGTTATTGACCCCATTTCCTCCCCCTTTCTACTCAGCACTAACCAGATTAAGCTCCTGTGAGCTCAAAACATAAAAACTCTGAGACCGGGATGAACACAAGCTAACTTTGGAAGCTCATTGCTCCCATTCTTCCGCAAACTGCAGTTTTGGCTTCCACACAACTTATAATTCAAACCTGTGTCACATCTAAGAGCCTTAGTATTGGTCACAGGCTTCTGGGTCATGATCTTAGGATTTATTGAAGGTGTAAATTGTAGAATATAGTTTTAGAAGACAGCCATTTTGTTGAAAGAATGTAGCTGGGTTACTTGCAGGTAGCCCACTGTGAACTTTGGACTGGGCCACATTCCAAACATTCTGGGATGGGCCACTTTCGTTTGTAAAGTCAATACTTAAGCTTCTATAGAATTGCTTAACTTGGCATAAATCAATTAGCTTAGGATGAAAAAGGTTTATAGAATATGTCAGTCACAGATTAGGTTATCCTTTGTTATGAGATTTTAAGATTATCATATGAAAAGGGTTTAAAGGCAATCATTGATTAAGTTTTCACAGATTAAGGTTTCTGGTGGGAGGGGGATGCCCCTCCCACATCTGACTTTGTGTATAAAAGACCCATTGTAATTCCTAATAACACACACACCGCTTCTTCACTAGACCGGAGTCCAGTCTTTTTCTTTCTCTCTCTCTCTCTCTTTCTTCTTCCCCCCAATCACTGATGCCGTCTCCACCTTTGGGGTACCCAGAACCTGGCTGGAGCTGGTCTCTGGCAGCTGTTCATTGTTTGGATTCCGCAGTCTGTATTCTCAGTGGCTGACCTCTCAGGTGTCTGTGCGGGACCCATATTCTTACTTTGGTTTTTCTTCATTTGTGTAGCTTTTCCTCCCTCCTTTTCTTTTTTAAACCTCTTTAATTCTGTTGTTCAGGGATGAGGGGGAAGCTTTTACTTCTGTTTGCTCATCTCCTATTCTTCCTTATGTGGATCCTCTGGCTTTGTTCAATTCTGGAGCTGGACTATGGGTAGGGGGCTTTACTTTCTTCAGTTCTGAGATTTAATTGAAGTGGGAGCTGTGATTTAGAAAGTATCTACAGATCCCAGTATCTGCTGACAGGTATGTGTGCACCTGGTACCTACTTCTCACTGCTTTACAATCTGCTCATGCAGTGGGGGTATAGGTTTGCTCCTAAAAGCAAAATGAGGTAAGAAAGAAGAATAGAATGGAAAATGGAAGGAGGGGGATGAGAGGAAGGTGAAGAGAGAATAAGAGGGAGAATAGACAGGCGTACCAACTAAAAAAATGAAAAGAGACACACAAAGTAAGAAAACTAAAACATGCAGACAGTCATAAAAACACACAAACTGACAGAGACCCTCCCATTGATGTATTCTCCCTCAAAAATACCCATACACAGTCTAAAAAAAAGCAATAATATAACAGAAACAAAGCAAGTATGAAGACATATCAAAAACAGAAAGAAAGAGTGAGAAAAAGAAAAAACTGAAACAAAAAAACAAACAAAAAAAGCAAAACAAACAGACAAACAAAAAAACAAAACTCGCTCTAAGATGATTCCTTTAAGTTCAACTTCCTTTCAGTTCTAATCTCTAGCCCCTCCCCTCTGCTTTCAGTGCAGGCTTATAGGGTTGCTCTCAGCATGGGTCAGATGCCCCAGGCCTACTGTGGGAGGGGTATGGATCAGATCTGGACTCACCCAACTTGCTGCCTGTCAAGTCTCTTGCTCAGATCTGTTGAGTCTGTGTCTGATCCATAGTGAGGGAGGGGTGTCTGTCTCTCCAAGTTTGTTGAGATTACCTCTAAGTCTCAAGTTGGAGGCTGGGTGGAGATGGGTAGGGCAATGCAGGTCTCTGCCTTGTTTGGGAACTGAGAAAATGGCTCTGGCTGGAGTTTCCTCACCCCTCACCGGTGGTGTGTCTTCTCTCCAGCTCTCCCCGACTGCTCTCTCCATAGATCCCAAGCTCCAGCCACTTTGCTGTCACAGGTGATGGTTAGGGCCAGGCTTCAGGTGATGAGGATCAGCTGAATTCAGCAGACTTTTCTCAGGAATATCCCGAGAGCAGCAGATGGTCCTGTGGGCCCTCCAGGGCTCCATTCTCAGGGTAGTGGGGGGGGTTTGCAGTCACCTCTAGAGGAGAGCCCTGGATGCATGCACCCGAGTCTCCGCTCAGACTGTCTTTCACTCACGCACCGGCACATGCCCGCTCACCTCAATAATATATTTGGAACTAAAGTTTCTCTAAGTGTGGTTGTCAGAATGCTTGGGGAACCCAGAGATCCTTTCAGCAAGTCTGTGAGGGCAAAGCTATTTGCATAATAGTACTAAGAATTTATTTGTCTTTTTTCACTCTTGTTTTCTCATGAGTTTATGGTGTAATTTTTCAGAGACTATATGGCATGTGACATCGCATCAAATTATTTCAGAAGTAGACATGAGAATTCATTTGTTTCTATTAAGGCAGACATTAAAGATACTGCAAAAATGTAAAACAGTGCCACTTTTTTCACTCCTCTTGAGGATTATGTATTTTAAATTATTTTAGATACGTTATTTATTTATTTTAGATAAAAATGTTATTTATGTTAAAATAATGGGTTTATTATTGTTATTTTAAGATTAATTAATAAATGTGTTTTTTCGTTTTAAAAATTTTTTTAATTTTAAAGATGTAGGGTACAATTCAGGGTTAGGTATCCAAATGTTTATTTTGCAGGTACCTTTGTGGATGAGGTTATTGCCTCCCCCAGCAGTTTCTTGGAGTATTCAATAATGTTTTTTTAAATGTCAAGAGTTCCTACATCCAGAAAATTTGAAAACCATTGGCTATACCTGAGGCAACATTTGCATTGGAGTTTGGAATATAAATATTGTGGAGGAGGTTTCTCCAACCTTTGGACTTCACTGGGCCACATCGAGTAAAGAGGAATTGTCTTGGGCCACACATAAATTATATAATATAGTTACAGTATATACATAATGACTTCCTTTATTGTTTTAATTTTTTTACTATAAAGTTTAAAAAAATGAGAACAGTATAAAACTAGTGGAAAATTTGTCCTTGTTTTTATAAGATTAATGTGTCAATGTCTGTTTTGGTGAAAGTGGTTGCAATTCTTAGTGTGTTTTCAAGGTGCTCATCAGGAATGTTCTTTCAAATTTTTCTCTTTTTGTGTTTCATCATTGAAAATAGCTGCTCACAAACGTATGTTGCCAAAAACTGATGTTGTGTATTAGGTGTGATTGTGAACTTCAAAAATGGAACTACACATGGGGTTACGAAGAAAGTAAATGCTAAAAAATACATGATTTTGTGGGACCATTACTAGTTGTCCTGGGGTGCATGCGGCCCATGGCTGTGGATTAGACATGCCTGTTGTAGATAATGGAATCAGACTGGTAGCTGAGTAATATTGAGTATGTTTTTCAATTTTTTTCTGAGTCTCACTTTCCTTATTTATAATTATAATTGAACTAATAATGTTTATAAGAATTTATGAGGAGTTGAGTTAATATATGTACACATCCCACTTAATGTACTATTTATACTAAGTACTCAACACTTGGTGAATAGATAGATGATGAGATAGGTAGATTTTTAATTTTATCCAGATATCACTGGTGACATCTGTGTGAAAATAACCTAATAGCTTTTTCTCTGCTTATTTTGTCTTTGTAAAGTCATTTAAGACTCTGAAAAAGATTGAGAAGGTTATTAGTTTCCTTTTTCAAGCTAACTGAACAGATTTATAGATACTGGTATATGAAACCTGTCTTTCCTTCACATTTTGTTGTTGTTGTTGTTGAGTCAGGGTTTTACTCTGTTGCCCAGAATGGAGTGCTATGGCACAATCACGGCCCACTGTAGCCTAGACCTCCTGGACTCAAGAAACTCTGCCTCAGCCTCCCAAGTATCTGGGACTATAGGCACATGCCACCATGCCTGGCTAATCTTTTGATTTTATTTGTAGACATTTGTTGTCTTAATGGGAAACATACTGATATAAAATGCCACTTTAAAAATAGTAGAAAAAGGAAATTTTCTCTAAGTACCGTTCTATTGACATAAAACTGATATTTAAATAGATGAACATCCTTTTACTGAGAAGTTGTTGCCCAATCAGATTCAGTTGTATTTTAATAAATCAAATAGGAAATATTGAGGTACTATGTAGCTGTTGTCTTGAAATATACAGATTGAAAAAAATCTAAAGTACTATATATTGGATATATGGTACAACATTTAGGAAATTGAGATGGACAATGTGTCTGCATTTATTTATTTCAAATACTTGGCTTGAATTTTGACACAATGATCATGTATTCAGTTAACAGTAAAGAACAATGAGTGCTTTTTTTATTTTTGCAGTCTCATATTACAATAGCCATTCATTTAACAATTTTTATCTGTAGCACTCATTTGAAATTTGCATGTGTCAAAAAAATAAGATTTTATCAAGAATGAAAAAACTTGATAAAACAATGCTGGTGATGAATTGCTCCTGTTGCTGGTTTTCATCTCATATTGGGAGTTACCTACAGTGCAGCGTAAGTAAAAAAGATGCTACCTTTATTTCATTCATTTTGATTTAATGGGTTGGTGTAGAATACAAGACATTATTTTTCCCAGTGTACATGCAATAGTGAATTGAGCAAACATTGTATAGCTTTTTAGTTTTACATAAAAATCAATACTAGCCTGTTTTAAAAAATCTTAAGATTATTATTTTTTCATTAATTTGTGCTGTACTTTTATCTCTTACAATGTAATAGTTGGCCATCTAACCCAATATTATTAAATAGAGTGACTGAAAAAGTATAATCTGTTTTTCATCTAATTCATCTTCATCATGATACAATACTCATCATCTTGGTCTAAGTAAATGAAAACACTTTGAGGAAATTATGGTAGCATGGTCTTAAACACAATTACTAGATCAAAAGACTGAGAGGTAAAGGTCCTCATGGTGACTGTGACCAAATTATTAAATGTTATGGCTTACTTACTTTAAATAGGAATGTATCTTTTAAAATTTTTTTATTTTAATTTTTAATGGGGGGTACAGTTTTGGTCTGGTCTTTTAAATGTACCCACCACCCCATCTGTGCACATTGGACTGGATAGGTGAGTTTTTTTTTTGTCCCTCCACACTTCCCCTGCTCTTCCTTTTGAGTCTCCAGTGTCCATTAAACCATTTTATATGTCTTTACACATATTACAGATTATTTTTAGAAAGGATATTAGAGTCTATATACTGTAAAATACCCTGTAGAAAGGAAGTGAAAGAGTCAATATTCTATGGTGAGGTCAAACTGAAATTTCCTTCTAATCGATAAGCCACTGCAGATAAAACCTGCGATTGTGGCTATGATTATTTATAGAGAATGATCATATAAAATTCAGATAATTAGGCCAGGTGCAGTGGTTGAAGCCTGTAATCCAGCACTTTGTGAAGCTGAAGCGAGGATCGCTTGAGCTCAAAGTTCAAGACCAGCCTGAACAACATAGTGAGATCTCATCTCTACAAAAAATTTTAGTCAGGTGTGGGGGTTGTGCCTCTACTCCTAGCTATTTGGTACACTGAGTAGGGTGAATTTCTTCAGCCCAGGAGGTCAGGCTGTGGTAAGCATGGGCAACAGAGTGAGACCCTGACTCAAATAAATAAAATTCAGATAACTTATATACTTATAGACCCTTCTATTTGAGGAAGAAATATTGTACCATTACAAATGTATTGAACACCTACTGTGTATTTTCCTAGGATCTCAGGACAGGACAATGATCCTGTCCTAAAGGAATTCCTAGCCTACAATTTATAATAATGTAATTGATTAGTAATTAAAACATAGAGTTAAGTCCTATGATATATATGAACATTTAATGATATGTAGTATATTTTATTATTTGAATAGTTGGTATCAGATTCCTTTACAAAGAGAACATTTTTGTTTTGATAAATATAAGCTCACATGGAGTAGATGAGAGCCATGAGACTGGAGTGGGGGCAGGGACTTTTACTCTTCAACACCAAAGAAGAGATTAATTTTTATTAGCACAGGGGAAGGGCTGCTGAGAGACAGGAGGAGAGGAGATCCAGGCAGAAGGTGGCATTGAGGCTGGTGTCATACTGAGAGAAGGCCATTTATTTTCCCCATCACCCTTCTTCCTCTGCAGGCATTCTCAATAAAACCTTGTTGCATAGTTAAGGCTCTTAGGGCTCCATGCTAGCCAAGAAATATTTACTTGCTTTATTAAAGTTTAGAGGAAGAAGATGACTTTTAACATTTGAAATTTAAAGAGAAAGTCACCTGATATAAACTAACTGACTGCATTTGATACATTCTTGCTCAAAACTCTTTATTTTTCACCTCATTCTTTCATAGTGAAGTATATTCCATCTCACTCACCTGTAAAATTCCTAGAGGGTGAGAATATATTTCATGCATATTGGTTGCCCTCTTAGTATCTAACATAGCAGCTGCCCAACCTAGATGCTCATTCATATTTTTCAAATAATTTACTGTTATTAATAGCAATAATTTTTATTTAATTAATGTGTTGTTTTGCCAAAATTGTAGAGAATAATAGAATTGCGGTAACCATGATCCTTGTACTGATTCTGATAATTAGAGCCCTGGAAGGCTCCTCTGTTTGGATAACGTAGTTTTAGCTCTGAAATCTTTTTTTTTTTTTTTTTTAATGGCAAGCAACTAAAATTGCAGGAAAACTATATCTGGAAATAAAACAGCCTCTGATGTGTTCGGCATGCAAGCCCAAGCTTATAAAGTATTAACCAGTACACAGAGAAACCAGTCAGCTTGGGAAGGAAGTAAATACTTGAAAGGATTTTTGATGAAGAAAATATTTCTTTGCTAGTTTAAATTCATTCTAGGAAAGTCCTTAGGAGTTTATGATGTATACACATAAGAAGGACAGAAGAAGCAATATCCTTTGCTTTCAGATAGCAGAACCCTTAGATGTCAGAGTCAGCTAGTATGTAAATGGCAGAAGTTCATTTTCTACCAGGAGAGCATCTAGGGACCTACGAGACATATTTTAATGCTATCTTAACAGTTTCTAAAGACTATCACACAAGTCTGGTTCTATAAATGATACTAATAATGCCATGGGGCATATTTTAAAAACCTTTGAAAGCAATGACCTTATTCATAGGGCAGATTCATATGAACTGTTTGCTATTAGAAACATTTTACAAGTTTTCTCTATTATACACAAAAACTATATCATTTGATATCTAACATACTAAAGTGGAGAAAAGCATCTTAGAGACAGTAAGATAGACTGACAACTGGCTCACTCTTTTTAAGAAAAAGAAAGCACCTGTTGTGTGTTAGGAAGTACCTGAGAATTTAGCATGGAACAAAAATGTGATCTAGTTGGAGATATTCATTTATACATATTTTATTGTAATAAGTACTTTTAAAAAAATTTATTGTAGAGATGAGGTCTTGCTAAGTTGCCCAGACTGGTCTCGAACCTATGGGCTCAGGCAGTCCTCTCACCTCAGCCTCCCAAAGGGCTGTGGGATTACAGTCTTGAACCACTGTACCCAGCCTGTAATGAGTACTTTAATAGAATATTTTTTATCAAATGTTGTGTGAGAGATAAAGGTTTCAGTGCCTCATGCTTGGGAGGCCGAGGTGGAAGAATCACTTGAGCCCAGGACTTCGAGACCAATTTAGGCTACGTTGGGAGACCTTTTCTCTGCAAGGAAGAAGAAAATTATCCAGGTGTGGTAATTCCACACCTGTAGTTCCAGCTGTAGTTCCAGCTACTTGGGAGGCTGAGGCGGAAGGATTGCCTCAGCCAAGGAGGTCAAGGGTACGGTGAGCCACTATCATGCCACTGCACTGCAGCCTGTGTGACAGAGTGACACCCCAACTTAAACTTTAAAAAGTTTGATTTATGAGAGAGGAAAGGAACTATCAGAGGTGAAAGACATTTGAATTTGGCCCTGAAAGATGCGTAGAAGCTCAATGCAGGAGTGTCTTTTCTTTGCTCCTCTCTCATTTGTTTTTCAAATATTATTCTAAATATTAATCTAAATATTGTACTTAAGTCCCACTCTCTACTCCCCAGCTTCCCCCTACTCCTATCCCTTGGAGCTGATCTCAGGTTTTTGGGAAATATTAACATTGGAGAGAAGCTTCTTCTCTGCGTCCATCCCTGCCTCTTTCCTGCCTCTCTAGGCCTAAGGGCTGTCCTTGTGCTCTGGACTCATTTCTCTGGTTGTTCATTATCTCTTCTGCTCTGACTTGGTCTTCCCTGAAGTAGTCAGGAGAGAAGTTAGGGCAAATGCTTTGGAGTCAAACCTGAGTTTAATTCCTGATCAGTCCCTGTGAGGGAGACTGGTTCATCTACTTAACCTCTCAATTGGTTTAGTTTTTACCTTCAATCCCTCCCTGCCTTCAGGCTTTTTTCTTTCAAATTAACTATATGTAAGCACTTATCAAAATAAGTTACTCCCTTTCTCTGGTCCTTAGGTCTTTCACGCTTTCTTTCTGAGTCAAACTTCTTTAAAAGGCTAGACACTGCCGACACTGTATGGTTTGCCCCTCACACCCCTCAAACTCCTCACATTTAAAACTAGAATCCAGGCCATTGCTTTGTTAAACTCTGGTGTGTCCACATGGCTCCTTGTGCTATGGCTGCCTTGTTTCTTACTTTTGATCTCCTCTCTCTCCTTCCTCTAATTCACTTTCTAAACAAACTATGTTTTCCAATCTAAAAAACAAAACAAACAAACAAACAAAAAAACTGGAATCCTGTCTTCTTCCTCAAGCCTGCCTTTCTGCCTCTGTTCTCTCTCTGAGTTTATTCAGTCACCTAAGTAGAGACCAGGCAGGTAATTCTAGACTACGTTTTCTCTCTCTCTTCTTTTTCTTCTCTCTTTCTCATCTTTATTGCAAACATTAGTGAGCATTTCTTATGTGACAGGGATTTTTCTAACCCTCTACATTTTTTTTGAGTCAGAATCTCACTCTGTCACTCAGGCTGGAGTGCAGTGGCACGCTGCTCACGGCCACCGTAGCCTTGACCTGCTGGGCTCAGGTGATCCTTCTGCCTCAGCTTTCCAAGTAGCTGGAACCACAGGCATTCGCCATCACGCCTGGCGAATGTTCTGATTTATTGTAGAGATAAGGTCTTACTACCCTCTACATTTATTATCACAGTTAATTTTGCCAGAATCTCTATGAGTTAAGTATACTTGTGCCTATTTTACAGTTGTAGAAACAAAAGCAGTCACACATTAAAATGGTGTAGCTGGAATTCAAACCCGAGTCTGACCAAAGCCACATTCGAAATCACTACTGTACTATAGCCTACAAACCTAAACCATCACCAAGTACTGTCAGTTCTGTTTTTAAATCTCTCTTGAATCTGTAAATTTTGTTCCATCCCCACATACCTATTCCAGTCAGACTCTTGTTTGAGTCACTTGACTGTTGTCAGAGCTGTCTTACTCTGTCTCCATTGTGGCTTTCTGTTTATATGTTCATTTATACTTTCAGAGGGATTTTTTTTTTTTTTTTTTTTTGCGTTGGAGTCTCACTCTGTTGCCCAGACTGGAGTGTAGTGGCCACTCCCCGCCACCACAGCCTTGACCTGCTGGGCTCTGGCGATCCTTTCGCCTCAGCCTTCCAAGTAGCTGGAACTACAGGCGTGCGCTACTACACCCGGCTAATTTTTGATTTATTGTAGAGATGAGATCTCGCCAAGTTGCCCAGGCGGTTCTCGAACCCTCAGGCTCAGGCAATCCACTCACCTCAGCCTCCCAAGGCGCGGGATCACAGGCTGAGCCACCGAGCCCAGCTCAGAGGGATCTTTTAAAATTACCTTCATGAAAGTGCAATTCCATCACTTAAAAAACTCAATGGCCTCGTAATTCTAGTGTGAAATTCACACTTCTTCCTGTAGTATTTGGAAAACTCCATCTTCAATCTTTCCTTAATGTTTAGCCTTCTTTTAGTTACTTGGAAAAAAACGTAATTTGTATGTTGATCACATAGATAGTTTGAATATATGGTTCAGTTTACATATTAAATAACAAAATCTGGATCTAACAGATGTTCAGTAACCTCTCTTAACCCCATTCTCTCCTTTGTTTGGGTCAGGTCTCCCCTGAAGTAGTCCAGGACAGGGGTTAGGGCATAGGATTTGGAGTCAACATGGGTTCAGTTCCTGACCTTGTTATTAACAGTATAGCCTCTAGCAAGTATTTTTGTTTCTGTAATTCTCAGTATCTTCATCATACAGTGGTGATTATAATGTTTCCATATTAGACTTTAGTGAAATAAGACATGCAAAGCACTTAGTACATATACTGGTTCTTACTGTTAGATTAGTGCATTTGTCTTTGATTATTGAAATAAAGCAATGACAACATATTTAAAAGCGAATGGCTAGGTAATTGTAATGACTTAATGCTGTGTCTTACAGTAATTTGCAATTGAATAAGCTATAGCTGTTTAATTTGAAGACAAGAAAACTGAGGCATCAGGGTGTACAATAGCTGTTTCAAGTATTAATTGGGATGTAGAAGATGAATTTGATTTTTGTTATTGGCTCTAAGAACATAATCTAATGGGTGTATCTGAAAGAGCTGAGTTTGATTTCCCTTAATATAAAGATTCCCTAACTGAGCTCCCTTAAAATGACCTGCACAATATAGTGTCTATTTCAGTGGCGTCCTGGTGTTTACCAGTTATTGTTGTCAAATGGGATAATGGTGCTTTGAATAGACAGACCTGTTAACCACTAGCCAGAGCTCTATCAGTTGATCTCCATGGTACCACCTACCTCTGGTGTTCTGAATCAACTCAATTTTTGCACGACATGTTATTTTCTAGGATATTCCACTTGGACCATTTACAGATCATAGTTTCTGTGGTAACCAATTCCTGTAATATGTTGCAGTCCTCAAATAATCGAATACCGTGCATTATTTCTTCTTTTGCATTTGCTTACTCTCATCTGTATTTCCCCAAAGTGTTAAATCTGGCCTTTAGGAATCAACATCCTGTAAATCCCAGGAGATAATCTAATGTCTGCAACATGGGGCTTATTGCAGACAGCTGTTTATTGCAGAGTTGAGGAGCAGCAAATTGTGCCTCAGGTGACTAACATGAAATGAACCTGATGGTGCTGAGCTTTCTAATGAAGCACAACCAAAACAGTTTTCTGTGAAAGTTCACTTTTGCTTGACCTCACATTAGTAATATTACACATTTAGCAATATTAGAGTTGCCTAGGAGTTGTAAAGGAATTTATTGAATCTTAAAATATGGATGATATTATATGTGATTCTATATGAAATTTCCAATTTTCAGTCTTAGTATTTCTGTGCAAGAAAACTCTAAGGAAAACTGTACATGAAATAATCAGGTTTTATCTTAGCTAATACTTCTGTCCCCATCAGTTTTACTCTTGTTACATCCCTGAGTTGAGTCGCTGGGTTTCTGGAATTCAAATGTTATTTGGCCTCATATTCTCCTCCAGAGTTTTGTCACTGTGACTTCTTCCTGGTGCTAGATGATACTTCAGTTTCAGAACTTTGTGGATTTGTTCTCTCTTATCAGAATTCGCAAGTGTTTTCTTTTCCTCCATGATCCTGTCTGTCCTTCTTAAGGTAACCGCTATCTACATTTATAGACTCAATTTTATTAATACATATTTATCTCAGGTAACTAATGTTTAACAGTAGTCTTCAGAGCAGAAGGTATTTATTCACCTCTACTGATGGGTGTCAGGCTGTTGAAGGTGGAAATTTAGAGAAACTGAGGAACCTGTGTTCACATCAGAGTGGTCTGCACTTGTTATCCCTATATATAGTTTCCCTGCTACAACAACATTTTTTGCTTCCTTCCTACAACATTTTTAGTCTGTTGTATGTCAGACATGGCTCTACTTATTGGGAATATGCTGAAGAGCAAAGAAGGAAACATAAGTGAATGATAGAGAATGATGGGAATACAAACTGAGAGTTCAAATATGGTGTTCAGGGAAAGTCTCTTAAGAGCTAACACACTGAAACTGAAGGAAGGAAAGGAAGCAGCCATACACAGAATGAAGACAAGAGTGTGATAGCCAGAGTATGTGCAAAGGGTCATGATGAGGCAGTAAAAAGGTTGGCATGCTGCAAGATCTGGAAGGAGGCCAGTGTGGCTGGAGCTTTCCTAGGGCAAACGTGCAGGAGGTAAGTTTGGAGGGGTCAATAGGATTTAGAGCATTAATAGAAGAGCAGAAAGTTGTTGAAGGAGATTTTAAGTGAGTTCTATTTATAGTCTGACACTCTATGTTGAAATAAATTGGATGGGACAAGAATGGAAGCAATACATTTAGAAAACTAAGAGAGGGAATGTGGATTACTATGTGAGTAAAAATAAATAAATAGAGAGAGAGAGAGAGAGAGAGAGAGAGAGAGAGAGAGAGAAGTGGATAGATTGAAATATCTCTTTGGAGATACATACCTAGACATTCTGGGTTGTATTGGAGGTAGTAGTTTAGAGAGGGAGAAAAGGCAAGGACTATGACTGGTTTTCTGGTTTGATCAGTAGGTGGATGGTTATACCACATAATGAGATGGTGAGAGTTTCCCATTTTACAGAAGAGGAAGATAGAGTTTGGATAATGTTCAAAGAGTTAAGGTGACCACAAGGCTACCTTATCTACCCTGCCTTTTCAAATTTAAATGAACACCTGGACTATACAAATTTCTGTGAAGGAAATATGTTTTTATTCTGTATTGTATCCCAAGGACCTAACATGGGACTGGCATTGATATTAATCACTCATTTATTCAACATATATTGAGTTTACTAGGTGTCATTGGATACAGTGTAGTGACAAAGAGAAATGATCCCTCTGTTGCTGATGACAGAGAAGGCAGGTCATTACACAGAATGTGATTGCTGAAGGGGAAAAGCACTGGGTGTGTAGGAAGCCAGGAAAGTTTTCTGGGTGACCATGAATTTTGAGGGCTGAGTAACAGAAGTGAGGGTGGGAAATAGTGTGCGAGGCAGAGTTGAGCCTGTGATCAGAGCCAGAATCTAAAGGGCTCAGAGAATGTGAAGTTGTATTCCTGCAGTTGAGTTTAGTCCAAAGAGAATATATAGAAAGGTAAGGTTGCACAAGTGACAGGACATGTTACTTCAAGAGCCATGTTAAGGAACTTGGACATGATCCTGTGGTAGAAGGGGAGCCACTTATGAGTTTTAGAAGGAGCATGACTTGATACAATAATCATTTAACAGAGACCATTGTAGTAGGGATGCTGAATTGGAAATGGGCACTGCCAATCAATATGTCTTCTGGAATGTATAAAAGGTACAAATACTTGTAGATATCCTATAAACATCTAGTACATTTAATAGGTAGTTGCAAGGATTTTCAGCTTGGCTGCATTTAACTGATAACCGCTAAAGTATGGCATAAACAGAGCCTCAGTGAGTCTCGTTGCTATTTTATTCTGTCACTTACATTTTTAGGCCACTTAATATTTACTTTTTTAAAAATTTTGCTGGGTTTTTGAACAACTTTTAAGCTAGAAGAGTGTTACATTTAAAAGAAATGATAATAACTTTTTAGAGATTTATATACTTCTTCCTATTTGAAATAGTGAATACTTACTGATACAAAAATTTTTACCTAGCTAGAATTACAGTAAAAATTAACATATTTTAAATGCACATAAACAGAATGCTAAGTGAGAAAGGAATAATAATTTTATTTGTTATAGTTATATTTGTGTAATTATAGCATTTTAAGATCTACAAGAGAAATTCAAATGTCAATTTACTACCAATGTTAGACTGTATATGACCTTTTTTATTGTTGTATATATGCAATAAATAAAAAAATTAATATATAATATTTTAGTATGTTTTTCAAATTTCCCAGTTGACAAAATTAATTTCTAGCCTGGCTCGGTGGCTCAGCCTGTAATTCCGTGCTTTTGGGAGGCTGAGGTGAGTGGATTGCCTGAGCCCGCGGGTTTGAGACCCGCCTGGGCAGCGAGACCTCATCTCTACAATAAATCAAAAAATCAGCTGGGCGTGGTAGCGCATGCCTGTAATTCCAGGCTACTTGGAAGGCTGAGGCGGAAGGATCGGCAGAGCCCAGCAGGTCAAGGCTGCGGTGGCCGGGAGCGGCCACTGTACTCCGGTCTGGGCAGCAGAGTGAGACTCCAACTCAAAAAAAAAAAAAAAAAATTAATTTCTGGAAAAGTCTTGTAAGTCAACTCTAACTTTCTTTTCAAATACAAAAGTTGTTTATCCTCTACAATCCAGTATCAATTATCTCTTGTAACATTGTCTTTTAAAATGTTTTGGTTACTTCAAGTTCTTTCTTGACTGTTCCTCTTAGTCTGTTTTGTGTTACTAAAACAGAATACCTGGACCTGGGTAATTTGTAATGAATAGAAGTGTATTAGCTCATGGTTCTAGAGGCTGGGCAGTTCAAGATTGAGGGGTTGGCATCTGATACAGGCCTTCATGCTGTGTCATCCCTTGGTGGAATGGCAAAAGGAGAGCAGAAGAGGGTGAGAGATCTAAAATGCAGTCTCAATCCCTTTTGTAATCAGTATTAATCATGAGGGTGGAGCCCTTATTACCTAAACATCCCCCCCCATTAGGCACCACCTCTCAACACTGTTGCATTGGAGATTGAGTTTCCAAAACATGATTTTTGGGGGATACATTCAAACCATAACAATGTTGAACTGATCTCTTTCTTTAAAATATCTCCTTTTTTGGGTTCCAGGTCTATCACCTGTTGTTTCAAGGATATGTTTAAATATTTAATATGTTATCAAGATTTCTTATTCATGAAGATTTATGCAGGAACTTTAACCCTGGAAATGGTTTGACTTCAGATCATAATGAAATAGTTATTTCAAGCTAGTTTCCCTTCTGTAATTACATGTGTTCAGGTGTTTTCAGATTGGATTGAAAGTCTCCTTTGGTGTGTATAGCATGTATTTTTTTTCGAACACTGATTGTAGTTTACATCATTTGTTCATATATTCACTCACTATATTTGCTGCATATTTTCTACTTCCTTCTGTAAGAATGTAAGTGATAGATGCCTAGAGCAGTGTCCTGTACATAGTATACTCACAATAAATATTTGTTATATGAATAAAAATGATATAATGCTTTAAACAAATATCATCAGAACTTCTGTGCATGATTTATTGGCTACCAGAATTATCACTAAGAGGTTAAATTATATTAAAAATTACATGGCTAGTTAGTAGAAGAGTTATTACTTGAGTGTAATTATTCTAAATACCATTATACTGAATTCATTCCTCCAGGATGTAATCTTTGAAAAGTTCCAACATATACTTGATGTTTTAGGTGAAAATTAAAAATTTAAGTATGCCATGCAAATTGAAACATGCACATATCTTAAAAGTACAACTTGATGAACTTTTCTAAGGTAGTGTCTCATGTAACTATCACATTGATCAAGATAAAGAACATTACCTCCCTCATGTTTCCTTCCTGTTATTACTTTACCCAGATGATTTTTATTTCTGTAGATTCATCTTGTTTGTTTTTGAAATGTGTATTAATTGAATTATGTAGTAAGTACTCTTATGTGTGTGACTTTTTCATTCACCCTTGTGTAGGTGAGGTTCATTCCTGCTTTGTAGAAGAAATTCAGTGTTATTTTACTATGTAGCATTTCTTTGTATGGCTGTTCTACAGGTTTTTTTTCCATTCTATTGTTGATAGACATTTGGGTTGTTTTTAGTTTTTGGCTACTACAAATAATGCTTGAACTTTCCCATAGATGTGTGAATTTCTCTCAGGTGTATATCTAGGAATGGAATTGCTGGGACCTAGGGTATGTGTATGTTCAACTCATGGAGAGTTTTCTAAAATGGATGTATTATTCCATATTTTAAAATATAATGAACATTAGGGATGTATTTTGGAAAAATACGAATCTTATTGACTGAAAAAATGCACAGTTTTAATTATTGAGAAGTCCAAATAGGATATAATTATTTAAAAAACGAGGATAATGTTTTTTATAATATTCTGTTTGTCCCACTTTTTCCTTTTGATATAGAGAAAAGCTGAATGGATAAGTATGCTATTTTATAGTTGTCATCTTGAAGGCAGTAAGAGAACAAAAAAATTTCAGATGGTCAGGGACTATTGAATTACTATAGATGTATCTGTTGTTCAGTAGTACAACAGATGATTCTTTCTGCCCTTATGTATACTAAAAAAAGTTCCTTTGGACTTAAAGTTAGGAAAAGGAAACTTTAAGATTTCAGTTTAGTTATAGCCAATATGTTTTTCTTTCTCTTCTTCCCCATTCACTAGAGTTTCTTGATTATGTTTAACATATTACAGACAATGAACTGTGTATGTACTATTCTGTGTACAAAATGGTAATGTAATTAATCTACATAGGATTGCTACCTTTTTGACAATTATAATTGCCTGATAATCCCAATTAGCACTTTGGAGAAGGGCTCATCATGTATTTTAAAATATAAACATCCTGATTTGATATGGTTTTTGAATACTATTGTGACTTCAGTCCCACTTAGTATAGTGTTTGGAAATTATTTTGATGTATTGCAGAAGGTTACTCAATTTTCATAAAATTATTTTACTATGCAAGAATAGGTCCAGAGTTGAAGTGATTAAATGAGATAGAGGACTAGAAAATATCCCTAGTTTTGTTTTCTTTGTTTCATGTTCAGTTGTACTGAACAGCTTTTATCTAGCTGAGAGATGTGGTATAGTTTAATTATTCCTGTTCTAGTTCTTTCAATCACTATTTCTAAAACTGTAATTGGATAAGCCCTTTACTTCATTGAGTCTTTGTAAAATGAGGGTATAGTTTCTTTGTAAAATGAGGGTACAAGACTAAGCTGATGTCTTTCAGAGCTAACATCTGAATTATCAATATAGGGGATTAGACGTTAATAAAGAGTGACTTAGAATGGCCTCTTCTCCTCCTCCTCCTCCTCCTCCCCCCCTCCTCCTCGTCCTCCTCCTCCTCTCTTCTTCTTCTTCTTCTTCTTATTCCTTGCAAGTGGAAGGAAATATTGCAGACAGAGAATAACTATACTCCTTTTCCAGAACTTCATGATTTGCTAAATGAACCAGGGAGAGATAGATCTGCTGAATAATGTCATTGAACTTGGTGTTCTAAGCATCATAATTTCTGATGAATAGTGTCTCAAGAGACTTTTGTAAAATGATACATTCTGACATTCAGTGACCTTTTAAACTAATATTTCTATTATATAATTCAGTTGCTTCTGCTTCCTGAAAGTAATAACATTAGTTTGTACTGAGGTAGATAATGATTTTATTAGCAATTTCCTTTGTGGTAAGTGTTTTTACAGTAATTTAGTTTGAAGGAAGACTTGTTTGTACAAATAAAATCTAGAGGAACTCACTTGTAGTATATTGGGATCAAGAAAAAAGGTAGTCATTGACTTCTTGAACAATATTCTTGATACTCAGGGTAAGTAGTCACATTGACTGAATTCATTTTTGGTAAAGTTTGTTGCTAACTACAAATCATAAGTACACGCACTCACACGTGCGCAATCTTGGGGCAAAGGGACAAGAGTATGGAATAAGACCTATTGCTAGTTTTTTCTCATGCATGGGAAACATTACAAACCTGACTTTTTTTTTGAGTTGGAGTCTCATTCTGGCACCCAGACTGGAGTGCAGTGGCTGCTCCCGGCCACCGCAGCCTTGACCTGGCGGGCTCCAGCGATCCTTCTGCCTCAGCCTTCCAAGTAGCTGGAACTACAGGCATGCGCTACCATGCCCGGCTGATTTTTTGATTTATTGTAGAGATGAGGTCTCGCTGCCCAGGCGGGTCTCGAACCCGCGGGCTCAGGCAATCCACTCACCTCAGCCTCCCAAAGGCGCAGGATTACAGGCTGAGCCACCGAGCCCGGCCTGACTTTCTTTATAAGACAAGAGTAATAATACTTTACAGAGTATATAGTATTAGTGAAATTATAACCAGGAGCATATAATTAAGTGCCTAGCTAAATGATGCTAAATGAAGATCAGCATTTTTTCTTTCTTTCGTGTGTGCTCTAAGATCCTAAAATGACTTCTGAGTTAATAAAGACAATTTATGTTTCACCAACTTTTACTGTTAAGTGCATTTATTATCCAGGATTGCTTGATTCATGGTATATCTATTAATTCTTTTTACTGAAGTAATTTATTACTAAGAATACCTAATCCCCACTTATGCATCATAACAGTTTACTGTAGTTAGAATGACAAGGGTGGGGGTGGATAGTTGAACTTTATTTTACATTCTTATCTAAAATATTGACAGTCATAACAAAAAAGGGAATGTGCTAAGGAGACAAAGAGTATTTCTTTCCTTCCATGGTTTGCTTCTATTCTCTAATCATGCATAACTTCTATACATATTTTCTACAAACCCTCTCTTCTGCTGCACTGATGTCGTCTTTGCCCTACAGCTATCATCTCTGCCACTGTGCACTTGATTGCAGAACTTTCTTTTCTCTGCCATAGCTGAAGTTTTGCCTTCTCCATGAAGTGCTTTCACTGCTTCTGCCCTTGTCTTCTTCCTTTGTCTCACTTTGTTTTCTGTCTCACATACTTGCCACTTAGCACAAGCTGCTTTGCATTGTCATGAATACTTGTTTGTCTTAACTCTCCAACTGGATTGTGTACAGAGGCAGTCTTTTATATTTATTTGTATCTCTGGTAAACCTCATACAGACCTTCACATGACAGACTTTTAATGAGTGTTTGTTAATGCTATTGCTTCCTTCTGCTAATGTTGATGAAAATGAATGAAAATCTCCTAGATGTATAGTACTTAGGTTTGCCTTTTCTCTGATTTCAAGACACTCCAGGTTTGACTAATTTGAGGTCAAACTTGGTTTTGTGTGCTGAGTAGTTGGTTCATTTATTTGTCCATCTACCTGTTTTTCCGTTTGTCTGTCCATCCATCCATCCATCCATTCATGTAATTTAATTAATACCTTCATTTAGGTAGTGTGAAACATGTGCTAGGAACCCTGAAAGGGGGGAAAAGCAATTAATGGGAATGATTAGAGTATAATTACTGTTATTGGTTAGTCTTAAATAATCATTTTTATATCCTCAAATAACTTTATTTGTTTATATTTTTGTATTGTGGGGTACATGTGAAGATTTGCTATATAAGTATATTGCATGAAGGCAAGATTTTAGCTTCCTTTAAGCCCTTACCCCACACCCAGGGGTGGAGATGGTGCCCAATGGCTGATTTGGTGTCCCTTATCCCCCCCTCCCTTCTTCCCTCCTTTAGCAGTGATCAGTGTCTGTTGTTCCCATCCTTGTGCCCATGTCAAGTGTCCATTTATGAGTGAGAACATGCAGTACTCAGATTTTTGTTTCTTTAATAGTTCATTTAGAAATATGGAATCCATGTTGCTGTAAAGAATGTGATTTTTTTCTTTTTTATCGCTGTATTGTATTCCATCTTGTATGTGTACCATATTTTCTTTACCCAGTCCACCTTCAGTGGGCCTTTGGCTTGGTACCATGATTTTGCTATTGTGGATAGTGCTGCAATAAACATATGCATGCAGGTGTATTTAGTTAGTACAATTTGTTTTCCTTTGAGTACATTCCCTGAAGTGAGATTCCTGGGTTGAATGGTAGCTCTATTTTTAGTTCTTTTAGATTTCTCAGAACTGCTTTCCATAAAGATTGAACAGCTTACATTCCCACCAACAGTGTAGAAGTACTCCCTTCTCTCTGCAGTCTTGCCAACATCTGTTGTTTTTTTGACTTTCTATTATGACAACCATCCTGACTGGTGTGAATGAATGAATAATCATAATTTTCTCATTGTAGTTTTGATTTGCATTTCTCTGATGATTAATGAGGCTGAACATTTTTTCTTATGTTTGTTGACTGCTTGTATGTCTTCCTTTGAGAAGTATCTGTTCATGTCCTTTGCCTAACTTTTAATGGGGTTATTTGTTTTTTCCTATCAATTTGTTTGACTTCCTTATAGAGCCTGGATGTTAGGCCTTTGTCAGAAGCATAGTTTGCAAATATTTTTTCCCATCCTGTGGATTGTCTTTTTACTCTCTAGATGGTTTCTTTTGCTGTGCAAAGACTCTTTAGCTTGATAAGGCCCCATGTGTCAATTTTAGTTTCTGTTGCATTATATCTTCGAATGACTTTGAAAAAATTGGCAAATTAGTGTTTGTTTATGGTTCCAAGTTAAAATAAAGTATTTATTTATTTGTTTGTTTATTTATTTACTTAATTACTTATTTAGAGTTGATGTCTCACTCTGTTGCCCAGGCTGGAGGGCAGTGGCATGCTCGTCACCACATTCTCGACTTGCTGGGCTCAGGTAGTCCTTCCACCTTAGCTTTCCAAGTAGCTGGAACTACAGTCATGTGCAACCATGCCCGGCTAATTTTTTTGATTTATTGTAGAGATGAGGCCTCACCAAGTTGCCCAAGTTGGTTTCGAACCTGTAGGCTCAGGCAATTCTCTCACCTCAGCCTCCAAAAGTGCTGGGATTATAGGTGTGAGCCACTATGCCTGACCAAAATAAACTATTTAACATAATGTATTCTTTCTATAATTTTCTACTAAAAAATGTTCCATTTAACCAGCAGCTGCTGATCTTTGTTGTATCATATATAATTTTCATTCTAATATAAATATCTTATTGACCTAGAAAGTACTGCAGAATTTTGAAGTCTGAACATTCAAACTTACATAATAACAATGTAGGCTTGCCTTTCAATAATTTGACTAGAACTTAAAGATGGAGTTGAAACAAAATTGAAACAAATAACATTAAATATATGAGATGCTTACTCATCTGTGTTTGGCTCTTTTCATGCTTATTTGGTCTACCTCATCAAGGCTAGTTTCTATTGGGGCACACTATGTGATCCACTATAAAGCACACTATGTGATCCACTATAAATAAGCCTACATCCCAAAATTCTAAAAATAAATAACATTAAGAAATCTTATGAGAAAGACACCTTTATCAATAGGTAATGTAAACTTGAAATCATTTTGGAGAACAGCCTCCCACATGCCCTGCTGCCTCTTCCCTCTTCCCTGGAACTGCCTCCTCGCCGGAGCTCGACATGAACCCCAGCTGCTCCTGCGCCACTGGTGACTCCTGCACCTATGCTGACTCCTGCAAGTGTAAAGAGTGCAAATGCACGTTCTGCCAGAAGAGCTGCTGCTCCTGCTGCCCCATGGGCTGTGCCAAGTGTGCCCAGGGCTGTGTCTGCAAAGAGGCATCAGACAAGTGCAGCTGCTGTGCCTGATGTCAGGAGACCCTGATCCCAGGTAGAGGTGGAGCGTCGTGTGTAAACCTGGATTTTAAAAATACAACCCCGAGCCTTTTGCTACATTTGATTTCTATAAAATATGTGAATTATGCCTGATACGGTGGTCACGCCTGTAATCCCTGCACTTTGGGGGGGGAGCTGAAAGGATTGCCTGAGCCCAGGGGTTTGAGACCAGACTGAGCAAATTGATGTGACCTCGTCTCAACAGCAAATCCAAAAATTAACCGGATGTGGTGGTGCGTGCCTGTGGTTCCAGCTATTTGGAAGCCTGAGGCGGAAGGATAGCCTGTGCCCAGCAGGCCGAGGCTGCAGTGGCCATGAGCGTGCCACTAAGCGCCAGCCTGGGTGACAGAGTGAGACTTCGACTCAAAAAAAAAAAAAAAAAAAATTGTCAATGACAATAAAAATGTTTTCGATTTAAAAAAAACAAGAAATCATTTTGGAGAAAGTTAATTTAACAGAAAGATTTGGTGAAACTTTAAAGTATGCTTTATAATCATGAAGGTAGGTGGAAAAATAACTTCCATTGTGAAAGGGCAAGAAATTATGTAACAAAACTGGCAAATTAAACATGAATGCATGGATATGAAAAATAATTAATTGGAGGTTATAGAAGTGAAAAATTGTCATTGAAATTAAAGCACCACTATAGACAAGATAAACTAGGAAATTTACTGTTAGAGAGAATTTTTTAACTGAAATATTATATTGAGGTATTCCCCTGAAATCAAAAGTAGATAAAAACTATAAAAATATGGGTGAGTATACAGGGTAGGTTAAAAAATACCCTCATATCCTAAAAACATCTAAAACATTTTAAACATATAATATCTTTATTTATCTCTTGTTTACTTTAAAATAACTTAATATGAAACTATGTAAGTATACCTGAAACTATTTTTGACCAAAATTTAAACAAGTATATACTGACTTTAAAAGTACAAGAGCCTCTTTATCCTTTTTAGCCAGTCACAGTTCCTACCTCATAGATAATCATTATTCATTTGATGTGCATCATCAAAGATACCTTTATTCCTGTGTATTTACATAAAAATATATTCATTTGTGTGGAAATGTATATTTTCAACTTTTTTTAAAGAAAAACGGTCAAATTGTTCATATTGTTATACACATTTTAAAACGTTTGCTATTAATGTCATCATATCACAATAAACGTTGAAGAACTTTCCATATTGTTCATGTAACTCAAACTCATTATTTTAAACTACTGTGTTGTGTTCTTTCGTATGTGGATTTCCTAGTTTTTTAAAACCATTTTTTTATTGTTCTTTCAAATTATTGCTGCTATAAGCAATGTTTTAATAAATATACTTGTGTGTCTGTTTGTTATCATATGTATCTCTAGAACAGATGACTAAAAGTGAACACAAAATTGTTGCAAAGTTTTAATTTTGCTAGGTACTGGCAATGCTACTTTCCAATAAAGTTGTACCGTTTTACATTCTCACCAAGTATTATGTGAGAATGACAGTTTCCTCATATTCTCACTAACACTGGATATTATGAAGGTACTTAAGTTTTGTGATTTCATGAGAATATCCTGATTTTATTTGTATTTCTTAAATTATTAGTAATCTTGTACATCTATTAATATTCTTATGTTTATTTTTATTTTACCTACAAATGTCATGCTGATAACTTTTACCTATTCTTATTTTGAGTTCTGTTATATAAATATTAACCTTTTATCTGTTATTTGTGTTGTAAATATTTCTTTCCTGTTCATTTGCCACTTAGTTTTGTTGTATTTCCACTCTTTAGACATTTGACATTTCATGTTGTCCAGTTGACGTTTTTAGGACTCTCCAGGCTTGTAATAATAGAGTAATTGATATTCATTCATATTTGTTCCTACTTAAAGGTGTACATTCATTTAATCAAATGTAGTTTTAAATATGTAAAATCTATTTTTTTTTAAAAGGCAAGAAATGCTAAAACCTAGCTCTAGTTAGTATCTTTCCTGTAAGAAGTCTGTTCCTGTCTCCTTTGCTTCTTGTGCCAATGTTAAAGTTTAGATTCCAGAAGAGCATTAGTAAGTGTGAATCCTAGCTAACCTCCTGGGACTTGGTCTGTAATCTGCACCTGTCCACAGGGTCAGAGGCCAGTGAAAGCTTCTTGTCAGAGGTCTCTATGTGATGATTAAAAGCATGAGTAATCTGCCTCAAAAAAAGAAGAAAAGTGTCTCAAATTTCTAGTTTTCATTGTTAACCCGACTGGTCTTACCTGAAAGCAACTTTTTCTTCTCTTTTTGCTGTGTACTGAGATAACCATAGGAAAAGTTAAGGAAATGGAAGAAATAAAAGCAAAAGATTTCAAAAATGATAATTTTAATAGTCTGGTATTTTATAGACAAGGGCAATCAATGCCACATATCTCCAAGGAGCTAAGTTCCTAGGAACTCTTTTGCACTGTCAGGACCAAATTGAAAAAATAGTGAGAACCTACTGTATACCTGAGCACTGTGTTTCTTTAGTCATATATGTATGAAACACTGTTATGCAGATTAATGTCTGTTACTCTGAATGCCTTCATGAGCTGGGAATTTAGTTTATTTATTTTTATTCTTTCACTTTCACTGATAGAAATGTTTAAGGCTATGAATTTTCTTTTGAGCAGTGCTTTAAAACATTTGACCAAACTAGTGCCCATGAACAGATGACTAGGTAAAGAAAACGTAGTATACAATGGAATATTATTCAGCCATAAAAAAGAATGAAATCCTGTCATTTGCAACAACATTATAGAACTGGGGACCATTATGTTAAGTGAAAAAAGCCAAGCACAGAAAGACAAATATTGCATGTTCTCATATGTGGGAACTAAAAAAAGTGAATCTCATGAAGACAGAGAAATTTGTGTTTACCAGACTGGGAAGTGGAGGGTAAAGGGAGAAAGAGGAGAAAATAAAGAATATAAATGTATTCATTGCCATTAAATATGGTCAAGATGCTATCTAGTGTTTTCATTATCATTAAAAATATTTGTCTACTTGTAGCTTATATTTACTCTTTCACCCAAGAGTTGTTTAAGGAAATATTTTTGTTTCTCTTTTTTATTTGCAGGTGGAGGGGCCTATTTAAAAATTGCTTATATAATTTTTAGTTTTATTATGTTCATAAAATGTTGCTTACAGTATTTCTATTTAATGGAACACACTGATGTTTTCTACATCACCTAATATATGATCAATTTTTGTGATGCTCCATATGCCTTTGAGAATAAGGTTTATTTTTAATTTTTACAGGGTAAAGTTTGATATATATTCATAAACTCTACCTTAATAATTATAGTTTTTCTTTTTTTTTTGAGTTGGAGTCTAACGCTGTTGCCCAGGCTGGAGTGCAGTGCACTCATGGGCACTGCAGCCTCTGCCTGCTGAGTTTAGGCGATCCTACCGCCTCAGCCTTCCAAGTAGCTGGAACTAGTGGCATGCACCACCACACCTGGCTAATTTTTTTATTTATTGTAGAGACGAGGTCTTGCCAAATTGCCCAGGCTGGTCTCAAACCCCTTAGCTCAGGCAATCCTCTCACCACGGCCTCCCAAAGTGCTGGGATTACAGTAAGTCTCTTTTCTTTTTCTTTTCACATTTTTAGTGTAGTTGATCTTCCTTGTACTGAGTAATATGTTAAAGTCTCGTATTATTAGAGTTGTTCTTTTTGTGTCTCTTGGCATCTTTTATAGTTTTTGTTTTACAAAAAAGATGCTATAATATTGGTACGTAGATATTTATGTTTATTATACCTTCATTGTGATTTTGGCTTTTAGCATTAAAAGTGTCCATCTTTTACACTTTTACACATCTTTTACCAATATTACATTTAATATTTTTTGATTTGCATTTTACATTGTTTGATATCAGTATTACTACCCCTGCTTACCTGTTGCTTCAAATTGTCTGGGTTTTTTCCTTGATTATTTTTTTTATTAAGGCTGACTCACTTTCTTTTATGTGTTATTCTTGCATAAATAGTACATAGTTAGGTTCTACTTTGTGATCCAGATAAAATCTTCTTTTAGTTGGTAGGTTAAGTGAATGCACAATTACTGAAAAGACTTATGTGTTTGGTCTTAATTCTGTCATATTATTTAATGTTAAAATTATTATGTATGCTATGTTACATTTGCTAAGTTTCTCTACATAAGCTTTTTTTCCTATTATATTCTAGAAAGTTTTTTTCTGGGAAGGCTTTATATGTCCTTACTAATGTCCTTATTCTCCATTTAAAAACTTTAACCTTTTAGACTCTAATATTCAGACACTAATAATATTCTCTAATTTCTACCTAATGCCTATATTACAAACTTACTATGTTGTTTCACTCTAACTTTTTATTCCATTATTTTTGTGGCATTATTTCTACTTTGTGAGAACATTCTGCATATAATATATAGTATATAACATATTTTCCCATGACTCTTACACCTACAAAGAAATCTGTAAAAGTATACTATTAGTTCTTTTGTTTAACTTTCCCAGTCATTGCTTAGTTGGGTTAAGTTCATCTTTTAATAGATTCCTCAAAGATTCCTAGACACAGAATTCCCTGAACTCTCACTTGGTAAAAACTTTTCCCGTATCTTTGGTACTTGAAGGCAGCTTGGCTGGATACAGGTCTTTAGATTTCTCTTTATTTCCTGCTGCATTGATATCTTGCTTTGAATCTATTTAAAATTGTAAATTGACAATATATAATTATAAAAATATATGGGGTAAAAAGTGATGTTAATGATTTATGAATACAATAAATAATTTTAAAATAAATAAAGCTAATTAAGATATTCATCACCTCAAATACTTAACTTTTTTGTGGTGAGAACTTTTGAAATTTGCCCTTAGCCAGTCGTGGTGACTCATGCCTGTAATCCCAGCACTTTGGGAGGCAGAGGCGAGAGGATTACCTACTCCCAGGGATTCCAGACCAGCCTGGACAACTTGGTGAGACTGTGTCTCTACAATAAATAAAGAAAATTAACTGTGGTGGTGCATGCCTGTCGTTCCAGCTACTTGGAAGACTGAGGCAGAAGGATTGCCTGAGCCCAGCAGGTTGGGTCGAGTCTGTCTGACCTTGAGCGTGCTACTGCACTCCAGCCTGGGCAACAGTGAGACTCTGAATCAAAAAAAATAAAAAAAAATTAAAAAATGAAAAGGAATGTATTCTTTTAGCAATTTTGAAATGTAAGATACTCTATTATTAAATCACCATGCTGTGCAGTAGAACTAAAAAATATATATACACACACATATATATATATATTATATATATATATATGTATGTATGTATATTTGTCCTGTGTGAGATGTTGTACCCTTGACCGTCGTCTCTTCCCATTCATCTACACTCCAGACTGTAACCACATGGGCATACTGACATTTCTTTGACAAATTGATTTCAATATTTGAGGTAAATAACCATAACTGGGATTGCTGGGTCAGATGGTGATTTTATTTTTCGTTCTTTGAGGAACCTGCTATATTTTTCTATAATGGCTGTACTAATATACAATCCCATCAACAATGTACAAGGATTCTCTTTTCTTTCCATCCTGTCAACATTTCTTAGCTTTTGTCTTTTTTATAATAGCCATTCTGATAGATATGAGATGATCTCTCTTTGTGTTTTTAATTTGCATTCTCCTAACTGATTAGTGATGTTGAGTATTTTTCATTCCTCTGCTGGTCATTTGTATGTCTTCTTTTGAGAAATGTTTATTCATGCCTCTTGTGCATTTTTAAATTGAGCTTTTTGTTTTCTTGCTATTGAGTTGTTTGATCTCCTTTTATATTTGGCTATTAAGTCTTTTTCAGGTATGAATCTTGTTTTTGATAGATCTGTTGCCAGTGTAATGCTTTTACTTCTGTATATTATTTTAATTTATTTGCCTGGAGGCCCTAAGGGTTTTCTGTTTATCTAGAATGTCTACTATCTTTACTAGACTATGTCTCTCAGTTGATTGTTGCAAATACTTTTTCCTTGGTACCCTTTCAGTGTGTATATTCTGGTCTTTTATATTTGAGCCCTTTCTTGGATTAGAGTTCTGGATATTAGTCATATTTTATTTAAAATATCTTCTTGATGAATTTTATTTATATATAAATTGGATCTTGTTTTTTATATCTTTGATTTCAACCATTTTTTCTCTGACTCTTTTTTCTTTTTTCTCTATGTTATTTACTTAGTTGATTCTCAGCTATTTTTCTCTCTCTCATTGCATTTTATTTCACATTTATTTTTCTTTGGGCATCTTGTAATTTCCATTTCTGATGTGACTTTGAATATTTTTATATTTTCTTTGTGTATTTAATCAACTCTTTAAAATATTTCTTTCTTTTAAAATTTTGTGGTCATACATTTCTTTTTAATTTCTGTTTCAAGGTGGTTTTTAAAAATACATAAATGTAGAGATTATGGGTATTTAATTCACTTTTGAGTGTTACAGTTTTCTTCTGTTTTGCTAACTTTTTTGGTGAGGGTGGAATTTTTATCAACTAAATTGTACTCAATTTCAGTTTTCTTTTTATACTTATTTTCCGTTTTTCCATGCGTTGGGATGGTTGTAACATTTCCAGTTCAAGAGCATCCTCTTATGTTATTGTAAACAAAGTATTGTTTTCTTACTGGATAGCATGGCTTTCAAATGGTCATAAACCCTTCAACTTAAAAATTTTCTCATCTTACATAATTCTAAATGTCCCACTTTTTTTTCCTCTTGTGTATAGGTCCTTAAGAAACTTCTCCTTTTGTTTTAGCTCACTTTTCTCTCCAAAGTGATAGCTTTTCAAGGTTGCCTTGTTATGTTCCATATGCCTTTTCAAGTCTCTTCTCTGTTGCCAGTGTTCTGATCTAACCATTCACTTTTCATTATTTTTACAAATAGGGCAGACTTTTTCTTTCTAGCAATGGTTTTACATCATGTTTCCACCTGCCCTTAGCTTCTCGCTTCTCTCTTCTGTGTGGTTTCTATGGAAGAGCTCTTGGTCTCCATGAAGGCTGGTGGCAGGAATGTATGAGAGATCTAGGTAGGTTTTGATGTTTATTTTTGAATTTACAAGTAATTTGAAGTTTTGTGGTTTCCTATCTTTTAGGTATATTGAGGTAATAGGCTTTGTATATTTTATTTCTTGTTATCTTCCTGTTCCTTCTCTTCCTCCCTCTTCTTTCCAGGATATTTTGGGACTTTCAGATTAGTACCTCTGCCACTGCTTTGGCTACTTAGAATCGTCTGTGCTAATTCATCCTTGCTTGCACCAACATCCTGTAGCAACTTAAATGTCTCCTATTTTGGCTTATTGTGAAATTTAAATCCTGGGTAGCATGATTGTTCATGAAAGCTCTTTAAAATAGGAGACGATATTTCATTGTAGAAGATAATTGATTTATCTTCAATGTAGAAGATAAATCATTGTAGGCTTTATCAGACATATAGTCTGAGCAGGTTAGGAAAAAAGTGGATTCTGAGGTCTTACCAAGGTCTTACTAATGTAAAAATCAATAGCTTTTCGTCTCTTTGTTATTAATGTTTAGAGTTCTAATGTGCTTTTGGAAGCAAAATAATAAAATAATGGTCTTCTTTTTAAGTGTGATGCATCTTGACTGCTGTCTTTTTGCAAAGATTATCTGAGACAACTATGTATGTTTAGTAAGTCCAAGGGCATGTTGAAGTTTCATGTGGAATAGTTACACGGGAATTTGCTGCAGCAATTACTCTGCTGTTTAATGACAAGTAATTATCCACATCAGTTCCCAGGCTATACATCCCTCTCTTGCCCTTCAGCATTATGAACATCCCACCCATGGGCATGAACATTTATTCTGCACAATATCCAGCTGTTACTTACTCTATGATGTAACACACCTTTTGTATACATGACTAAATCTAAGCCTTGCTGTATTGAGGTTTGTAAAATATAAACCCTTACATTTTCTAACTGCCATTTATTTTACTTTGTGATGCTTTTATAATCTGTGGCCCCTGAAATAATTTTTGTACCAACAGGAACCAGAAGGGACAGTTACTTTTCTGCTAGGGAAAACTGGCAATCATGTAAAATGTAGTCCTAGTTATCATTCTGTGAGATCCTATTCATGTCTTGCTGCCATGGATTTCATTGTAATATGTCATAATTGCAGTGATATTGTTTAAATTATGCTTCCTGAATTATATCAAGTTTTGAAGTATCTTTAATATTCCTTTGTAACCTGCAACTGAGTTGAAAGGAATTCCAGCTGTATTGACAATTTTCAAAATAACTTTTAAGAACTTGCAGGAGAGTAATACTGAGAGAGCTGTTCCAATGGTGCTCTTTTAAAAAATCATACAGGTTCTCTGAGTAAGATTAGATCATTGTAGTCTCATTAGTTCCATTATCACTGAGAGGTCATAAGTGGCTACTGCAGTTATCTTTTATACTTCCTAGCTTAATGATGGAAAGATGGAGAAATATGAGTGGTTACTGTGCTTCATAATGGTTTATTCCCATATATTATATATTTTCTATATTTCTCTCTCCCCTAAATAGGTGATCAGGTATGCATTTAAACCCTCATTTCCACACTGACGTCAGAAGCTTTTTGATATGTAGAAATCTGTAGAGTTCAGAATTCCTCATATTATGTGTTCTGTGTTTTTTAGCTTCCATTTCTGACTTCAAGCATTTTATGGCTTTCTCTTTCTACTTCTGCATTCATCTTGGCTTTATCAAAGGATTTGATAATAACATTTAAGTTACCAACATATCATAAGATTGCTTTCTAGGTTTTAACTTACTTCTGAAAATAGTTAAAAATATATATTTTTAAATTTTGAAATAGCACATTTGTGAGCTAACTTTTCTATACTTATTTATTTATTAATATATTGAATATTTGCTCTGTGCCAAATGCCATAAAAGATATGTTTCAGTCTTCAGGTGTGTAATGAGGTTGATGGGTTAATGAATGTAGACCACTGAACCTTACAAGAACAGCTGGAGTAGCGATATGCAGCAAGGGGAGTAGAGTATATGCTAGTGAAGTCAGACAAATTATCTTTTTACAGCGACACTTTTTTATGCATAATGATCTATATCTAAGTTGAGTGAAAGCTCCTATAAAGCAGGTTAAATAAGGCATTCTATTTAGATAATATTTTCTCTTACATACATTTTAATACTAAATATCCTTAGTCATATTTTCCTGTAATTACTTGTATTTTCTGACTTGAGTTTAAGAGTTACCTTCTCCTTTTAAAGTCATGATATACAAAATACGGAAACAAAATCTGAAAGCCCAAACATGTAAGTTCTTGTGATTCTAATTGTGCAGATATCCATTTTCCCTATAAATAGTTATCAAAAATAATCATGTATATGATAACTACTGAAATTAAAGTTTTTGAACAACATCTCTTACTTTAGCTACGAAATCATGCTCTATATTTGTATACAGCTTTGAGCTATTGAAGAAGCATAGGCTTATAGGCAATTCTCTTCTAAAACACAGTGTTGGGATTTTCTAAATCCTAAGCACCATCATGTCTGATAAGTTTTGCTGGCTGCTATTGTATGCTGTGTTTCTGTATAAGTGACTTCATATGCTACTTACTATGTATATTTTCTTTTTTTTTTTTGAGTTGGAGTCTAACCCTGTCGCCCAGATTGGAGTGTAATGGCCGCTCCTGGCCACTGCAGCCTCGACCTGCTGGGCTCCAACGATCCTTCTGCCGCAGCCTTCCAAGTAGCTGGAACTACAGGCGTGTGCTACCACACCCGGCTAATTTCTTGATTTATTGTAGAGATGAGGTCTTACCAAGTTGCCCAGGCAGGTCTCGAACCCGTGGGCTTAGGCAATCCACTCACCTCGGCCTCCCAAAGTGCTGGGATTACAGGCTGAGCCACCGAACCTGGCCTATGTATATTTTCTAAACATCCATGTTATTATTTAATTTTTTAATGTTTAGTTAAAATGACCATGGTAATTGGATGGTATATACTGCTCTGTTTCCACTCCCACTATATTTGGTGAAGTCTTTGTTAATTCATACACATATGTCATCTAAAATGATCCACATTTTCAAATTTCAGATAGGAACGTGAAGTTTTATAACTTAAAAGGAAAAATATGGTAGTCTTAAAAATAATTTTTTGGGGAACCTCCATGTTCTTTCCATAACTGCTGCACCATTATATATTCTCACCAATAGTATATAAGGGTTTAGTTTTTCCACAAGTTGCTAACACTTTAAAAAAACAATAGTAGCCACCATAATAGGTATGAGGTGATATCTCACTGTGGTTCTGATCGCATATTCCTAATATTAGTGATGTCGAATAGCATCTTTTCATATTCCTGTTTGCCATGTGTGTGTCTTCTTTGGAGAGATGTTTATAAGAAGTAAGAATCTTAATGGAGAATATATTAGCAGCTGAAAGGGCTTCCTGAACTGGGTAGTGTAAGAGACAACTGAGAATTGAGCAATCTTGGAAGTTTCACTTATAGAGGTAGATTACATTTACATAATTTGGAATTATTACAACATTGATATCTGAAATTGAGAGATATTCTAACTCCAGTTTTTAACATTCATCAAATTTTTTTCTATAGTTTTGAGAAAGTTAAAATGAAACCTTTTATCAAACTTATTATTTGTTAAGCATCTTAATTTTTATTTTGCAATCTTACTCTTACACATGGAAAACTTATATTCTTAATTGAGGTATTATGATGAACTAATTACTTTAAAATATATAAAACTAGTTCGACATGGTAGCTCTCAATTCTAGTGACTTAGGATGCTGAGGTAGGAGTATCTCTTAAGGCCAGTAGTTCCAGACCAGCCCAGGCAACATGGCAAGACCCTATCTTAAAAAAAAAGAGAGATAAATAAATAAAATATAGACAATTAAGTACAACTTTCTTTATATATTTATAGACCTGAATGTAAAAGCAAGTGAGGAAAGAAGATATTTATTCTGATTTGATTTAGAAGATTTTATGAAATGTAACTATAAAAATACTATGTATAATTTAAGCACAGCATGTTTTACTGTATGTGACTTTAAGCAATAATAAATTAGAAATAGTGTCATTCACAATTCAGTTATAGGTGAAACTACATTATAATTTAAATTAAAATCCTAGAAGATTATTACTACAGTAAAGTTTCATGAGGGGCTCAACCTGTCTAATAAAGAAATGCAAATGAATCAACTGTGAGAGGCCATTTGATTTACCACATTGACAAAGGTAAAAAATATTATATAGTATATGCAAAGGTTCAAAGGAATAGAAGTCATATACTCATGGTGGGAAAGTAAAATGCTTCTATCTTTTTGGAAGGTATTTAGATGATATATATTGAGATTTATGCTCTTTGATTCAAAAATTTCACTGCAAGGAACTTTTATTTCATTTTATTTATTTAATTGTTTTAGTTGGAGTCTCACTCCCGTCGCCCAGGCTGGAGTGCAGTAGTATGCTCATGGCCACGCCAGCATCGACCTGCTGGGCTCCGGCAATCCTTCCACCTCAGCCTTCCAAGTAGCCAGAACTACAGGCGCGCTACCACGCCCATCTAATTTTTGATTTATTGTAGAGACGAGGTCTCACCAAATTACCTGGGCTGGTCTTGAACCCACGGACTTGGGCAATCCACTTGCCTCAGCATCCCAAAGTGATGGGATTACAGGCTGGGTCACCAAGCCCGGCCAGCCAGTGTTATTTTAAAAGTAGAAAAAACATTTGAAAATATCAGAATGAGCTTAAATGAGTATACATCTGTGAATATATATATATATATGTCATTTGAGTACTAAAATCTTAGTTATCTTTCTTTGTGGATTAACCTATTGTTGGGTTTAGTGCTAGTAAAATAATTTTCACCAAGCATTGCATTCTTTATAGGATGGCATTTGCAAAACTCATAAATTTAGAGAGCACAATTATGTCAGTGAATTGAAATTAATGAAATGGCATCCCACACAGGCACCATAATTTGCATATTAATTTCAGTTAATGTTCTTATGGATGTGACAGACTTATCCTAGTCATATTTGATAAAAAAAATTAGCGGATTGTGAAGCAACCAAATGTTGAGCAGTTGTTCCAGTACATTCTCAGTATTCAAAAAAAATCTTTAATATGTTATTGTTTGGCACCATGAGTTTTAATTTATTTACCTTTTATTGCTTTCTAAAAATAAAAATGTTTTTTTAATAAAGAGAAAGTTGGTGATACTGAATATTTACTTTTTTAGCTACAATAAATTATTTCTTTGGTTAGGGAATAATAATTATAATTTCTCATTTAAAGAAATTACATTTGAATTAAATATTATAGTACACATGACTTTGAATGGAGTTGATTATTTGGGTTCTGAAACTGTTGTTGAAAATACTCAGTGGTTTTCTCAAATGTGCCCTTAAGTTTTTTAGAGTGTTTTCTTTTCTTTTCTTTTCTTTTGGGTTGGAGTCTCACTCTGTCGCCCAGACTGGAGTGCAGTGGCCGCTCCTGGCCACTGCAGCCTCCACCTGCTGGGCTCCGGCGATCCTTCCGCCTCAGCCTTCCGAGTAGGCGGAACTACAGGCGTGCGCTACCATGCCCAGCTGATTTTTTGATTTATTGTAGAGATGAGGTCTCGCCAAGTTGCCCAGGCGGGTCTCGAACCCGCGGGCTCAGGCAGTCCACTCACCTCACCCTCCCAAAGGCGCGGGATTATAGGCTGAGCCACCAAGCCCGGCTTAGAGTGTTTTCTTTTAAGGCAATTTGCCTCTACTTAATTTTAAGGAACCTCTTATGGATTATGGTCTGTTGTTGAGGACTTTGTTTTTATTACCCCCTTTTTAGGCATTTCCTCAATAGCATTAATTCTCTAGTAGGGTCAGTTTCGTCAAATGGAATTTAATCTCTCCTATGTTTTAAATTTATTTGTCCACAATAGACTTCCTTTTTGTACTTCATTTGGTCTCTTTTTGTTCCATCTCTTTAGATAATTATTTCTCCCTGATTATTTCTCATTTTGTGTATTTGTGCTTTCTATTCACCCACCTCCTCCTCCCCACCCTTTTTAAAAGGTTGGCTAATAATTTGTCTGTTTGGTTGAGTGTTTCAAAGATTCAGCTTTTGATTTATTTATTAATTCTACTTTTTGTTGTTATTTTTATTAATTTCTTCTTTCTGCCTTTGTTTTACTTTGTCAGTCTTTTTAAAAATTTTGTGTGTTGAATGTTTAATGCATGTCATTTCTTTTAAAAAATTTATGTATTTAATGCAATGAATTTTCTTTGGAGAAGTGCTTTTATCATAACCCATAAATATTACCAGTTTAATAACCTGCTTTTAAATTTGCAGGTGATAAGATCTTTTTCTCATTTAAATTATTATTAATTATTAGGAGACTCTTGTGGGTTGTTGCATTGTGATCTGAGATCACTATTAGTGTCTTTGTATATTAGTATTAATATACTACTATTAGTATATTTCTAATTTTTAAAATTCAGTTTCTTTTCCCACCCAGACTTTGAATTTTTCATTTTTTCAGCACCTGGAGATTTCTCTCTCTTTGTTTCAAACTTGTATATATAACCTAAAATTCTTAGTTATTCCCTTCTGCCTAGCATTTCATTGATTTGAAGGAGAAAGTGATTGATGGTTCTGTCTGTACAATTCAGTATAAAATGCTGAAGTTATGCCTGTGTTAAATTCAGTTTCAGGGTATCTATGAGATGTAAACTAAAATTTTGCAACTACCAGTCATGGGGTCAATTTGACCTCAATAAATATTTATTGAGAATCTATTATCTGTCATGTATGATTTCCATGCATCAGGCATAAAGGAATTTTTGGGACAGCTTCTTATTTATTGCTAACTGTTAAGTAGTTATTAAATCTTAAATTCATAGTAGCCATACTCAAGACTAATCATTCAGGCAGAACTACAAATTGAAAGATGTATCTTACATTAATTTCTACAGAGATGTCTCTTGGTATTGTTTTCTGTTGCAGAAATTATAAAAGCTCAAAAATAAAAGAAAGCACTTTAAGTGCTGTGACTGAGGTAGAAAACAGTATGCTTAGGATTTTAAAATATTTTTGGTTTTACCTTACTTTTGGTTTTAGCATAGGCATTTAAGGTTCAAGGATTGTATCATAACTCAAGGTATTTTAATGTATTTTACTTAGTCCCAAGGGCAAGGATGAAGGTAAAGTCTTAGAAGTATTTTTACAGAATTTGGAAAAGGCATGCTGAACTTCTCTTTACTGTGCCACTTAATTAAATAAACTGCTAATCATATTGTTTTCTTTCATGTTGGATTTGAAGAATGAATCTGTTAAGAGGATACTTACATTGAAACCATGTTCAGGTGTCTATACATATTAAAGGATTTCTGAATTTAGAGATTTGGAGCATGTTATATAGTATCTCCAAGCTTTGGATTTAGGGCTAAAATTTTGATTTGCAGTTTTTTAAAGGATTCCTTTAAAAAAAATGACTCCTGTAATAGATTGCAAAAAAAACAAAACAACAATAACAACAAAAAACTGAGACTCTCAACCTCAAAGATAAATAGTTTAGAAAAAAAAGATTTTATTTTGTTTGTAGTGAGAATACTTGCATTTAATTTAGGACATTGAGAACGTTCTCTTAAATCAGAAATCTGAGCAGTTGTGAGCTTCTCAGGAACACTTAAAATGGATGGAAAACTTATAATTACTGCCAGTTATTTAATCAGCGTAGAATGATAAAATCATGTAAGGAAGCAAGATTTTGATAAAAATGCTTTTATTCCAATAGAGTTTATAATCTGTTGACACTGAGTCAATTGGGTGCTGACTTACACTCTCACAGTGAGGACAGAGGCTTTTTTGGTATAATGGGGAAACAAACAGGGTAAATAAATCTAAAAGGCCAGCATGACTTGGTAGCCTCTCAGTCAGTTAATGTTCCTGGACTCATTAGAGTGCCCTAGAATTTCTGGCAAACTCCTAGCTGTTGTTGTTATTTTTTTCTTTGGGCAGACCTGGAGAGTACTTAGTTCACAGTTCATATACATTTTGGCGGCCTTTTTTTTTCTTAACAAAAGCACAGATTTGCATGTCATTGCATCTTCCTTTATTTATTAATTTACCCAGCAAACACTTATTGGGAGTCTCCTTTGTTCCATGTGCTAGTCATTATGATACACATATGAAAAAATTACTTCTACTTTTAAGAATCTTGTAGCCAGGGATGGGGAGGGGGAGAGAAAAGTAAGCATTACAGTGTAGTATGATAACTGTAAGTACAAGGTGCTTTTGGAACATATGGATGGGTCACCTGGCCCAAACCAGAGGGGTCTAACAATGTTTTCTTGAGGATTATGCCTGTACTGAGCTATGAGGAATGAGGAGTGGTGAGGCCTGGTCCTGAGAGAGTATGACCCATTGAGAAATTTTTGAACATTTGGCATTGTTGGATCCAAAAATTAGGAATGGTAAATTATCAGAGTGAGAGGTAACCAGTCAGATTACCAAGGGTTTTGTAAGCTGAGTTAAGGAGTTTGGACTTGGCCTGGAAGTGGTGAATTACGCCTAACAGATTTTAGGAGGATTGTTCTGAGTGTGTTTTGGAGCATGAATTTGTGGGCCATAGGCCAGAGATAAAGAAACCAGTGAGAAAACTGATAAAATGACCTGAGTCAGAAATGATGTGGGATTAAGCAAATGCTGAGGCAGTGGGAGACAAAGAATAGATTCAAGAGTGAACAAGAATTTATAATGACTGTGAGAAAAGAAAGAGGCAGGGATGACTCCCAAGCTTTTGATTTGGGGGAGAAGGTGGATGGATGGTGATGCCATTGTCGGAGGTGAATCGAGCAACAAAAGAAGGCAGCATTTGGGGATTTTATAGAATTAGCTTCTGCCCTGGCATGACAGCCTGACCAGGTGTTCTATACTGCTCAACAGTGTGCAGCCCAGGTATGATTGCTTAAGGTTGAAGCCTCACATGACTTATGGCTGGGGACTTGTCCTCTCTTCTCAGGACGTTTCGTTACAAGATGAGCAGATACCTTTCAAGGCTGGAGATTAAAATGGAGTTAAAGGCATTTTTTTTTAAATTTAAAAAAGAGATCTTAATTTTCATAAATATACAGTAATGAATAGTTAACAAATGAAAGAGTTCCAATTTGTGGTACTAAAATTAAAAATAAAAAGAAAACAATTTTTATATAAAACCATTATCACCTCCTATGGAATGTGGCACCTGAGATATTAGCCATTAGTTATTGTCTTAATAGGCCTTAAGCATTGCCCAGAATGCACCCTGAACGTGTATTTTCAACCAATGTTCTTGTCTTCCTTCAGTCTGTTTCCTTTCTTACATGATTATTATATTATTATATGCTATCTTAGCATTCTAGGAAAACTTAGGTTTAAGCTTGGAACATTGGAAACGAAACTCTTTCCTAAAATAGTATCTATCCCTGTAGCATATATTCGTTTCTGTTGAAACAGATTATGGGATTGTTTTTGAGGGCTGGTCTTTGGGGAAATTAAACATAAAATTTATGAATGATAAGAATTTTGGTAGTTTAGTGATTGCCGTTCTTTTCTGATTGCTTCCTCCGCCTCCTACCCCTATCTATTCTGACCATCTCGCCAGCCAAAAGGAGTCTTGTTAGACTGTGATTTTTTTTTACTCTCTGAAAATAAGATTGTATCACATTTGGAACATATTGAAGAAGTCTATAAAACATCGTACATTAGTGTAGATGGATATTCTACTTCTTGTGCAGCGATGACTTTTAGTGCTTATGAGGACTTTAACTATGGTCTCTAAGCTGTATAAAACATCAGGGTCACAACTTGATATTGCTGAGCAGTTCTCTAGATGCTGTGAGGGTGAAAAAAGAATGCTTTGTTGAGTGTGACATGATTAGGAGTGATTCCTCACAAAGTCCTGAAAGTGTAAGCATGCCCTCAGCCTTGCCCTTCTATAGATGTATTTGGTAGCTCTTACTTAGATTACCAAAATTTTACAGTAAACCATATGGTGGTTTTCTGATTACTATGATGATACAAGAGTACTATTTTTTTCCTTTGGTTATTATGATGTGTGGACAAAATTTAAAGTAGTGACAACAAAGATATCATTGATGTAGACGGCTAACTTCTGGCTAATTAGCAGACTAATCTTAGAATTATTCAATGATGTCTGGCTAATGACTGGATCTTGTGAAGAATAGACAATTTATTTGCTCATTAATTGGTTTGAAAGAACTGTTATTTCCACACATATTTGAAATAGAAATAGCACCAGCTATTTAATAGTCTTAATTTACTAAAAATATTTTTTTAGAGAACCTATTAAGTAAGAGAAATCTTTCTTAATTATGTTATAGTTATTTAGTCTTGAAGTGGCTTGGTAAGGTATTGCCTTTTAAAAAATATTATCTTCTAAGATGTCTTTTGACTTGAAAGTTTGCCATGTACACCTCAGAACCATAAAACACATTTCTTGTTTGATCTCAGCCATACCAGTGTTTTGCTGTTAATTACTTTGGTGTAGGGCTTCGTCATGTTCAGGCCTGCTGTAGATTGCATTTGATCTGAGACCTCTTTTTAAAATTTTATTTTAGAATCAGGGGATTCATGAGATGATTTGTTACATAGACATATTGCGTGAAGGCAGAGTTGTGGCTTCTGAGGAGCATCTCCTTACTCAAGCTGAGCATGGTAGCCAGTGGGTGGTTTTGTATCCTTTATTTCCCCTCCCTCCCTTGACCTGAGGCTTCTTAATGATTATGATCACTTCTGTGGTAAAATCTTTTCATGGGGTGTAGGTTGCCAGATCTCCCTTCTTTGTTTCCTTCAGACATCCGGGTACACACACACACACACACACACACACACACACACACGCGCACACACACAATTTGTTACCTTCAGACTTTACCACGTACCCATATACTCACCTTGAATTGTTTGTATGCTGAAACCCAATGCTAGTCTTTGTAAAAAACTCACATTACCTGTCAGCATCCACCTTTGTATTAAGTAGGCATCTTGGGGAAAGATGCTGTCTACTTTGTGGACAGGATCAGTTAGCCTTTCATTTACACTGCTATTTGGGCCCCTTAAAGGCCCTCTCCTTGCATCTGTGGCCCTCTTTTACTCTTTAACTTTTTAGATTCTGGCCTATATTGCGAAGCATAACTGCTAAGTCATAAGCCGATATAGTTTCTACTTCCCTAGTCCTCCATGACTTGGATAAATATAACTTTATAAGGATCATATTATAAGTAGATGTTTATATTTTATTAATATTTATTTAACAGGATTGATGCTCATCAAAGGGAAGATTGAAAAAATGTAGGTTTAAAAAATATAATTGCCTACTTAAGATTTTTCTTAAAAGCAAAAAAAAATTGAGAACATGCAAAAGTTATAATGAACCATTATTCAACCTTTCCTAGCATTTTGAAAGTGTCATTTAACTCTGAAAGGTTTAAGAAAATAATGACATAGTCACAAATCTTAAAAAGTTTATTATTGATTTGTTTAAAGAACTTGCTTTAACCATCTTAAATTTTTTTCAAGCAATTCAACAACAAAATAAACACCCTAAATTAACTGAATGAAAACAGTGAATAACAGGCTGTCTCTTGCAGCCTTATTCCTCATTTTGCCTCCTTGGGTCCGTGACCTAAGGGAATGAAGATGAATTGTTGATTCTTGTAATTCCTTATATTTCCAAATTAAGGAGTTAATTAGAATCCCATATTCTCTTTGGTAAGAATATTTGCCTTTACTTTTTAGGCCCTTGCATATTTTATTACCTTACTGTAGTAGTTTATTACTCTCTCTGATTCAGTATTATTATGTCTTCAAAATACCGAATATCTAGAGACTCTCAGTGATATACCTCCATTTCCAGGGAGTCATGTAGTATTTCATTGCCTGTATATTGTTGAATCTTAACATATAGACCTTGCATCAACCAAATCACATTAAGCTTGGCTAAATCTTTTGTTTTGGTGTTAGGTCTGAATAATGATATATTGACTCTCAGAGTCTTCATTTCTCCCTATTTCAGAATGGCCTCAGATAGTGTGTGTATCTCTTCAATGAAATGAGATAAACTAGAGTGGGTACAGGATTTAGGGTCAAGGGCCTGAGATGAGACTCTGGCTTGTCCACTTCCACTAAACCAGGGATCCCTAGTCCCTGAGCCACGGACTGGTACCTTTAGGAGCTAGGCCTCACAGAAGGAGGTGAGCGGTGGGTGAGCAAGTGAAGCTTCATCTGTATTTACAGCCACTCCTCATCACTTGAATTACTGTCTGAGCTCTGTCTCCTGTTAGATCAGCTGCAGCATTAGATTCTCATGGGAGTGTGAACCCTATTTTGAGCTGTGCATGGGAGGGATCTAGGTTGTGCACTGCTTATGAGAATCCAAAGCCTGATGATCTGAGGTGGAACTGAGGTGATGATAGTAGTGCTGGGGACTGGCTGCAAATACAGATTAACATTAGCAGTGAGGTTTGACTGCACAGAGACCATAATAAATCAATTGCTTGCAGACTCATATCAAAATAATTTCATAATTTTGTAATAATTATTATTTCATGATATATTACAGTATAATTGTAATAGAAATAAAGCACACAATAAATGTAATGTGCCTTAAGCATCCCCAAACCATTCCCTTCCAACCACCCCACAGAAAAATTGTCTTCCACGAAACTGGTCCCTGATGCCAAAAACGTCGGGGACTACTGAGCCACTTTTCATGTTTGTATAAAGGAACCAACAATATCTCTCTCACTGGGTTGTGAGAATTGAAAGAGATAATATATGTGAGGTTCTTTCAAATGGTCTTTTAAATTGTTTATAAATATGAGAATATATTTTTTCTCACTCAGGCATATAAATAAATGAGACAATATAGTTTGACTAGCTGGTATACTCATACATTTCTTTATTTTCCTTTTCTTGCCTTTGCTTTTTAAAACTGTGTTTATTCTCTCTTCTCCTTTATAGAGGTATATGTATATTAAATGGAAGTCCCTGATAGCTTGAGTGTTCTTAGCTGTAGCTCTCTTCAGAATGGAGTCCTGAAGAATGAGAACCTGATTTAATTCATTCATGGCTAAAGAATTTTTCTTTTCTCCCTACCTATGTATTTACCCCTAAGTCATACATTTAGATCATAACTAAAAAGAATTTTACTTTGTAGGCTTTTAACGCAATGTAATATATTCTGGTTTTCAGACTTTTAAAAAATTTACTTTTTGCTATATCTTTTTAATTTGTCTATGAACCTTTTACTTGTGGTGGCTGGCTTGTTCTTTGACTACATCCAACACCTTCCTCTCTTTGTGTCAGTGTTTATTTCATCCACCCATTTGTAATTCCTTTCTACTCTTTGAGATCCAGTCATGTACCACTGTATACTTGTATAACATATTGATTAATGACAGAATGCTTTGTAATAGTGCATAATTTTTTAACTTACCTTTTTTATGTTTAGATACATAAATACCATTGTGTTACAGTTGCCTACAGTATTGAGTACAGTAATATGCTGTACACATTTGTAGCCTGGGAGCAATAGACTATACCATCTAGGCTAGGTGTGTATAGGCTATCCCATTTAGGTTTGTGTAAGTACCTGCTATGCTGTTCACCCAGTGATGAAATTGCTTAGCCTTGCATTTCTCAGAACATATCTCCATCATTAAGTGATGCATGATTGTACTTTCGTTTTGTTTTTGGTGTGGTTTAAGCCTTATTTCTTCCATGAAGTCCTTTCAGACTACTATAGCCTGAGTGATTATTCTATTTTTTTACATTCCAGTGCAGTTATTACCTGTAATACTCATCTTTTTATTAATTGAGCCCTTTTTTTAGAAGTCTTGAAGAAAACTTTTGTTATGTATCATTTGTCTAAATGGAATCAGTCTCGTTCATTACTGAACTACCAGTTGGTAGTGAGGAAGGTATTACAATGATTGGTTTATATTCAACAGAGCTTAACTCAGAACTGGGATGGAATAGATTTGAGGGAGGAAAGTGTATTTTGTACAGGTAATTCCCTCCCCAAAAAATCTATGTAAAGTTTTTTAAAAATCCAAAAGCTGCCAAAATATTTTTAAAAGTCTAAGTCACTTTTTTAATCACCTTTTAAATTTATTTTATTTTTTTCATTTTTCACAGTCATTTCCTGCCATTAAGGGACTCATAGGCTACTGGGCAGGTCAGATAAATAATTTTTTAACAAGGTATCATAAGTACTATAATTCCAATATGAGCAAGATGCTAAGGAGGCATCAATTTCTTCCTATTTGTCCTGCCACCTGTCAGGGCTAGTTGCCTGTTTTTTTGCCCTGTTCTTTGGATCTTCCTCTGCCCAACTACCCAAATTTTCCATAGCTATGACAGAAGTTTAGCACAAAATTATTGATTACAACTGAGAAGGACCTTTTTCCTGGTTGGCTCTATAATGGACTGTGATAGTGCCACAAATGATTGCCTTTTATTATCATGTATTTTAAAAAGTCAGTGCTATTCTGGAGGAGGGCCACTTTAAAAGTAATAAGAATTAATTATGAGGTTTTTTTCCCTATGGATGGGGTTTGTCACTATACTTTAAAAATATTTTCCTCTCACTTTACTTTGATTAACTTCTAGTTCTTCCAGTTAATTTCTGTGAATTCGACATGTTATATGACAATTTAAATGATAACATAAACAATATAAAGAGGGTGGGTTTTCTGTAAAACAAAATCACGACAAAATAGGCAAACAAAAAATATAATATATTCCAAAGCTTAATTTAAATTACTTTTTTACTAGCTACTCTTTTAAATTATATTCCATAGATCTCCATGTTTTATTTAGAAAAATATATTGGATAATTTTACTTCTTTGATCTTAGTAGAGAAATATGACTATTAAAAGGGACATTGAAAACATGTTAATAGTTATTAAACTAGGCTTAACTGACAGATTGATTAAAAGCTGGGGAGCTTACATAGGGCAGGAGGAGGAGAGCCAGCCTTTTCTTAGACTATGAATATAGGACAAGTGGGAATTAGTTCCGTTTATTGCACCTGTAGTTGTATTATCATGCAGTACAATAGTTTTTTAACTCATCTTCTGTTCCCCCAGTCTTATTCATTTGAATCAATTCCTTTGGCAGTTATCTTTCTAAAATGCAAATTTAAACATTTAAAATGCAGTGTCATCCAATCAATTACAGGAGCAAAATGGAATCATACTTTGCTCACCCTTTACCCATCTAGCCCATTTTCCAGCTTTTCCCTGGTTATTTTCTCTCTTGCTATAATTCAACCACATACAATTCTGCTACTTTCGAGGACATCTCATGCTGTGTCATGTCCTATGCCTCTGCACATGCTGGTTTTCTGACCTGGAATGCCATTTTTCCCCTGTATTCTGGACAAACCCTGATTTTCTCCCAAGAGTCATTTTCCTGATGCCATCCATGACTCTTGCTGTTAGTTGTGGTTTTCTCTTTCTCTGTACCTGGTACACATGACCTATCTATTAATTATTATATTGCATTTTGTTTTATTCCTCTGAATTTATTTCTCAACCAGAGTAAAAGCTCATAGTTGATTTTACATATGTAACTTCAGGATTGGGCACATTATCAGGTATATAGACACAGTAAGTATTTGTTGAATAGCAAGAAAGCTAGGATCAGATGGAAAGTGGCATTTTGAGTGTTTGATATTGGTTTTCTTTTCATTTCTTTTTATACCATCAAACATAAATTGAACCCCATTTAAAAGTTGTTAAGAAAATATTAAAATTGTGATGCTTTATTGTGTGTTTAGTTTTGGGACAGTTAGTGCTGTTTTCCCTTAGCTCTATACTTGCCCTTCCACTCTTTACTACAGAGATGTTTGTAAACCATGTGTGGCAGACTCCATTGCTGGCAATTTCTGTTAGATTCAGCCATAGCAAGGCACTCATGAAAGATTGGAAGGTGAGTGGAAAATAGAAGCTATGTCTTTTCTTTTGTTAGATGATGCACTTCAGCATGCAGCAGAGGGTGACTGAAGGTGATCACAGGTGGCCGTGAGCTCCAGCAGCATTGGTGTTGGCGTCTTGAATAGCCGTGGTGGCACTCTTGCAGCTGGGCGCTGTAGTTGCTGTTGAGCCATAATGACAAAGCAATCCCAGTGGCACCAGGAGCCATGTTTCCAGAAGCTTAGCAACAATTCCAGGCTTGTGGGCCCTAGTCTAGTGTGGTGTGAGACCCCCGGCTGTGCTTTTAAAACTCTGTTTTTGTTTTGTGTCCCAAGCATACCCCCTTCTCCCTTTTGCTTTTCTAACTCCTCCAACAACTGCATAATCAACTTCCTGTGTTAAATTTCCTATGGTAGAAATATCTACAGCAGTTTCTGCTTTCCTTAGTGGACAATAGCTAGGAGTGGTTTAGGCACCAGAACTTCAAAGATGAAAATTTGAGATTTGTTATCTGACCTTGTTAGAACTGACCACAATAGGATCTCATGGCCCATAGAAAATTGCCATTGCATGCAGGGACAGCTTCATTACCTAAACTATCAATTTTCTTACCAGAAATTAAGTGCTTACTAAAGTCAAAGCTTTGGGAAATCAAATGAAAGTTGTAACTGACTATTATGGTAGGAATAATGATTTCTAGGACTCTGGGCTGTGTTAGCTGCCATTAAAAAATTTATAGAAAGGAAATTATGAGTTCAGGGTATTAAATTCTTAGTTCAAGGATGGTCAGAGAAATGGAGAGTTCCATGATGACCCCACCCCAAGATTGTCTTACTTTTTTATCCTTACAGTAATGATGCAGGTGAAAATAGGAACCAAAATTCAACCCTGATAGCTATAGAATCACAGTGCAAGTAGAATTCATAGCCTCCCTAGCTTTCTTATATGAAAAATAAGAATTGGAAGGTAGACATGGGATCATGAGATTTGAAATGAAAATATTTTTGTGAACTCCTCTGAGTCTGAGAACGTTGAGTCCCAGTAACTCTAGGCTTCATAAGCAGTTTCTCCAATGCTGTATTGTAACAGTTTCTTCTCTTCTCTGAGGAGATTAATTCTCCCCTTCTTGAAGAGTCTCAAATGGCCTGCAGTGACCTTAGTCTCCCATGGAAAAATCCTAAAAGCTTAGGGAGATAGGAGTGCTGCAGTTAGTGTCTCATGTGTGACCCGTAAGTAATTCACTTGGGAAAATATTGGGAAATGCATTGGTGAAGGGAGCATCGGTGTTCTTGAAAACTCTGGGAATGCTGTATTCGGATTGATGTTAGGTGCCACTTTTGAAATGGACTGTCTCGTTTAATGGAATGATGGAATCCTAGAGTGGCAGAGGCTGAGTGTCCTGGTGTACCTGCTGGAGGCAAGGTGAGTACAGTGACTATTACAGGAAGAAAATCCAGAATGACAGAATGTTGTGCTACCAATTTGTATTCATTGGTGGTGGCTAAGCAGTCACTAAAATACAGTCTCTAGGTTACAGAAACATTTTGGGTCTTGTGAGCAGAAACCTGATTTCCTTACCATATTAGAACATCATGTCCTGTCACTCAGTGTCTAGACCTAAGCCGGTTCACAGATCCAGAGCCCTAAAATGAAATGGCGGCCAACTGGATCCTTTCAGATAATCCATTGCTATTGCTACAAAGATATGCCGAAAATCTTTCTTCAAGTTGCCTCCAGTGTGATCTCAGTAATTTACCCAGGATAGTTGTACATTGTGGAAGGGAAAATTCTCAGGGATTACTGGACATGGCCCTTAGTTGATACTAATCCCTGAAGGCGTGATGGAGGGGGGGGCAAAATATTATCATTGTTTTGGTCAAAATAGGATCTTTTGGTGACCAAAATTTTTTCCTTCTCCCTTCCTTCTTTTCTTTCTTCTGTCCTTTTATTTTCTTTTCCTTTTTCTTTCATTCTTTTTTTTTTTTTTTTTGAGTTGGAGTCTCACTCGTTCGCCCAGACTGGAGTGCAGTGGCCGCTTCTGGCCACCGCAGCCTCGACCTGCTGGGCTCTGGCGATCCTTCCACCTCAGCCTTCCAAGTACCCGGAATTATAGGCATATGCTACCATGCCCAGCTGATTTTTTGACTTATTGTAGAGATGAGGTCTCGCTGCCCAGGCGGGTCTCGAACCCGCGGGCTCAAGCAAACCACTCACCTCAGCCTCCCAAAGGCGCGGGATTACAGGCTGAGCCACCGAGCCCGGCCTTTCATTCTTTTTTATTTTTTGAGTTAGAGTCTCACTCTGTCACCCAGGCTGGAGTGCAGTGGCACACTATGGCCACCCCAGTGTTGACCTGCTGGGCTCTGGTGATCCTTCCAAGTAGCCGGAACTGCAAGCGTGCAGTTATCTCGCCCGGCTACTTTTTAAAATGTATTGTAGAGACGAGGTCTCACCATGCTGCCTAGGCTGGTTTCAAACTCGTGGGCTCAGGCATTCTCTCACCTCGGCCTCCTAAAGTGCTGGGATTACAGGCTTGAGCTACCGCTCCTGGCCTTTCTTTGTAACTTGATTTGGTCTCACCATAGTTCCAGGAAGTCTACTTTATGTATCTACTTTATGGTCTTTTTTCCAGTTCATGAATGCTTACCTTGACTAGACATCCTCCATAGCTTGCAGAACTTCTATATTGTGTCCTGAATCATGGAATGAGGGATATTATGGTAGGAGGAGCCAAGCAGAAAGCCCTGGAACTTTTCTCCTGTCTAGGACAGTAAACCACAAGTAATAACTGCATCACAGGAATTTCTGAGATTAGTGCTGCTGTTTAAACACTTGATAAATTTAAAAGCAAGAATTTTTATCACATACTCGCTTTACTCATTTACTTGGTCTGTACATAAGGATAATGGGCCTTGGAAACTATGACGTTTTATTGTAAATTCAGTCAGGTTGCTATTCCAATTGCAGCTGCTCTTCCAAAGGTGATCTCTTTACTGAAGCCAGTCATCCTTGTCTCTGGCACTTGTCTAAAGCCATTGATCTCTCAAGCCCTCTCTCCTGCTATATCATTAGGCCAGGAATGAAAGAATGAATGTGTATTTTACTCAAGAAAGCAGAGTATTTTACTATCAGAACGATGTAAAAACTGCTTTCTGTCATAATCTAGTACAGTTTAGAGCTAATTTTAAAATGGCTAAGTAAGGATAAGAAATTATATACTTTTCCCATTAATAGTGGAAAATTTAAACCAAAGAACATTTCTTAGAACTAATAAAGGTTAGAAGAAGAAAGTGTTAATTAGTGCTTAAAGCAGTATTTGCTTGATTGGCTTCATCTAAGCCAATTGTTTTTCCATAATTAAAAATAAAGCAACATAAAAGCAAAACTTTAACATAAAAATTACTTTTAAGCTTTAGAGTTTGTCTCCTTATGCTTTCCCCAAATCTTACTTGCTACATTAAAAATCAGAAGTTCTTTATATTTGTTGTGCCATGGACCTCTTTGCAATCTGAGGAAGTTCGTGGGGCCAGGCTTAGAATGTTTTTATTTTATTTGTTAATTTTTTTGAGTCAGAGTCTCACTCTGTTGCCCAGACTGGAGTACAGTGGCACGATCACAGCTTACTACGGCTTCTGCCACCTGAGCTCAGGCAATTCTTCCATCTCAGCCTCCAGAGTAACTGGGATTACAGGCATGTGTCACTATGTCTGGCTAATTTTTTTATTTTTTTGTAGAGACAAGATTTTGCTATGTTGTTTAGTCTGGTGTCAACCTCCGGACTCAACCACCTTGTCCTCCTAAAGTGCAGGGATTATGGACATGAACCACCATTCCTGGCCTTAGAATGTTTTTCAAAGCATAAAATAAATGCATAGGATTACAAAGGAAAGAAATTAAATTAAAATAAAGCCATCCAAATATTTTAAAATCTCCAATACAGTAATATATAAATAGTAATAATAATAGAATGTAGCATTATTTCTAGTAGGTAATTTTGGAGTTAGTGATGATGAGTAGAACAATATTTCAAAAACTATGTATGATTTCTATTGGTCACAAGTACTGCTAATACTACTGTAATTTGTTGTCTGTATTTTTAATGGAAGGAAACAAACTTTTAGCTAAACATTAGTGAAAACAAACATACGATCTCTTTTCCATACAAATATATGAAACATATTCCCTAAATTCTGTCTATTGAAACTTTTGTGAGGGAGAAGTTTGTGAACTCCACTTAAAGAAGCTTTGCTCTAAATAGATTTATATAAAACAATGACATTGAAAAAATATTTATTTTGGACTTATTTGCTTAACTACATATTTTACCACAATGTTTTGTTTACTTTATGAGAAAATAAAACCTCTATCTATAAATACTTTTGAGCATACCTCCTGGTTTCTTCCATTTTGTCATGTGGTTCAAGCTCATTTCCTTGTATTGCTCAACTAGACTGGCCACATAACACAACTTTTGTTTATTTCCAAAAGATTGACTTTCTGCAATAATCTTCACTAACTGCCTATTTCTTACCAGGGTATTTACAAATGTATTGTTTGTTGTACATTTGTCAGTTCACCCAAATAAAACTGCAAATAATGAAAACAATTGTATTTTGTCCACTATAGCTTTGAATAATTTCTGTATTTTTTCCTCCTTCTCTCCAATCTCAACCCCAAACTATGACAGTTTCACAAGCATTTGAAAAATTATTGTGTTTATTGGATTATTTGCAGCTTGGGCTCTGTACTTTAGTCTACAAATCAGCAGTTAATTTAATGATGCACTAGTTTATTTTTAGCAAAAGGAAGCATAACAAGCTTAGCTGAAAAATGATTCTTGTTTTAACCAGTATCTTCACACAGCTGTTTAAATACCATATTGTACTTCCCCCCCCTTTCCTTATTTAGGGTGGCACATGGTACTTGTGTAATCTTTGCTTATTTTAAGTTGGCATAAAATAATGGTTCTCAGCAAACTAGAGACAATTTGTAAAACTGAAGAATATTCTTATGTGTTCAGGCCAAGTTAAATTATTATTAAAGAATACATCTTTTTCTCCCCAAAATTTCTCCTGAGATTTTTAAAATTATAATTGTATATTTCAAAGTTTACAACAAAGGTACATTTTTTTGAATTTTCCATTTTATTCATATAGAAAATAGACTGAGATGATGAAATAAGAACTAAACATTTATTTAAAAAATAGTTCTTACAATTAACTTGTTCTTTAAACATTAGAGAAGCTCTTGAAATAATGAAAACTAGAATTCATAAGCATAAATTAAGAAATATATAATGCTAATATATACTGACAACCAATATGGTCCCCTCCATCCCATTTGCAGAGGGTAGCAGGCTCTTAATCCTGTTCATTTCTTTATTTCTCTTGATTCAGGCTATGAGATAAAAATTAAAAAATCATCAAATTAAAAGGGTCCTTAAAGATTGGTTATACCACATTATTTTATCAGGAGAGCTCATCATTATAGTACCTCAGTCAGTAAGCCCTTTTTGAATTCAAAAAATATATACACACATATTCCATTGATCATCAATGAAATCTATAAAAATGAAAGGCCTTTCTGAAATGTGTTGATATAGTTACCAGATAAATGAGGACAGATATACAAAAGGGACTCAAAAAACCCTAGAATTATCTTTTGGAGGTGGGCCCCTTATAATATAGTAGGAATTTGTTCCTGTGTATCAATAGTCAACCAAAGTTTTTATTTGGAAGTTTTGAGAAATTTGTGTCGCAGTTTGCAAAAGAAATGTTCCGAGTTGTGGCAAACAGGTGACTGGCTCTTCCACCATGACAACACACCTGCATACATATGCTGAGTGTTCAGCAATTTTTGACCAAAAATGGTATGACCTCCATGCCCACTCTCCCTATTGACTTTTTTTGTGTTTCCTCGGATGAGAAAAGTCCTCAAAGAGAAACGTTTTGCCAATGTGGAGGAAGTAAAACAAAAAATGGCAGAAGCACTAAAAGGCATTAAAACTGATGCGCTTAAAAATTGTTTTGAGCAGTGGAAAAAGCGTCTCAAGATGTATTGTATCAAATGGAGAGTACTTTGAAGGTGACTGAAGTTTAAACATGGAACAATAAATATATCTTTTGTTAAATAAATAAATTCTAGTTTTGGGGGGGGTACCTCCTCATAGTGGATGCTTCATTACTGCCATTCTAGGTTGCTGCCAAAATGCCAGTCCTTTGCCAAAAACCTGGCCCTCCCTCCTGCTCAATGCATGCTCTTCTTGGATTATTTTTCCCTAACCAACTTCATACTCTTTCTAATCCTCATAACCCTTTGGAGACCCTATTTCATAGCAAATTTAAAAAAAACAAAAACAAAACTCTCCTGTTTAAAGAAAAAATAAAGGCAAAATTTTTGAAAATATTTTTATACTTGTCAAACAGTTCTTTTATTCTACTTCCTATCATCACCTAAAATCTGAAATCTGGTTAGTTATCCGCTCATGTTCTTGTTTCTGGGGCTTTTCTTTGATAGATGTCAAGTAGCTTATTGCTATTATTATTTTTAGTCCATTGCTTTTTGCTGCTGTTGTTTGCTTGTCTGTTTTGAGGAAAACAAGAAAGGTTATGAACAAAATTTCTTACATTTCTCTTCTAATTATACTATTTAAGGTAACACATGGACCATATGCATTTATTTATTTTAAAGATGTAGGGTACAACCATCTTGATTTTGGACACTGATGTTCAGGTAGTTTAATCTCTTTTCAGGAGGCATACACACACACACACACACTCACTCTATATGTATGTGTGTAGATGTGTGTGTGTGTGTGTGTGTGTGTGTGTGTGTGTTCATATATACACATATTTTAAATATATATGTATATAAAACATTAATTTGACTTGTCTCAGTTCATTCCCAGGGTGTTAATTTCTTCTCATTGGGACACAATATTTACTATTGTTCTCTCTACCCTACCACCATTAGTATATATTTGCTTTGGAAAAACTTCTCTCTAAATACTATGGCATTTATTTTCCATAAAAGCTTTAGCTGCACATTTTATTTATACATTGATTTTTCATCATATGACAGAAATGGCAAGGTTGGCATTTCAGGAGAGTGTCTCTTCTATTAACAATATCTTCATCCTCTCATTGGTTTAATTCATGATAATAATCCAGACATGTTTTGACCATTAAATCCTTTTAGGCTGCAGTGTTTCTCAATGGCTATTCTTTGCTTTTGAATAATTAGTTTTTTCAATTCATTTTAGTGTATGAAATTAATACTCTATGGGAATTCATTTTCTTTCTGATGCAATAAACTTTCCATTAATGCACGAGATTAACTTTTATGTTTTTTTCTTTTCCTATAGAACTGGCAGTTGGAGTATTCAGCAGGGTATTTTATTCTGTTCAGACTATAAGTTCTTTTTGAGGGTTTGTGGTTTAAATAGTTGTTCCCTCAACTCTGTTTCTTCCATCACATCTTTTTCTTTTACTGCACAGAAAATGATGAGGTCTTCCCAAAAAACATTTAGGAAATCCCTGAAGAACCCTAGTATAGGTACTGAGATTGATTTTTGTGTTTCTTTTTTTAAAAAAATGCCAAAGAAATGTGTGAAACCATATCTTTGGGAAGCTTAATATTCAAAACCTGTCAACTCAGTTTTGAAAAATTGCTTTGTTATTGCCATTATTATTTCTGACAAATGGATCAGGTGTAGTTTCAAAGAACAAGAGAATCAACCTTAAGTTATTTCTTCACAAATATGAAAGGAGTCTCATAGAATAAAATACAGGATGTCCTAACTTTGCATAGTCATGATCATAGAAATGAAATCCCAAAGCACTTTATAGAGATAAGTAAAAGCACTATAGAAATAAATATTCAAGATGGGTTACTTCCACACTGTGAGTGTATGTGAGTAAATAAAAATTTTTGCTTTATGAGACTAAACTTTTTAATTTATTTAGCCACATATTCATTGCTCTGATTTTTTATGCGATTTTCTCTTGAAGGAAGGGCTGAGAACATATTCAAATCTTATGAATTGTTTATATTTACTAGCTGATATAATGGCGAAGTGACTTGTGAATAGTAAATGCTGTTTTAATTTTTCAGGTTTCTGTAGTCTCTCCTTAGAGAAAAAGAAGTTGAGGCACTCAAGGGATACTTAGAGAAGAACAAGGCAATCAAAACGGGGAGATGTATACTTAGAAATGCATTTGGATTTTTAAGCATTTGTGTCCTGGTTATCTTTGCAATTTCAGAATTCCAAATGGTATTTGTATGTGGCCATCTTTTGCTTTCTAAAATTTCAAAGATGGACGCAAACAAGGCAGTGTAATGACCTATCTTAAGGCTGAGAGAATACAATTATGTTTGAGAATATTTAATGAATACCATATTGAGGGTTCAGGTCACTAGAGAGTAATGTTAAGCCAGGGTTGTAGTTGTCCTAGTAATTATTTCATGAATGAGTTGTATTGAGAAAATTCTCCTCAAGATGTGTTCTATGTCATTCCCTTTCCTGATATGGCAATATTTTTCTTTGGTACTGGAATCAGAAGTAATCAAATAAAAAGTGTAAGGTAATAAAGAGTTTGGTAATTGTCATAATCTCCATCAGAGAAGACAAGTAGAAAAAAACCAGTTCTTTATTTCATTACTTTTTTTGTGTGATGACCCAATGCTCTGTCAGTAAATGTGTAACCTTGGTTTGGATATTTGATCTCTTTGTGCCTCAATTTTTAAAATTTATTAAATGAGGACAGTAATAGCACCCCCTAGGGTTATTGTAAGGACTGACTTGGCATACATAACAGAGACACACACTTATATATGGAGCGGGGAAGGGGAGGGCGGAGAGAGAGAGTGAGATCTTTGACAAGTGCTACATATAGGTGTTAGTTGTTTTTGTTATTGCTGTAGTTATTATTATTCATGCCAGAGTTAATATATAGGAACTTTTAATTTATTCAGCAAATATTAATTAAGGCTCCACTCTGTGCTAAATACTGTTCTAGGTGCTGTTTGTACAGTAATGATCAAGGCAGACAAGGATCTTGTTCACATGAAAGCTATATTTTGATTTGGGATGTTAGGGAAATAATTCAAAAAGTAAATAAATGATAAAAATATCAGGTAGTGCTAGCTGCTGTGTGGATTAACCTTAGATGAATGTATAGATTGGACACTCAAGGGAATGTTTTGTTTTTTCTCAGATTGGAAAATATGTTTTATTTTAAAAGTAAATTAGAGAGTTATGATTCAAAGGGAGGGGGGCAAAGTCATGAAATATGACACTGGCCATAGCTCGAAGAGAACATGGCCACACCAGAGTCTAGTAAGGCAATGGCCAAGGAAATGTTTTCTAGGAGGTTAACATTTAAGTTGAGAACTGATGACAAAGAATCATTCTCATAAATATCTAGTGCAAGAGCAGTTCAGTGAAGCGTTCCTAAGTTGTGCTCAGAGAACAGTAAGAAGACTGATGATGCTAAAGGTTGGTAGCCTGGGCATGCACAGTATGAAGTGTGACCTGAGAGGCTGGTGGGGGATTGGTTTTGTAGGGCTCTGTGAGCCTAGGTGAGGAGTTGGGATGTCATTCTAGCTGTAACAAGTAGCTCTTGGATAGTTTTTCAGCATGAACTAATTTACATTTTAAAAGTCATTTTGATTAAGGACTACTATAATCAATAGACATATAGATCAATGACACAGAATATGGAACCCAGAAATAGACCTACCCAGGTGCGACAGGCTTAATTTTTGACAAAGGTGCAAAAACAGTTTGATGGAGGAGGGTTAGAGATTTCAACAAATGGTGCTAGAACAATTGGAATTTGCAGGTTAAATAATGAACTTTGACCCAAACCTCACACCTTCTACAAAATTAGCTCAGAATGGATCATTGACTTAAGTGTAAAACATGAAAGTATAAAACTTTTAGGAAAATAAAATAAGGTAAAATCTTTAGATCCAAGGCAAGGCAAAGCATTCTTAGACTTGACAGAAAAAAAAAATTGTAGAAGGAAAGATTGATAAATTTGACATCATTGGTTCTGTGGAATACTCTTGTTAAGAGAATGGAAAGATAAAAGCTGCAGACTGGGAGGGAATATTTGCAAATCACCTATCCTACAAAAACTAGTATCCAGAATATATAAATAACTCTCAAAACTTACAAGAAGGAACTTGTACCAACAAAGATATACAGATGGCAGATGAGCACACGAAAAGTCATTCAACATCATTAGCAACTGGAGAAAATCAAGTTAAAAATCGCAATGAGTTATTACTACACACTTATCAGAATGACTAAAATAAGAAAGTAACACCAAGTTCTGGTGAGGATATGAAAAAATTAGTTCACTTATACATTGCTGATAGAAGTGTCAAACTGTACAGCTATCCAGAAAACAATGTGGCAGTTTCTTGTAAATCTAAACATGAAATTACCAAATGACCCAGCAATTGCACTTTTGAATATGTATCTCAGAAAGACGAAAACTTATGTTCAAACAAAAACCTGTATATGAGTATTCATAGCAGCTTTATTGGTAATAGGCTCAAACTGGAAACATTCTGGACATTCTTTAACTGGGAATGGTTAAATCAATTGTGACATGTGACAGGAATCCTACTCAGCAGTGAAAAGGAATGGTACATGAAATACCTGACTGAATCTCCAGGGTCTTATTCTGAAGCAAAGAAAACCAGTTCATAAAGGTCACATACTGAATGATTATGTTACATAACACCTTTGAAATAACAAAATTATGAAATGGGGGGCATTAGTGGCTGCCAGGAGTTAGTGCTGGGAGTTGGGAGGAGGGAGGAAGGATGTAGTTATGTCTATAAAGGACAACAGGGTGAATCCTTGTGGCAACGAAATTGTTTTATATCTTGACTGTGTTAATGTCAATATCCTGGTTGTGATTTTTGTATTATATTTCTTCAAAATGTCACCACTGGAAGAAACTGGGTAGAGAGTCCATGGGATCTGTCTGTATTATTTCTTACAACTGCATGTGAATCTACAGTCATTTCAAGGTGAAAAATTTAATTGAAGAAAAAAATCTTTTATTTTTTTATTTTGGCTGCTCAGTAGAGAATATATGGCCTCTAGCCCGCATACTTTTGATTTGACTGGAGGGACCTGTGTCTCGTACTTTTAGAAAGATCTTCAGGTGATTCAACCGTGCCAAAGGATTGAGGACCTCTACAAAGCTGCAAACAAGTCTCTTTGGGCTTTTATGGGCAGGATGTTATCCTGGAATTTTTAGGTTGGGCATGATATTTGTTACAGGCATTCAACTCTGCAAGTCTGTGACCTGCATCCCAGAGGACTAGTGTCACTTCCGCAACTGAGAACCACTCAACTGAGAATGTCTGAGATATTTATATGTCTGTAAGATATCTTAATATTTTTCCCTTCAGACTAAGTTTTACTCTAATGTTTTTCTTTCCCAGGGTTCATTCAGCTTTTACTTCAGACACCTGTGGACATAATTACTTTTCTCACTTGTAGTTAATGTAATTTTGTCAGCAAGGATGAAACCACTGCTTATTTTCGCTTGCAGATTGCTGTTAGTCTTTTTGTTCTCTTTTCTCTTTAAAATGGGTCCTGGCTGAGCAATAAAAGCCTATGTGTCAACAGAACACATGCAAGTTTTTTTGCATGGTAGCTTCAGAATTCTATTTTTTTAAAAAAGAAAACAACAAAAAACAACAACCAATATTATGCACATATGAGATTCCTCTTTCAGTGTATACTTCTTGAGTAGAAATCACAGTAAACTGTTACCTCATGAATAAGTTTAGGACTTTTTTCCCCACAGGACCTACTTTTTAAAGTGGAGAATCACACATTTATTTTTCCTCTGTTCGATTGTGCAGGATGGGGGTGGGGGCCCCCCTCAGAAGTACTTATTTTTTGGAGGACAGGCCCCTTGTAGTACAGGCTTCCCCCACTAGGTAAGTGTTCTAGGAATCCATTGGCATTAGCCCACCAGCTAGCATTGTGAGAGACTGTGTTTGGCTTCAGTGGATTTATTTTGAAGATTTTTTTCATCACGTTTGCCCATTTCATAATGGGTGATTTATGAGCACACATGCCCACACCCTGCTGAGTGTTGTGCAGTTTTTGACCAAAAATGGCATGAACATTGTGCCCTGCCCTTTATATTTGCTGACTTTCTCCCCAAGTGACGGTTTTTTGTTTCCCTGATGAAAAAAGTCCTCAAAGGGAAATGTTTTGTCAAAATGGCAGAAGCACTAAAAGGCATTAAAATTGGCAAGTTCAAAAATTATTCTGAGCAGTGGAAAAAGTGTCCCCATAGGTGTATTGCATCAAATGGAGAGTACTCTGAAGGTGACTGAAGTTTAACTATGTAAGAATAAATATATTTTTTAATCAATAAATTTCAGGTTTTTTTGGTTCCTCCCTCATACTCTTAAAAATTATCTGGCAAAATCCCACTTACTTTAGGTTTGTATTTGCTCCTGAAAATGTAAAACTTTTGTCTCATTTTCTGATGGCCACTAGATTCTGTGTTAAATTTTGAAGCATTAATGTATTTGAGGTAGAGCTCATCAGGACATCTTGCATGTAGTAGGTGTTCAGTGATGGTTGATGAGTAAGATTAACACCTGGTTAGTGATCACTGCCATGTACCAGCATGGCATTGTGGGCAGCCTTATTTTTACATAGCTTTCAATTTTGTGGTGATACACATACATAATGACAACTATCAAAAACTTGCTGTAATAATATCTTGTTTATGAACGTGATGGAAGCTCTTGGTACTTGGTATTCACGTGTGTGTATGTGTGTGTGTGTGTGATTAACAGTACACTGGCCTGGTGCCTTCTGTCTTTGCCTTTGTCTTTCTTCCTCTTTCTTATGTTTTAGTGCCATCATTTACACCTGTTATTTAAGGTTCTGATAATTCAAGACAAATAGTGAAGTATGTAGGTTGTGCTTTAAAGTACAGTCCAGATAATTTTGCATCTTGACTACTTTTCCCCTTTATGACCGCAAGTGCACAGAACTCATTTGCAAATGACAGACACTCATCATTGATCAGTATTAGTGCCTCTTTTATTTTAGTTTATTACTTTTTTCATCCTGCCTGCTTTCCTTTTCCTCCATTAAGTATGTGTGTAATTAATATTTCTACAATTTGCTCTTCTTCAGCTTATTTAGATGTATGTATGTCCTTGAGAAAAGATTATGCTGTTCTGTTTACTTTCTTATATTTATTTATTTTTACCAGACACTTGTATAGCATTTTTTACTTCTCAGACACTGTTTTAAGCTGTTAGCAACATTAATTTATTGAATCCTCACAACAGTCCTGTGGGGAAGGCACTCTTATTCCTCCTAGCACAGAAAGATTGAATAACTTGCCCAAGGGTACACAACTCACAGGTATGGAGCCGGGACTTTATCCAAGGTTGTCTGGCTCTAGAGTCCGCAACTTTAACCAGTAATAATAAGCTTCCTCTCTATTAAAACCAAGGTATTGTGCTATAAATCCCATCTGTTTCTTTTCCCATTTCCATGTTGCCATGTGCACATCAAATTCATGATTTCTGATTGCTACTTGATATTCTGTTATGAGCATATACCATATTTTATGAAAATGAACTTTATTGAGTTATAATATATATGTAATAAAACAATCTCATTTTAATCATATACTTTACTGAGTTTTGGCAAGTGTACATATCCTTGTAACCAGCATCACTATCATCCATCTATTTATCTATCTATCTATCTATCTACCTGTCATTTGCTTCACCCCAAGATGTACCCTGATGCCACTTCCCAATCAATTCTACCCGTAGCCCCAAGAAACCACTAATATTTTTGTCACAAGTGATTTGTTTTTCCTAAACTAATTTTGTATACATGGAATATATAGTATGTACTTTTTGAGTCTGACTTCTTTTGGGCAACTTGCTTTTGAGAATCCTTCATACTGTTGCTTGACTCACCAGTTTATTTCTTTTTATTACTGTGTAATTTTTTATTGTAGGGATGCACTGCAGTTTGTTTAGCCATTCTCTGTTGATGGATATTTTGTTTTCATTTTTTGGCTAATATGATTAAAGCTGGTATGAATATTTGTGCACAAGTCATTGTGTTGACATGTGTTTTCATTTCTCTTGGTTAAATACCTAGGAATGGAATTCCTGGGTCTTTTGATAAGTATGTTGAACTTTATAAAACAAACTACCAGAATGTTTTTACAAAGTGATTGTATAACACTCTTATTAGTAACAGGATCCCAAGTTCTTCTACATTCTTGACACCTCTTGCGATTGTCAGTCTTTTGTTTTTAAACTTTTTATTTAGAAATAATTATAAAGTCATAGTTGTAAAAGTTATACAAGGTAGTCATTTTCTTCACCCAGTTTCCCTCAACAGTTACATTTTATGTTCTTCGAGTGCAGTATCAAAACCAGGGAATTAACATTGGTATAACCCACAGACCTTATTTGTATTTTACTTGTTTTATATGCTCCTACTTTTCAGTGTGTACATAGTCTTATGGGCTTTGTCACATGTGCATATTCATGTAACCACCACAATCAAGATATAGACCTTTCCTGTCATCACCAAGAGTCCTCATGCTGACCCTTTATGGTCTCACTCTTCCCTCTTAACTCCCTTTCTTTGTCTTCTTCCCACTTTTGTAAACCCTTGACAACTACTAGTCTGTTCTCCATCCCCATACTTTTATCATTTTGAGAATGTTATGTAAATGGAATCATACACAATATAACCTTTTGATGTTGACTTTTTTTACTCAGTATGAAAAATGCCTTTGATATCCATCCAAGATATGTTACAGGTATCTGTAGTTCTAGTTCTTTTCATTTCATTGGTGTGTAGTATGGGTGGAGTACAGTTTGTCTAATCATTCACCCATTAAAAGACATGTGGATTACTTCTAATTTTTGGTTTTTACAATAAAGCTATTATAAACATCTGTGTGCAGGCTTTTGAATGGATATAAGTTTTCATTTCTCTGGAATAAATGCCACATATTTTTGAGTGCTAAGTGTATACTAAGTGTATGTTAAGTTTTAGTTTCTATTTTTCTTTTAAAGAACTTGTCAAACTGTTTTCTGGAATGGTTTTATCATTTTATATTCCTACCAACAAATGTATGATTTGTCTCCATATCCTCACCAGCATTTGGTATTGCCGTTACTTTTTATTTTAGCTATTCTAATCATTTTGGCTTTAATTTGGATTTCCTTAATGGCTAATGATGTTGAACATCTTTGCATGTACTTATTTTTCATTTTTATATCCTCACTGGTGAAATGTCTGCTTTTTTCTAATATTTTTTCATCTTAGCCGTGCTAGTTGTGTGTATTGCTATCTCAATGTGGCTTTAATTTTTGCTTTTCTGATGAATTAGGATGTTAAACATTTTTTCAAATGTGCATTAATCATCTTTTATGAAGTATCTGTTCTTTTTGCTCCTTTTTAAATTGGTTTATTTGTCCTATAAAATTGAAAGAGTGGGATATGGTGGCTCACGTCTGTAATCCCAACACTTTGGGAGGCAGAGGTGAAAAAATTGCCTGAGTCCAGGGGTTTGAAACCAACTTGGACAACGTGGCAAGACCTCATCTCTACAAAAAAATCAAAAAACTAGCCTGGTGTGGTGACACCTGCCTGTAGTCCCAGCTACTTGGAAGGCTGAAACAGGATAGCCTGAGCCCAGCAGGTTGAGGCTGTGGTAGCCTGGATTGTGCCACTGCATTCTAACCTGGGCAACAGAATGAGACTCTGACTCAAAAAAAAAAAAAAAAGTTATAAGAGTTCTTCACTTCTGGATGCTAATCGTTTGTCATATATGTATATTGCAAATATTTTCTCCCATTATATAGCTCCTCTTTTAAATTTTTTAATGATATGTTTTGAAGTTTTAAATTTTGACAAATTTCAATTTAGCTATTGTTTTCTTTCATTGTTAGTGATTTTTCTTTTACATCCTTTCTAACAAATCCTTGGCTACTCAGAGATCATGAAAATTTTCCCCTTTGATTTCTCCTAGAAGTTTCATAGTTGCAGATTTTGCATTTGGGTCTAAGACTTATTTAGAGTTAATTTTTGTTCGTATGCCACATTTTTGTTATCCAGCCCCCTGGTGATTTTTACCTAGGTTTACTAGCATAAATAGCACTGTTGAAATATCATACATTAAAGTAATAAAAAATATCATACATGGTTCCATGTGGATATATGGAAAAGTATCTCTGGGTGGTAAAGCGGTTATAGATTAATTTCATGAAGTGTATGCAGTTGCTCTCCACAATGGTTGCACATGTTTATGCTCCTACTAGCATGGCAGAAGAGTTACTGCTTTCTTCATTTTGACTTCTTATGAAATAATAATAATAATATAAAATTTTTCCTTCTTTTCACTTCCTTCCAAACTCATCTTTTATGTTATGTTGTTCTCAGCATGCCTCTCTGTGATACTCTTGTAACTCTTTCAATTTGCTTATTCTAATATTTTGTGGAAGAAGAAACTTGTGCTAGTAACCTGTTCAAATTGTGTCTAAACTAAGAGTTCAAAGGCTGAGTGTATACAAATGTTGATCATGCGGGTACCCTTGTTGATGAAGTATGCCCCTCCCTCCCCTAGCAGTTTCCTTCAACTGTCTGTCCCACCCCCCCACACCCCTCCGACAGTTTTCCACTACTGCCAATCACTTTCTTATAGCATTACAATTGTTCAAGGTCACCTTATGAGTGAGAACATATGGAACTCAGTTCTTTGTTTCTGTAATAAATCACTGAGTATGATAGACTCCAAATCCATCCAATTTGCTGCAAAGGCCATATATTTGTCCTTCTTTATGGCTCCATAATATTCCATTGTGTATATGTAGCACATTTTTTTATCCAGTTCAGCTTTGATGGGCAACACAATTGGTTCCATGTTTTTGCTGTTTTGAAAGATACATGTGCAGGAATCTTTTTCGCAGAATAATTTGAGTTCCTCCAGGTATATTCCCAATAGGGGAATTGCTGAGTCAGAAGGAAGGTCTATTTCTAGTTCTTTCAGAAATCGCCACACTGTCTTCCAAAGAGGCTGTACTAGTCTGCATTCCCACCAGCAGTGTAGAAGCGTTCTTTTTTCTCCACATCCTTGCCATCATCTGTTGTTGTTTCTTTTATTAATGATGGCCATTCTTCCTGCATGATCAATGTTTGTATACCTATCCCCAAATTGTACCCCACATCTTTATAATAAATAAATAAATAAATAAAAATAAATAAATATCTACTTCCTGAAATTATAATAATGCATGAACTGTGACCATTCTGTAAGAAATAAATTCTTACAATCAACATGTATCACTGCAACCATTTCAGTGCAGGAAATCCTCCGCAGCACTTGAAACTTGCAGTCTGAGAAGCATCTGATTGTTCTGTGGTTCCTTTTTACCCACATACAGAACTAGTTCAAGTACTCATCTTGCTGTCATAAACACATTTTCCTTTTAAATAAGTCAATTCCATGTAAAGACAAAATTATCTTTGCATTTATATCTTGCAATTTTCAGTTGGCTCTTGTACAAATGATATTTAGTGGATATTAAATTTGAGTTTCTCTATGTTTCTAAAATAAATTCCCAACATGTATTAAGAGCCTTGTAATTAATAAGAATTAAAGATATTGCAAGATTTAAGATAAAAAAATAACCAAAACAAAACAAACAAATAAAGGCTGAGTGTGAAAGCTTTAGATAGGAGACTTTCATGGTATGACCTGTAATACTAGTTCCACTAGTTCCTTGGATCAACTTTGTCATATGTGTTTTGCTAACTTTGACCAAACTTTTATCTCCTTTTTGGATCTTGCCTGTGGTCCTTATTTTTCAAGGTATGGTATTGGTGACTTTAGGTAAGTGAGAGATTAATACATATAATTAAGTGCCAAATTGGATGAAGATAATTTTCTAATAGCGTTATGAATGCTATATAACTTTACGTGAGCAGATGGTGAGGTGAGCAATAACTTCAGTATAATACTTTTTACAGGTCACACCATGAAAGTCTCCTATCTAGTAAAGAACAAAACCATCAAGTTATAAATATGATGCAAAATGCTGTAATATACAGTTTGAAACTCCACAGATTATAAGAAAAACTTGTATTGAACAGATGTTTCACATCATAAGGGCTGCAGTATAAGCCAGTTAAACTTAGATAATGGTCTTATAGGCTAAAATATTAGTTATCTTCTCACTTACTGAAAAGTTCATAACACTTAGCTGGGGTAGGGAATACTTATACTAATCTTCACTCTGAAATACTGACTGAGAAAATTGCATGTAAAAATAAAGTATTTCTTTTTTAGTTTTTGTTAAGTTATTTGAAAGTTAATATTAGTTATGAATTATATTTATAGCAACTGTCACTTGCATTAAATGCTGCTTACATCATTTCCCAGTACCAGCAATTTAGTTTGAAGCTGTCCTTGCCAGTTTTGCTATCAATAGGGAAAAATACTGGGAAATCATTTTGAACGTTGTGAAGGTCCTGATGGTTCTTTTGGTAATGTATAATTTTTTTTCTTCCTGTTTTTCTGGTAACTTAGTGTTTAAATTACATAACATTATTTAAAACAAGGAAAAAGAATTATAGTATAGATGTAAAGGTTAATACTTATAACTTTATGTGTGAGTTCAAACTTTTCTGCTTTAAAAAAATTTCACTGAACAAAAATTTTTCTCACCATATTTTCTTGATTGACAAATTTTAGTTTATTTTTAAGTCATATACTGCGTCTTCTGATTTGCTCAGAATAGTTTAACTTTGTGCCTCTGTCCCTGGGTATAATTATTGATAACATCACCTTTCACTTTCAAAGTATAAAATGCCTTGTAATGCATCTTGTAAATCAGTATACTTTTAATAGCCCTGGGCTCTTGTTCTGACGGTGCTTCAACTAGCCATATGACTGTTTCTCCATCTGTAAAGTGAAATAGTAAGGCTAAGTGATTTTTGAATATCCTTGAATGCTTTAAATTTCAATGTTTCTTTGATGTTGAGTTGCTTTTAGTATAGCAGTGGTTTTGAGCAGTGCTTTCAAAAATTTTATTTTATTTTACTATTCATGGTCTTATTATGTTGTATTATATTACATTAAAAGAAATACTGGTGGTGACCTACTAACTTGATTTCATGACCAATTGGGTTGGGTTGAAATTCGTAACTTGACTTAGGTATTTCTGAGTATCAGTCTTTGTTGCCCTGAGCAGTGATTTACTTTCTCTACACTTCAGTTTCTTCATCTACCTGTTTAAGGGTATGCAGAAGATTAAATTTGGTAAGCTGTACAAAACACTTAGCATAGTGTCTGGTGTATGGAAAAACTCATTAGCTATTCTTACCATTTATTCTTATTATAAAAATTATTTCCCTCTGCTAAAATTACATTATGTATAATACAATACATTGAAAGTTTTTGCCACATTTTTGCAATGTCTTTAAAAATCACAGATAACATTATTTTTTTGATTGTGTTTTTGAGTCAGAGTCTCACTCTGTTGCCCAGTCTGGAGTGCAGTAGCATGTTCACGGCCACCGCAGCCTTGACCTGCTGGGCTCAGGTGATTCTTCTGCTTCAGCCTTCCAAGGAACTGTAAGGGCAGGCTACCACCCTGGCTAATTTTTTGATTTATTATAGAGATGAGGTTTCTCCAGTTTGCCCAGACTGGTCTCAAATCCTTGGGCTGTTGCCTCTGCCTCCCAAATCCTCTTGCCTCCGCCTCCCAAAGTGCTGTGATTACAGGTGTGAGCCACCATTCCCAGCTGAACATTTTTGTTAATCAGCTATTTTGAAGCATATCCATAGGTACTTTATTAAACAGTAACTATGTTTTTATAGCACTTCAGTGAAAACTGTAGTTCTCTAGCTGAATTGACTCTCCACTAAGAGTTCAAATGTCAGGGAAGTCATTAGAGAAAATACCTTTTTAATTTTCTGGCCTGTTCTGTTAGGATTTGTTTAAATATTTTAAAAATAATTAATACGTGTTTAAAATTTTTTCATCTGGCTCATTTAAAGCAATATGTGCCCTATTTATATTGAAACATATATGCCTTTTTGAAGTGCTAGAACCAAAAATTGTGGTAACAGAAAGCGAAAAGCATTAATACTTTGTTTATCATTAAAGCAATAAGCTATTATCTTCTTTTCTAAAATAAAATGCTTAATTTATACCAGAACACAATCTTTTGGTCTAATGTTCCAACAATACACTGAGGAAAGTAAGTCAGATTCAGATGTTTGACTTCTAAGTGTATTTTGCTTTTACCTGGTTATTGTTTTCTGTTTTTCCCTGCACCTTTTTTTTTTTTTAAAAAAAAGCAATTTTTTAATTGAGAGGATGGAAAAGCTCCCACAGTTGGAGAGGACCCGAAGGGGTTGCCGTTCCCTGCATTTCTTATGTGTGAACTGCTGCTTATGTACCATGTCCTTGCTGCTGCTCTGCCTGAAAAGCAGGGGATGGCGAGGTATATGTTTGGAGTTAAATCTTTTGACTTATTATTTTGAACAGTCTTTCATCCTTCACATTGAATTTCATTCTGCAGAGGTATGAGCTCTCTTGGTCTTTATCATTGTGCTGTGAAACTAGTTCATAATGACTAGAATGATTGTTCCATGAAGAAGACAAAATAATGAATGTATTTCAGTATTATGACAGAGCACATATCACTCGGCCATATTCTTTTCATTATTAACTCAATTTATTCCTTCTGATAACCCTGTGAAGTAGGTATTATTATTCTCCAAAAAGTTCAATATTTACCACAGTTCTGAAACTAGTAAATGGCAGAGATGAAATTTAAAACCTTGAGTGTTATTTTAGGCTCACCTTACGAAGTTTGTGGAAGTGAGTTCTGAATTCTGAATAATACTGTCCAGATCATAGTCTATTGCCTGGTGTTTTTCATTTTCATTAGTATAGACCAATATCCTCAAACAAGGCTGGGACGCCAGTACTCTGGAAAAGAAAAAAGGGTTACAATTCAAAAATAATTATGGCAATTTGAAAGAACTAGTAAATGTAAACAGAATATAGCTCAGTAGAGATGTGTGCAGGGTAATTCACATAGGGAGGAAAAAACAAACTATTCAAATGCAAGAGTATAATATTAAGAGGCTGCCAGGCAATTCTCTTTTTCTCCTGAAGCCCTGGTCATGATTTTATTATGTAGAATTTGGAGAAAATCCAGAGGAATCCAACAAAATTATTAAAAGGTTTGGAAAATCTGCTATGTGATGAAAGTCTAAAGAATTGGGTTTATTTAGCCTAGAGAAGTGAAGTCTGAATAGGGACTTAATTACAGTCTTTAAGTTCGGTGAAATCATAAACACAGAGGCCATGAGTGGTTCTCAGGAGAATTGTCTTTTGACAGGCATTCTTGAATATGGTTGTTTTCTTGGTTTTCACTGTGTGTGAAAGGATATTATATGAGTGATGATGAGCAGCTGTTCTTTTTGCTCTGCAGGAGAACAAGGCGAGAAAGAACTTAAATTACCACAGCAGTGATTTAGGGAGAACTTTTCAAATATCCTTGGAAGCTGGTTGAGATTCCTTCAGTAATTCCTTTTCAAAAAAGTTTATTTAAAGTTTTATTTTTAATGAACAAATAATAATTTTATATATTTATGGGTCCAATGCTATGTCTTGATACAATCGTTTACAATGTGGAATGATTAATTTGGTTAATTAACAAATCCATCACCTTATATCTCATCATTTTTTGTGATGTAAGCATTTAATATCTATTCTTTTAGCGATTTTCAAATATACTGTGCATTATTGACTACAATAATCATTTTGTCAAATAGATCACTAGCACTGTCTGAGATCTGTATCCTTTGATCAGCACCTTTCTTTCCCCATCACCTCTCTCCTCCAGCGTCTGGTAACCTCCATTCTATTTGGTGCATAGATTGCCAGGGCTCAGTAGAATGGATTTTAGACTGAAAGGAAGGAAAAAAGTCACATTGCTCTTTCTCCTGATTAATGGTAAGCATGTTTTAGGCCCCTTTACTGTAACCTCTGTAAAACTATAAGAGCCTCCGTCAAAAGTTAAGGCTAGATGGCAGGCAATTTTGTTTTAATTGTGAGTCTCATTGAGTTTCATAGAACCATTTAGGGACTCTCTAAGATGTCTGTGGGCCATGGCTCAGCAAGTGCCCTGCCCTTTGAGACAGAGGGCATTCAGATGATGTGAGCTGCTGCTTAGACCACTGGTCTTCTGCAAAGTCTTCTCAATTTTTTTTTGCCTTGTTGTTGTTGTTCCTCAAAAACTCTCTTCTGCATGAATCACTCCAAACTCCAAAATATTATCTATGTCTTTCCACTACCTTTAAGCAAAGCTCTAATAATGATATACATTTCCTTAGGGCTGGCCTCTTTTGGATTTTAAGGGAGGGGGCGGTTTCTACTTGAAGTTGACATAGTAAGATATGAAATGCACATAAAGGGCTCCTGTTGGATCTTTATTTGGATAGACTTCCTTCCACAAATCTTTGCTGTAATCCTGCTTTTAGGACTAGGGAGGTAAACCAGGCAAAAAAATGTCTGTCTTCTTAGAGTTTGCATTCTAGTTAGGAGGTAGATAAAAAATTATATGTGTATACACACATATCATACACACACACTCACACCAGGATGCCAAAACAATGTCTATACATTTTAAGAGATGTTTGGCCATAATCAGAAGTGTCTGGACACTGTGATGGTAACCAGTTTGAGCACCTCTTGTATTTGCAGAAGTCAAACGTGACTTGTATTCATTTTTTGTTAGCATTATATATTGAATATTACAATATATACAATTTTTTTCTTTCTTAAAAATGTTTACATTTTGACACCCTCTGTGTATATATATATAGAAAGAGAGAATATTAAATAGGGCTAAGCTTAAACAGAAAACATGAAGCATAAAAAGAAGATTATACAGGGTCAGAAGTTCAGTTTGAAATAGATTTGTCAGAAAAGCTTCACATATCTATACATCACAGATATATTCTGGGCTTCTGCATCCTTTCTCCCTTGCTTGCCAGAAACAGGAATTAGCAGTTTGGCACTTACCACTTCTACAAGGTTGCTGGTCTCTGACATAAGAAGAACTTGTCTGATTTAAGTCATTTATTTCATTAAAAAAAAAAGTCAGACATATTTCAATAAACACTAATTGTATTTTAAAATCACCTCTGAAGCCATTTAAAACCTCCCAGTGACTATACAAATATGACCAGAATTCAACAAGTACATAAAGCATCTATTTGCCTCCCTTATGTGTTTAGAAGAATATTTACCCTCACTTTTTCTTATACCTTATATTGTGCATTGCATAGTGAGTGGCTTTTGCAGAGGGCACTAGACAATGGAGTATAAAGGATTCAACAGTCCCACTCCCAGAAAGCTCACTTAATGCACATGATTCCTGATGGTGATTGAATAGCATGACCTTTGTATTTGAAGAAAAACCCTTAAAAAACAAAATTAAGAATGATATGGCATTATCGCTATGATCATGGGAAGCAATTTAACTAAGTTCTTATTTTCTTTGTGTTGTGGCGGGTTGGGAAGAAGAAGACATTTAAAAAGGATATAAATTAGAGATTTGTAATAATGGTGTGAGTGGTTTGGACATGATGAGGCTCAATTCAAGGCTTTGCTTTTGAGGTGGGGGATATTAAGAAAGCGTTCACTATCTTAATAGATATTAAATTTCAACCCAAATGTTCTTTAAAATTATATAAAATCTAAAGCTCATTCAACATCAGAATTTTGAGGGAACAGAAGAACAGAACTCTTAAAGACACAACAAGCAAGCTTACAAATACTGTAAGTCCATACAAGCAAGAATTTTCTCTCTTAGAATACCTTTTTCCCTTTGCCCACATCATTACTCCTACTTATGGCTGCATATTTACAGTTGGTTATTTGGAACTCTTATAGAACTTTGTTCAATATATATATCCTGAAGCCTTGGAAACTATATTAACAATAAAAACAGCAAGCAAAAAAATCCATAATAAGTTACACAAGACTTTTTAGGTGACTCTCACACATGTAATACGGATTGTTTTTAATGTTTACCTCATTTGGATTTTAAGGGATGCATTTGATTATTGAGTTTATGGAAACTTAGATTCTATTTATTGGAATTTGGATACTTTACATATGCCAGCTTATCGGAGCAAGATCAAATGCTTCAGACTTTATAGACTCCAAGATTTCTTTCTTGTAACTATTCATCATGTAGGAAGGGGCCCAGTAAACTTCTTCTGTCTGTGAAACTGCTTGAGGACCATTTCTATCACTCACTTTTATTGGCTCTCTATTTCTAGATCTCTAAGATTGGACTTAATATCTACACATTTTTAAAAGGATGGTCATCTATCCCCCCAACTCTGGACTCAAATCGGAATGTATGGCAGCTTTTAAGCTTATACCAACTTTGAACACAACTAGTAAGCAGACTTTATCACTTTCATACTCAATACCTTGAGAGAAATGTTTCCATAATAATGTTCCTTTTGTTTGCTTATCATTTGTGTGCGTGTGTGTGTGCGCGCGCGTGTTTGTGGTGTATGAAATCTTGATTTTGTGGTAAGGAAGACTTAGATCTATATCCATGATGTAGGTTCTATCCTTTCTCCTCCACCTAGTTATGGTGCCTTTACACTTGTGCTGTCTAATACCACAGTCAAAATCAAGATCTGCAGATGTTTTCCTGGCTGCTTAGTAAATTCTTTTGAGCAGACAGAGCAGGAATATGTTTGGAGTTCCATTTTATATCTTAATGGCTTGGTGCACTTAAGTGAGCAGGATATATGCCCCTTTCACTTTTCTTCCCACCTAGAGAAGAGAAAAATAAGGTTCTTTTTTATGCTAGGATCATGAATTTATTCATGGGAAGGGGGTGGCCTTTAAAGAAAACTATTTCTGATTTCTAAGTATTATCAGAAGTATGGTTTGCACTTTCTCTAAAATCAATTGCAGAGGTCCTCTAACATTTCACTGCTTTGTAGCTAACAACCTCGTGAAGTCATCTCACTTATCTAGGGAGAGTACATCTTGCAGCCAGTGTATCTTGAAACATTGCTTGATGTGAATTATTCTGAAGATGCCTTTTCAAGTCTTTTCTTCATGGTGATTGAGAGTGCCTACCTTGAACATTTTACATAATAAAATCATTCTGACAGGGCTCTAGTTCCTGAGGTACTCAGGCACCCACTGGTGGGTGTGTTAAAGAGGATCTATGGCCATTTACAGAAAGAAATAATTACCCCTTCCCTCTGCTTAGGAAGAGGGTGATATCCCCAGGCAGCTGTTACATTTTCATGAAGTGATGTTAAGCCTATCTGTTGTCTGGCTGCTTATCAAAGTTCAGTGTCTTTAATTGACAACACAGAATACTCATACTCCTGTTTTGTTTTGTTTTTTTCCTGAGACCACAAACTCAAACTCTTTGCCATGATATCCTTATCAAAACTCAATCCTGATGATAATATTTGTGGCATATTCCAGGAGTATGTACTCCATCCATTCCTCTGGACATTAGACCTATTCCTTTAATTCAGACCAGACCATCAGAGATCTGGGTTTTGGCTCCAGTGAGAATTTTCTTTTACTGAGTTGTACCATGGTGCAGTCATTCACCAGATTGAGGATCATTCTTTTATTTGAGTTGGAGTCTCACTCTGTCGCCCAGACTGGAGTGCAGTGGCACGCTCCCGGCCACCGCAGTCTTGACCTACTTGGCTCTGGCAGTGTAATGGATAAGGAGATGGTCTACATGTCACATAGTGTTTGGATTATGAGCACCCATAGAAGAACGTTCTTAAAGGTCCCAGTATCGGGAAAAGCTACACTTCTGAGAAACCATTGCTGAGAATCTTCTATTAGTTTTGCTGCCCGTCTCTGACTACACTTCTGTTAAACTTTTTGTGAGCTAATTTGATTCTATCTTGTTTTCTTACTATTTTTTCATTACCCGTTTCTCCTCAATAATTGATCTTTTTGGTGTTATGCTGTATGTATTTCTGTAAACTATCAAAAGTCCTTTTGGAATGCAGTAGGTAATGAATAAAAAAACAAAACAACCCACACATTTATGCTTTGATTGTACTTTCTTCCTCAGTTTAATTATTGTAAGGACTTGTTTCCTTACATAACCTCCCTACCAGATATGAGGTCTTTCAGGGTGGAGTTTTGTGTCTCTCATTCTTTATTGTGCAGAAGTATTAGGCATAGTGCTTTGTATTTAATTGTATCCCCATGAATATGTTTCATCAAGTAAATATGCATTTTTTGAATCTAGAGACTGTTGGTAATACAAACACGAGGGGAACCCCCCAAAATGGAATTATCTTATGAAGGTTAGGCCCCAGGTAGTACAGACTTCCCCTGCTAGATGAGTGTTCTAGGAACCTATCAGCATCAGTATACCAGCTAGCATTGTGGTGAAAGGCTGCATTCAGCTTCAGAGAATTTTTTTGTGGAGATTCCTTTGGTGTGTTTGCCCATTTCATGATGGGTGATTCAAAAGTACACTTGCTGACACCATGCTGAGTTTTCAGCAATTTTTGACCAAAAACAGCATAACCGCTGTGCCCCACCCTTCTTATTCACCCGATTTCACCCCAGCGACTTTTTGTTGTTGTTTCCCTGGATGAAAAAAGTCCTCAAGGAGAAATATTTTGGGAGAGATGAAACAAAAAATGAAAGACTCACTAAAGGCATCTAAATTGGAACAGTGGAAAAAGTCTCAATAGATGCATTGCATCAAATGGAGAGTACTTTGAAAGTGACTGAAGTGTAAACATGCAAGAATAAACACACATTTTTAAATAAATAAATTTTGGGTTCTTTTGTGTTCCCCCTTGTATGAGTATAATATGGTGCGTTTTCTGTATTTGTGTTCCTTCACTTTCTCCTCATAAGCCACACTGTTTCATGTCATAGGATAAGCTCTATCCTGTCTCTTCAGGGCCCTTATTGCATGATGCTATCAAATTTCTTTTCCTCCTCCATGGTACTCTCATTCACCCAAGCAGCCCTTCCTGCCCCTCAACACAGTTACGCTAAATGCGTTTTCTGTATTTGTGGTCCTTCACTTCCTCCTTATAAGCCACATTGTTTCATGTCATAGAGTAAGGTATATCCTGTCTCTCCAGGGCCCTTATTGCATGATGCTATCAAATTCCTTTTCATCCTCCATGATGCTCTCATTCACCCAGCAGCCCTTCCTGCTCCCTTAACACAGTTACTCTATCCCTGTGGCTCAAGACTCTAGACATAAAGCTTCATCAGTCCTTGTTTCACTGATTGCAGATATTAATTTATGTTTCTCCCTTTCCATTAGACCTGGGCTTCTAGAAGGACAGGGCCACATTTCATTCTACTTTCTCCAATGTCTGGCATAGTGAATGTGTTTTTCTATATTTGCGATTTTCTGTCCAACTATAAAGATGCACAGTTTTGCAGTATATCAATACATCTTGCATTTTCATTGCTCACTAGACTTATTGTCATGACTGAATTAAATATTTCACTCTGCACTTTCTTTTCTTCACGAACATGTTAAATAAGCACTGCACTAGGGTCTCTGAGGAATATTTGCTCAAACTTATTTTATCAGAGAAGTTTTTTTCCCCACAAGGGCCTTTTTTCTTCACTCTAAATTAATTAGCTATTTGTGTCCAATATAAAATTAGGCAAATGTTAAATGAATTATGGTGGGGTTTTTTAATAGAATTTTTTGAACTCTGAACATATTTTGTTTTACTGTATTGATTTTGGGTGATAGGAACTGTATCCTGGTCACCCTAAATAATGTTAGACAAGTCCCTTGTCTAATTACATGTTCTCAAAGACTTCCAATTTCGTATTGACTTGTTTTATAAAAATCTTCTTAGTGCAAAACTTTAATAGCTGTTTCTCAGTCTATAGACACCCCCTTTTGAAATTCACATAGGTTAATCAGATGTTGTACTTTCCTATAGAAGCTCCAGGTATTTTTCTTCACAGGGGATGTGCACTTATGTATCTATGGTTGTGCATCACATTTACTAATAGGAAAAATATTTTTCTAATTATTTTTGTTTTACTTCTGTTTGTTCACCATAAAGCTGTGTATGAATTTACTTAATATCTTGTTCTGCCTTTGCCTCCTGTTACTTTGAAAATCAGAAGAGATTCTCAGTATACCTCTGGGAATTTGTAGCAAGCTGGAAAGCAGGGGATGTTTGCAAATTTTTAGAGATTTGCTACATTTGATTTTCACAAATGGTTTGTTGTTTGGCTTTGAGTTTCCCTGATGGTTAGACATCTAGTGCTTTACTGATATTTTTATAAAAGTGAGCAATGTCTGAGGACTCCTTGATGAGATTATTTTATGGTGATATCCTCTCCATGCACTATGAAATTAAGCAAAAAAATTTTATTTTAGTGATTAAATTATTATTTTTTGGCAAACATTTTTGACTTTTTGAAAAAGTGTCAGTAGAAACCCTGGGTCTTTATCCAATTGATTTTAAACTATAGGAAATGTATCCTGCCAGCCTAGATTATGATAGGTAAAAGCTTGGTTTAATTGTATGCTCTATTATCTCTTGCTATTCAGAGTGTAGTCTGTATCCAGGCCCAGTGGCTCATGCCTGTAATTCCAGTACTTTGGGAGGCCAAGCTCAGAAGATTGCTTGAAGCCAGGAGTTTGAGACCAGCCTGGACAACATAGCAAGATCCATTTCTTAAACAAACAAACAAACAAATAACCAAACCAAACAACAACAAATGGAGTCTATAAATCAACAGCATCTGTACACCTAGGATAGTGAGAAATGTGGAGTATTTGGGTCCACTTTAGACCTACTGAACCATAATCTTCATTTTAATAAAATCTCAAGGTGATTTAGATGCTCATTGAAGTTTGAGAAACCCTCTTCTAAACTATATACATGTTATGCTATTTTGAAGGTACTTGAAATCTAGGTTCTAATCACTCTTAGTGGTGTGTACACCATCAGCATCAGTGTCTCCTGGGAACTTGTCAGAAATTCGGAATCTTAGGTTTAATCCCTAATCTATTGTATGAGAATCTACATTTGAACAAGATCCCCAGATGATTTCTCTGAACCTTAAATCTGAGAAGCATTGATTTTTTTCCCCCTGAAACTAGCTGAATTTTAGTTTTAGTATATTATGCAGTGTTATTTTTTTTTCCAAAACTCCTCCTTAGTAGACTTAGCTAGAACATGCCCAACCTAGTAAACATGGCTAAATTACTGAATGTATAAGCCAAGGAAGAATCTGTTCCATACCCCCTTTTTTTTTTTTTTTTTTTTTTTGAGTTGGAGTCTCACTCTGTCGCCCAGACTGGAGTGCAGTGGCCACTCCCGGCCACCGCAGCCTCGACCTGCTGGGCTCCAGTGATCCTTCCGCCTCAGCCTTCCGAGTAGCCGGAATTACAGGCATGCGCTACCACGCCCGGCTGATTTTTTGATTTATTGTAGAGGGGAGGTCTCGCTGCCCAGGTGGGTCTCGAATCCGCGGGCTCAGGCAATGCATTCACCTCAGCCTCCCAAAGGCACAGGATTACAGGCTGAGCCACCGAGCCCGGCTTCCATATCCTTAATGGTTGTCCTATACCTTCTGACATTTGATCTTGATTGCTGCTCTTAAAACTCTTCAGTGGAGGCTACTATGCATATTCTAATTCTCATAAAATGAGGGCACAGGTTTGTCATATTTTTTCCCGCTCGTTAGGATTTCCAGAGCAGTGTTCTGCAAACTTACTTAACACTGTCTCTTATAACAGTTCTCCTCCTGCTCATTCCCATTCTCCCCAGCCTCAGACCTGGTGTTTGCTGTCATTTAGGGGTATTTTCCTTCTTTTCTCAGTGTCTGCACCTCATTCTTCTTGCTCTCAGTGCCTGCTATCTTTCTTATTTGTGAACTTTTAATACTTCATGCTCTCAGTCACTCTCAGCTCTTTTGACCTTTCTTTCCTCTTCATTCTTGCCACCCTTAAGCAAAGTCATCCTCACCATTACAATCTCCCCACATGTACCATTTCACTTCCAAGAATCTTGAATTTCCCTTCCTGTTTCCTTTCTATGAACTAGACACAACTTATTTTGTTGCTGCTGCTGATCCCTCACTCCTCTTTTCTCTGTCTAAACCGTGGCTTCATTTATCTGACTGCCTTCGTAGGTGGTAGTAACAATGCCTTTGTTAGCATTGTCTAAAGTTCGTTCATTTTTTTGACTTTCCCTGTAGTCACTCTTTAACCCTAGACTTCCTCAGCCTCTTGCTTTATGTGCTTTGGTTTTCAGCCATCAAGCTTTGCTGCAGAAAATTATGAAACCAAGATGATTGTGTCAAATAAAATTTTTGTCTTTACAACTCAACCATCTGGTCCCTTCTGCTCTGCTGTCGTTTCTGCTGTCATTTCTCTTCTACCCTATCCCATGTCTGTCATTTTAGTTTCTCAAGAGAGATGGGAGATCCTCTTTCCCTAGTGAGTGGTAAGGCCTTATGCTTTCAGGCTAAATTTGCTGGTAGACTTCTAAATCATTGTGCTTTTATTTCATTACAGTATTTTCAAGTATAGTTACAATATACTTTGATATTTGTCATGTTGCTATGCTGCAAATTTTACTGTGGTCTTTAGATATAGATGGATATAAACAACATTATGGATATACTTATGGATATAAACAATATTAGCAGAGATTCTAAGACCTTACTCGGTCTCCTTCCCTGTTGAGCACTGTTATTTTAAAAATTGTTACACATAAGAAAGAGGGGAGAATGTTAAGATTCCCCCCTCCCATGGTGTTAAAGGGAAACATAGTTCAGTTATAGTTTACTCAATTATATTCGATAGTCAACAAGACTAACTGAATTTGCAAAACAAAAGAACAATCTTTAGTTTATGGGTCAAATATCTCCAGAAGTTTTGTACTATCTGTGCAGTAAAAAAGCCACTTTTATTAGGTCACTGCAGTGTCCCCTGCGTTGTGCCCCTCACGGTGGTGGGGCCATAGGAAGTACAGGGTATTTTACCCATTCTGAAAAAGCTTGTGTTATATACTGAGGAGAAAATGATCATGAACATGAGTACTGTTAGATAGAATATGATAGAAAATGCAAATCTGATCACGCCTCTTTTTCCCCCACAACTTTAATAATATCCTATTATCGAAAGGGAAGTCTATATCCTTTAGTATAGTGTCTTTGGTCATTAAGGGTCTGGCCCTGTGCTCCCTTTGCAGTGTCATCCTCCTCCACTGTCACCCTCCTACCACATACCATGCACCCAGCCACTCTGAACTGCTCGTTACCTGAATGTATCCTTCACTTTAATACCACCGTGCCTTGGTAAGCTGCTTCTTTATGTTGTTCATTCTTTGCCACATACATTTGCATTCAGTTTTCAAGGCCCACCTAAATGCAACTTCCTTGGCTCTGCAGGGCTTTCCTTCATTTTCCTAAATAGAATTGGTGACTACTCTCTGTATGCTCTTTTAGCTCCTTGCTAGTTCCCATTCTTACATTTACCACAATGTTCTAGAATTGATTTTTTTTCCAATTTCCTTTTTTTGTTGACCCACTGGTTATTTAAGAGTGTCTTAGCCAGGCTCGGTGGCTCAGCCTGTAATCCCGCGCCTTTAGGAGGCTGAGGTGAGTGCATTGCCTGAGCCCGTGGGTTCGAGACCCGCCTGGGCAGTGAGACCTCATCTCTACAATAAATCAAAAAATCAGCCGGGCATGGTAGCACACGCCTGTAATTCCGGCTACTTGGAAGGCTGAGGCGGAAGGATCGCCGGAGCCCAGCAGGTCGAGGCTGTGGTGGCCGGGAGTGGCCACTGCACTCCAGTCTGGACGACAGAATAAGACTCCAACTCAAAAAAAAAAAAAAAAAAAGTGTCTTAATTTCTACCTATTTCTGAGTTTCCCAAATGTTTTCTATTGTTGATATTTAATTTCATTCCACTGTGATCAGAGAAGATACTTTGTATTTTTAACCTTTTAATTTATTGAGTTTGTTTTATAGCCAAGCATATTGTCTATTCTGGAGAATGTTCCACATGTGCTTGAAAATAGTGTATTCAGTTGTTGTTGGATAGAGTGATCTATATAGATGTCTGTTAGATTAGTCTGTTTATATTGTCGTTCAAGCCACTTGTTTCCTTGTTATCTATCTAGCTGTTCTGTACAGTATTGAAAGTGAGTTATTGATGTCTCTGTTATTGTTGAACTATTAAATATTTCTCCTTTCATTTCTGTCAGTTTTTATTTCATATGTTTCAGTGTATCATTGTTGGCCATATATATGTTTATAATTTCTATATCTTCCTGATGGATTGACTCTTTTATCATTTTAAAATGTCCCTCTTTATCTGTGAACTGGGAGGAGGGGAGCAGTTTTCGTTCAAGTACCACAGACTCTTTCCTTGCTTACCGAATTTCCTTTTTTTAAAAATAGATGTTTCTTCATTTACCATTTGCGCTTAGGATCATTTCCCTTAACAACAACAAAAAAAGGAAAAAAACAGAAAAAAAATTTTTTTTAACAGTTTTAGTTGCAACCAGAGCAGTGGAGCTCTTCATATTGTCATGCCAGAAGTTGATCTGTCATGCTTCTTCCTATATTTTTTGTATGTTTGTGTGTTCTTTTTTCTTAATAGTCAATGACTATTATAAGCCTTATGAAACTGTGTCTTTTATGTTTTCATGTTAATTTGGCTAGTACCCAGCACAATGCTCGAAATATTGAAGGCCAGCAATTCTCAAATATTTTCTATTTTGGCACAATTTTGAATCCTAATTTTTTTTATGGTATGCTTGAATGTGTTTAAAATCATAATACTGATAAATAAATTAGTGACAATTATGAAGCATTTTTTTGCTACAGTTTAACAATATCTCATAGTGCAGTAGTGGTCTTGTCATTTATTTGGTCTTTTGCTAGTGTCCTATCACTTTTAGAGAACTGTTTACTGGTCCTGACTGATTTGTCTTATAACTGTATGAAATGGTGTTTCTTTGTTTTTGGTGCCACTTGATGTTAACCCCTGTCCTTGACTTGCAATAGAGTACCCCCATTTGTATGATGCTGGTATACAATATATTTGTATACCTGTTTACTCCCACATTCTTGCTGATAAACATATTAAATATCCAATAATATGTCTGTTTGTTTTTGACAAAAATAACTAGTAATTTTTTATATCAGATTGCATGACACTTCTGTGAAGTTTACTAAGCCTTTTGAATGTCTCTGCTGGATAAATCAAAAGCTAAATTATGAAGTACATGAAATGTAGACTTCAAATGCCAGCAGTCTTCCAAGTAACCTAAGCTGTAATGTTTGAGACAGTGTCTTGACTTACAACATTTTTTAGTCTCTGCATCCTTTGTATTTAAAGGATCACTAAATTGTATTGCCTTTAATTTCTACAGGTTTCTAAATTTCACTCTTTATTTGCAGTTCTTACTCATTCAGTTCTCAGCCAAACCTTGAAACACTCATCATTAGTTTGTGGTAGGGGCCACCTTATTTGTCTCTTTCTTTGGTCTATGTCTTTTGGGAGCCATCCTGTACTTTACTACCCAGACCAAGTTTGCTAGAATACCAATTCATCATGACAGTTTCTTTACTGCTTGGCACAGATGTTTTCTAAATGTTTGATGTGTGCCAGCCACTGTTTCAGTTACCATGGTTCAGTAAACAAACTAGAAAAGGTCCCTACCCTCTTGTACCCTTTGTTCTTTGTTGCCATAAATAGTAAACAAGTACAAAAAGGAGCTTCTCATATTGTGATAATTGCTACTGTAGTAATAAACACAGTAATGGAATAACTTACGCACCTTAAATAGGTGATGAGTGAAGACCTCTGAGGAGATGTCATGTGAGCTGAGACCTAAAGTATATGAATGAGCTAGCCACATAGGCATTGGAGCAAAGAGGACTCCATGCAGAGGGAGTTCCAAGCGCAAAGGACCAGAGACAGTGAAAGAGTTTGGCATGCTTGTGAAACAGATAGGAGGCCATTACCGCTAGAGTGTAATGAAGGATGAGAATAGTGAAATAAGAACATGTTGAAGAGGAAGCCACATCATGCAGGGCCTTGCTGGGTTATGGCAAGGAGTTCTGGTTTGGTTCAAGAGCACTGGGAAGACACTGACAATTCTAAGACGAGTGAGATGTCCTGTTGTTAAAAGATAAGTCCGGTGTCTGTATGGAGCATAATTTGAATAGGCAAGAGTAGAAGTAGGAGACTGCTAAGGAGGTTGATTCTTGTCCAAGATGAGTGACACTGTAGCTTATTCTAGAATAGTGGCATGAATGATGCAGAAAAGTGGGTAGATTCAAGCTATAGGTTGGAGGTGGAGACGATGGACTTGGAGATGCATTAAAAGCCTGAAATGTTTATTGTCTATTTCCTGTATCATGGAATGTCTTTTTGGGGTCTGTGTAACCTGGCCTCTTTATAGGTATGTTTATTTTCCTTTTACCCTAAGGTATTTCAAAGCATATCTTTTGCACCAAATTTCTGAGTTCAGATCCTGGCTTTGTCTTTTCTGTGATCTCAGGTCAGAGACTTCTTATGCCTTAGTTTCCTCATCTTTTAAAATGAAGACAATAATATTTTTAAGTCATGGGCTTGTTATTGAGGTTAAATGACTTAATCAATGTAAAGTGTTTAGAAAATATCTGACACATAGTGTAGTCAATAGGTGGTTCGTGTATTTATTTCCTAGTGTTCCATGAACAAAATACCACAAACTGAATGACTTAAAACAATATAAATGTATTCTATTAGAGAGCTGGAGACCAGAAGTCCATAGTCAGGGTGTTGACAAGGTAAGTTCTTTCTGCAGGCTCTGGGGAAGCATCTGTTCATGCCACTCTCCTAGATTCTGGGGACGGTTGACAATCATTGGCTTCCTTCGGCTTGTAGAATTAGCTTTCCAGTTTGCTTCCCTCTTCTTGGCCTTCTCCTTTGTCTTCCTGTTTGTTTATCCTTCTCTTCAAGGGACTTTTCTTTGGATTTATAGCCCATCTTTTTAAGAAAATTTTTATTTTAAAGATGTGGGGTACAATTCAGGGTTAGGTATACAAATGGTCATTGTACAGGTAAAGTTTGGGCCTCACTTTGGTCCTCACTTCACCTGGCTTGAGATCAGGTACCCTTATTGATGAAATGAGCCCTCTCCCTTCCTCTCCTGGCAGTTTCCCACTACTGCCAATCCCTTTCTTATATTATTATTACCTTAGTTGTTTAAGGTCCACTTATGAGTGAGAACATGTGGTACTCAGTTCTTTGTTTCTGTGATAAATCACTGGGTATTATAAACTCTAAATCCATCCAAGTTGCTGCGAAATTAATAATTTTATCCTTCTTTATGGCTGTGTAATATTCCATTGTGTATATGTACCACGTTTTTAATCCAGTCTGCTTTCAATGTGCAGCACGGTTGGTTCCATGTTTCTGCTCTTGTGAATAATGCTGCAATAAACATACATGTGCAGGTATCTTTTCTATAGAGTGATTTGCATGCTTCCAGGTGTATTACCAGAAGGGGCATTGCTGGATTATATGGAAGGTCAATTTTTAGGTCTTTTAGGAATTGCCACACTGTTTTCCACAGAGGCTATACTAGTTTACATTCCCACCAACAGTGTAGAAGTGTTCCCTTTTTCCTTCATCCTCTCCTGCATCTGTTGTTTTTTGAGTTATTGATGATTACCATCCTGACTAGAGTTAGGTGGTATTTCAATGTGACTTTAATTTGCATTTCTTTGATGATTAGCGAGGTATAACCCATTTTAATTCATGATACTCTCATCTCAGGATCCTAACTTATTTACACAGACCCTTTTTTCCAAATAAGATCACATTAACAATTTCTGTAGTTGGGAACTGGGCATATAATTTAGGGGGATCACCATTCAATGACAGTGAACTACAAGGGGAGACCCCCCCAAAATGGAATTATTTTTTGGAGGGTGGGCCCCTTGTAGTGCAGACTTCCCTCACTAGGTAAGTATCAACATTGGTGTACCAGCTAGCATTGTTGTGTGAGGCTATATCCCAAGTTGTGACATCGCGGTGACTGGTTCTTACACCATGACAATGCATCTGCCCACACCAAGATTCCATCTTATTTTCTTATTATTTTGTTCTTTATCTGTTTCTCCTCAATAATTAGTCTATTTAGTGTTATTCCATAGGCATTTCAGTAAGCTAGCAAAAGTCCTTTGGAATGCAGTAGGTACTAAATAAAAGCAAAACAAAACAACAACAACCCACAATGTATGCTTTTATTGTACCCTTTTTTCCCCTCAGTTTGGTATTATAGTGACTTGTTTCCTTACATGATCTCCCTGCCAAATACAAAGTCTTTCAGGATGGAGTTTTGTGTCTCTCGTTCTTTTTTTAATTTTTTTTATTTTTTTGAGTTAGAGTTTCACTCTGTTGCCCAGGCTGGAGTGCAGTGGCCCGCTCATGGCCATCCCAGTGTCGACCTACTAGGTTCTGGCTATCCTTCTGCCTCAGCCTTACAACTAACTGGAACTATGGGCATGTGCTACCATGCCCAACTATTTTATTTTATTTTATTTTATTGTAGAGACTAGGTCTCACCAAGTTGCCTGGGCTGGCCTTGAAACCGCAGGCTCAGGCAATCCACTCACCTCAACCTCCCAAAGTGCTGAGATTACAGGCTGAGCCACCGAGCCTGGCTGTCTCATGTTCTTTATTATACACAAATATTAAGCACAGTGCTTTGTATTTAATAGTATCCCCATGAATATTTTTCATCAAGTAAGTATATATGCATTGAATCTAGATACTGTTGATGACACAAATATAAGAGGGCCCCCCCCAAATGGAATTATCTTTTGGAGGGTGGGGCCCTTGTAGTACCGGCTTCCCCCACTAGGTAAGTGTTCTAGGAACCCATTGGCATCAGTGTTCCAGCTAGCATTGTTCTGAGAGGCTGTGTTTAGCTTCAGTGAATTTTTTTGGAGAGTCTTTCAGTGTGTTTGCCTGTTTCATGATGGCTGATTGACAACTGCACCTTCCCACACCACACTGAGTGTTCAGCAGTTTTTGACCAAAAGTGGCATGACACATGTGCCCCACCCTTCCTACCCACCCAATCTTGCCCCAGATGACTTTTTTTGTTTGTTTCCCTCTCTGAAAACAGTCCTCAAAGGGAAATGTTTTGCCAATGTGGAAGAGGTGAAACAATAAACAATAGAAGCACTAAAAAGGCATCGAAATTTGTGAGTTCAGAAACTCTTTTGAGCAGTAGAAAAAGCATCTTGAAGGGTATATTACATCAAATGGAGAGTACTTTGAAGGTGACTGGAGTTTAAATATGTAAGAATAAATACACAGTTTTTAATAAATCAATTACGGTTTGTTTTTGGTTCCCCCCTTGTATAATCTTTTTATCTGCCTAACACCACACTTAGTTACATTTTTGGTTTCAGTCTAATGTTTTATAAATTTTACTCAATTTTGAAAGTTCGGCTTAATCTTTACTGTCTCCATAAAATAACCTTCACTGTGTAAGTTTTGTTATCAGATGATTAGTAAAATGAAATACAACAATATTTTTGAATGTGATTATTAAAACCGCACAGAGGACTTTCTCCCAATAGACATGAGTATGTGCCTTGCCTTTTATTGATTTTTCATGTGGTTAAAGTCCTCTTCTCCATGTCTCACTTCTTAAGGATTAGGAAAAGTATTTCATTCTCATAGAAATTTTTTTTGATGACTTAGAAATCACTAAAAATGAGTATTTCTAATTCTGGTATGAAGAATAAGATATCTGGAAAGTTGAACCAGGCACAGTGACTCACACCTGTAATCCCAGCACTTTGGGAAGCTGAGGTGGGAGCATTGCTTGAACCCAGGACTTTGAGACAAGTCTAAGCAATAAAGACCCCATCTTTACGAAAAAATAAAATAAAATTAGCCAGACCTCATGCGTGTGCCTGTAGTCCCAGCTACTCAAAATGCTGAGGTGGAAGACTCGCCTGAGCCAAGGGGGTCGAGGCTGCAGTAAACTATGATCATGTCATTACACTCCAGCTTGGATGACAGATTGAGAGCCTGACTCAAAAAAAAAAAAAGATATCTTGAAAGTTGGACTGGAGGTAGAGTTTTAAATCTGTCTGAGTATAAGTAGGCACAGATTCTGAGGAAATAGCTTTGGTTACAGGAAACTAGATCATTGGCATCTATGAGAAAGGTAGAGTAAGAACAATGCATATGAGCTAGGAAATGATGAAATATGTTATTAGTAAAAAAAACCATGCTTTATTAGGTTTGCCTTTCTCATCTTCAAATTCATAGCTTAAAGATTAAAAAGTCTTCAGTTGGAGGTTCAATGCAAATGTGTATAAATCACACCTTATTACCAAGCTTCACACCTGAGGTGCATAACTCATGTGTCTATGTATATGTCTAGAGAGATAACTGGAATGATGTTGACTGAAGCATTAACAATGGTTATCTCTAAATGGTGGATTTCAGGTGTTTTTTTATTTTGAAAATGATTACTTCTGATTGAAATTTTTTGCCATAAAGTGTGTCACTTTATAAGAGCAATGGTTTAGGGTTGGGGAGAGAAGCCGTGTTAGAGAGTGGCTGGAGGTCCCAGGCCTGCTGCCACCAACTGCACAGCAGGTCTGTGTGTTTACCATGTCCCATACAAAAAATATAATTTTCTCTGTATGCCACAGGGTAGAAAATGTTGGGAAGTACTTGCTAATGTATATGTTAAAACTTAATTGTGTTACATTGTGAATAATTCATGGGCACAAACACATGCACCAGGCTGAATAAGGTCTATGTAATTTATTAAAAGTGGAATTTTTATTATTGCATGTTTAGTATAATTGCTTTCTTTCCTTCACCAATCTTGCACAACTGTTTTTGGAGTATGGGCAGTTACAGGAAGTAGCTTAAATATACAAATGCTAGTAGGGGAACAATAATTCTGGTCAAAGGCCATTAGGAATTCAATTCAGAACATAAACTTCCTTTTAAACAAGCTAATTCCCCTCAGAAATATTTGAGTTTGTTGGTAGGACTGTTTATATAAGAGAGCTTTATTGTTATTTGCAGTGAAAGAAGCGTTTGGGCTAAGTCCACGTCTCATTAGTTTCCCCCCCATCCACCAGTGGGCAATACATTCTTACTGACTGACTTACAGGCCCTGACCTGTATTTCTTAAGTCTCTGTGAGCAGATCTTCTGGAAACCTCCATGGCATTCCTATGGATATGCACAGAGAAATTGCATTTTTCCAAACATGGAGGAATTCAAATAGACTGGAAACGTGCCAACTTTAATTTTGACACATCTCAAGATTAGAATGTCAGTGTAAATGAAGAGGCCTCTAGAGTTGTGCCTTGGTGCTACTGCTTTGGAATCAGAGACTGGGAGATGTCAAGCAGACAGAGTTGTAAATGATCAAGTGCGAGTGCTTTACATACTGATGGGGAATGCCAGTATCTTTTCATGTCTGCACTCTGTTAATTCTCAAAACCATTATAGTGTTACTCTTCCTGTTGGGAATAGCAAGAAAAGCTATTCTATCTGTGTTTTCTGCTCCAGGGACATGTGCCTGTTTGCTTAAAGACTGGTTTTTGAATTTAGGGCTGCAAAACAGTTGTTCAGAAAACAACCACAGCAGCATACTTCAGAAAACCCTTCTCTCTTTTGAGATATAACTGGATTGGTGATTCGTGTCTGTTTGTTAATTGCAATAAAGCTGCTATTGTAATGTAGTATGCTTGTTAAGAACAGTCCAACAGTCCTCTGAGGGGTAATTGATAACCTGCTATGTGTCTTGCTCAGGGAGCTGGTAATTATGTTACTGTAAATGAATCTAACAATAGCCTATCAGAAAACCACAAGAGGGACAAGCTTTGAGGGAGGAGTGTTAAATTTGAGGCTCTTCTTTATTGACTACATTCATCAGCCCAAATTACTGGCAATAAGGTTTTTAGAGGTTCAAGTAAAGTAAAATAATTAAAATTCTCTTCAGTTACTGTTAAAAAATTCTTAGTATGAGTGCATCTTATTGAAGACTAATTTTAAACTTCCTCTTAATGGAAATTTTATTGTTTCATATTATGTAATTATGACTTTGTTTTTAAAAAGGTGATCCTACCAGATCAGAGACTTATAAATTTTTCCTGCAGGAATTGCTTGATTATTACCACTAATTACATTTTAGAACTACCTATTATATTGTATTTTGATTTACACTGACTTTTTCTTTTCTGGGGAAAACAAGTGTATGTAAACCCAGATGCAAGTAATAATTTTGGATATTATTGGCAGAGTAAATAAAGAATAAGTTAGGAAGGCACATTTTTTTGCCCATGAAAAGAGTTTCAGAATTATATGTTGACTGTGGAAACTGTAGGCAAGTTATATATATAGTGCTTAATGAAAAATGGAGTTTGTTACAAATCGAACTTATGACTCAGGTATTTGCATTCTGTCAGTATTAGTATCAAGTCTACTTTTATTTACACCCTTTTCACTCCTTTGTGCCACTGTGCTCCAGCTAGACATAAATTATTAGTTCTGAGAATATTCCATGCACCTTTGTGATTTTGTCTATGACTTTGCCTCAGCCTTGAATGTTTTTACTCCTGACTTCTGTATGTCCACAGCTTAAGACCCCTTCAGATTCTTCTCCCTCAAGTTGTGTTCCCTCATTAGGTGAAATGAATGTCCCTTGTCTCTGAATACCACAACAATATACCTGCACTTCCCTGTATCCTCAAAGCAGGAGCTTATTTGTTCTATTCATGATGACCCCATGCCCATGGTAAGATAACTGTTGTTCTGTCCCCTACCTCTACAGAGTAGTAAACACTTTAATTTAGTGTTTACTACTCTGTATTATATTTAGTTTTCCAGATCTTCCCAGTTAGTCTATGAGCTCATGTTATCCTCCTTAGTATATCAAAAAAGGTTGTCTGTGATTTGATCCCTGTCTTTCTCTAAATTCTTACTACTTGGGGCTTTATAGCCCAGTGTTGCAGCATTGCTGAGCTATGCTCAGCAATTTTATTTCCTTTCAAGGCCTCTGACATTCTGTGATTCTAGACTTCACTCAAGGTGTTCCTTCTCCTTGTAATGTTCTTTCTGACATTCAAAATATGGTTAATTTCAAGACTCTATCATCACCTCTTCCAACATCTAGATCAGTTAGCTAACCTCTGTTGTCTTGCTACATACTTGTGTATTATATGAGATGATTTTTTTTTTTTTTTTTTTGAGCTGGAGTCTCACTCTGTCACCCAGAATGGAGTGCAGTGGCCACTCCCGGCCACCGCAGCCTCAACCTGCTGGGCTCCGGCGATCCTTCCGCCTCAGCCTTCCAAGTAGCTGGAACTACAGGCACGCACTACCACGCCGGGCTGATTTTTTGATTTATTGTAGAGATGAGGTCTCGCCAAGTTGCCCAGGTAGGTCTCAAACCTGTGGGATCAGGCAATCCACTCACCTCAGCCTCCCAAAATGTGGGATTCCAGGGTGAGCCACCGAGCCCGGCTGAGATGATATTTTTACAGGGCAACAGCCATTTTTTATGTTTTCTTGTATTCTCAACATCTTGCATTGGAATTGGCACACAGTAGGTTCCCAATTAGTATTTGAATAAATGAATGGTAACAGAGACTAAGAATATTCCATAGAGCTTAGGAAGCCAAGTAGTAAGAATGTTGGAGCAAAATCAAGACATAACTTTTAGGACAAAGATTCTCTTGATAGCTTTCAACATAAGAAATGAGTCTGTGGGGATAAGGGCTAGCAGAACAACTGTTTAAGGTGGATATTGATTCTGTGTAAGTGTCCGTTTGGGGCAGGACAGATGCTTAGTGGTAAGACTACCTTCTGGAGATTCAGATGGGTAGTTATTATTGGGAATAATCTTAGAGAGATGGTCTAGTCTGAGTTTCATTTTTAATTAGTTGGGATTCAGAAGCACACTGGGTTTTGAGGCAGGAGCACAATTTGGAATGTGGACTGAAATATAGTCTTGAAGTGTTCACAGAGGTCTAGGAGATAACGGAAATAAATGGTCATAGGGCAACTTATAAAAACTTAGCTACTGCAAAGCTGGGCTAGAATGGTTAAGCCAGTGCAACGGAATTACTGAGTACATGAGATATTGACTGTGAAGTATTCTGCAACAGCCAGGGCTAGTCCTAGAGTCTGATGTTTATGGGCTCAAAGAGGAGGGCTGTGTGATTTTTATGGATGAGATAGGAGAGGTCCTGTGGGAGCAAGCCCAGGGAGGATGGTACAATGACCTGGGTCATCCCCTTTCTACATTTGCTCGCTCCTCATCTCCGTTAACACATCAAACATTTTACAACAGTCTGTGTGTCAGCCAATCAGTGCTTAGTGTAGGATACCCACTATGTGTTAAGCACTGTACAAGGCCTTGGAATTAAGATGGTGTATGAGACATAGTGGTTCCTTGTGGACTTTAACTAGGGAGGTAGATGTACAATGAACAAATAATTCCAAATATGATCTATCATACTAAAGGGCCATGAACACTGCCTTGTGAGATAGAATAGTGGTGATTTAAATTGTTCTGGAGAATTAAGAAAGGTTTGTGGTAGACATGCCTTTTAAGCTGAGATTCAGAGAATGAAAAGTTTGCCCCAAAAAGCAAGGTGAAGACTATTTAGAAGTATCTTCATAATCAAAAGCTCTGAGAGAGGAAAAAGTGAGATGGGATTGAAGGCCAGCATGGGTAGGTGGGAGAGTTTACCCAAGATAATGCTAAAGAGTAGTAGAGGCTTTATCTTGGAGGCTATGGGAAACCACATTAAGGATTTTAGACCTTATTTAGAAGATATAAGAAATCATTAGAGAGTTTTAGCATTACCATGTTTAGGTTTTAAAATATTAGTACCCTAGAAAATAGACTGAATAGGGGGAAAAGTAGAAATGAAGTATTTTTCTGGTTAGGAGATTATTGCTGTGGTCTAAGCATGAGATGACTCTAGCCTAGATCAGTGTGGTAGTGGAGCTGAAGTGAAGTGGATAAATTGGAAAGATGTTTAGGAATAGAATAGGCAATATGTTGGCCAGTTGATTAGATATGGTCAGCAAGAGAAAGCAGTTCACAATGATTTTGAAGCTTTGTACTTGACCAGCTTGCTTGTTGGGGGTACCATTGGTTCTTTTTTTTTTTTTCTGAGATAGGTTTTGGGGAATATAAGGCATTTGCACTCTGGCACCCTTCAATATATTCAAATGGTCAATCGGTTACATAAGCCTTTTATGGAGAGATAGATTTGAAGTCATGACCCGCATTGATATAGATGCAATTACCTGGGCTGGAGGTTTTCAAAATATGGTCCCTGGACCAGCAACATCAGCCTGGGAAACATGCTGTTTTAAGCCCCAGCCCAGACCTACTCTGTCTATATCAAAAACTCTGAACATGGGGCCCATCTGTGATAATAAACCTTCCATGTGATTGTGATGAACGTTGAAGTTTGAGAACCACTGTCTGCAGCAGCAAAACATAACGTGAGGAACAAAATAATGTAAAGGGCATAAGTATATTTGTGTTATTTTACTCAAAAAGTAGTCTTAATTGCTAATGAATTTTATGTCATTTTACTGTTGGCCATTCCATCATTTGTGCATGTTAGCCCTCTCTTCCAGTATGATCCTTACTTTTGTACCCTATGTGGTAACTGGACCTTGCTTCACCTACTTTGGAACAATAAAGAATGGTCAAGATTTACAGATAGCTTCAAGTTATCAAGGACCAACAGAGATAATAATTTGCTTAGAAATGTGAGATTTTACTCATAGCTCTACCTTAGGGGTGTAGTTTTCATTTATGTTTTTTGTTGAGAAAAACAACATTTTTGAAACCAACAACTTTGCCTTTTGTCATTGTGTTTTCCCATTGCTACCACCACAAAGCTAAAACCTATTACTGGAAGCCTGCCTTTGGCACAACCACGAAGTAGGTGGTTTGTCTTAAACATCTGCTACCTCCTTTTTCTGACTCTGCCAACTCCCAAACACCTAATACTCTTGAGTTCTTCCTGCCTCCGGGCTTCACACAATGTTAGTGATAGGCTGCATTCTAATAACCTGCCCCTTTCAGGGATATCATTTTTTAAAAAGAGACTATCTGAGGGAGTAATATATAACACATAGGAATACATCTCTAATGATAGAATTTAAAACATCATAGTGGTGGGGGATTGATGACTGGGAAAATTAGGGACAAAGACCTTCATCTGATTCCAAAGTAAATACATAAATGGCTGCTTCCTCTGTTCTTTTTTGTAAAGTTAGGGCTATTGTTAATTATTAGTGCCAATTAAATAAATCTCTTGAATTACCATACTTAAATAGATAATATAAAGGCATGAATGGGCCAGCATTTACTTATTCTTTCTTAAAGAAGAGACTCTGTAATGATATAAAGAATGAGTGGAGACTATTTTTATACAATGGCTCATGAACTCATAGACATGAGGGAATGATCATTGTTCAGCATTTCAATTTGTGTTCTATCTTGGAATCATATTTTAATTAACCCAGCCAACATCTTTGTGGATGATAAGTAATATTATCCCTGGAGAATAGCATATAGAAAAAAAATGTAACATAATCTAAAAGCTTGAGAGAGAAAAAAATATCGTTGCACTTATTGAGTCTGTTAAAGATTGGGTTAAAGAGATAGCTCAAGGTTAAGAATATCCCACTGAGAAGTTGCCCAGTAAATCAGTGAGAGAATTGGAAGAGGAACATCTGAGCTCCTGGCCTCTGAGGGCATGGAGTCACTGTTTCCTTGGAGGCCATGTTTATAATTACAGTAAGTGACCTCGGGAGACCAGCACTTCTAGCAATCAAGCAGATGGCACGATTCTCCCATCACCCTGCAGCTCATGAGCCATAATCCTGACCAACTGGGATACCAATGTTAAGTAATAACAAATTAGGCTATGCTTAAATAATGGCAGCGAGTATATCTTAGTAATTTTATATTTCCAAAGGACTTCACAATTATTTTTATTACCCATTCAAATCACCTAAAGCTCTCCTAATTCAAATCACTGTGTTTCTTTTCAATGCTAACTGCAACAACAACAAAAAAAGTTCATTTTGCTGGGTATGGTGACTCATGCCTATAATCCCAGCATTTCTGGAGGCAGAAGCAGGAGGATTGCTTGAGGCTGGAGTTTGAGACAGCCTGAGCAATACAGTGAAACCCTTATCTCTATTTAAAAAGAAGAAGAAAGGTCTGTCTAGAGGGACCATACATATTCTGATGATGAAATTGTGTTTAGGAGGAAGAAAGATGATCAGTTCTGCAGCTTGGTAAGGTTCTGTAAAGGTTTATAGAAATATAATATGTTAGCACTAAAAAGAATCTTGGACATAGGGAGGAAATGAATTTGTAATTACAATCCTCAGATCAAACTCATGATCTGAACCATCCAGAAAACATGGTATTAAATCATTTAAAGGTGGCCTTTAGGGAAACAAGCTTTCTGAATCATTGGAAAGCAAGGGCAGAGAGATTCCTCAAGGACACCGGGGCCCTGATTCTGCTTTCTCCATCTGAATGAGGCTGTGACCTTGCTCACACTGAGCTTGAGTCAAAAAACAAGAGAGCTGCTGTTTGTAAACTTTCCTTTAAATGGAAGCATGCCTACTGCAGCAGTAGTTCTTTCTAGGTAACTGATTTTAACCACATGTATAAGAGGGCAGTGGCATAAGAAGATTAGACTGTTTCATAGATCTGGCAGGTAGATTTCATATCCTTAGCTAATTAAATTGGTGACTTAGTGTAATCCTACAGTGGGCATATTTAAGTTCAACTAAGTCTCAAGTTTACAATTGAGAGAAATGTACTTTATGCAAGAAAAATGACTTGTTTAAATTGACAGCTGTCATTAGTGCCAGAGCTAAAGTCTCCTGACCCTACCTAATGCTTTTATTATTATAGTTGGCAGCCTCATGACTCAGAAGGAGTGGGGGACCCAACTCCATGCTTTCTTTAATGCACCATCAGAGTTCAGTCATTTTTGTCTCATTCATATGGTCAGTCATTCCTTTAACAAATAGTAAGTACCTGTGGTTGTAGAGCTACAGTAGCCCCTGTCCTTATGAACTTAATATTGTAGTTGAGGAAGACAGACAATTAACTAAACAAGTCAAATATACTTTAATGTATGTTTAAAGTGTGTTTGGTGGTGGTAACTGATATTTAAAAAAATAAAGTTGAAAAGAGGTATGGGGTGTGTGAGAGTGAATGGTTGTGGTTTTTCTGATAGGTGGTCAGGGAAGACCTCACTGACTGGGCAATCATTTGTTTATCTATCCCCATGTAGGCTCTACTTCAGTAATGCCTTCAAAAATCATATTTCACCGTCTGTTTCTCTGAATAAAACAGAACCCTCAACTGTGTCTTTTCTTGGCCACAGATGATAATATTCTCTCTCTCTCTCATTTTTAGGACTTTCTTTATCCTGCCTCAGTCTAATTTTCAAGAAATGAAACGTGAGTCATCTCACTGTGCTTCTCTGAAATCTTCAGTGATTTCTAACCAGGCCTTTCTTGGGTCCTTGAAGACACAGTGCTTCTGCCCTTCCTTGTCTTTGCTCTTTTTTTTCTTTTAGGACTACTCTTTTACCCATTGAAACCCTAGCCATGTGTCACAGTTCATCTATGTCCCTTCCATGAATTTTGTAAAAAAATTCTTACCCCCCACCCTAAATCCTTGAATATAAGAATTGATTTCTGAATCATCATTTTGCTAGCACTCTTCCCATCACATTATAACTACTCAGTAAGGACATTTTGAATCAATTTAATATTTATCAGATTCTATTGAGAATCAGAGATCTCAACAAAAATCAAGATTTTAACTTGGGTGCAATATGCTGTTCATGAATATGTACCCAAGGCATTAGAGAAAAAGTATTTAATAGAATACATTTCAAACAGAAAGAGGCTTTCAGTGATATAGCCTATTCTGTGTTCAAGGACAGTTGGAGAGAATGTACTCACGTGAATTTATGTGGGAAGCTGGCTGTTAGTGGAGCCATGTAGAAATGAATCTGCCTTAAACAGTTTTCTGCTAAAATAAGCAGCATTTTAGAAATGTTGTCTATCTCTTTAGATTAGTACTAAATTATCCCACAGCTCTTTGAAGCTCATCAAGTTGATAATTGTTTCCAATGATCTGTAAATAAGCTTACTTTAAACAATTAACCCTTTTGCTTATTTGTGTAAGAGACTCAGGTAACAAAAGATTGGAAATTAGTAGGGTCAATTTAGTATATCAGTGTCCTCACCCATTGGTTCCTGCCCTACAGTACACCATGCTGCACAGCTATGGGTACCAAGACTCACCTCTGGAAGATTTAGCCCTTTCTCCACCCCAGTCCTCATTTACCCAGATCAAGGAACTGCTTCTTCAGTAATGAACAGAGACTGGAAGTGGACAACTGCTTCCATACCTAGTCTCCCTGGCATTGGGGGAGGGGGTCAGTCTCCCATTTGGCCACAGATTTTCCTTGGATGACAGTCTCACCATCCAATCTTCCCTGTGACTAGTCCATCAGCTCCTGGTCTGTTTCAATTTCTAGTTTGTAATCAATTCAAAGGTAGTGCTAATATCCAGCCCTAAATTCCCTATTCATGGGTTGAATTCCTGTTGGGAAGAAACCTAAAAAAAAAAAAAAAAAATCCTGCTCAGAGGATTAGTTTCTGCTAGGCAGGTTTTTCAGAGATGCATTTGCCAAGAGGGTACATATAAAACAACAAACAAACAAAATTGTCATCTGCTGTATCTAACAGAAATATCTGATTTGGAAATCTCTTTTCTGCCCAAAGGATTAGACTCTGTTGGACAAGCTTATCCCAAATCTGGATCTCTTCTCTTAGACAGAGGTAGCCTTGTAATCCAAGACAGTTTTGGTGGTAAATGATCTCAGTGCCCTTATACAAGTGATGGTCATGATCTCATTTGAGGAAGAGAGATGAAAGACAGCAAACTGTAGTATGTGAGATTTTTTTTTCAGGTTTTCTGTGTTAATATGTTGATATTTCACTTTAAGTGCTAATACTTCACTAATTAGCAATGTAGTTGGGAATTCTCCTTACACTCTGAAGCTGAGTGTGTATAATTGTACTCATTGTGTTTATTTGTCAGTATACTATCACACATCTCGTCATCCTAGCCAGAATCTTAGGAATCATTTTTAGTTATCTAAAACCTGTGTTTTCTGCCTTTTAAATATCATCAGCAACCTACGTGCTGCTGAATCCAATAAATCAATTTTAATCTTCATTTTTCTCGACTGTTAGATTAAAAAGGCACAGATGATCATTCTTTCTTCTTTGAATGCTTTCTTCACTTGACTTCCAGTGAAGCCATGTTTCCCCAGTGTTGTTCTTCTTTCCTTAGTCACTACTCAGTCTTCTTTGCTTGTTCCTCTTCCTCTTTTTGATCTCTTAATTACTGGAGTACCCCAGGTATCAGTTCTTGGACCTCTTATCTACTAACGAAAACTCAGTTAATGATTTCATCCAGGCACATGGTTTTAAAATATCATCTATATATATGTACTGATGACTCCCAAAGTTATATTTCTACTCAGACTTCTGTCTTTTATTTAAAGATTCATATATCCAGTGGCTGGGTTCTTATCTCCATTTAGATGTTTACTTAGATTTGAAACCAGTATATCCAAATAAAACGTCTCATCATTCCTATCAAGGCCGTTTCTCTGTAGTTCTCCCCATTTCAGCAAATAGCTGTTTTATACTTCTACAAACTCAGGCCATAAAATGTGTGGTTATCCTTGGCTCCTTTTTTTCTTTTCATACTTCACATTCAGTCCATCAGCAAATCCTACTGGTTCTGTTTTCAAAATACATCCAGAACACAGATATGTCTCACTACCTCTACCTCTTCCAGCCTCGTTCAGTTTTCACCTTCTTGTAACAATCTCCTAGTTTCTGTCCTTGATACCTTATAATCTTGTCTCAGGACAACAGTATCAATTGCCATGTCACTTTTCTACTGTAAAATCATCAGTGATTTCCCATATTTCTCAGAGTAAAAGTCAAAGGCTTAAGGCACTATATTATCTGACTATGCATTTCCCTCTCTGAACTCATCTTTTTTATGAACTCTGTTACAGTATTTTTTATGTAACCCTGGTATAGTGCCTGAGCCATACAGGGCTCTTCCTCCCTGAGCAAACATACAGGACCAGACTGTCAAATCAGAACAACATGAATTAGAGACCATACTCAGTATCAAACTCTATCAAATAATGTCAAAAACAGGCAACCAAAAGACTTAACAAATGAGAGAGCCAGGATATCAAGAACAGCTCCCAAAGTCCTTTCCACACTGGACATGACTGGCTTAGAACAGATGAGGTTCCATATGTTGTTCATGAAATTACCTCACATAGAGGAATATTTAAATTATGAAGCATCTCTATTTTAGACTCTAGACAGTTCTGTCTGTTTAAGATATTATTCAAGATGCTTATACCCTATAAATATTAGTTTATTTTTTCTTTTCTTTTCTTTTTTTTTTTTTTGAGTTGGAGTCTCACTCTGTCACCCAGACTGGAGTACAGTGGCACGCACCTGGCCCCTGCAGCTTTGACTTGCTGGGCTCCGGGGATCCTTCCACCTCAGCCTTCCAAGTAGCTGGAACTATAGGCGCGCACTACCATGCCCAGCTAATTTTTGATTTATTGTAGAGACGGGGACTCGCCAAGTTGCCCAGGTGGGTCTCAAACCCCTGGGCTCAGGCAGCCCACTCACCTCAGCCTCCCAGAGTGTTGGGATTACAGGTTGAGCCACTGAGCCCAGCCAAATCTTGGTTTCTACTTCCTATAGATAAATAATCCTTAGCTAGGAACATCTTGCTACAGAGATTATTTCTTTCTCTTGGAAAATCCCATTTGTCTACTTGGAACTCCAGAAGACAAGGGGAGGAGTGCCTTCTCTTCCTACCCTCACCCCCATATCTTTTCTTCCACTCATGCAAGCATAGTTCTGCTGCAGGGCTGTTCTACTTTTTCACCCCTACTATGGAAATGCTTGAGTCTCAGCTCTTCTCATAGCCTGCTCCTTCACTTCCTTCAGATCTTTATTCACCTTGTTGGTGAGACCCTTCCTGGCTACCCTATGTAAGATTTCATCCGAATCCTTCATACATTCTCTTCCTTTTCCCAGCCTTTTTCTCTTTTGTACATATTCCTATCTGAAATGCTATTATTTTACTTTTTTATCTTCCTTATAGATTGTGCCATTTGAACAGAAATTCTCATAGGTGGAGATTTTTTCTTCACTGTTTTATTCCTAGCACTTAGAATGGTACTTGACCATGGTAGTTCTACTTTATATTTGTTGAATAAATTCCTGTTTCTTCATCTCTACTACCACTCCTTTGGTTGAGGACCTTATCATTTCTCACTTAAATCACTCCAGTCATTCCCTCACTGACTATGGTATATTGTTTCTAGTACGACCTTTCTAAAACTCAAATCTGGTCATATCTCTCTCTTGCTTAGAATTCTTTAGTGTCTGAGAGGCTGAGGCAAGAGGATTTTCTCATCTCTACAATAAATATAAAAATTAATTGAACGTGGTGGCATGTGCCTCTAGTTCCAGCAACTTGGAAGGCTGAGGTGGAAGGATTGCCTGAGCCCAACAGATTGAGGCTGCAGTGGCCGTGCACTGCACTCTAGCCTGGGTGACAGAGTGAGACTCCAACTCAGAAAAAAAAAAAATTCTTCAGTGTCTCCACATAGCCTTTAGAATAAAATCCCTGTTTCTTAGGATGACACCAAGGCCTTGCCTACTTTCCAACTTCATTTCAGTCCCTTTCTCACTTATACCCTTCGGGTCTTGATGCATTTTGTTCCTGAATTTTTGTGCCTGAAATGACCTGTCTGAATCATCTGAATAACTAACTCCTTGATGATTTGGCCTAAGGCACTTTTCTGTAATGTCTTACTTTTTCCTTTAGCCTTGATTAAGAGTTCTACTATGACAACTACTATAGTACCTATGTCTACTATAACGTTTGTATGTTATGTAGTAATTATCCTTGAATGTATGTCTTATTTAATAGACTCCAACTTCCTGAGTTCTGTTTGTATCTCCAAGACATTTGATAATTTGGTTCATAGTGGATCCTTAAAGCTTGTTGAATGAATGAAACCCTAAAACAAAAAATAAAGGGCATTTTGGTCAGAAATAGCTTTTAAAAAATAGTTCTGACGTGGTTATGCAAGACAGAAGAAAACTCCTTAATCACTTTTCATATACACAAAGAGCAGCACTCAGTTGGTAATCCTGTGGGATCAAGTGTGGGAGGGAAATTATGTTGGGAGGTGTTGGTGAACACACAGGGAATATTATGAAGGGCAGTTCCCTCAAAGTGCTAAACTTTGAGGAGGAAGCTTTTAAGAGGAGTTCTGTTCCTCTTTATCCTCTACTTAAAGACTCTGAAGAAGTTGCCCATAATTAATACTTGTCATGTTATTAAATAAGTCAACTTAAAGAAGTTAATGGAAGTTTTTTGACCTATGAACTTGTTATTTTATACTGAGAATTCAATGTTAACTAGAGAAGGGCATATTTTCCACTGGAGTTTTTTTTTTCTTGACTCCAAATATCCCAGTTTATTATTTTAGACATCACAATCTTTTATTCCCATGTATGTTTACACTGTAATCAAGATTAATAAGAATAATTATTTTAAAATTATCATTTAATCTACTGATTTAATTTAAGCTGGTATGTTTTTATTAAACTCATATACATGGGAAACTTGATAGAGGAATAAAAAAAATTCTATATTGTCAGATATTTTCAGCATAATTTTTATTCCTATAATTTGTAATATCTGTTTCAATTGTATACTCTTTTAGAGAAAACAGTCTCTTTCTCATGTATTTCATATGGAAATGACTCATTCTTACACATTCTTTTAAGTAATGCAATCCATTATTATTAAAATGTTTTGGGAAATAGACTTCCATAATGTAGAAGAATATTGTTACAAAAAATCCTTAGAGATATAGATTTGTACATTACCTTATAGATGCCATCCCAAAATTTTAAGTCTACATTGTGCTTTTAGCTAGCATAATCTCTCTAGATCAAGTTTAAAAATGAACTACCTTATACCAAATTCTGTAGAGAAATAGCCGAGGCCAATATAGTTTAATCCCAGAACTGTAGAATTCAAATTGAAATATCAATACAGGTAAGTATTACATAATGACATTTTGGCCAATGGTGAACTGCATACACAATGATGGTCCCATAAGATTATAATGGAGATGAAAAATTCATACTGCCTCATTATGCTGTAACCATCATAGCATCATAGCACAATGCATTACTCATGTGTTTGTGGGGATACGGCCTGATCCAATAAATTGACTGCCATCCTTTGCAGCCAATCAAGATGAGAGGCAGAAACTGGGAGAAATGGGTGTTTAATCTGATCCCATGGAATCAGGGAGTGAGTTGGGGTATTCACCCCCAAAAATCTCACTCCCTGACAGTACAACTTACTCAGAATTTATACTCCATAGCCCCTCATCCACCTTCAAGGCTTAATTAACACTAAATTAAGATATCCCAATCCCTTTACCAACCCCCAAGATTGAATTAACAAGACCTATGGGCAGTTTTGGCATGACTCAAGATCTAATCATACTGATAGTTCCTTAGGGGAGGATGGGAAGTTACAACATTCAAATAAACTACCTTGATACATTCATATAAACAACTTTGAATCAAGCATGAAAATATGAAAAAAACCCAGTTGCCAGAGCATTGGCCTATAACAGGGACACGAATGTAAACAAGCCTACTGTGCTGCCAGTGGTATACAGTTATATACAGCACATATTACTTGATAATGATAAGTGACTATATTACTGGTTTATATATTTATTATACTATAATTTTTCATCATAATTTTAAAGTATACTTCTACTTAAAAAAAAAAAAGCTAACTGTAAACAGCCTCAGGCAGATCCCTCAGAAAATTTTCCAGAAGAAGGCATTATTCCATGTGTGTTATTGCCCCTGAAGACCTCCCAATGGTTCAGGTTGTTGGGGTGGATGCTAGTGATATTGATGATCCTGAACCTGTGGGTGTTTGCCTCTTGATTAAAAAGTTTAAAAAGTAAAAAATAAAATAAACTAATGTAATTTAAAAATAGAAAAAAGTTTATAGAATAAAAATATAAATAAAAATATTTGTGTACAGCTGTACAATGTTTGTGTTTTAAGCCATTATTGTAAGAGTCAAAAAGCTAAAACATGTTTTACAGTTAAAAAGTAAATATGTTACAGTAAGCGAAGGTTAATTTATTATTGAAGAAACATTTAAAAATAAATTTTATATAACCTAAGTGTACGATATTTATAAAGTATACCAGTGAACAGTAGTGGCCTTCACATTCACTCACCACTAACAGATTGACTCATCCAGAGCAGCTTCTAGTCCTGCAAACATCATCCATAGTAAGTGCCTTAAACAGGTGTATCATTTTTTATCTTTAATGCCATATTTTTACTGTCCCTTTTCTATTTTTAGATATTGTTAGATATACATTTTGTCGTAATTGCCTATGGTATCTAGTACAGTAGCATGCTGCCCTGATTTGTAGCCTAAGAACTATACCATATAGCCTAGGTGTGTCATAGGCTATACCATCTAGGTGTGTGTAAGTACACTTCATATAATAGCTAAATTGCCTGTAGGGTGCATGGATGTAATTATTTATCGTTTCCTTATTTATCTGCTAGTGACCATATACATAAGTATTAAAAATGTAACTTTAAAGCCGGGCTCGGTGGCTCAGCCTGTAATCCCGCGCCTTTGGGAGGCTGAGGTGAGTGGATTGCCTGAGCCCGCGGGTTCGAGACCCGCCTGGGCAGTGAGACCTCATCTCTACAATAAATCAAAAAATCAGCTGGGCGTGGTAGCGCGTGCCTGTAATTCCGGCTACTTGGAAGGCTGAGGCGGAAGGATCGCCAGAGCCCAGCAGGTTGAGGCTGCGGTGGCCGGGAGCGGCCACTGCACTCCAGTCTGGGCGACAGAGTGAGACTCCAACTCAAAAAAAAAAAAAAAAAAAAAAAAAAAAAGTAACTTTAACATATTCATGTTTTTTTTTTGTAAAGCCAGTATTTTAAAAGGGATCATTGTATATAATTTATAGAAAATATACAAGTTTTCTATATTTTATATAATTTATAGAAAATATAATTTATAGAAAATATATAATTTATAGAAAATATATAGAATATAATTTATAGAAAATGTATAGAAAATATACAAGTATGTGTGAACAAAATGGAAGGTAATATGTGATTAAGACTTTCCTACTGCACTGTGAATATATTTTATATTTTATCCTCAACCTTCTTGTTTTCAATCAATTCACTTTTTTTTGCTTGAGTTTGAACAGTATACTTTGTGATCACCCACATATGAGGGATGACATGTTAACTGGTCTTTTAATATATTTCTCCAAATAACTGCATCATTCAGATTTGTGACAGAAGGAAGCATAATGGAATAACCCTTAGTTGTCATTATTTTATTGATGTTCTAAGAGTTTGTTTATTAGCCTTCATGCAAAGTTGTGGGGTTTACTAATTACACATCAATGTACTAGGAAAACATGCCTTGCTTAATTATTGATTCAAATATCCTAAAAAAAAAGTGTTTTAAAGATGTATAAACCATGTATATTTTGCCAGTGTAATCACTCACTGTGTTGTTTAAGCAAATAAGCTAGTTTAAATAAGCTCATAATGAGTCTTTAATTTATAGAGAAATGAATCAGTAGGGCAAAGAGAGGTGCAAAGTCTTAGAAGAATTTGCCTTGTATAATAATTGAGGAATCACTGGAATAAAATTCCCACTGAACTAGCCTTTGTTGGATTAAAGAATGCAATTATATTAAAAATTAATCCTTCAGTGTAATATGAAATCAGTGCTGCCTGAAATATTATGTGCCAAATTAGGTTGCTGTAAACAATAACAAAATGGGTGACTGTGCAAATGGAAGCACTGAGTTATTTAAACTTGAGGTAGCACGTTTAATGAGATGCAGTGAATGCAGGAAATGTTTCATTTAGTAGCGGGTGACCTGAATCAATCTGTCCTACAGAATGATAGGCTTTTACCTTTTCTGTTAAAGCAAAATAACTGAATAATCACCTCTATTAATATATAATATGGGCTATTTCATACTATTCTTTTTTAGTAAGCCAGTTTTTTCAGTGTGATAACTTTCAATGGGAATTTTTATTAGTTATGTGTGAATTACTGCCAACCAATTACGTCTTTGTTGGACTTTTCCCTTGTAGAATCTCAGGAAGCTTTTTGTTTTCTTCTGGTTGAATTACATTAAGATCATAACTAATAAATATTTTGAATGAAAAAGTTATGTTTGGGTGTTTGGTTGGAATATAATTAAGTCTAGTCTACTTTTATAATAGTTTATAGTTATTGTAGTTTAAGATGTGTACGTACAAAAATGATGGACTTCTTTCATCTTTAGAAAGACCTCTAGAGTTGATGATCTACCCAGATAGTTTTTAGTCAAGTTCCTGAAAATGCTTCTTGCCATTTTGCTTTTTGTCTTTTAGAGTCATCGCAGTTCAGGTATTTTGAAAATGTCTTTCTCAGAGGAAATGCCTTCACAGTATATGATAACTTAATGTGGCAATTCAGGGCAGAGAGTTGAATTATTGAAGAGCTACCTTAAATCCCTTTAGGGATACTCTATCTTATGATTATTTTGTGATACAGAAAAAAACCATTTTATTCGATTTTGAAGAACGTTTCTCTCTAGGCAGCAAGGTACCCTATGAACAGTAGATACATATTGAACACCTGTGGTGAGAATGAGAAACATCTTTTTAAAATGAAACTTCTAATTTGTAATTGTGGAGTAAATTTTACTGTCTTACTCCTCCTTCAGTGGTATATTTCATTGATACATTCTATCCGCTTAGAATTGGCTTCCAAACTGAGTTAGAAGAAGAAAATAACACGTACTGTCTTACACAGTGAGTTACAATGTGTCCCTGGAGTTATACTTGTAACCACTTTAGTGTTAGTGATGTTACTATATTTCTTTTTAACATGGATTCTGCATAGTTATAAAGTGGCATTCATAGAAAATATTGAATACTAGATTTAAGCATTATTTTTCAAATCCCAAAATTAGAGTTCATATGTGCTGATGTGGAACCTTAAATCTGTTTGGTTTACAAGCAAAACAAGCTGGATGCAATGACTCAGGCCTGTAATCCCAGCACTGTGGGAGGCAGAGGTGAGAGGTTTGCCTGAGCCCAGGAGCTCAAGACCCGCCCGCACAACTTGATGAAACCTCGTCTCTACAATAAATCAAAAATTAGCTGGGTGTGGTGGTGCATGTCTGTAGTTCCAGCTACTTAGAAGTTTGAGATGGGGGATCGCCTGGGCCCAGCAAGTAGAGGCTGCCATGATTGTGGACATGCCACTGCACTCTAGCCTGGGCAACAGAGTGAGATTGTAATGTAAAGAATAAATAAATAAATGCAAATTTTCACATTTATGTATCCTATTTTGTAATTGTATAATTTTGGCAAATAAATATTTTTGTGTGAATAAACCTAATTATGATAGTACTTTGAAACAAGGAAAAAGAACAGATAATTTTGTTTGTTTATTTGTTTCTCTGAGTTGGAGTCTCACTCTGTCACCCAGGCTGGAGTGCAGTGTCACACTGACAGTCACAACCGCCTTGACCTGCTGGGCTCACGGGGTCTGTATAGTATAAATCTTTGTTTTATTTTCATTTTTTGAGAGACTTTTTTGTGATTTAGTCTTTTGAATACACTGCTCACTGACTGTCTTTGAAAAATTGAAAGGAAAAAAAAAACGTTTATTGCTTCCGGAAACATTCAGTGGCTCTGAACACTAGAATACAGATAAGCCGGGCTTGGTGACTCAGCAGCATGTAATCCCGCGCCTTTGGGAGGCTGAGATGAGTGGTTGACTGAGCCCTTCGGGTTCGAGACCCGCCTGGGTAGCAGACCTCATCTCTACAATAAATCAAAAAATCAGCCCGGCGTGGTAGTGCGTGCCTGTAGTTCCGGCTACTCGGAAGGCTGAGGCGGAAGCATCGCCGGAGCCCAGCAGGTCGAGGCTGCGGTGGCCGGGAGCGGCCACTGCACTCCACTCTGGGTGACAGAGTGAGACTCCAACTCAAAAAAAAAAAAAGAATACAGATAAAGCGAGCATGTGGGAGTAATTATCTGGTTAGACACAGTACATAGATAGATAACCTTTTCTTGAAAAAAATTCCAAAACTTTTGGTTTGGGCAATAATTATTAAAGGACATTCTCTGCCCTCTGAATATTCTAAGATTACTTGTGTTAACCAAAGTATGAGGTTTGGAATTGGCAGACCTCAGTTCAAGTCGTAGCTCTTCTATCTCTGGCTCCTTTGTCTTTTAAATCCTGATGGCTTACTTACCTTTCCTGAGCCTCATTTCCTCATTTGTAAACTTGAACACATAATCTATAATTTGTACGGTTTTATTATGGTAAAATGGCATGTGTATGTGTGTGTATATTTACTTATTTAACTATTTTTATTATAGTACATAATTAACAAAAACTTCCACTTATTACAGGAAGGTTCTCTGTTAAACAAAAAAATCCTGTGATGACTCATTTTAAGTGGAGAGTTTCTTTGTAAAAAGTATGATCATGATGGGGCACAGTGGCTCCTGCCTATAATCCCAGCATTTTGGGAGGCAGAGAAGAGAGGATTGCCTGAGCACAGGGGTTCAAGATCTTCTCTCTATGATAAAAAAAATTAGCTGGACGTGGTGGCGCATGCCTGGAACACATTCCAGTTACTTGGAAGGCTGAGGCAGAAGGATCATCTGCAGCCAGCAGGTATAAGGCTGCGGTAGCAGTGATTATACCACTGCTCTCCAACCTGGGCAACAGAGTGAGACTCTGACTCAAAAATAGATAAATAAAATAATAACTAGCTAAATAAATAAATCACTATCTTCCTCTATCCTTATCTTTCAGCATTCTTTCATTCCACTAATTTTGTACTCTGAGTTTCAAACACTGTTTAAAATTACACCTGTCAATATTGTGCTTTGATGTATTAAAAAAATGCATTCTAATCATATAGAATAGATGACATTCAATTTGTGCTTAAGGTTTATTAGTTTTCTTTAATTATGATATTTATAGTCATTTTTCGAAGATAAATTAGTTTCTTGGGATTGGTACCCATTTTGACTGCTGTGGGAAGAAATGCCATAAAAATATATTTGTAGTGGAGGTTATAATAGCGGGGTTGGGGTAAATGTGGAAATGCTTAAATAGCAGTTTCATCAGCCCAAAAATACTTAATGTGTTAGTGTGGAATATAGATGAAAAATGTAAAATGGTTTTTATCTGAATATGGAATCATGGGTAATTTAAAAATTTTTGCACTATGTTAATTATATTTGAGAGTTACATATATGAGTATATTTGCTATACAAAAATTAACATTGATAAAAAGCTGAAGATTTCTTCCAGAAACAATATACAGTTGACTCTTGAACAACACAGGTTGGAAAACCACGGCTTTTTTTCAACCAAGTGCAGATTGGAGTACTGTAAAACACGTGTGTACAGAGGGCTGCCTTTTAGTATAGGAAGGTTCTGCAGGGCTGACTCTGGAACTTGTGTTTGTACAGATTTAGTTATGAGAGCAGTCCTGGAATCAACCCCTTGAGTATACCAAGGTACGACTTGATAAGCATTTGTATATAACTTTATGTTTCTTTTCTTTTTACCTATAAAATGTTAATATCTTGGGCTCATCAATTACCCAATAAAGTAGGTATTACATATTTTGACAGTCTGCCCTGAGGTTTGAAGTAGCACTTTGAGTACAATATTAGGTAGTGAAATGTCCTATTTCAGAGAAGTTTTTCATCCATGAAATAGCATTCTTGTGTTCATTTCTGTTTACTAGATGAGCGATTGATAGGTGAAAACAAAAATGTTCCATTCTTGTTATGGCTCATATTTGTAAACTTTCCTCTTTGCAGACCATATATTCAAAGACTTTGGATCATTGCAGAGTGCTTAAGACCGTTCACTTTACTTTGAGATGAGCAAAACAAAAGACAAAAAGCAGCTTTCTGTTTAAATGGGAACTAGTTTTGAAAGACTTTATCACTCAGAAATCTCTTTGAGAGTATTTGGGGGGAAAATGCTGAGCTCAAATAAGAGGTAACTTGCACAAATTTTATGTCTTAGTGAATTGCTTTTAAATGGCCTTGCATTCTCTGGAGTTAGATAATTTTCACAAATATTTTGTGTGACACTTCAGTGCTTTGGAAAGCATTGGTGTAGTTGCTGTTATTGAAAAATCAGTATATTTTACCTAAGAATCTTGATTTCTGGTGTTCTTTAAGTGTTAGATCATACCACGCTAGACTCATAGCTCTGCTTGGCAGTAGTTTTCTGGGGCTCTTCACTTATTTACATTACTTGCCTGGCTTTTGTAAGCATTTAACTTTGGCCTAAATAATTATCTGACTTTAGATAAAGTTCTGTTCATGTAGGTTTTGAGAGCCTTACACATATTGATACATATGTTGTGATTCTTTGGTAACAAACTTTGACTCCAATTAATTTTCGTGTTTTTTCTGCAACACATACTTCAGACTTTTCTGATTAAAGCCAATCAAAGGATTCCCTCCCCACATCTTTGATGGTGCTTTTCATGACTTGGGCCTTGCCTTTCTCTCAAGGCCTTTATTTTCCCGGCAGTCCCCAAAGCCAAACAGAATCACATGCACGTTCCTCTGACTTCTGAGCCTTGGGCATCGTGTTGCCTGGAGTGCTCTCCTACCCTGGTTCACATATCCCCTACCTCTTCCCTGACAGCCCTCCCTAATGCTCACTCCTTTTCTGATCCATGCCCACTCTGCACGCATGTGAACTCCTTGAGACCTGCAGCTACAATCTTTTGCTTAGCTGTACCCCTAGCCTGGTACCTGTGAATATTCTGCATCTGTGAGCTGTTATGGAAGCTTTTTGTGTGTCATAATTCCCTGTAGTTTGTGTTTGGGGAAGTGTTTAATTTTTGTGAAAGAATGACAGATTTTCCTTCCTTGAACACCCTAAGGGTAAGACCTTTATCACATACAATTTTATTGTATTACAATGTCTTCTCTCCCATATCCTTCTTCTTACCATATTTCTACTTATGATAAAATTGGAAACATTTGTAGAAATTAGAGAAAGCCAGGCAATATTAGTAAAATCTCTGAAAGTTTTGTAACTCTTATCATTTTTGCTTTTAAAGAAATCATTTCATATAGACATAAACTGAATCTTATAAATGACAGTGTCAATCTTGGAGCCAAATAACTTTTAAATGTAATGTTATGCAAAACTCTGAGGTTTAGAATATTCAGTAGAAAATGCCATTTTCTAATGCTTGGATCTTAAGAAAACACATTCATGTTTCTGAAACAACAAAATATATTTCTGAGTAAGTATCTGCATATTGTGCCAATATTACTAATCTTTAGTAGACTCTTCATAGATCCTTAAAAATAGAATTTTCTTTTAAATGCTCAAAACCCAAACTTAGCATTGCCTTCAAACCTAATGCAATATTAGAAACAAATATTATTCAACAGAGGCTGATTCTTTTCCTCCCCTACTTTCCATCCCAAATTATTGCCTGTTCCATTTCCTTTTTCCAATGGCTATGTCTTCTGGACTTCTCTTCTCCAGGCATATGGCAGCTATTTAAAATATACATATGACAATATTTAGGGTGCTTGTTCATCTGCCATAATAATTTGTATTGGTGACACCCATTTTGCCAGGTCTGATTTTATATCACCCAATTCAGAACTTTCTCCATTGGCATATTTCTTAATAGATTGCTCCAATACACACATAAACATTTTTGTGGGTGCATGCATGTGTGTGCATACACAAATAAACTTTGAGTTTGTTTCCACTTGTTGGTTGATAACATCTACCTTTTGTATGTACCACCAACTGCGTATTCTGTTTCACTTGAAGTAACTCATAAGGGAAAGTATCCTACCGGTGGGTTTTCAGTAGAGAGGGACATCATTTTTCATATTTTTGAATGATCTATTTTAAGAAGTGATGATTTGGTAAGTTCTGGTAAATGGTTTCTTCTCACTTGGCTAAAGCAAAATCTGTTTCTCTTTTCTGTTCATGTCAGTTTTCAGTGATATGAGAATGGAGACAAGTTTTTGTATTAGGGAATAAAACTCATGAAGACAGAGGTGACAGAGTGGCATTACATTCTGAAATGTAAGATGGATGTGCAATAGAAATATGGCTGCCCCCCCCAAGAAAGTTTTATATCCTTGGAAGCATTTTGTAGATATTTAGTTAAAGCAAGAAGAAGCAAGAAGTATGGAGTTGGACACTTTACTCTTATAAAGCATTTAACTTCCCTTTCATGTAGGATTATACCCAATACATGAAGGACTTTAAGACCCATTGTTGTGGAAATTACTAATCCATACAAGAATATCAACTTTAATAACTTGGGAATTTACCATTATGGCATACATTTCTGTCAGTTTACCTCAGTTATATCATATATAGCTTTTACTTCTGCAAGAGTTTAGATGGAGAATTACTAGTGATAGAGAACACTTTCAGCAAAATACATATTTTATTATTTAACATATAATAAATAAACATTTTATATTCAAAATAAATACTTGGGGAATGATTGAATGACCAGTGACCAAGGCAACATTATATGCCATATTTTACAAATTTCTGTTTTTTCTTCTGAAGACAGCTACTATTTACTTGGGGTAAAAAGAATAAACCTTTCTCTTTTTTTGGTAATATTTTTCACCTTCAGATATCTGTGTCACAAGAAAAGTGCACAAGAGATTTGTTATATGACAGGAAAAAATATCTTAAGGTTCCTTTTTCTTCCTCGATAAAATACAACTTAGTAAATGTAAAAAATTTTAAAATACCGGTTATAAAATACTAGACAATAGATTGTTTCTAAATAGAGTCATTATGAAAGATAAGAGTATGTCAGAGTCTAACATATTGTTAATTAACTAACATACTCTTAGTTAGCTATGGGATATTTATAAATTTATTTCAATTTCGAGACAAATCCTAATTTGTTTCCTGTTTTTAGCCTTCCATCTATTCTCTTCTTTAATTAGTCTCAGGATTTGGTTGTGCTGTAGGCTTTGGCTGAGTCGGAGGACCATTTAGAGTGGGCATCTAAGGTGTCCAGCATTTGGTGATGCATGAGGCATTCAGAATGAAGAAGGATTGTAATAAAGCTCCCAGCAAGATCACTTGGGTGGTGTGAATAGCTCACTAGGTGAAATACAGCTGATGCAAAAAGTAATGGGTGGTTCAGGCCAATGAATTGTATTTTGTAGCCCATTGAATTTTTCCCCACTCCAAAAACTGCTTTTCCTGCTGTTCCTTTAACTGAGTCCTGGATTGTGAAGTATTGTTGAGATGTAGTTCCCTTTTGTCTTGTTTCATTTTAGAGTTGGAGCTACGAAAGGTAGATTCATTTATTGTTTAGTTGAATCAGAATGACTGCAATTCCACAAACAAATTGGACTTCAGTTAGGAGTGCTTTGTCATAAATAATCTTGGAAAAGATTGCATTCTCTCCTAGCTGATATACTTCTGTTGTATGTTAAAATCAGTATTTAAATGGACTGATTTATTACTGAACTGACTGATCACTGAGTGACGTACACCTGTCCTTGTTCTGCTGTATTGTTCTCTTTCTATTTCCCTAATGTGTATTCAACAAAAGTTTATGGTAAGGGAAGCAAATATTCTATTTTCTGAATTATTATTTTCATTTTAGCCTCCATTAAAAGAAAAATCAGCTCTATGATGCAAGACTCTCAGTGAATAATTCTTCATGATCTGGAAAGAAAACCTATATCATAGATTGGTTAAGGGCATATTCCATGGTTGGGTCAGGTGAATCATATTTTTCACATATAATGTTAGGACATTTTAAAATTTAACAACCTGTTTTTGCTAGAGGCTGCAAATACCTTAGCAATACCTGCAAATACCTCTTTTTATTGACTGTAAAAATGTTTTTTTTTTCCATTAAAGTATACTTATTTCATTTTGTTTCCAGTTATTTAGTTCTATAAATCATCTGGAGACATAGAAAATATAGTATTTTCCTCGTTGGCAAAAAATACATACAAAGCATATACTTTATACTTCTGTATAAAAAGAAAAGTTAAAGCACAGAATACGTTTGGCTAGATCCTTGGTACTGAACTACAAAAGCCATAACAAGTAGCACATTGCTTTCTTGATTCAAACAATCATGTGGTCATTTATATTATATCATTAAAACTATTTCAGATACAGGTTTGTCCTTACCAAGAGGCAAGATTGACATGAATTTTTTAAGTTTTTTAATTTTTTTCAAGATACTTTATATGTCTTATATGTGTTATTTAACTTTAATTTGCGGTAAATATTATCTCCATTTTTACTGCGAAGAAATCTAACACTTAGAACCGGTAAGAGACTTGGCTTAATGGCTAGTAGTTGCAGAGCCAGGATTTGCGTCTACGAGGGGGACCCTCCAAAATCCAGAATGATCTTTATGGAGGGTGTGTCCCTTGTAGTACACTTGGAATTTGTTCCTCCAGATTGAATGGTCTACCAAAGTTTTTATCTAGAAGTTCTGAGAAGGTTGCATCATGGTTTGCAGAATAAATGTTCCAAGTTGTGGCAAACAGGTTCAGCAGTTTTTGACTAAAAATGGCATGACCCTCATACCCCGCCTTCCCTATTTACCCAATCTTGTCCCAAGTGACTTTTGTTTCCTTGGATGAAAGAAGTTCTGAAAGGGAAACGTTGTGCCAGTGTGGAAGAGGTGAAACCAAAAATGGCAGAAACACTAAAGGTCATTCAAATTGAAGAGTTCAAAAAAGTTTTGAGCAGTGGAAAAAGCATCTCGATAGGTATATTTCATCAAATGGAGAGTACTTTGAACGTGACTGAAACTTTAACATGTAAGAATAAACAGTTTTTAATAAATTCCATTTGGGGAGCTTCTCCCCTCATATTTATCTAGTTCTAAAGCTTATGTATTTTCATCTTTGCCTATTGTTTGTTATCTTATGTAGTAATAAAATTTTTATAAAGTAAATCAAATATTAAATTTGATACTGAAAGGAAGGAATCCCAAAAACTCAGAATAAACTTAGTGCAGCCATTTTGCTTAGTTTCACTCCTGAGAGACTTTGCTGAGCAACCTTCACATTCTTATCACCCTATAATCATTAGCCGTTTTCCAGAACCAGTTTTCCCAAGGTTAGGCCTTAGAACTCAGTGATTATTCAAACCCCCTTAAGCGTGTTCATTCCTCCTAACAATCTTTCTTCCCGGCATTCATATTGATACTTCGTTATCAGCTGTCAGTGACTGACCTCCAACCCACTGCCCAAAGTTATGAAATGCTGGTGCCTGGTGATGTAAAGATCCAAGACTTATGTGACTGCTATCAAACATCAAAGAAGGCAGCCCGGGACATTCCTTTTGGCCCAGACCCCTACAAGGTCAAAGAAGCCCCCTTGTCCCAAGAGCCCTTAAATATACCCAGTTCTCAGCCCTTTGAGGCCATGCTCACCTGTTGAGTGCTGGCCCTTTCTGTCTGTGGAAAGTGGATAATAAACTTTACTTTGTAGGCAATCTTGCATTATTCCCTTGATACCGGCCCACCTTGCCTCAGTTTACCCTTTCATCTGGCAGCCTGTACAGGGCTGCACACCAATTTGAGGTCCCTCTCCCCTCTACGACTCTTTCCTCACTTTCCTCTCTTCAAACCTCTGTCTCCCTGTGGACTGTGCTGGAACTTGGTGGCAACTACTGAAGGCTCCAGGGAGAGGCAGCAGAGACTACAGGAGCCTGTTAGGGTGGGAGACTAAGGTCTATCCTCTACCTTGACCCTTTCAGATACATAATAGAAAACAGTGGTGAATATGTTCTTCATTTTTTTGAGTTGGGTCTCACCCTGTCGCCCAGATTGGAGCACAGTGGCATGTTCACGGCCACCACAGGCTTGGCCTGCTGGGCTCAGGCAACTCTTCTGCCTTAGTCTTTCAAGTAGCTGGTACTACAGTTGTGTGCCCAACTAATTTTTTTCTTTTTTGATTTATTATAGAGATGAGATCTCTCCAAGTTGCCTGAACTGGTCTTGAACCCCTGGGCTCAGGCAGTCCACCTTGGCCTCCCAAAGTACTAGAATTATAGGCTTGAGCCACCATGCCCAGAATGAATGTGTTTTTAAAGTGACTTTTTTGCAAATATCTATTTTTGACTTTTAATTATTGTATATTATATGTTACTCAAATGAGTCACACCCATAGTGACTTTGAATGTATTTGCAAATTTTTAAATATATACAATCTTGTTGATAATATTCAAAGCATATTCAATTAATGGTTTTTGGAAAGTAAGACGTGAAGGTAAATTAAATATTTTGCATAATTCAAACATAATTGAATTGTTACAATTCCAACAGTAACTTAAGTTACTGTTATTTTTAAGTGTTTCCAAAAAAAAGTCTGGTTGTGACACTGTAGATTTTATCTGTGTTCAGAGTGTTCATTTATTATTGCCTGTGTTCAGTGTATTCATTTATTATTCATGTATTTTAGATACTCCATGGTTTGCATTGTAAAAGCATTTGGTGTTTATAGTATTTCCATCTTTCTAAGACATGTGGCCTGACTAGGTCTGATGTCTAACTTGATGTTGACAAACATTCCATTAAGTGTGACTTAAGTGTAGGGGTTGTAATGAGAATGAAAATGTTTAAGTTTTCTAACGTCAGACTAGTATGTTTCAGGGAGAATTTAAGCAAAGGTAATTGGACAGACTACCAGTATAAATTAGGTCAATAGCCTAGATGTACCAATACTAGCCTTTATAACATACTTGACAGCAACAAAATCTGTTAAAAGAAAATGGAACTGCCCACAATATGAATGATGGGATTGTCTTCGATATAACACATGGTACAGTTTTTCCTTTTAATTACCGTATGAGAACAAAATCAGTTTTTGCACCTGGTCCTTCTTCATTTTATTTGCCTTGACTAAATCTCATACCTAAGGGGTTTGAAACATGTCAGACAACAGGTGTGAATATGTATCTAATAATTGACTGCAGTTTTTGTCCTTCCTTTAAAAATTGGCTATGTTGTAAACATCTGTAACACTAATAAAGACAGCCTTTTTTTTCTTATGTGTAAAATACTTTCCAAACCATGGTTAGATTATGTTTGAATCAAATCACAAACGTAAATAAGTCAAGTTATTAAATTATTCTTGCTATAAGACTAGATTTTAAAGGAATGATGAGTTTCCGTCAGTTTAAATGCAGCTGGCAAGCAGCCATTCATTATAGCCTAGTGTGACATTGATTTTTGACTAGAAGAAATGGAAACATAGCAGTAACTTATGTATCCTTAAGGAAACATTCTATATTATTGATGCACTTTGTTTTCTTGAAAGCCACCACCAAAGCTTTACTCCAAATGGATTTGATTGTACTAATGAGGGAATCTATTGTCAATTCAAAACATCTGTTGCTGTGAAAATCAGATTGTAATCCCAAATTATTTTCTACCCCTCTCCCTTAAGGGCAAAGGTGTTTCACTGCAGACAAGGCCCTTTTTTTAAAGCAGGAATTACAAAATGCCACTTAATTACATTTAGCAAGAGCACTTAAACTTACTCATTGTGCAGATGAAATAGACAACTGAAACAAAATAGGCTGATTTGGCTCATTTCCCCCCCTCCATTTTCTTCAGTGATTACTGCTCTCATCTATTTGCCAAATTGATGAGACTTGGCAGTAAAACATAAGCAGTGGAGAATGTGGGAGAAGAGGAAGTTATGGATTTCATAAAGCATCATCAGAGATAAAGAGATTACAAAAAGAGTTGGTCTTATCAGGTTGATATTCTGAATCGTGTGTTTGTTTTCTATTGCAATCAACTAGTCCTAAATTAAGAACTCTTGCCTCAAGACAGTGTTATTTTTGTTTTCCAGATTTTGATAAATATGATAGAGGCAACCAAAGAGGTGTTTATAATTCTTGCACATTTTATCTTTGTCTTGTCAGTAAATGTGAGACTAGAAGATTCAAATTTTATTGAAAGTGTATGAAAATTAATACTGGAAAGTGGTATGCTATTAATTAGCATAAATTAGACTTTGTTGAAATTAGTGTTGAGGATATTGAATGCTGACTTTTGAGGTCTGATCATACTGAATGTAATATGTGACATTTGTGTAAGGAAAGTAAGTGAAGAGGTGATTTCAGGGAAAGTAAATATTAATCGTATTTATTCAAGCTGTAGTTTGAATAACAAATTGGCTATATGATAATGTTGAACATAATGTAGATTTGAATGACTTATGCAAGTTCCAATTAGCAGAGACCTGGAATTAGTTCATATCCACATATGAGGAAGATGTTCTGTTACAACAAAAATAATAGTTCAATCACACTGGGGTAGAGGTATTGGAAAGGTTGCTGTTACTTTGAATATGATGACAATAAGCCTGACTCATCTTCTTCAGCTAGATGGGAGACATCTTGATCTTTGTTATACTCCTTCTCCACCCCAATGATGAAAGGTACTATTATTGCAATTATGGCAAGTACATGGCATGCATTATCATTTAATTTTTCAAATAATTCTGAAAGGTAGTTGTTATGCCTATTTTACAATTGTAAAAATTAGTGTTCATAGGATTTAATTAACTTGCTTGAAGTCAAACAGTTACTAAGTGGCAAAATTTGGACTCAAACTCCATCTGTTTGATTTCAAAACCTTGACTTTTCCACATACGATCTCAAATTACACACACACACACACACACACACACACACACACACACACACACACGTATATGTCTCTATATAAATGTTCTATATAACAGGTCTATGTTGGGTCAGCTTTCCGCTCAGCTTATATCATAAAAACTATTTTCAAGCCGGGCTCGGTGGCTCAGCCTGTAATCCCGCGCCTTTGGGAGGCTGAGGTGAGTGGATTGCCTGAGCCCGCGGGTTCGAGACCTGCCTGGGCAGCGAGACCTCATCTCTACAATAAATCAAAAAATCAGCCGAGCATGGTAGCGCGTGCCTATAATTCCGGCTACTCGGAAGGCTGAGGCAGAAGGATTGCTGGAGCCCAGCAGGTCGAGGCTGCGGTGGACGGGAGCGGCCACTGCACTCCAGTCTGGGCGACAGAGTGAGACTCCAACTCAAAAAAAAAACAAAAAAAAAACTATTTTCACACATGAATATTTTACCTGAATACTTTCTAAAACCTTTCCTTTACATCATTTGAGGGGTGGGATCTTAAAAGAGAGATAGCTGCTAGAATTATACTAGATTGAACCTGGAATCTGCTCCTTCCTTGTTTTATATGACTCTTTAAGTTTGTATTTGATGCTTTTCCAACTCTCCAATCTTCCTGGCTTTTTTAATATTAACAGTTATTGAATGTTTGCTGTATATAAGACTCTGATACATGTTATTAAGTCAATGAAATTTAGCAACATATGTAGTAATTATTGTTATTGTATTCATTTTATGGATGAGGTCAAGTAACTTGCCCAAAGTCAAACACAAAGAAACTGGTAGAGCTGGGATTTAAAATCTTATGGCCTCCGTAGGCAGAAGCCTTGATTTTCCAGCTCTTGTGGCCTGTGATACATCATCTATTTCCAGACTTCCAGCTTGTCTTCTCCCTTCTGTAAAGGATTGTTTTCTGATTACTCTGAACTTCAACCATCCTTCAACTGCCCTTATCTTTTCATAAGCAATTGCAGCCCTAGAAATTGCAGTTTGACATTCTCAAAGATTGGCCCTAGCTTTGGAGCAGAAGGTATAAGACAATGAAGCTTTGAAGTCTGTCTTCTTCGCAGATAAACTTTATTTCTGGGCAGAATAACATTAAACTTAGTAAAATAGTAGCCAACTCAGTGTCAGTACTGTGTGAGGTACTTTTCATGTATTCTTACAACTACTTTCCTGGCTAGGTTTTCTTATCATCATTTTACAGATTAAGAAACTGAAGTTTAGGGAAGATAAGTAATTGACAGAGGTATTATCTATCTTCAAGGGTATTTTACTTCAGAGTTTATGAGCTAAGGCGACTGATCTAACTGCATTATTCTCTAAATAAATTCTGTAAATCTTAATATCAGATTGAACTAACTGAACCCTTTGAATCATGGTAGAACTTATCTTAAAAACAATTTTTTTAAGAAACAAACTATGCATTTATGAGTTGTATTTTCTATGATTATAGAAAATATTATAGTCATATTAAAGCATTATTTTAAATTATTTTTGCTTAACTTCGATTTTATGATTTTAAAAATATTGTCTAAATATATGGTTATGAAAATTTTGTGAACAAGTTACTATGTAGTTTATCATAATTGCATTATGTAAGATATTTCCAAAATAAACACTTTTAAAGGCAAGGCATATAATAATTCTTATTGAACTTATTTCAGATGAAGTTAAAATACATGTGTATATATTGTGTATAATGAGTCATAAAATTGGAGACTCAGTAAATTAAAACAAGATACAGTACATACTTTTATGAATTATTCTAATATGATAGCAAATGGAATCAACTATTTAGATTTTAAGGCTCAGCATAGCATTTTTTTTGTTCTTTTAAAATAATTATTCTTTCTAATTTTCATTACTATCAAAATAAGAAATTATGAGCTACTAATATTAAGATTTATTCACTGAATATTTAGCATTTATTTTGAGCCTTCTGTGTGTCAGACATTATGCTGGGTGTAGAAATATTTCTTCCTTCAAATTGGATATTTAGGTTTCTTCTTGTGGGTATTATTTGTTCTTTCCTTTGACTATTTTAAAAGTATTATAAATTCTAAGTTAGTATTATAAATTCCAAGACAGTGTTGTAGGTTCTTATTTTCTATGTCCAGAGCATGGTCATTTAATTGTATAATATTTCAACCCCTATGGAGTAACAGGAACTGGATCTACTTACCTTACTGAAACAAATAAAAAGATCAGATTCAATTCATAAAATAATAGTCTTCAAACATTGACTATCAGGCTGTTCAGGACAGTGATTCTTTAAGAATAAAAACTAATGAGGTAAGCCCAATGGTTGTACCAGCTAATTGCCTTGAGAGATTTTTTTCCATGGACCAGCATAGAGAGTTGAATCCAGGTGAAGGTTGGCAGTCTCTTCAGGTTGAAATGGCAGAGTTGGGAGTCTGGGGAAGTCAAGGTGGTTAGAGTAATGTGGGACAGAGTACTGGAGAGGCAAAGTTGCATGGAGAGAAAACTACAGAGATCTGCAGAAAGTCCTCTTAGAGCCTTCATCTTAGTACCAGTCAGCATGGAAAGAACCTACAGAAGCCTGGAGAAACAATCACCTCAAAACAACACAGGGAGCGACTTTTCATGTTCCCATCAGCCAGAAACTACAAAATCTCATAAATCATGAGGCATCGAATAATCAGGAGAATATTGCCCCAGTAGTGGAGCAAATTCAGCATTAGGTTAAAGGTTGCTCCACTTCTGCCTCGTAAAGTTTAAAATCCAACATCTATAGGATTAGATATTTCCAAGCAACTTGACTATGCTTCCAAACGAGGTCGTTCTTTTTTTTAATTTTAATTTTTAAAATTTTAAAATTTTTAATTTTATTTTTTTAACATATTTTTTATTTTAAAATTATGGGGTACAGTTAAGGGTTAGGTATACAAATATGCATTGTGCAGGTACTCTTGTTGATGAGATGCACCCCCTGTCCCCAGACAGATATCGGCCACTGTTAATCCCACCTCCCTTCCCCTCCCTACCCCCGCATAGTTTCCCACCACTGTCAATCCTTTTCTTAAAGTATTACAGTAATTGTTCAAGGTCCACTTATTAGTGAGAACATCTGATACTCAGATCTTTGTTTCTGTGAGAGATCACTCAGTATTATAAACTCCAATTCCATCCAGGTTGCTGCGAAATTCATGATTTGTTCTTTTTTATAGCTTTGTAATAATCCATTGTGTATATGTACCACATTTTTTAAATCCAGTTCTCTTTTGATGAACAGCATGGTTGGTTCCATGATCTTGCTATTGTGAACAATGCTGCGATAAACATCCGTGTGCAGGTATCTTTTTTATACAATGATTTGAGTTCTTCAGGGTATATTCCCAGTAGGGAGATTGCAGGGTGATATGGAAGGTCAATTTTTAGAGCGTTAAGGAAATGCCACACTGATTTCCACAGAGGCTGAACTAGTTTACACTCCGACGAACAGTGTAGAAGTGTTCCCTTTTCACCATATCCTCTCCAGCATCTGTTATTTTTTGATTTACTGATAATGGCCATTCTGACTTGAGTTAGGTGGTATCTCAGTGTGGTTTTGATTTGCATCTTCTTGATGATTAGTGAGGTTGGACATTTCTTCATGTGTCTGTTAGCCGCTTGGATGTCTTCATTTGAGAAGTGTCTGTTCATATCTTTTGCCCACTTTATAATGGGGTTGTTTGTTTGTTTTTTTTTTCAGGACATTTGAGTTCCTTGTAGATCCAAGATGATAGGCCTTTGTCAGACCTGGAGTTAGCAAATACATTTTCCCAGTCTGTGGGCTGTCTCCCTGCTCTCTTGATGGTTTCTTTGGCTTTGCAGAAGCTTGTCAGTTTAATGAGGTCCCACATGTCTATCTTTTCTCTTATGGTCCGTGTGTTTCGGGTTTTGTTTGGGAATTGGATGCCAGTTCCAATTTCCATAAGGGTGTGTCCTGCATTTTCTAAGGTTCTTATGGTTTGAGGTTTTACATTTAGGTCTCTGATCCATTTAGAGTTAATTTTTTTATATGGGGATAGATAAGGGTCTTGTTTGAATCTTCTGCATGTGGTCAGCCAGTTTTCCCAGCACCATTTACTGAATAGGCTCTCTTCTCCCCAGCGGTAGGTGGTGGAGGCTTTGTTGAAAGTAAGTTGGTTGAGAAATTGAGGTTTTGCTTCTAGAATCTTAATTCTATTCCATTGGTCTATATGCCTGTTCCTGTACCAATACCAAGCTGTTTTGATGATTGTAGCTTTATAGTAAAGTTTGAAGTCTGGTAATGTGATACCTCCTGCTTTGTTTTTCTTGCTGAAGATTGTTCTGGCTATTCTTGGTCATTTGTGTTTCCATATGAATTCCTGTGTTGTTTTTTCTAGGTCTGTGAACAATGTTGCTGGTAATTTGATGGATATTGCATTAAATCTGTAGATTGCCTTAGGTAAGATGGACATCTTCACAATATTGATTCTTTTTTAATCCATGAGCATGGTATATTTTTCCACTTGTTTGTGTCATCTTTGATTTCTTTGGGCAGTGTTTTATAGTTTTCATTGTAAAGGTCTTTCACTTTCTGGCTAGGGGATGCCAAAGTATTTCATTTTTTTTGTGGCTATTGTGAATGGAATTGTGGTTTTTATTTGGATTTCTGTTTTTTTATTATTGGTGTAAAGGAATGCGATTGTCTTTTGCACATTTATTTTATACCCTGAGATTTGACAAAGTCCTTTATCAGCACAAGGAGGTTTTTCACAGATTCTCTTGGGTTTTCAAGGTATACAGTCATGTCGTCTGCAAAGAGAGATAACTTGACTTCCTCTTTTCCTATTTGGATACCCCTGATTGCCTTCTCTTCTCTGATTGCTCTAGCCAGGACTTCCAATACTATATTGAACAGGAGGGGTGAGAATGGGCATCCTTGTCTTGTTTCAGTTTTCAAGGGAAATGGTTCCAATTTTTGTCTGTTTAGCAGTATGCTGGCTGTGGGTTTCTCATAGATGGTTTTTATTATTTTGAGGTATGTTCTATGTATACCTAGATGTTCAAGGGTTTTTATCAAGAAGGGGTGCTGGATTTTATCAAAAGCTTTTTCTACATCTAATGATATAATCATGTGGTTTTTGTTTTGACATCTATTGATGTATTTAATTACATTTATGGTTTTACGAATGTTGAACCAGCCTTGTGTCCCAGGGATGAGTCCTACTTGGTCATGATGGATGATTTTTGAGATGTGTTGTTAAATTCGGTTTGCTAGGATCTTGTTGAGAATTTTAGCATCTATGTTCATCAAAGATATTGGCCTATAGTTCTCTTTCTTTGTTAGGTCTTTACCTGGCTTGGGTATCAATGTGATGTTAGCTTCATAAAATGATTTGGGGAGAGTTCCATCTTTCTCAATTGCCTGGAATACTTTTAGTAGGATTGGTATCAGCTCCTCCTTAAATGTCTTATAGAATTCTGCTGGAAAGCCATCTGGTCCCGGACTTGTTTTTGTAGGTAGTTTTCTTATTACATAGTCAATTTCCTTGGTTGTTATTGGTCTATTTAGGGTCTCAATTTCTTCTTGTTTCAACCTAGGCACATTGTGTGATATCAGAAAGTCCTCCATTTCCTTAAGGTTTTCCAGTTTGTTTCCATACTAGTGATAGTAGTCTCTAATGATCCTTTTCTTTCTGCAGAGTCATATGTGACTTCATCTTTTGTATTTCTGATTGTGTTTATTTAGGCTTTTTCTCTCTTTTTCTTGGTCAGTTTAGCTAGGGCATCATCAATCTTGTTTATCCTTTCAAAGAACCAGCTTTTTGTTTCATTGATTTTTTTTTTTTTTGTATTATCTTTTTGTCTTCTGTGTCCTGGATTTGGGCTTTTATTTTTGTGATCTGGATTCTTCTGCTGAAGTTAGGATTTTGGTGGTCTTGCATTTCTAGCTTCCTTAGGTGACTTGTTAGGCTGTTAATTTGTGATCCTTCCATTTTCCTTATGTGCGTTTGTAGAGATATGAATTCTCCTCTTACTACAGCTTTCATGGCATCCCAGAGATTTTGGTAAGATGTTTCTTCATTTTTATTTGTTTCTTTTAATCTCTGTTTTGATTTCATCATTGACCAAGGAGTTGTTTAGCATCATGCTGTTTAGTGTCCATGTCTTTGTGGGTTTGAGGGAACCTTGTTGGTGTTAATGTATATTTTTATTCCACTGTGGTCCGAGAAGGTGCATGGCAAAATTTCTGTCTTTTTAAATTTGCTTATGCTTGATTTATTTCCAAATATGTGGTCAATCTTAGAGTACATTCCATGCAGTGATGAGTAGAATGTATATTCTGTGGTTGTTAGATGGAGTATTCTGTAGGTATCAATTAAGTCCATTTGGTCAAGAGTCACATTGAGGTTCCCAATCTCGTTGCTGATTTTTTTGTCCTGATGATCTGTCTAGGGTTGTGAGTGGGATATTAAAGTCCCCAGTTATGATGGTGTTAGAGTCAATATCTTTTTCAGTTTACCTAGAAGCTGGTTTATGAAAGTTGGCGCTCCTATGTTGGGTGCACATATGTTTTGGATGAATATTTCTTGTTGATGGAATGAACCTTTTATCATTATGTAGTGACCTTCTGTATCTTTTTAAATTTTTGATAGCTTAAAGGGTACTTTGTCTGAGATTAAGATCATGACTCCTCCTTTCTTTTGTGTTCTGTTCACCTGAAAATTTGTTTCCCATCCTCTTTCTTTGAGTCTGTGAGTGTCCTTTCTAGTGAGGTGAGTCTCTTGAAGGCAGTAAATTGTTGTCTGGTGATATTTTATCCATTTTGCCATTCTGTGTCTTTTCCACGGTACATTCAGTCCATTCACATTCAGGCTAATTATTGAAATGTGAGAGTTGATCCACATCATAAGGTTCTTACAGAGTTGTTGTTGTTGTTCCTGTTTGTTTGTTGTCTTTCTTTTGGTTTCGGAGTTGGTTCATTTGTGTTTTTAATCTTTTGCCTGTACACTTGTGAAGAACATTGTTTTTATTTTTTTCTTTTCTTCTGTGTTCAGTATTTTCTTAAGTATTTCTTTTAGAGGTGGTCTTGTGGTACCATAGGTTATTAGGGATTGGAAATCTGGGAAATATTTCCATTTTTCCTCACTGATGAAGCCTAGCTTGACTGGGTAGGTTATTCTCAGTTGAAATTGTTTATCTTTTAGAACTTTGAAGATAGGGCTCCAAGGTCTCCTAGCCTGTGGGGTTTCTGTAGATAAGTCTGCTGATATTCTAATTGTTCTTCCTTGGTAGGTAGTCTGACCTTTTTCTCTTGCTGCCTTTAGGATTTTTTCTTTTAAACCTACTTTGTTTAGGCGAATGATTATGTGTCTGGGAGATGGTCTTCTCATTTGTTGTCTTGCAGGGCTTCTCTGAATCTCTTGTGTTTGAATTTTTGCATTACTGATGAGATGAGGGAAGTTTCCTTGAATGATTTCATGGAATGTTTGTTCCAGTGTACCTTCTCTCTCTCTCTCTGCCTCAGGAAGGTCAATTACTCTTAGGTTGGATCTCTTGAAGTTATCATTCATCTCTGGCAGGTTTTGTTCTGTCTTTTTAAGCTTCTTTTCTATGCTTTTGACAGTTTGGGTTAGTTCTGTGTTTTGGTCTTTGAGCTCTGAGATTCGTTATTCTGCTTGGCTAATTCTGCTTTCCATGCTTATTAGTTTGTTATTTATTTCCATCACAGTATTCTTTACTGCTGTTATTTCTGTCATCAGCTCCTTCCTATTTTCCTCTTGTCTCTCCTAAATTTTTAAAATTCTCTCTATTAATGTATTGATGTCTGAATTTGTTGCATGTGACCAGTCATTCTGGGGGCTCTTCATTGTTTGTGTTCCGAAGTCTGTTTTCTCAGTTTCTGACCTCCCAGGGTTCTGTGTGAGACCTATATTATTCTTTTGGTTTTTCTTCATTTGTGCAGATTTTTCCTCCCTACTTTTTCCTTCCCTCCACTTCCCCGTCTTCTCTAATTCTGTTATTCAGGGGTGGAGGGGTTGCTTTTACTTCTGTTTGTTCAATCTCCTATTCTTCCTTATGTATATCCTCTTGCTTTGTTCAATTCGAGTTGGACTGTAGGCTGGGGGTGGTCCTTTTTGCAGTTTTGCGGTTTAATTAAGGGGGGATCTGTGATTCAAAATTTATCTGCAGATTCCAGTATCCACCAACAGGTGTATGGATAATCTGATACCCGTTTCCCACTGCCTTGGAGTCTTCCATGCAGTGGGGTTGTAGGTCTACTCCCTGAAAGCAAAATGAGGTTAACAGAGGGAAGAGAATGAAGCAGGCAGTGGGGGAAAGAGGGAGGTGGAGAGAGAGAGATGAGTAAAAGGGAAAACAGACAAGTGTACTGAGTAACAAATGAAAAGAGACCCAAGACTGAAACTAATAAAAAGAAAACCAATAACCACAACTACTAACTAGCCAACAACCATGCAAAAAAACTAAAACATACAATGATGCTAACGTACAAGCTAACCAACCTCCTTATTGGTGTGCTATTCCTCTATACAAAGATGGAGTTTACAGAGAAATTAAAAAAAATTTAAAAAAAAACAAAGAAAACCAAAGGAATAGATTAAAGTCAGTAAGCTAACAGAACCAACCAAGCATACTCTGAGACTTTTCCTTTAAGTCCAGTGTCCTTTCAACTCTGATTTCTAGCTGTCTTTGCAGGCTGGTAGATTTATTTACAGTTAGGGTTAGTTGCCTGTGAAGGGCAGTTCAGGTCCGGGCTCCCTGCCCAGTCTGTCACTCAGATCTGGCCTTGTCTTTTTATCCAGGGGGAAGAGTTTCTGTCTTTCCTGTTTTGATGTTGTTACCTTGGATCCCCAGCAGGTGGTGCTATCTCACTGCTCCAGTTGATCTTTAGACGGGGCAGAAGTCAGAGGGTGCCCAGGACAGGAGGGAGCCAGCAATGGTTGTGACAGGGGTGGCAAGCTGCCTCCCGGTACACAGAAGGAGCTCCACGAGCCTGGCTCCGGGCGAGGAGCGTGGCGGTGGCAGTGGCAGTGGTGGCAGTGATCTCAGTAGATCGTGCTTGCGGGAGCTTCATGGTCGGAATTCGTGGGCCGCCTTAGGCATGGGTGGGACTATGGCTGTGGCCCTGACATGCGCGGCTGCAATGGCGGCCCAGACGGTGGTGATGTTTGAGCGGTGGTGGTGGCTGAGCTCCGTGTGAAGAGCAGGCTGCGGAAGATGGGAGCTGTAGCCCGCGGGAGAGAGCTAGAGTCTTTATGCATGTTCTCTTTCACTGGGGGTCTCACAGACCAAGCTGCCCTGTGGCCTACTTGCTGGAAGTCAATAGTCTTCTTGGTAGGATAATTTTATTCCTGTCCAAGATTTTTAATACTCTGCTTCCATCTAGAGACTAACTCATCTGCCGGCGGGAGTGGGCGAAGACGCTCCACGGTGGTGGTGGGCGGCTGCCTCCCTGGTCGGGCTTGGAAGCCGATGAAGGAGGCCAGCGGCTGGCGTCGCCAGTCATGAAGGCTGCTGCTCACAAAGTCGTTCTTAAGAACATCATAATATGCAGCGTACTTACTTGGCAGGGGAGACACCATGATCACAAAGGTGGTTTTCCCAGGGTGAGGCTTATTCATTGCACTCCAGATGTGTTGTTGCCTATGATTTCCCCAAATGTGGGAAACTCAACTGTATAATTTGTGGTTGTGAGGGCCTGTGTTTGTGCTCTCCCTTGGAAAAAAATAGAATATATAGCACCCCAAAAGGTGAAAATCATAGTGTTTGCATTCTAGTATAAAATTATTAGTTATGCAAACACATAGGAAACCCATGACCAGAATGAGGAGAAAATCGACCAATTAAAAATAGACACAGAAATGACACAAATGATAGAAATGGTAGACAAAGCATCGAAACCATTATTCTTACATTTTATTTGTTCAAAAAAAATAGAAGACTGTTCATGTTAAGAAATGGAAGATATGAAAAAGACTCAAATCTAACTTTTAGAGATGAGTATCATCACAGTGTCTAAGGTGACAAATTTGCAGGATGCCTGTAGGACAGCTTAGAATCTGAAAGGTAAAAATAGTGAATGTGACAACATAGCAATAGAAACTACCTAAAATGAACCACAGAGACTGAAAAAAAAAAAAAAGAGGGAATCATGATCTGTGTGATAATTTCAGCTTGATTTTCATGTTATTGGAGTTCTTGAAGAGGAGGGGAGAGAGGTAAATATTTAGACAGAAACATTTTAAAATGTTGATGAGCAACATAAAAAAATGGATGAAAGCTATGAAGTTAGATACAAGAAACTCAAAGAATTCCAAGCACAAGAAAACTATGAAGGCGTATCATAATCAGATAGCTCAATATCAGTGATAGAGAGGTCTTAAAAGAAGGCAGGAAAAACAGACATATAAGGTACTGAAGAAAAAGTTTGGTAAGAGACTTTATTGGGAACAATACAAGTACAATACAGACACAGTAGAATAACATTTTTAATATATTAAAAGAGAGAATTTATCAGTGTAAGGAATTTTATACCTAGTAAAAATATCTTTTAAAAATCAAGAAGTGAAAAGTTATTTAGATATAGTTAAGCTGAAAAGTGAATCACTATCCAGCATGTACTGCAAGAAATCATAATAAAGTCCTTCATTCAGAAGAAAAATGTTATCAGTTAAAAACCTGCTGAAAACAAAAGAATAAGGAGCATCGAAATGGTAATTTTCTCCCCCTATAACATCTCTAAAAGATATTTTACTGTTTAAATAAAGATAATGAAATATACTATGGGCTTTATAACATATATAAAAGTACAATTATAATAATCGTGTGAAGGGTGAGAGAGGGGAAATGTAAATATAGTGTTATAAATTTTTACACTATATGTAAAGTGACATAATATTTGAAGACAGTTTGTGAGAAATTAAAGATATGAACTGTGAATCAACCACTAAAACAAAAGTTAAAAGAATTATAGCTAATAAGTCAAGAAAATAGATACAGTGGAATAATATAAACTATGCACTTAATCCAATGGAAGGCAGAAAAAGTGGGAAAAAAAGAAGAGGAGCAAATAGGTAGAAATAATGGACATCAGCTAGCCAGGTGGTAGAGTCAAACCCAATCATGGCTGCACATATCCAAGGAAAAAGAGGATTATCTCATAAAGATAGAAGAATTGATTCATAAAGAAGGCATAAAATAGTAAAAATTTATATATCTAATGATGACATTAAAATACTTTATGCAAAACTTGACAGAACTTTAAGAAATCCATATTTTTTTGGTAGATGTAGATATCATCTCTCAATAATTGATAGACAAGTAGTCAGCTATCAGTAAAGTTATGGAAGACTTGAACAGCAGTATGAACCCTGGCCAACTGACATCTATGGACTACTCACTCAATACAGCAGAATGTACATTCTTTTTAAAAACATAGAAAATTTACCAAAATAGGAACATATTCTGGATGTAAAATAAGACTCCATAAATATTAAGGGTTCTATATTATGCAAATAATATTACCCGAGTTTAATGGAGTTAAATTAGGAGTCAATCTAGAGATAAGAAAGAGCTTTAGAAAATCTTCACATATTTGAAAATTAAATGATCCTCCTCTAAATAACTCAAAGGTTAAAGAAGAAATCAAAAAAGAATTGAGAAAGTATTTGAACTGAATGAAAATCAAAACACATCAAGATTTGTGAAATGTAGCTAAAGCAATGAGTTGGAGGAAAATTTATAGCACTAATTATATTAGAATGACTGTCCAACTACATTATTTAAAATACTTGTTAATAGATTGTTTTGCTGTATTTTCCCAAACAGTTTCTGCTTATGGGGAGAAATTTTAGTTATAGAGTGTATGTAATATTTAATTTGCAAGATAGTGCTACAAATCAATTGGTGTGTAGAAATTTTATTCTATATCTTGAATTGCTTAATTTTTATATTTGGAATTTCATTCAGCATTGTTTGTTAATGATATAGAATAATTAAAATATTGGTGGTTAGTTTTAAAGTTATTTCATATAAGTTGAATATTGAAGAATTGTTTTCTGTTACATGATCAGTGCTGATACTAAATACCAATAAATACTAATAGCAGGGCAATCTGATATTAGTCTAATACATATGTGTTTACAGATCTTTACTTCTCAGATTTAAAACTCATACTTTGGAAATTAATAATTTGTGCCCTAGAATAAAATAATTATTGTAGATATTTTTCTTTGTCAGTTTTTGAATAAACTTTTTGTGTTATGAATGTCTTTTTAATTTATTTAATTCTACAAATCATCTCAGTGAAATGATCCTACAGTCAATTGGTCAAATACCAGTGACTTCATGTGGCTATTTCCCCAAATTCTGATTTCCTTTAAATGTTAAAGAGTATTTAGAACCTAACATTTTTACAAAGAGAGATTTAAGGTATTTATTTCATGAGGCAAAATTTGACAGTTTAAAAATGATATCACATTTTCTCTTTATACAATATAACTGCACAATCAATTTTACAAGAGTATTTGGACTAATAAGCTATTATTAATATTTATTAATAATTCTATAAAAGGATTGCTTATTTTAAAAAGTGACTAACAATTGCATGTATTGAATGTAATTTACATTCATTGGATAAAATATACTACATTACTCTAGCTAACATTTGGTGGACAGCTAAGAGAAGTCAGTTTTAGTGTTTTCGTTGGGAATACTGGAATGAAAAAGACAAATTCTGTCCTGAAGCCATTTCCAGCTTAGTGGAAATAGGTGGCAGCCTGGCAAAGCGGAAATTGCAACACAGAGAGATACATTTTATGATGGAGCATAATCAGATGCTTTGGGAGAACAGTGTAGCAGCATTAATGCTACCTGAGGAGTAAAGGGCATCCTTTCCAGAGGAGTTGACTCTTTGAGAAGGGAGTGTCAGACACAGAGAATGGCTAAATGTTCAGAATTGTTGGCTTGCAGGATGCATTAATTAGAATTGGCAGGATGGCTAACAGAGCTCCTTAGTTATTGGTCAGTTCTCTTTTGATTTCATGAGTCAAAAATCTAGTTTAAGGTAGGTTAACAAAAATAAACATTTATTGGTTTGGAAAACTGAAAATTTTAAAGTTACATCTAGGTGACCTCAGGGTTGGCGTTTCCAGTCCGTTTCTGGTATTTGAGTTGTTTTATACTAGGTGAGCTCATTGCAGGTTATGATTCCTGAGTTCGCACATAACTGAATGGTTTTTTTTTATTCCATCCATTCAATCCAGTGAATTAATTATCAATTTCTGTGGGATTTGTTGAATATTTTTCTTGGTGTTGGTGAATTCTTTAAAGATTTTTTGTTCTACACATGACTCTAAATTGCTTCTAGGGCCCTAAGTATAATTATATTGGCAAAAATTATATATCCTGACTGTTCTCTAAAGTTTATAAGAATAATTATGTTGAAGTATCATGTAAATTCATGTTACTGTTCTACACTTAAAATTGGGAAGAAAATTGTTGAACAGATACTAAACATTTATTCATCTACTCCACATTTATTGAGCTTTTCTTTTGAATCATGTGTGATATTAAATATTTGTGTGTGAAAGTAGTTTTGTTTAGTAGCATTTTTATTTTTGAGGACTTTTTTCCTGTTTTCCATTTTGAATTGTCTTAAGATTCAAATTAACTTCCTAGATAGTATATTAAAATTAGGTACTATTCCTTACAGAAAAAAATTATCATACTTAACAGTTTTGTAATACTCTATTCCTTAAGAAATTCTCAAGAAAATGTTTGAGAATCTCAAAAGTAACTACTTTCAACTTGTGTATGCCTATAGAACTTTTTAATAAAGATTACAATATATGTTTGTTTATAGTTCTCTGACTTTGTTAGGTCAGTGGGCCAGGGATATGGATAAGATGCAAATAATTGCACAAAAATTAGATTAGGAAACAGTGTATTTTAAAAGTAGATTAAAGAGAGAAAGAGAGTGAATCCACTTCTCAAGGGAAAGAAGGGGCCAGGCATCTGAAGAAAACATGGCAGAGAGCAGTTGAGGTTGAATGCTTTTAAAACTTTCCTCCTGTGGTTGCCATGGCGATTGGGTGATGGTTTGTTTTACCTCATCATGAAGGGGGCAGGTAAGGACAGGAACTGTTGCCATGGTGATGGGGTGGTAGTTTGTGTGATGTAGGTCATGAAGGTCTGATCACAATATATTAGGTCAGCTTGGCCCTTTATGTCAGGAAGACAAATCCTTTGGATAAAAGTATTTAGTTAGAACAAAGTTACTACTTAGTACTAAGTATTTAGTTAGTACCAAGTTACTACTTAGTTAGTACTAAGTATTTAGTTAGTACAAAGCATGCTTGGGGGTTGTAAGACAGTTTTTTTGTTTTTTGCTTTTGAGTTGGAGTCTCACTCTGTCACCCAGACTGGAGTGCAGTGGCCGCTCTCGGCCACTGCAGTCTCGACCTGCTGGGCTCCGGCGATCCTTCCGCCTCAGCCTTCCAAGTAGCTGGAACTACAGGCACACGCTACAACGCCTGGCTAATTTTTCCTCGGTGGCTCAGCCTGTAATCCTGCGCCTTTGGGAGGCTGAGGTGAGTGGATTACCTTAGCCCGTGGGTTCGAGACCCACCCAGGCAACTTGGTGAGACCTCATCTCTACAATAAATCAAGACAGTTATTAGTAACTATCTCTGGGCTCTTGTTAATGATTAGTGGGTGGGTTAAAATAAAACACTAAAACAGCATGACAGATTTAAAATGGCTGCTCTTTAGTTAAAGTTATTCCATTTTGGCATTTCACCCTTTCAGACTTAATGTATTTTACTTCAGTACTCATCATCGTTAATTCATTCACTTTTCAGTCAAAAATATTTACTAAGCCCCTAACATATGTGTTGCTCTTGGTAAATAAAGTAGTCATGAATATTTTCCCTCATGGGACTTACCCTCTGTTGGGAAAGACAATTAAATAAACATAAAATAAGTTGACAAGTGATCTGAGAAAAAAGAACAATGCATTATGAGCGAGACAGGAACCAACTTTAGAATGAGCAGGTCCTCATTGGGGAAGTAACATTCAGCAGAGGTTGGATGAGTGATTAGGAGTTATTTTTCCTAGTAAAGCTGTAGGAAGAGAATCTAGGTAAACATTCTTAAGAGGGAAAGAGCTGGACTTTTTGGAAAGATCACAGAAGACACTTGGCAGTTGAGAGTGATGACTATGAACTTGGCAGCAACTTGGATGGATTTAGAGTCTCTCATACTCAGTGATCTATCACAGAAACACAAAACTGAGTGCCACATGTTCTCATTCATATGTAGATCCTGAGCACCTATCATAATACTATAAGAAAGCGATTGGCAGTAGTGCGACACTGCCAGGGAATGGTGGGGTGGAACATCCCTCATAAGTGTGTATGATCCCAATCCAGGTAAAGTGAGATTCAGTGGGAGGCCCAAACCTCACCTGTTCATAGACAACTTATGTATCCAATCCTGACTTGTACTCTACATCTTTAAAAGAAAAGGAAAAAAAAAAAAGTGATGGCTACAGTTGTATAAGATGGGGTTTTGATATTTTAGATTTGCATTTATTAAAAAGTATGAAGTTTGTTAAGCACTCATACATTAATTATAGTAGTAGGAAATATATGGTGGTGTGAAATATAATTTACTTTAGCCATTTGAATAATGGAGACAGATCATTGTTGCGCTTTGTTGTCAGTTATTAAGTACTTGCAAAGGTGGAGACATTAAAAGTTAGGAATTTAGCAATTAAAAGAAAAACAAGTCAGTTTAGTCATCATTCTCTTTTTAAGATACCAGGGCGGGGTCAATTTGCACTTTTTCTTGTAAAATGAAAACCCATAGCCTTTACTCCAGATTATTGTTCTAGTCTGCTAAATTGAAATGAAAAACATTTACATATAGGTTTTTGTGTGTCCACAGCTCTTATTGCTTCAGGGAAGAGTGTCATTCTTGAACCAACAATATGACCTAAATATTTGTCTAAATGAACTTTGTGGAAGCAAGCATATTTTCAATTTGTGACTTGTGTAAATCCTTTCGTATTTCACTATCTAAAACTATAACTTTATTACAGCAGATTATTTAATTCATTGATTAAATTAACTCCTCTGAAATTATACCTTGTGGTCCTGAGTGTTGTCTTGAGGGTGTTTTTGTTCTTCCAGACAACTTGAAATTCCCTTTTGCTTAAGGACTTTATTCTTTTCACTAATTTTCTTCAATTGTTAAGTTACAGGCTTAATTTAGGAGGAGACCTAGAGTCGACTTTACATGTGGCCCAGGACCTGATTGTAGTGGATAGACCTTGGTAACTGCCCTCAGGAGAATTCCTTGGTTCTTGTGTGCTTCTCAATACACATGATTTTCTTCAGTGTTTGTGCCCCTGCCTTCTTTCCCCACCCCTACCCCAATCACTCTCTTTCTCCCTAACTCTATAGTTCTTCCCCTTCCTTACCAACAATCTAACTAAAACTGTGTTAATACACATATGACCATCAAAGATCTCCCTAACCTTAGTCTGCCACATAAATTGAAATTGAATCCTTTTCAGATTCTTTTGAAACTACTGCCTACTTCACTGTCTAAATTCGTTTCACTGACTTTTGATTTTAGTACCATGATGGTGTCTTTATCCCCTCTTTATCGTCCCTCACACATCATAGGACTCCCACATTTTGTTGCCTTTGTCAGATCTCACCTCCTCCCTATTAACTCGCACCCATTCTTTAGTTCTCAACTCAAGCATTTCTTCTTCAAAGAAGTTTTTTTTAAAATCGCCCTTCCTCAGTAACCCCAAGCCTAAGACAAGTTTCTTTGTGACAATTATTCCCAGATCTGTGCTTCCTTTCTTAGATCGTGTCTCAGTTTGTAATTGCACATCTGTTAGTGCTTGTACTATTTCTTGTTCTCATACCATCTCAGTAGGCAGAAAGCTCCATGAGAGCATATATCATAGTATTTTAAAATCTTCAGAATTTGGCACAGGGTCCAGCACCTGCATGGTGGTCAGTAAATATTTGTTTTAAAAAAAAGTGAGTAAATGAATAAATAAATGTGGATGACCACCTCAGCCTAAGCTTCCTATACAGAGCTAGCATTTTCCCATGTTTATTTTCTTTCAAGATAAACTGTGAAGTTTAATTATTTAAAGTTTTTTGTAATTACACATATAACACTTTCATTGAGGATTTAATGCTGTGACTAAAAGTGTCTTAATAAAGGCAATATAAGTATTTCGCCTTGTTGCTCCTCCTTCTGCATCTCTCCCCTTTAAATCTCTTTACTGCTGAAATTCCTATGTGATGTAGAGTATGGAAGACCTTGCTAATATTTGAGTTGGTATCAGATCTCAGTAGGTACTTGTGAAGTGAAGAAATGAATTATTTACAAGACAAGAAGCTGTTCTTCACTTTAATTAAATTGGCTGTAAGAGTGATTCAGCAATGAAGAATGCTGAGCACTGGATGCCCCATTTTCATGATTAAAACAAATGCCCTAGGCACACATTTCTTTTTCTGTGCCATCATAACAAATAAAGACTCTGTCACCCCAGCAACTCATTATTGTTTGTTTTCTATTTGGTGAAGTCCAAAGAGATCTTCTGTGGTTATAGTTGGGAATTTATTAAGGCTTGCAAATCCCTGTTGTTCCATAAAGCTGAAAATAAACCGTATGCTAGCCCATACCACACTGTCCAGGGTCTTTTTTGGAATTACTTCTAAGATCTGAGAAAATGTAGCACAGAGGTTTTTACCAAAGCTTACATAATCTTCCATTCTTTACACTTGGGCTTTTTCTGAGTATTTCTCCAATGTAACATTCCCACATATTTAGGCAGAGTTTAGAATCATTTTCCATGTTGAGTGAAAAATGTTTCTATTTGAACTTTATCAGACATTTGCCTTTGAAATGGAAACGACTGTTGTGCTCTCAGGATACACAATATTTTAATATTTACGATAATTCCTTTTCTCTTTTATTTTTATTTATTTATTTTTTTGAATTGGAGTCTTACTGTGTTGCCCAGGCCGGAGTGCAATGGCACGACCTGTTGGGCTCCGGCGATCCTTCTGCCTCAGCCTTTCAATAGCTGGAACTACAGGTGCACGCTACCACTCCCAGCTATCTTTTTGATTTATTGTAGACATGAAGTCTTGCCAAGTTGCCTGGGCTGGTCTTGAACCCACGGGCTCAGGCAATCCACTTGCCGCGGGCCCCCCAAAATGCTGGGATTACAGGCTGAGCCACTCAGCCTCGCTCCTTTTCTCTTTTAGTCAGACACTCTGGAAATTCTTCAACTCGTTTTATCCATTGTTGTAGCTGCTCCCAAGGGTAAGTTAAGCACTTAAACCACACAATTAGCCTGAAGGATGGAAGAAGATGGTGGGGATGGAGATAGGGTGAGGTGGGGTGGCAACCTGTGACGTAATTGTAGCACATTCAGTAGGACCTTTCCTATCACAGACTAGGAACGTCTCTGACCCTAAGGAAAGCAGTTCATCTTGATCACCTGATTGTGATTTTCATACCCAGAGCTGATAAAATCATAACTGGTATGTATGTATCACTTACCAGTTACTTACTATCCTAAGTTTCTGTCCCATGGTCGATATACATTAAGTAATCTCAGTATCTCCTTTCAAAAGGAAATTGAGACTTGTCAGAATTAATTTGTGTTTCCATTGGATTATATCTGTTATCAGTGTTGAACGAAGTTACTTGTATAAAGGTGATCGAGTTAAATAACTGAAGATTTATAAACTATTAGTGTCTTGGTAAATTGTTACTATGAAAAGCCAGGATTTAGTGTGACAGTCATAGTAGGTGGTAAGAAACTAGCATTGCTAGTGATTGTTGATTTACCTTTTTGTACCATGTTCATTGTTATTTCTTGATCATTTTGAAAGGTATAAATTTTCTTACCTTTTGTTTTTATATGTATCCATTATATTTTGTACAACATGTTAAAATGCCTTTCACCTAAGGTATCTGAGACTCTTGAATGTCTTTCTCAAGATTGATACCTATAATATAGGCTATCTTTAATTATAGTTTTTCCTTCTGTGGATAAATATAGAATATTTATCCATTTTGGACAGGATTTCAGGGGCATAAATGCTGTCATTGCCCAGTAGAGGAAATTTCATAAAAAACTCACCAAACTCAGCCGGGCTCGGTGGCTCAGCCTGTAATCCCACGCCTTTGGGAGGCTGAGGTGAGTGGATCGCCTGAGCCCGCGGGTTCGAGACCTGCCTGGGCAGCGAGACCTCATTTCTATAATAAATCAAAAAATCAGCTGGGCATGGTAGTGCATGCCTGTAATTCCGGCTACTCGGAAGACTGAGGCGGAAGGATCGCTGGAGCCCAGCAGGCGAGGCTGCGGTGGCCGGGAGCGGCCACTGCACTCCAGTCTGGGTGACAGAGTGAGACTCCAACTCAAAAAAAAAAAAAAAAAAAAATTCACCAAACTCAACATATGGTCAGTTTGGGGAATGGATACTTCTGTGAATTTTAACTTGTTTTCCAGTTCTCTTACATTTCTAACACATACTTGAGAGAGCTGACCTGTTGGATTGTGTTGGTCTTGGCCATCTAGTCCCAAGGACCATCAGGAAGCTATCTTGGTTCTTCTGCTTGAAGCTCAATGTTTGCTGACTTTTGGGAGATATTTTCAGATTTGAGACCTGATGGTTTTTGGCATATATGCATGAAAGGTTTTCTTTTACAGACTGTTTTTTTAATAATGATAACCTACTCGTTAATATATTTAATATTATATTAAATATAATATTTAATTATATATATAATTACATATTTAATTATATATATAATTACATATTATATTTAAATATTATATAATTGTAAATGTTGGAATTCTGTTTCTAAGAATGCTTTATTAATAACATTTGAAATATAAAAAAATATTACATTTGACAAACATCAAGCATCAGATGTTTATTGTATGCTTATAATATTAGGAGTGGTTTATTCCTGGCTTATTCAGAGCACAAGAGCAGCTTTATTAAATGTTTCTACTTTTGTCTTTATAGACATTGGCTTTTTTGTGGACACACATATGCTCCTTAGGATTCCTTTTAAACATTGTCCTTTGGGACTGGCAAAGAGTTTTAGGTAGATATGGTTTCATACAGAACTGGTTTTTGTGACTAGTGTTTCCCCCTTGGGTGATATAAAAATAACTGGCCCTTACAGTCTAAGCCTGAAAGAAAACAGAGAAATACTCTGTAATATATTTGACTTCCATCTTTGCTTACTGATTTTTGGGAACATGTGTTACTGAAAGGAGAAGTTTGGGATCTCTTAAAGTAATGATCTGGGGAGCAACTGAATATGGAAAAGAGATAAGGGGATAAAGAAGCGATGGTAATGGAAAAATGCAGAGTAGTGTGAGAAATGCGTGTGGGCCTCAATTGAGCATTGTGTGGTTGTTTTCCAGGTGAAACCTGAAGGTAGTGTGTGTCTGGTGATGCATTCTGTGCTACCAGCGCCAGAGGATGATGTCTGGAACCATTAAATGCCACGTGCTCAGCTTCATTCCACCACCTCCCAATTTTGTTTCACCTGAGCTTTTTCTGTGTGTTAGTTATTCCTCTCATCCATTATGGTCCTTCTTTATCTTGTTCCCTCCCGTTTCATCAGGATGTTAATCCAACAGTTACCTCCCTCTTTTACTGACATTTCCAGTCTTTTCTTCTCCATTGATTATTATTTTGATGCATAAACTTGCTCATGTATTTTCTGTGTAGTTCTCTCCATTCCCTCCCATCACATTGTTGCTATATTACCTCAGTTTCCTCTTAGCCCATTATAGTTGTTGCGAACTCAAAAACAATACACTTGATCGTGCCCTTTTTGAGAAATGAACCGAAGATCACAGCTAAAATTTGTTTAATTTTTTGTTGGCGCAGTTAAATTTCTTCCTCATTTGACTTCACAACTAGCTATAATAGTGGTGGCATAAAATGAAGTTGTACATCGCCTCTCCCATTACTATGGTAGTCAAATTGACCATCATTTAGCAGAAAATCAAAGAGCAAAATGATTCAACAACTGAATGGTCCTTTGCTAGCTGTCAGATGTTAGAGAAGACGTTTTTCTGGGGAGAAGCAGGCATTGAGATGAGGATTTGTTTGCAAATAATTTATTAAGAAAATAAGGACTCAATTAGGAAGTGATGGAATAGTAAAAAAGGGGAAGGAGAGGAAGAGGTGTAATTTTGGGTAAAATCTCTTCAAGGATATCTTTAGTCTAAACCTTTATGGGAGTTCTGGAGTATGAATTATATGTCGGTTCCAACCCAAGCCAAATGAGCTGGATATCCACACTCCCATTTCTATCAGCCATTGACTAAGGACTAGGATTGCTGGGGGAGAGGGTGGAGAAGGGGAGATGTTTACCTCAGTTGGACAAAGTAGCTCTAATGGCCTGAAGGCAGAGGAACACTTAACAGGTGCTATCTTTTGGAAGCAAAATCACATGAAAACATGAGAGTCACAATATGTATTGTAATGTGAACAGGTCTTCCTAAGGAACTATGTGGTGAGGTTGGATATTTTACTTTCCACTCTACTGCTACTTTACTTTATTTCACTCTATCTCCTTTTTTGGAGGTGGGGGCTTGTAGCCCACTATTTTGATTGGAAAAAGGAGCAGTATTTTATAATATTTTGGATGGATAATTGTGAACATTCTTCCTTGATATTACACCAAATCTCAACAAGTGGTCTTTTTCTTTTTTTAGATTAGAAAATGTAGTTTATTTAGAAAGTAAATTGGAGAGAGAGAGAAAGAGGGGCTCACTTCCACAAGTGAGGGGAGGGGGCCAAAGCCTAAGAAAACATGACCTGGCCATCAACAAATGGTCTTTCTTATAGATTAGTTACAATGTGAATCTGAAACTATATCTGTGAACTTTTTGTATTTTGTTGCTTCAAAATCCATTGGTCTACCTTACACTTTGAATGAACCTTTTACCCATACATGGTATTGAAACATCATGTATAGGTCATGTAGAAAGTATTGATTCACTTAGTTATATATACCTTCCAAATGTTGATGCATTTAATTGTACAGCATAAACAAATCCCATTGTTAATACCACTACTCATCTAATCAGAAAAGTCATTGTATTAGGAAGCTGTTTCAATGGCAACGATAAGTTTTTCTTATAGTTGTTACAGTGGCAGATATGTTTTTCACACTTTTAATTTTTGCTTGAAAGCCTTAATGTTATCATAGGCAAAGAATACCATCAATTGTTTACCTTAAAGTGATAGATTTCACTTTATTCATTTTTGTGAAAATATCTACCAAAAATCTAAGTCTGAAGGATCATAGTTTGTCTCTCAATTGAAAAATAGTGTTTCATGAAAATTTTAACTAGTTCAGCTCGCAACTAAAACAACTGCATGGGTGCTGTTCCTTGAAATAAGATTGTACTTAAGTATGCAGCAAGTGCTTTATATGTATTTGCCATTTCACCACCTGGAATAATAAAACCAATTGAGCCTGTGTTGAGATAGAATGGAACTGAAATTTTTTACTACTTCCTCAAGGATATTCTTGAATAATATAGGCTTTTAATGCTTGTTTGTTTGTTTGTTTGATTTGTTTGCTTACTTTAATGGCAGTGAAAGGCACATGACTCATAGTTTAGTGTCAGGGCCTTGATTTTTGCTAAACCACCAGCAATTATCCCAACAATGCTTTTGTGCCATATGTACAAATGTTAGCACAACAAAAGGGCCAAATAGCACGTTGATATTATGTCAATTTTGCCCTCATGGATCCCTGAAAGACTCTTGGGAACCTCAGGAGTCCATTGAGCGCACTTTCAGAACCACTGCTTTAGGAAAGCAACTCTCATTTTGCTGTATCTTGCCACCCCCTCTAGTGTCCACGTTAGTTTTTGCACATAAATTCCAATCATTATTTACTAATTTTGGAAGATGGCACTCCAGACGCCTTTCTTCAACTTTCTTGGGTACTTCTACTTTTAAAAACAGTCTACATAAAATGTCATTAGCAGTTGTTTATTTTTTCATGGAAATTTTTCTGCACAGATACATTCACTCACATACAAACCATAGTTTGCTGAGGCCACCAAATTAATTTTCCTTAATTTATTTGTTTCAAATAATTCTGGCATATTGATTTTATTACTATATTCTTTAGTTCCAAAAGGATCAGAATCATGACAATTCCACTTTGTGGTTTTGAAATGTTTTTGAGTTCACAGAGTGCTGCCACATGCATCGTCTCTTTCAGGCCTCACACCAATTCTGTGAGGTAGTTAGGGCAGTGCCATTATCTCCACATGAGTAAACCCAGGTTGAGAGAGGGGAAGTGGGTTGCCTGAGGTCCAAGGCCACACAGGGAGTGAGTGGCAGAACAGAACTGAGGTGCTCTGTTTTCTTTCTCCAGTTTCCTCCAGCATACAGTACTCTTTCTTTTTTTGTAATAATTTAAAAGGCATTTCATGTTTTTCTCCCTAGTTTAAGTAGCAGGTTTCTGTTATCATTTCATATCATAAGATGCCCACATAGACTGTTGACTTAGATAAAAATACTGTGCAACCAAAGAAATGACAACTACTCATAGGAGCCATAGTCTCAGTGAAGGCCTGATACTGTTCAGAATTCCATTGTGATCATGAAGGTTAATACCTTTTTAACCTTAATAGATATCAGCTAAGCCAGGTATGGAATTTTCTGCTGCAAGAGCTGCAGGAAACAATTTAAATAAACCCTGCAGCCAATATAAGGCAAAACAATACAGAAAATGGAGATTTGCTGGGTAATTAGCATATTACAAAGTAAAGTTGATTGACTAATCTACAATCATCTGCTGGGATTAATAATACAAAAGGCTGATGTGCATGGTATGAATTAATGAAAATAGTTTTGAAGAGTTTACAATAGCAAAGAGTGTTTGCATGTTATAAAAATTAATTAAACATTAGTTTACTATATTTCTTTGTGTTATTTCTTTTTGGCCAAGAGGATTGAATTGAACTTCCTAGAGTTCATTTTGTTTAATCAGACTTTTAAAAATATTTTTTCTTAATTTGTTAGAAAATATTTTAAAAACGCTGCAAATGGTAGAGAATAATAAAAAATACCTGTGTATCCACCATTCAGTTTTACCATATTTTACTATGTTTACTATATTTCCTTTTTATTCTTATTTTTTAAATTTAATTTAATTTACTTTTACAATTGTGAAGTGAAAGTCAGGATTTGCATACATAAGTGGTAGAGGTACAGAAGTTTTGGCCTCTGATTGGACCTCACTTGGCCTGTATTAGGATCAGGCATCTTTATTGATGCTGTGTGTCCCACCTCCCCTGGCAGTGTCCTGCTACTGCCAATCCCTTTTTTGTAGTTTTATAATAGGTATACAGGGTCCACTTATGAGTGAGAACATGTGGTTCTTTGTTTCTGTGGTAGATCACTGAGTATGATAGATTCCAAACCTGTCCAAGTTCATCATTTTGTCCTTCTTTATGGCTGGATAATATTCCATCATGTATATGCACCAGATTTTTTAATCCAATCGAGATTCAGTGGGCAGCATGGTTTGCTTCTTCTTATAAGAAAATAAAATATTACAACGATAATTTATATTCCCTATATTACCTTTTCCTAAGGTTATGCCCATCACTTCCAAGAGTTTATTATTCTGAATGTACTGCTCATTTTAACGTAATGCATGTTTTTATATTTTGATACATATATTTGTATTGATAAGTATATATAACACTTTATACAATTTGATATTATTCTGTAACATTTTACAAGTTTTTTTCTTCAGCATTGCTTTTGAGATTATTCATATTTACATATGCAGCTCTGATGTAATATACAGTTTGTAGTGTTCCTTAATGAGTATGACGTAATCATGTATACATGTTACTGTTGATGGCTACTTAGGTTTCTTTCATTCTTTCTATAAGGAGTAATGCCACAACATTGTTATGTCTACTTCCTTGTACAGATAGACAACAGTTTCTTTAGAGTACATACCTAGAAGTAGAATTGTCAGGTCTTTGGTATATGCTTCTTCAACTTTACTACATACTGCTAAATAGTTTTCAAAAGTAGTTTTGCTGCTTTATACTCCTTACATTCCTTTACTTCCTTATCACATTCTTGTATAAGAATGTTTCATTTGCAGCTCATCTCATAAAACTTGGTATTGTTAGATTGTAAATTTTAATCTGTCCAAATACCATCTCCTTGAAGTTTTCCTGCACATCTCCTTGATAACTACTGAGGTTGAGCATCTTTTCTTGTGCATATTGACTGTTTGCCCTCTGCAAAATGTTTGTATTCTACTTCCGTTTTTAAAAATTTGATTGTTAAGGTTTATAAAAAAAATTACTCTTGATTTATAGGTCCTTTTATGTTCTAGATAATAGTCATCTGTTAGTCATAAGTGATAAAAGTATCTTATCTCAGGTCTGTGACGTCTTAATTTTGTTCATATGCTTTCTTAAGCAAAAACTTTACTTTTGATGTAGCAGTGGGTTTTGTGAGACATAGATATATTTCTTGGTTAGGAATTTCTTCTTGCTGTTGTGTTATAAATATGTTTTTATATTTTGTTATTTTACATTTGGGTTCAATCAATGAGGAACTGAGGTAGTGTTACAGATCAGGAATTAAAAGTAGTATTATACCTCTAATATATCTTAATTTAAAAAATATATTTTGCTTTTCACATTTTTTTGTTTTTTCCATTACATAGAGTTACTGTTTTAAAATTTTACCCATAATATGATTAGACACATTTTCCACCACATACTATATTTTTTGTTGTTGTTGCTTATGTATATAGTTTCTCTCTCTCTCTCTCTCTTTCTCGTTTAGCAGTGAAATGCCTCTTACTTGTCTATAGGAAGTCTGTAGTTTTTGTTTACTAATCTTTTTATTTTATCAATTTTCTTATTATATTGTGGGGTACAGTTAAGGGTTAGGTATACAGTTATGCTTCGTTCAGGCACCCTTGTTGATAAGAGGTGTCTCCCCATCCCCAGACAGATATTTGCCACCATTAATTCCATCTCCCTTCCCCTCTCCCCCATGGTTCCCCACCACTGTCAGTCATTTTCTTACAGTATTACGTTGGATGTTCAAGGTTCATTATATGAGTGAGAACATGTGATACTCAGATCTTTGTTTCTGTGAGGGATCACTCAGTATTATAGACTCTAGTTCCAACCAGGTTGCTGCAAAATTCATGATTTAGTTCTTTTTTATGGCTGCGTAGTATTCCATCATATATATGTACCACATTTTTTTAATCCAGTCTTCTTTTGATGGACAGCATGGTTGCTTCCAGGTTCTTGCTATTGTGAACAATGCTGCGATAAACATACATGTGCAGGTATCTTTGTTATAGAGTGATTTGAGTTCTACAGGGTATATTCCCAGTGGGAGGATTGCGGGGTCATATGGGAGGTTGATATTTAGAACTTTTAAGAATCGCCACACTGCTTTCCACAGAGGTTGCACTAGTTTGCACTCTCACCAACAGTGTAGAAGTGTTCCCTTTTTGCCATACCTTCTCCAGCAACGGTTATTTTTTGAGTTATTGATAACTGCCATTCTGACTGAAGTTAGGTGGTATCTCAGTGTTGTTTTGATTTGCATCTCCCTGATGATTAGTGAGGTTGAGCATTTTTTCATGTGTCTGTTGGCTGCTCGGATATCTTCCTTTGTGAAGTGTCTGTTCATCTCTTTTGCCCATTTTATTTTTTTTTTTTTTTTGAGTTGGAGTCTCACTTTGTCGCCCAGACTGGAGTGCCGTGGCCGCTCCCGGCCACCGCAGCCTCGCTGCTGGGCTCTGGCGATCCTTCCACCTCAGCCTTCCAAGTAGCTGGAATTACAGGCATGCGCTACCACGCCCGCTGATTTTTTTATTTATTGTAGAGATGAGGTCTCGCTGCCCAGGCAGGTCTCGAACCCGCGGGCTCAGGCAATCCACTCACCTCAGCCTCCCAAAGGCGCAGGATTACAGGCTGAGCCACCGAGCCCGGCTTGCCCATTTTATAATGGGGTTGTTTGTTTGTTTTTTTTTTTCAGCACATTTGAGTTCCTTGTAGATCCAAGATGTTAAGCCTTTGTCAGACCTGGAGTTGGCAAATACTGTTTCCCAGACTGTAGGCTGTCTCCCTCCTCTCTTGAAGGTTTCTTTGTCTTTGCAGAAGCTTGTCAGTTTAATGAGTTCCCACTTGTCTATCTTATCTTTTATGGCCTGTGGGTTTCGGGTTTTGTTCAGGAATTGGATGCCAGTTCCATGTTCCATGAGGGTATGTCCTTCATTTTCTAAGGTTCTTATGATCTGAGGTTTTACATGTAGGTCTCTGATCCATTTAGAGTTAATTTTTGTGTATGAGGATGGGGGAGTCCTGTTTCCATCTTCTGCATGTGGTCAGCCAGTTTTTCCAGCACCATTTACTGAATAGGTTCTCCTCTCCCCAGTGGTAGGTGGTGGAGGTTTTATCGAAGATGAGTTGGTTGAGAAATTGAGGTTTTGCTTCTGGAATCTCAATTCTATTCCATGGGTCTATATGCCTGTTCCTGTACCAATACCAAGCTGTTTTGATGATTGTAGCTTTATAGTAAAGTTTGAAGTCTGGTAATGTGATACCACCTGCTTGGTTTTTTTTTTTTTTACTGAGGATTGCTCTGGCTATTCTTGGTCATTTATGTTTCCATATGAATTCCTGTGTTGTTTTTTCTAGGTCTGAAAAGAATGTTGGTGGTAATTTGATGGGTATTGCATTAAATCTGTAGATTGCCTTAGGTAAGATGGACATCTTCACAATGTTGATTCTTCTAATCCATGAGCATGGGATATTTTTTCACTTGTTTGTGTCATCTTTGATTTCTTTGAGCAGTGTTTTGTAGTTTTCATTGTAAAGGTCTTTCACATTTCTGGTTAGGAAGATGCCAAGGTATTTCATTTTTTTTTTGTGCTATTGTGAATGGAATTGTGCATTTTATTTGAGTTTCTGTATGTTTATTATTGGTGTAAAGAAATGCGATTGTCTTTTGCACATTTATTTTATACCCTGACACTTTGCCAAAGGACTTTATCAGTGTAAGGAGGTTTTTGACAGATTCTCTTGGGTTTTCAAGGTACACGATCATGTCATCTGCAAAGAGAGATAGCTTGACTTCTTCTTTTCCTATTTGGATACCCCTGATTGCCTTCTCTTCTCTGATTGCTCTTGCCAGGACTTCCAATACTATATTGAACAGGAGGGGTGAGAGAGGGCATCCTTGTCTTGTTTCAGTTTTCAGGGGAAATGGTTCCAGTTTTTGTCCATTTAGGAGTATGCTGACTGTGGGTTTCTCGTAGATGGCTTTTACTATTTTGAGGTATGGTCCCCGTGTACCTAGATGTTCGAGGGTTTTTATCAAGAAGGGGTGCTGGATTTTATCAAAAGTTTTTTTCTGCATGTAATGATATAATCATGTGGTTTTTGTTTTGACATCTGTTGATGTATTTAATTACATTTATGGTTTTACAAATGTTGAACCAGACTGCATCCCAGGGATGAAGCCTACTTGGTCATGATGGATAATTTTTGAGATATGTTGTTGAATCCGGTTTGCTAGTATCTTTTTGAGAATTTTAACATCTATGTTCATCAAAGATATTGGCCTGTAGTTCTCTTTCTTTGTTGGATCTTTACCTGGCTTGGGTATCAGTGTGATGTTAGCTTCATAAAATGATTTGGGGAGAGTTCCATCTTTCTCAATCGCCTGGAATACCTTCAGTAGGATTGGTATCAACTCCTCCTTAAATGTCTTGTAGAATTCACCTGGAAAGCCATCTGGTCCAGGGCTTTTTTTTTTGTAGGTAGTTTTCTTATTAAGTAGTCAATTTCCTTGATTTTTATTGGTCTATTTAGATTCTCAATTTCTCTTTGTTTCAACCTATGCAGATTGTGTGATGACAGAAAGTCCTCCATTTCTGAAAGGTTTTCAAGTTTGTTTCCATACAAGTTTACATAGTAGTCTCCAATGATCTTTGTATTTCTTCAGGATCATTTGTGACTTAATCTTTTGTGTTCTGATTGTTTTTATTTGGACTTTTTCTCTCTTTTTCTTGGACAGTCTAGCTAGGGGACCATCGATCTTGTTTATCCTTTCGAAGAACCAGCTTTTTGTTTCATATATTTTTTGTATTATCTTTTTGTCTTCTATGTCCTGGATTTGGGCTTTTATTTTGGTGATCTGGATTCTTTTGCTGAAATTAGGGTTTTTGTGGTCTTGCTTTTCCAGCTTTTTTAGGTGGCCTCTTAGGCTGCTAATTTGTGATCCTTCCATTTTCTTCATGTACGTTTGTAGGGATATATATTCCCCTCTTATTACAGCTTTCATGGCGTCCCAGAGATTTTGGTAAGATGTTTCTTCATTTTCATTTGTTTCCAGGTATCTTTTGATATCTGTTTTGTTTTCATCATTGACCTAGGAATTGTTTAGCATCATGCTGTTTAGTGTCTATGTCTTTGTGGGTTTTGAGTGAACCTTGTTTTTGTTAATGTTATTTTATTCCACTGTGGTCCGAGATGGTGCATGATCAAATTTCAGTCCTTTTTAAATTTGCTTATGCTAAATTTATGGCCAAGTATATGGTCGATCTTAGAGTATGCTCCATGCGGTGTTGAGTAGAATGTATATTCTGTGGTCTTTGGATGGAGTGTCCTGTAGGTATCAAGTCCATTTGATCAAGAGTCACATAGAGGTTTCGAATCTCATTGCTGATTTTTTTTGTCCTGATGATCTGTCTGGGGTTGTGAGTGGGATATTAAAGTCCCTAGCTATGATGGTATTGGAGTTGATATCTTTTTTTAGTTTACCTAGGAGCTGCTTTATGAAAGTTGGTGCTCCTATGTTCGGTGCATATATGTTTAGGATAGATATTTCTTGTTGATGGATTGAATCTTTTATCATTATGTAGTGGCCATCTGTATATTTTAAAATTTTCGATAACTTAAAGGGTATTTTGTCTGAGATTAAGATCAGGACTCCTCCTTTCTTTTGTTTTCCATTTGCCTGAAAATTCGTTTCCCATCCTCTTACTTTGAGTCTGTGAGTATCCTTTCTAGTGAGGTGAGTCTCTTGAAGGCAATAGATTGTTGCCTGGTGATAATTTATCCATTTTGCCATTCTGAGTCTTTTCAGTGGTGCATTTAGTCCATTCACATTCAAACTAATTATTGAAATGTGAGAGTTGATCCCTATCATAAGATTCTTATACAGTTGTTGTTCTTCCTTTTTGTGTGTTGTCTTTCTTTTGGTTTTAGAGTTGGATCATGTGTGTTTTTAATCTTTTGCCTGTACTCTTGTGAAGAACGTTGTTGTTCTTTTTTCCTTTTCTTCTGTGTTCAATACTTTCTTAAGTGTTTCTTGTAGAGGTGGTCTTGTGGCAGTTTAGGTTCTTTGGGATTGGATATCCCGGAAAGATTTCAATTCTCCCTCACTGATGAAGCTTAGCTTGGCTAAGTAGGTTATTCTTGGTTGAAATTGTTTATCTTTTAGAACTTTGAAGATAGGGCTCCCAGCTCTCCTAGCCTGGAGGGTTTCTGTAGATAAATCTGCTGCTATAATTGGTCTTCTCTGGTATGTCGTCTGACCTTTTTCTCTTGCAGCCTTTTGGATTTTTTCTTTCATACCTACTTTGTTTAGGCGAATTATTATATGTCTGGGAGTTGGTCTTCTCATTCGTTGTCTTGCAGGGGTTCTCTGAATCTCTTATGATTGAATTTTTTCATCCTTGATGAGATGAGGGAAGTTTTCTTGAATGATTTCATGAAATGTTTGTTCCAGTGTGTCCTCTGTTTCTCTCTCTACCTCAGGAAGGCCAATTACTCTTAGGTTGGGTCTCTTGAAGTGATCATTCATCTCTTGAAGGTTTCATTCTGTCTTTTTGAGCTTCTTTTCTATGCTTTTGACAGTTTGGGTTAGTTCTGTGTTTTGGTTTTTGAGCTCTGAGATTCTTTCTTCTGCTTGGCTAATTCTGCTTTCCATGCTTATTAGTTTGTTATTTATTTCCATCACAGTATTCTTTTTTTTTTTTTAATCAATATTTTTTATTATGATGTTATGGGGTACAGTTAAGGGTTAGGTATACAATTACGTTTCATTCAGGTACCCTGTTGATAAGAGGTGTTTCCCCGTCCCCAGACAGATATTTGCTATGGTTAATCCCATCTCCCTCCCCCTGCCATAGTTTCCCAGTACTGTCAGTCATTTTCTTATAGTATTACATTGGATGTTCAAGGTCCATTATATGAGGGAGAAAATGTGATACTCGGATCTTTGTTTCTTTGAGAGGTCACTCAGTATTAGAGACTCTAGTTCCATCCAGGTTGCTGCGAAATTCATGATTTTGTTCTTTTTTATGGCTGCATAGTATTCTGTCATATATATGTACCTAATTTTTTTAATCCAGTCTTCTTTTGATGGACAGCATGGTTGCTTCCAGGTTCTTGCTATTGTGAACAATGCTGCGATAAACATATGTGTGCAGGTATCTTTTTTATAGAGTAATTTGAGTTCTTCAGGATATATTCCCAGTAGGGGGATTGCAGGGTCGTATGGGATGTGGATATTTAGAGTTTTTAGGAATCGCCACACTGCTTTTCACAGAGGTTGCACTAGTTTCTCTCTCACCAACAGTGGAGAAGTGTTCCTTTTTCTCCACACCCTCCCCAGCAGCTATTATTTTTTGAGTTGTTGATAATTGCCATTCTGACTGGAGTTATGTGATATCTCAGTGCAGTTTTCATTTGCATCTCCCTGATGATTAGTGAGGGTGAACATTTCTTCATGTGTCTGTTGGCTGCTCGGATGTCTTCCTTTGTGAAGTGTCTGTTCATATCTTTTGCCCATTTTATAATGGGGTTGTTTTTTTTTTTTTTCAGCACGTTTGAGTTCCTTGTAGATCCAGGATGTTAAGCTTTTGCCAGACCAGGTGTTGACAAATACTTTTTCCCAGTCTGCTGGCTGTATTCTTGCTCTCTTGATGGTTTCTTTGGCTTTGCAGAAGTTTGTCAGTTTAATAAGGTCCCACTTGTCTATCTTCTCTCTTATGACCTATGGTTTTGGGTTTTGTTCTGGAATTGGATGCCAGTTCCGAATTCCCTGAGGGTATGTCCTTCATTTTCTAAGGTTCTTATGGTTTGAGGTTTTACATTTAGGTCTCTGATCCATTTGGAGTTAACCTTTGTGCATGGGGATAGATAGGGTCTTGTTTGAATCTTCTTCATGTGGTCAGCCAGTTTTCCCAGCACCATTTACTGAATAGGTTCTCCTCTCCCCAGTGTTAGGTGTTGGAGGCTTTGTTGAAGATGAGTTGGTTGGGAAATTGAGGTTTTTCCTTCTGGAATCCCAATTCTATTCCATTGATCTATATGCCTGTTCCTATACCAATACTAAGCTGTTTTGGTGATTATAGCTTTATAGTAAAGTTTTAAATCTGGCAATGTGATACCACCTGCTTTGTTTTTTTTTTTGCTGAGGATTGTTCTGCATATTCTTGGGCGTTTGTGTTTTCATATGAATTCCTGTGTTGTTTTTTCTAGGTCTGAGAAGAATGTTGTTGGTAATTTGATGGGTATTGCATTGAATTTGTAGATTGCCTTAGGTAAAACGGACATCTTCACAATGTTGATTCTTGCAATCCATGAGCATGTGTTATTTTTCCACTTGTTTGTGTCATCTTTGATTTCTTTGAGCAGTGTTTTGTAGTTTTCATTGTAAAGGTCTTTCACCTCTATGGTTAGGAAGATGCCAAGGTATTTCATTTTTTTTGTGGCTATTGTGAATGGAATTGTGTTTTTTTATTTGGGTTTCTGTTTGTTTATTATTGCTGTAGAGAAATGCAGTTGTCTTTTGTACGTTTATTTTGTATCCTGAGACTTTTCCATAGGCCTTTATCAGTGTAAGGAGGTTTTTGACAGATTCTTTTGGGCTTTCAAGGTACACAATCATATCATCTGCAAAGAGAGATAACTTGACTTCCTCTTTTCCTATTTGGATACCTCTGATAGCCTTGTCTTCTCTGAATGCTTGAGCTAGGACTTCCAATACTATGTTGAACAGGAGAGGTGAGAGTGGGCATCCTTGCCTTGTTTCAGTTTTCAGGGGAAATGGTTCCAATTTTTGTCCATTTATGAGTATGCTTTCTGTGGGTTTCTCATAGATGGCTTTTACTATTTTGAGGTATGTTCCCCATATGCCTAGATGTTCGAGGGTTTTTATCAAGAAGGGGTGCTGGATTTTATCAAAAGCTTTTTCTGCATCTAATGATAGAATCATGTGGTTTTTGTTTAGACATCTGTTGATGCATTTAATTACATTTATGGTTTTACGACTGTTGAACTAGTCTTGCATCCCAGGTATGTTGCCTACTTGGGCATGGTGGATGATTTTTGAGATGTATTGCTGAATCTGGTTTGCTAGGATCTTGTTGAGAATTTTAGCATCTATGTTCATCAAAGATATTGGCCTGTAGTTTTCTTTCTTTGTTGGATCTTTACCTGGCTTGGGTATCAATGTGATGTTGGCTTCGTAAAGTGATTTGGGGAGAGTTCCATCTTTCTCAATCGCCTGGAATACCTTCAGTAGGATTGGTATCAGCTCCTCCTTAGATGTCGTGTAGAATTCTGCTGGAAAGCCATCTGGTCCAGGGCTTTTTTTTTGTAGGAAGTTTTCTTATTACGTAGTCGATTTCCTTGATTGTTATTGGTCTATTTAGGGTCTCAATTTCTTCTTGTTCCAACCTAGGCAGGTTGTGTGATGTCAGAAAGTCCTCCATTTCCTTAAGGTTTTCAAGTTTGTTTCCATACAGGTGTACGTAGTAGTCTCTCATGATCTTTTGTATTTCTTCAGGGTCAGATGTGACTTCATCTTTTGTGTTTCTGATTGTGCTTATTTGGTTTTTTTTCTCGTTTTTTCTTGGTCATTTTAGCTAGGGGACCATCGATCTTGTTTATCCTTTCGAAGAACCAACTTTTTGTTTCATTGATTTTTTGTATTATCTTTTTGTCTTCTACGTCCTGGATTTGGGCTTTTATTTTGGTGATCTGGATTCTTCTGCTGAAATTAGGATTTTTGTGGTCTTGCTTTTCCAGCTTCCTTAGGTGGCTTGTTAGGGTGTTAATTTGTGTTCTTTCATTTTATTCATGTGTGTTTATAGGGATATAAATTCCCCGCTTACTCCAGCTTTCATGGCGTCCCAGAGATTTTGGTAAGATGTTTCATTTTCATTTGTGTCCAGGTATCTTTTGATATCTGTTTTGATTTCATCATTAACCCAGTAGTTGTTTAGCATCATGCTGTTAGTGTCCATGTCTTTGTGGGTTTTGGGGGCACGTTGTTGGTGTCAATGTTTATTTTTATTCCACTGTGATTTGAGAAGGTGCATGGTAGAATTTCAGTCCTTTTAAATTTGCTTATGCTTGATTTATGTGGTCAATCTTAAAATATGTTCCATGCGGTAATGAGTAGAATGTGTATTCTGTGGTCTTTGGATTGAGTGTTCTGTATCAATGAATGGCCCATAGTCTCATTGAGGTTCTGGATCTCCTTGCTGATTTTTTGTCCTGATGATGTGTCTAGAGTTGTGAGTGGGGTATTAAAGTCTCCAGGTATGATGGTGTTAGAGTCAGTATCTTTGTTTAGTTTTCCTAGAAGTTGCTTTATGAAAGTTGGCGCACCTATGTTGGGTGCATATATGTTTAGGATAGATATTTTTTGTTGATGGATTGAACCTTTTATCATTACGTAGTAGCCCTGTGTATCTTTTTTAATTTTTGATAGCTTAAATGGTATTTTGTCTGAAATTAGGATCGCGACTCCTCCTTTCTTTTGTGTTCCATTCGCCTGAAAATTTGTTTCCCATCCTCTTACTTTGAGTCTGTGTATTTCCTTTCTAGAGAGATGGGTCTCTTGATGGCGGTATATTGTTGCCTGGTGATATTTTATCCATTTTGCCATTCTGTGTCTTTTCAGTGGTGCATTTAGTCCAATCACATTCAGGCTAATTATTGAAATGTGAGAGTTCGTCCCTATCATAGAGTTCTTATAGAATTGTTGTTCTTCCACTTGGTTTTTTTTTTGTCTTTCTTTTGGTTTTGGGGTTGGTTCATGTATATTTTATTCTTTTCCCTGAACTCTTGTGAAGAATGTCATTCTTTTTTCCTTTTTCTCTGTGTTCAGTACTTTCTTAAGTGTTTCATTTAGAGATGGTTTGGTGGCAGCATAAGTTCTTAAGGATTGGATATCTGGGAAAGATTTTAATTCTCCCTCACTCATGAAGCTTAGCTTGGCCAGGTAGGTTGTTCTTGGTTGAAATTGTTTATCGTTTAGGACTTTGAAGATAGGGCTCCAAGCTCTCCTAGCATACAGGGTTTCTGTAGATAAATCTGCTGCTGTTCTGATTTGTCTTCTATGGTAGGTGATCTGCCCTTTGTCTCTTGCTGCCTTTAGGATTTTTTCTTTTATCCCTACTTTTTTTAGGCGAATTATTATATGTCTAGGAGTTGGTCTTTCCATTTATTTTTTTGCAGGGGTTCTCTGAATCTGTTGTGTTTCAATATTTGCATCAGTGATTAGATAAGGGAAGTTTTCTTGAATGATCTCATGGAACGTTTCTTCCAGTGTGGTCTCTGTCTCTCTTTCTGCCTCAGGAATTCCAATTACTCTTAGATTAGACCTCTTGAAGTAATTACTCATCTTTTGAAGGTTTTGCGCTGTCTTTTGAAGCTTATTTTCTGTGTTTTTAAGAGTTTGGGTAATTTGTATATGTTTGTCTTCAAGCTCTGAGATTCTTTCTTCTGCTTTGGTATTCTGCTTTCCATGCTTATCAGTTTGTTATTTATTTCATTCACAGTATTCTTTATTACTGTTATCTCAGATATCAGCTCCTTCCTAGTTTCTTCTTGTGTCTCCTCAATTCTTTTTAATCTCTGTATTACTGTCTTGATATCTACATTTGTAGTCTGAGACCCTTCATTCTGGGGGCTCTTCATTGTTTGCATTCCGAAGTCAGTTTTCTCGGTGTCTGCCCTCCCAGGGGTCTGGCAGAGACCCATACTCTTCTGGTTTTTCTTCATTTATGTAGATTTTTCTCTCTCTCTCTCTTTCCCTCCCCTTTTTAAATATTGTTTTTGAGGGAAGGTGAGGTTGCTTTTATTTCTCTTCTGCAATATCCTGTTCTTCCTTATGAGGGTCTTCTGGCTTTGTTCCCTTTTCAGGTTTGGAGCATAGGCTGCAATCTGTAATTTTTGCAGTTTTGAGGTTTACTTGGGAGGGAAGCTGTGGTTCAGAATGCTGATTCTAGCATCCATGAACAGGTGTATGAGCACACTGGAACCTGTTTCCCTCTGCCTTACAATCTGTCCTTTCAGCAGTACGTAGTCTTGGTCCCTAGATTAAAAATGGGGGTATAAAGGAGGAAAAGGAGGAAGGGGGGGTTATAGGGTGTTAGAAAGAGAGAAGAGCAAGAGGGAAAACAGATATACATACCAACTATCAGGTGAGAGAGAGACACAAGGCCGGGAAGAAGTGAAGAAAACACGTAAGAAAGATTCCCTGAAGAGTACTGACATCTACACAGAGACCGGCCAATAGAATCAAGAAACAGTGTAAGTCAGAAGGCAAACAACAAATGTTATCAAAATCAACAGTTACAATGATAAAATCGTATATTAGAATAAGTGATCAGACTAAAGTCACTTCTCTGGTCTCCAATTCCGTCTTCTCCCCTTTGTTTTTCATTGCAGCATAGGGGTGGGGCTTTATCTCCTGTTTCACGCTGTTCCCTTAGGAACTGAGGTACAGTTTTTTTATAGGTGGGCGGGGCAGTGGAAGTCTCTGTCTGGAGAATGGCGAGGCAGTTTATGTAGATCTGTTTTTCTCTGCTTGTCTGGGTCCTCCAGCTTGGGGTCTTGCACTGAGTGCATCAGCCAGGGTGGGCCTGGAGTTCTAGAGCTCCAAAGCTCCAAAGGGAAGGTGGTGAGCGGCAAGAGTGGCCCTGGGCCCCCCACAGGATACTTCAGCCAGGAATGGGACTGGTGTCTCTGAGCGGTGGGTTTCCAGAGCCTCCCTGGGTGACTGGCGGCTTGGTGCCGGGTGCCGGGCTGGAGACGATGTAACCAGGGAGAGAGCTGGGTGGGGGCTGGGACCCGAGACTCTCATGCATGCAGTAGAATAGCAGCAGCAGGGAGCCGCAATATCTGGCCCTGTGTGGGACTGAAGGTCCTCAGGCCTTGCACCAGCGCAGCTGGTGGTGGGCTCAAGTATGGGGGAAGAAAAGTAACAGTCTTTTTGGGAACTCACGTTCGGAGAATCTCACAAGTTCACCTGTGCCGTCGCCATCTTGTTCTCGTCTCCATCACAGTATTCTTTACTGCTGTTATTTCTGACATCAGGTTATTCCTATTTTCCTCTTGTCTCTCCTCAATTTTTAAAATTCTCTCTATTAATGTCTTGATGTCTGGGTTTGTTGCATGTGACCAGTCATTCTGTGGGCTCTTCATTGTTTATGTTCTGGAATCTGTTTTCTCAGTGTCTGATCTCCCAGGGTTCTGTGTCAGACCTATATTCTTCTTTTGGTTTTTCTTCATTTGTGCGGTTTTTTTCCACCTCCCTAGTTTTTCCTTCCCTCCACGTCACTATCTTCTTTAATTCTGTTATTCAGGGGTAGAGGGATTGCTTTTACTTCTGTTTGTTCAATCTCCTATTCTTCTTTATGTATGCCCTCTTACTTTGTTCAATTCTGGAGTTGCATTGTAGGTTGGGGGGGTGCTTTTTGCAGTTTTGAGATTTACTTAAGGGGGGAGCTGTGATTCAAAATCTATCTGTAGGTCCTGGTATCTGCTGACAGGTATATGGATAATCTGAAACCCACCCCCCACTCCCTTGGAATCTGTCCGTGCAGTGGGGCTGTAGGTTTACTTCCTGAAATAAAATGTGGTTAGCAGAGGGAAAAGAATGGAACAGACATTGGGGGGAAGTGGGGGTTGGAGAGAGAGAGGAGTAAAGGGGTAACACTAACAAAAACCAATTGAGCACACTTAGAACCAATTGAGCACACTCTGAGACTTTTTGTTTAAGTCCAATGTCCTTTCAGCTCTGATTTCTAGCTGTCTTTTCAAGCTGGTAAATTAGTTTGCAGTTAGGGTCAGTTGTCCCTGGCCTGCTGTGAAGGACAGTTCAGATCACCTTCAGTTCACCACTCAAATCTGATCTGTGTCTGTTTTTCAAGTTTGTTTCTCCTGTTTTGGTGTTGTTACCTTGAATCGCCAGCAGGTGGTGCTATATCAGCTGCTCGCCCCAGAGTGGGTGGAACCGGACAGGAGTCAGGCAGAGGCGGAGATGGGAGCTTGCCTCAGGGCACATGGGAGGAGACCCACGGAGGCAGGATGTCAAGGTGGCAACAGAAGTGACAGCAATCCCAGCAGATCTTGCCTGCAGGGGCTTCAAGGACTGAAGTTGTGAATCTCCTCAGGCATGGGTGGCGCGATACGCTATGGCTGCCGCGGAGGCCGAGGCAGCTCCGGCGGCTGCTGTGTCTGCGGCTGCAGAGGCTGTCCAGACGGCTGCGAGGCCCTAGTGGTGGGGAAGGTCGAGCTCTGTGTGAAGAGCTGGCTGCCAACTTTGGGATCCGCAGCCTCTGGGGAGAGAGCCAGAGATCCTCTGTGTTCTCCTTTGCAGAGGGTTTCATAGACCAGGCTGCCCTGTTGCCATCTTGCCAGAAGTCTTGTGTTTACTAATCTTAAAACAAGTTACTTTTTGAAGTCTTATTCCTAATAACTTACTATGGATTCTATTAGTATTTTCTGTTTGGGCAGTCATAACTGAAAGGTGCAGGAAGCGACCAGAGGGGCGGCTCCCGAAATGGCACCGACACACCAGACAACAAAGGCCCTCGTCCCGGCTTCTGTGAGCACAATTCCCAGTGCGCACCAATTTCAAACCTCCCGGCGAGCGCTAATTTCAAACCTCCCCATGCAGGTCAATTTCCAACCTTCCCAGGTGCGTCAATTTCAAGCTTTCCCGCGCGTGCATCAATTTCAAACTTCTAAGCCTCCAATCAGTACCCAGCTTTGTTATGTGTCCAATAGGACCATAACACGGCATTGGCCTCACCCTACTCCCATGCAGCTCCTCTAATAGCAGCATAGCACGGCCCCTTCCAGCCCCTGTCGGGCTGATAAATACAGCCCTCTCCTGCAACTTTCTCTCTCGTCTCTCTTTCTCTCTCTCTCTGTCGCTCGTCTCTCTTTCTGTCTCTCTCTGTCGCTCTCTCCCTCTCTGCAGCTCTCTCCCCACCTCCCACTTCCTCTCTCTCTCTCCACAGACCCTTTCCCTTTTTCCTTGTAACCGCCACTTTAATAAATCTCTTGGTCCTGGCCGGGTGTGGAGTCATTACTGGTGCCAAACTTCTTACAATAACATCTGTAGATAATGGTAATCTTTTCCAATTCATATATTTATAGGTTTTTAAAAAATAGTCTTGTGGTATTGACTGTGATCTTCAATGCCTTTTGGATATTTCTTTTCTTTTTTTTTTAAGTTGGAGTCTCACTCTGTCGCCCAGGCTGGGCCACTCAGGGCCACCCCAGCATAGGCCTGCTGGACACCAGCAATCCCTCCTCCTCAGCCTTCCAAGTAGCTGGAACTACAGGTGTGCACTACCCTACCCGGCTAATTTTTGATTTATTGTAGAGACGAGGTCTCACCAAGTTGCCTGGGGTTGGTCTTGTATCTGTGGGCTCAGGCAATCCACTCTCCTTGGCCTCCCAAAGTTCTGGGATTACAGGCTGAGCCACCAAACCTGGCCTATTTCTTTCTCTCTTTACTCTCTTTTTAATTTAATGGTAATATACTAAAGTTTTAGTTTGTGGTATTTGTTAAAAATTTTGAAGATACTCTTTATTTGGGTATAGAAGATTCCTGCTTGTTTGAAGGTGGAGATGTGATGGTTAATTTTATGTGTCAGCTTGATTGGACAAAAGGATGTCCAGATATCTGGTTTAGCATTATGTGTGGTTATATCTGTGAAGGTGTTTCTAGAAGACATTACCATTTGAAATGGTGAACTGAGTAAGCAAATGGCCCTCTCCAATGTGGGTGGAAGTCATCCAATCTATTGAGGGCCTGAATTGAATAAAGAGATGGAGGAAGTTTGAATTCACTCTCTGCCTGATTGTAGAACTGGAGCACTGATCTTCTGCCCTGCCCTCAGTGCTCCTGTCTCTCAGGCCTTCAGACTCACACTGGAATCTACACCATTGGCTCCTTGGCTCGCAGGCCTTCAAGCTACATGACTGGCTTACCTAAGTCTCTGTCTTGCTGACAGCAGATCATAAGACTTAGCTTGCATGCTCATAGGAGCCAAAACCTTACAATAAATATCTATGTATGTGTGTCTGCTTACCTGTCATCTATCTTGCCTGCCTATCTGTTGGTCTATTATCTATCTATCATCTATTTATCACATCTATCTACCTTTCTATCTATCATCAGTTACCTGTTTTCTCTTTCCTATTGGCTCTGTCTCTGGAGAACCCTAACTAATATAGAAGGCCTTTTATTTTGAATGAATATTTAATTGAACAAATTGCTTTTTCTACATTTTACTAAGATAATCAAGAAATTTTCTCATGTTTAATCATCTTTGTAATCCTGTAATTAAATATAGCTTCTTATACCTCCAAATCTTTTAAAGAAATTTCCCTGAATATTCAGAAACATTGCTAAATTTGTTTTAAAACCGTAACTTTAGGTTTTCCCTTAAGTCTGGCAATCAAACAATATTTTACTCTTAATTTTTTATATCTTCTAGCACATATTTTACTTTATAGTGCATGTAAAGTAAATTATAAATAGAAGCTCAGCTTTAAATTTGAAACTTATTTTTCTTTTGTGAGCCTATGCTGTTTTAGTATGGTGAGAGTAGGGTGTGTGGTGTTTTGTTTTTGAATACTAACTGGAAAAATGTAATTGATAAGTGACAGAATTCTGTAGTGGAACCTGAATTCATACTGTGAACATGAATTCACAGTCTAAAGATTAGGTTTTGAATTTATTTTATAAAATTTCCTTTTCCATTAGCTAGTTATTATCTTCTGAGAAAAGAACTTAAAATGATATTCCCATTGCTTGAATCATTCTAGAACTAATGTAAGAGCACTCACCTGTTTAAGATTTATACCTCATTTACTTCCATTTGAGAAAGCTTTTCAAATTAAATATAATAAAAACAGACAAAAAGTGAGAAAATGTGATTAGTTCCTGGTATGTAGAGCAGAAAAATTGATGGTATTATTTAATTATTGGAATTGAATTTGATTGAACTGAATATTGAATTCAGATTATAGAATATTGACAGCTAAGGCAAAAAGACAACCATATTAATAAGATATGATTTCACTCTTTCATAAAAGAAAGCATTCTATAAAAGCTTAATAAAAATATAGAAGCAAGAATAGCAACTCACTTAATTTGAAAAATATGTAACTTAATCTCATGTCATCAGTAGGGCTAATTTTTTTGTTGAGCTAGCCCTATGTACTTAATATTTATACAGTAGCAAAGGACATGAACAAACACTTCTCAAAGAAAGAAATTCAAGCAACCAACAAACACGTGAAAAAAAATGTTCAGCCTCACCAATCATCAGAGAAATGCAAATCAAAACTATAATGAGGTACCATCTAACACCAGTAAGGATGGCAGTCGTTAAAAAGTCAAAAAACAACAGATGTTGGCAAGGCTGTGGATGTTGGTGGGAATGCAAGCTAGCTCAATCTTTATGGAAAGCAGTGTAATATTTTCTCAAATAACTAAAAGTTGTGCTACATATGATACAGCAATCCCACTCTTGGGAATAAATCCAGAGGGACATAAATCGTTCTGCCAAAAAGACACCTGCACACAATGTTCACTGTAGCACTATTCACAATAGCAAAAACATGGAACCAAGCTATATGCCCATCATAAGTGGACTGAATAAAGAAAATGTGGTACACACATAGTGGAATACTACACAGCCATAAAGAAGAACAAGGTCGAGTCCTTTGTAGTAAAATCGATGCAGCTGGAGACCATCATTCTAAGTGAACTATCATAGAAATGAAAAACTGAGGGCCACATATTCTCACTTATAAGTGGGCCCTGATCACTGGACACATGAACACAAAGGTGAGAACAACAGATGCTGGACACTGCTGAAGGAGAGAGGGAGGAGAGATAAGGGACAACCACACAGTGGGTACCAGGTCCACTACCAGTAGGAGATAAAGTTCGTTAGAAGATGAAACTTAACCTGCACACAATTTACTTATGTAGTGAATCCTCACAAGTATCCCATAACTCTTTTTTAAAAATGTAGTTTCAAAAACAACAGCTCAAACCAATGCAGAAATACCCACAACATTTGTTTAAAATTTGGAGTCCTGGGCCTTCCTTACAGAGATTCTGGTGTATTAGTTCTGAGGAAGTGCCTGAAAATCAGCATACTGAGCATGGAAGGTGGCCTTAGGATCACACTTTCAGAAATAGTGCCTCAAACAAAGAAACAAGTTACATTTTTACTGTAATTGTGTCATTATTTCAGATCTCATAAAAAGGCTTTAAAGAATCTTTTAGTAATTTGCATATACGAATACCTTGTAATATAACAGCTAAATAGCTTAACTCCACCATTATAACACATACCAGTAGTTGATCTGGTTGGTCAGCAGTGTAGCTTGTCCTCTCTAGCCCCACACACCTATTTCCTTAAGTGTTTTCATGATGTCTTTCACCCCTTCACTAGTTTTAATGGCTCAACATGGGTGACTTTTTAATTTGTATAGATATTCTAAGTAGTAGAAGTATTGGTTATTTCCGTTTTTAAGCAGAACACTTGGATTTTGTTTTTTAAAAATTCATTATTTTGTATTAGAAGAGACAGGCCCTCGATTTCCAAGATTTATTACACTTTTGCAATAACCAGCTTTAGCCAGAGGCCCAGATTTCAGAACTGTTCATAGGAAAGTAATTTCCATTGGTGTCATTGCTAACCAAGTGAGTGACTTTGACATACATAGCTCTGGCCTACAATTGGTCAGCCTGAACTAATTAATCAGAAAAACAACTATTTTAGTAACTTATTGAACCTTACAGGTTATAAACTAGGTTAATTGGAGATCTTCCACTTCCAGACTTTATAGATGAAACTTTCACAGCACTTGTTGGGTTAATGAAAATATTTTAGATCTAGCTGAGTGTATAGCCTTGGACATTTCTGTGATTTCATTTAAGACTGTACGGGGAGTATTTTATCTATGCTACCTGGGGTTTATTGGTGCAGTTATCTTTAACATTGTAATGTGAAGAGCTGATAAAATTTTGAAAATATGTTGGAAGTTTACACTTTTGTTATATTAACTGTAGCAAATACACATATAACATATAATAGCACAGATACATGCCTTCCTTATTTTTAGCTCTTTCAGGAAGAAGACATTAATTTTCATAAGAAAAGTGACATTTATGAGGATTGAAAAGCTTAAAAGCGTGTGCACAGAAATTGGTAGGACTTGTAAAACCTTGGTTTACTAGGCCTGATGATGCCTCGCACAAGAAAACTTTACAACAGGAACAGAGACTCAGTTTCCAGCTTGGAACATTTGTTTATATTTTGGTGTTTATTTATGAAAGTCATAACTGTTAGGCTAAACAAGGCATGTAGACGGAAGGGACGAATAAAGAAAGAAGATTCGTATTATAGTGCTTATGATTCAACTTTTCCGTCCACCATAAAGTCCTTTGGATTTTATTGCTTATTAAAGCACAAAAAGGTGATAGCAATTTCTGTAGCTCATTATTTTGAAAAGAAGACTGAAGAACATGAAAAATACTGCTCCTTCTGAATATTCTAACATCCACCCCAAGAGAGATATTGTAGACTTTCAATTTGTAGTAGACATCTAAACTTTCCAAAAATATTAAACTTAATTTTTATATTAGCAATAAGATTTCTAGAATATATAGGGAAGGTTGATAGTTATTTCATCTCTAATAGCTTTTCTTCCTTGTATTAGAATTTCATTCCTAATGATTATTCTTCAGCTTTATAATTTTGAGGTAAAAGGTTTCCTGAAATTACTGTAATTTGCTTCTAATCAGAATATAAAACAGAGTAGTTTTGTTGTTGTTTGTAAAGGAGAAAGTAAAGGAGGTAGGATAATTTAGTCACAACTCTCATTCTGGTCTAGTGGACATTGTTATTGTAATCAACATTGATGTCCCTTTGCCCTTTCCTTATAATATATCCTTGTTTCTTCATGCAGCTGACTCTACTCTCCTTTAGGGCAAATGTTTCAGGTGATGCTGAGCTCAATCCAAGTTCTACAAGTGGGCAAGATTTGGCCAAAGTGAACACCTTCTTTCTTTCTTACCACTAATTGTTTCATGTGAAAGGGTCAGGTGATCCACTTACACAGACTGATGTTAGGAGTAGTGTTCCTGGTGCCTCCCTGGATATGTCTTCTTTTTTCTTCTCACTGCAAGAGTTTCTAGATTGATTCTTTCAATTCTGCTGGGCTTCTGGCTACCATTGTAACACCAAAAGGAGTACTAACTTTTAGGATAAAGAAATTCTGTAGACTGCAGAGCAGAGAAAAACATCCCCAACCAGGAACATTGTAACTCCACTGTGTATTTCCCTATTTCATACACACACACACACACACACACACACACACAGAGAGAGAGAGAGAGAGAGAGAGAGAGAGAGAGAGAGAGAGAGAGAGAAATCAGGTAGATGGGGAATGTTGTGGATAAAAATGTACATCTGCTCTGCACTTATTTTTTTCAAGAAACTTACAAGGGGAAAATTTAAATGTGCCATTTGAGGTTTTACTTCAAATATTTGTATTTACTGAATCATCTGCATGCATTTGATAAAATATCTTTTCTTCTGTTCCCCTACCCATCAAAGATGCTTGTTTTTCCCACTGAAAGACCTCAAAATGATTATGTGGTTGACTGGATAAAGTCATAAGCCAAGCCTTCTGAAGTTGACGGGCTTATTGCCTATAACAATATTCTTTTGATTATATAGTCTATTACTTGCATTTTTTAGTGTTTCATATGATAGAACCGGACTTCTTGTCTTTTGCCCAAAATAGGTTAGAGTCTGAGAAACATTTTCTTGAAAATTCCATATTAAGGGTACAAATTCTCAGACAGGAGGAATATGTTTTGATTTGATTTGTTTTCAGTTCTACTGCACAATGTGGTGAATATAGTTAATAATAGAGTATTGTAAATTTCAAAATTGCTGAGAGTAAATTTCAAATTTTCTCTCCACAAAAATTGGTATTTTAGATAATGGCTGTGTTAACTAGCTTGAGTTAATGAATGCACATTGCATTCATAAATCATAAGATCACTTTGTGTAAGTTGCCAATTTATAATGAAAAAGAAATTACATTCCAAAATCTAGAATTCGAAGCAAGCTTAAAATGTGAAATACACCTTTAAACCCTTCCCTCTTTTTCTTCGGAAGAAAGAAAATATTGATATTGTAACTCCTTCACATGTTTTCCTCCTATTCCGCACTGATAGATAAAATTTTAAAACAATGCTGTTTAAAAAGTGATTATCTCAAAGAGTGTCTGCTTGGAACCTCATTGAAGGAAGATGAGATGATAAAATTGGCAATGGGTGACTCCATACCCTAATAACAGAGAAGATAATAGCAGTGAGGTACCCAGAATGATTTGAAGGTGAATTAGAATTCTCCAAGAGAGAATGAAGATGCATTTGTTAGAGAGACAATTGGAGGGAAAATGTTATTTTAGCTGTATATTTTGGCCTTATATGACTTAACAGGGATGAATTTCAAGAGGACAATAAAAAATAAATTATAGTTATCAAGATAGGAAATGATTAAAGGATGGGAGAAAATTTCAGCAAAGAAGGATGTGAAGATTAAGCCTGGTTGACAAGTTGATGAGCACATTTACAGATGAGAAATGTAGAAGGAACAAAAGAATGACTTCAACAGTTTTGTGTAAGAACCAACCTTCGGTTTGTATTAGAAAGAATGAAAGTAGAATTTGAGCAATGAAGTTAGTGAAGAAGGAGAAAATTAATGTTTTGTCACAGTTTCCTTCTGAGACTTTCTTGAAGATTGACATACTTTTCTTTTTTAGGTTCCTATTTATGGGCAGTCTGATGCTTTTTGTTTTTAACCTTTCTTTTATTGTTGAAGGAAATAAGATGAGGATTCAGAAAAGAGAGAATGAGTATCATTTCTGAAGTTAGGCTAAATGGGTGCTTTCCATATTTTGCCTGTTACATATAGTAAATTTGGTCTTGTGATGTGAAAGTGACTGTATTCAAATAGACAATTACATGTTCATAATACCTGTTTGGGGGAAATAATTGTTACTTATTTGCCAACTGTATTGTGCCAAAGCTGGAAAGGCATTGAATTTTGGGTATGAGTCAGGTTCAATTCTAATACTGTTCTTTAGTAGCTTTTTGATTCTGAGAAAGACACTTTAGGCAGAAGGATGTGATCTTAAGTATGCATGAGAGACTAGCCAAGTCACAGAATGGCTTATGTGAATGATCTGGAAAGTACTTACAATGCTGAGGAAATAGTACTTCTGTTTTTTTCTGTTACATATGTAATGTCTCTGTTTGGAGGCAACCATGTACACTTTCAGCAAATGGTAAATAGAAAGTGTGGTGGGTACTAAGGCAAACTGGTGTCTCATTAAAGAGTGTAGTTGCTCTTCAGCCACAGTGATTGTTGACTTGTGGAAATGGGGCTCGGTTTTGCCAGAACTTCCAGTTTTTTGTTTTCATTTTTCAGGAGAAGACTGAACTTTGGATTTTTTTCAGTAAAGTTTTTCATTTATACATATAAGCTATGAGCAATTTTAAGTTTAAATTTAAATCATTACCTGCCTATTTAATCCACTTACTTTATATTTTAAAAAGATATCTCTACCCTCAAGATTACCAAAGTTAGCCATAATGTAGTTTATATTAGAAAGATATGAATACATACAATTCTTCAGTATTTATGTAATTCAGGGTGTTTTTTTTTTCTGCTCTATCTTCCAACCTATTCTTTCAGATTAGTAGTTGCCAAGGGCTGAGTGGGAGAAAGTACTAGAGAGTGACTGCCAAAGGGTCCAGTTTCTTTTTGAGGTTATAAAAATTGATTGTGCCTATGTGACTTTCTAACCACAGCCCACGTTGTCCAGAATTTCATATTTTTTTTTATAACATGAGGGAGAAAATTATATCACTCTGCTAAAAATTACCACCAATCTTTAAGCCCTGCTTAATTAACAGCAATTTTTTTTTTTGAGTTGGAGTCTCACTCTGTTGCCCACACTGGAGTGCAGTGGCTGCTCCCGGCCACCGCAGCCTCGCCCTGCTGGGCTCCCGCGATTCTTCTGCCTCAGCCTTCTGAGTAGCCGGAATTACAGGCATGCGCTATTACGCCCAGCTGATTTTTGATTTATTGTAGAGATGAAGTCTTGCCAACTTGCCCGGGTGGGTCTCAAACCCGCGGGCTTAGGCAATCCACTCACCTTAGCCTCCCAAGGTGTGGGATTACAGGCTGAGCCACTGAGCCCGGCTAACAGCAATTTAATTAAACCAAATGTTGCATATCTTCCAAAATGAAGTTCAGGTCTCCTGTCCCACTCATTGACTACTACTCACTTGTAAGGGTTCTGTGAGGATATCCCATCAAACCACTTGCTGGTCTTAACTACGACTCATATCCTTTTCAGCACCTCTATTTATGCCATTTCTTCCTGCTGGATTTTCTCCCCACTGTCTAACCCCCAGCCAGTTTTTTTTTTTTTTATAGCTGTCATTTACAGTTCTACTTCCACTATGCTATGATTTGCATGCTTTCTTTTTCTTCCATTTTCATCACACAGACAGCCTCACATACAAAAGGAAGGTAGAGTAGAACTTTCTGTATCATTATTCTAAAGTCTAGTGATTAGAAGCAGTAGTCCTGGAACCAATTAAACAATTAAATATTGTTGGTGGTGAGTTTCTTTCTTTCTTTTTTGGTATATATGATGCCTTGTGAAAAGAAAAAAAGCTCCCATTACAATAACCTATTATTGTTATAGGTTATCACTTTGATTAAGTACTATATTCCAGATACAATCCTTTTATTTTAACTATTTAATTAAGTAAAGAGAGTGAATTGGTGAATTAAGACATTTTCCACTTCATTTTGGGCTTCTGTGTTGGGCAATAGACATGGAATTATTTTCACCTAATTGTGAGTGGTTTTCAATGGGATTTTAAGAGTTTCATTAAAGAAATCTCAATGTAAGCTTGGCTACTTTTTCTCAACGCTAAATTTTCAAACTCCTTAGAGTAAAGGTAAGATCTGTACTTGCATTTTCCCATTCAAGCTTTTGATGTCTTTTCTCTCATATCAGTTCCATTAATGAGAATGCCTTCCAAAGCATGGTTTAGACTGTCTACTTAATTGTTTTTCTCAGGAATAATGGGCTGTTTTGTAATAATTGCCTGAATGACTGGATTCAAAAACAGAGATGAGAACAAATTGAAGTATTCACTTCATTTCAAAATGTGACTTTCAGTTAACCCTTGAAAAATATACTATGTATAGAATGTGTTTGCTTAGACAAAAGCAGTGGTAGTCTTAGTTTGTGTAGTTAAGTATTAAAGGTACTGTTAAAGTGTTAAATGCCTGTGGTAAGATAATACTGACAATTGCTAATTACATCTAGTTTTATATTTAATGTATATCGATGGGTTTGGGACAGTGAAAATATCCTGAAGCAGAGACTGTAGACACCACGGTGGAGATCAGATTTCTGTTTCCTTCCCTGGTGAAGCTGGCATCTGTTTTCCTTTCTTCATTGCTCACCTCTGAGGTGATTGGCAGCTGGAATGATATTCAGGTCGTGCAGCTGCACATACTACTTTTGTTCTGGGCTGGCCGTCATAACATATTTGTATATCAAAGACTTGGGGATCACAGATGACAGAAATCCAAATCAAAGTACCTTCGTAAACATTTCAAGGGATGGTTTAGGGAATTTGGAGAATGGCTTACTGATTCATGAAATTGGGAAGTCCAGGAGTGAAATTGTCCTCAGAAACTCCAGGAGATCAAGGTTCTTATCACATTTCCCTCTCCTCCCTGTTTGTCTCATCTTTGTTTCTCAGCCACATGCTTCTCCTGTATTTGTTCTATTTTCTCCCACATGGGCAAGGTTCAGAGGGGCTCATGGTAGCAGATATCTCCAAACATGTATTGTCCTAGCTCATATCCCCAGAATGAGGCAGTTTTCTTCTCTCAGTGAACATTTGTAAAATCCCAAGTCCTCTAATTGATTTTGCTTTGGTCTTCTGGCAACCTGTAGATGGAGATTCAAGAATCTGTCATTGACTAGACCCTTGGAATAATTCCATTATAGGACTTGAGAACCCTGACAGAACCCATGGAGTAAAAAGGGTGATCCCCCTAAGGAGAGAGCATGAAATGGGAAGGACACAGGGCAGACACAAACAGCAAATGCCCTGTAGAATGCACAAATCTAACTTTGTATAATTGTCATATATTTGTACAACTGAATTTTTATTTATTTGTTTGTTTGTTTATTTATTTATTTAGTAGGAGTCTCACTCTGTTGCCCAGGCGAGGCCACTGCAGTCTCCACCTACTGGGCTCAGATGATCCTTGTGCCTCAGCCTTCCAAGTATCTGGTGTGCCACCATGCCCAGCTACTTTTTTTCACTTATTGTAGAAACGAGGTCTTGCCAAGTTGCCCAGGCTGTTCTCATACCCCTGGACTCAGGCAATCTTCTCTTCCCCACCTTCCAAAGTGCTGGGATTTCAGGCATGAGCCACCATGCCCGGCACACTGACTTTTTAAACATCATTTTATTCATGCGTAGTGAGTAGTAAAACATTTACATTTTTGTGATGGCAGAAATAATGCATAATTTTAGAAAAAAGTTGCTTGCTTTTTAAAGGAAAATCTATGATATTTTATAAAGTGGAATTAGTCTTTTATATTAGGGTTCCCTCACTCTTCATTATAATTCCCCAGGAAGCTGAGAGATAGATCTAGTTCAGTAGATCAAGGTAAAGACAGGGGATACAAATTCTTAGGCTGATTTAATGATTTGCTGAGTTTCATTTTTGATATAGAATGACAAAAGAAACCTTAAGCAGGATTTCAGCCTTCCAATCTGGAATTTTTTTTTTTAACATTCCAGTATATCTGTACAGTCTTTTGCCCTCTGTCTCCCCCTAGGTGATTATTGTGTTTCAAAAATCCCCCAATTTTTCTCCTTGTTTTATATCATGCTTTAGGACAATACTATATTTCTTTGCCAAGCTTCTGATCACATACTCTTGGTCAAAATCTTTCTCAGGTTCCTCATTCCTTACAGATTATTGGACTGAGCCTAATATTTAATACCTTTTTGACCTGACGTGGCCTGTGATTCTTGCCCACTTTCCTACTATTCCCACTGGATTGCTGTAGGCTTTAAATTCAAGGTGTCGTCCTTCTTTCCTCCCTTTCTTCATTTTTTTAATCTGTCTTTTTTCGAATAAACCATTTCTTCTTTCCATACTTTTGCTTTTGTAGTTCCACATTGAATCATTTCCTGGGAACCCTCTACCTCATCGCCTTTGGTTAAAATCCAATTCATGCTTTGGGACCCAGCTGAAATGTATTCATATCTATGCAGACTAATCATATGTGATCTCTTTTTACTGAACTCTTGTAGCACTTTTTCTGGTATTTCCTTGAAGTACTTATGGTTTTCTTATATTTCTTCATTTACTTCATAGGAATTCATGAAGTCTTATACTTGTATACAGATTCAATAAGTTAAGTAAATTGGTAGATAAAGCAACAGAATGGAATATATCATTTTTTAGGAAGAAGCAAATACTTTCTGCTTAACTTATATTTCTTATTCTACTTTTCTTCCTCTTTTTATTCAAGGTAGGTCCAGAGAAAAGATACCCTATCCTAATCTACACTGTTGGGGGACATATCACAAGGAACTCAAGTTCTAGTGTTATTTCAGATTTTGGTTAATGTTCTAGTTCTCACTCTCAGAAAAAGATTGCTCTTTTGTATATTTTAAGATTTCTTAATTGGTTCTTATTTTACACTGACACTGCTATCATGGTACAAGGGCAATTTTATTTTTTTTAAGACCTTCCCTTAGAAGACCTTCCCTTAGAAGACCATCTTATGATTAAAAATACAAGTATAGGTGGATGCAGTATCTCTTATATTAACCAGTTGGTGAAACTAGAAAAGGAAACATACTTAAAAATGTATGATACTTAAAAATACATCAGGCATAGAAAAAGGGAAATATTTCTTTTCTATGATAGTAAGGAGATACCTTACTTGGACTATAAAATAAATTTGCAGATAGTCCTTAGAGTTTCCTGAGAATAATGAGGTACCTATCCGCCTGGTTGAAGACACTTCTACCTAGAAATAGCAGAGTAGATTAGAGGAATTTTGTAAGTTTTCCCAGCTTTCACTTTACATGTGAAGGAAACCCAACTTGAAAATTTCAACTGATGAATAAAGATAGTCACATAATTACTTTGGAAGTATGTTCTATCTTTACAAAAAGAATTTTTTTTTTTTCATTTAAAGGACAGACATGCCAACTAAATCTGTATTAATCTTCACATCAGAGATGTCTTCCTAGGGACTTGCTGAGGCTGGGGTAATTTAAATTAAGTTGGGGCAGGGATTCCAGAAAGCAACAAAACAGTTACTCAAATGAAAGGAGTTACAAGGAGCTACTTTGAAACAAAGTCTCAAGCAAAAGGAGAGCAAAAGACGAGATTGATTGTTCATGTTTGGCAAAGAACAACTTTCTTGGCATGTGAGAAGACCAAAGAGAACACGGTACTGAACTTCCCATCCACAGATTGGAACAGGGATTATAGACAGGCAGCATAGGCCTAAAATGGGCAGGGTGGGGCCTAGAGATCAATAACATCTGCATCATTTTTCTCTTTCTGACCCAAATCTTCAGGTCCCTTTAAGTGTCCTCCCTACCTACTTCTGGGTAGATTCTTGTTATTATACTTGTGCATACAATAAAGTGTGATGAAGAAAAGTTATAGTTCAAATACTATTCTATGTTGTTGCTAGAGTAATCAGGTGGATATGTTCTTTAGAGACTCATTTAATGCAATTATATCTTTGAGAAAGACATTTGCTCTTAAGGTTGCTTGAACCATACTATTATAAGGGGCATCTTATTCTGATAAAAGTGGTAATTATTTATCTAGCTAAGCAATCTTGTTGATTGAATATAGCTGAATTTTAGCTAAGAAATACTTTAGACTTTATTGGTATGTGAATATATTGAATATAAATATGAATTTTGCCACTTTCATTAGCTGAAACTCCATAATGATTTTTAGTTTAATTGTAATTAGTGAGTTTTTAACTTCCTGAAAATACTTTTAAGTTTCTGAATAAATAAATAAATTGTGCTCTTTTTAAGTTCTCATCACTGTGTTCTCATAATGCTGTTAGTTTTAAACTATAAACATGGAGTCAGCACCCATGGAAGTAAGGTAGTGAGTGTTTAAAACATTTGTACATAAACTGCCTGAAATGATAATTAGATGATTATAAAGGAACTCTCTTTGAGATAGCTCATTTAAAAAACAGATTGCTCCCAAGTCTAATTATTTGAGTAATGATAACATATTAGTAGCCATGAAACTTCACTTATAGCCAACCCCATTGAAGAATAAAAAGTAAATACGTTAATGGCATTTTCTGCAAAGCCCCAAGGATGGCAGCAGGCCATCCGTTTTCTGTGGTGTGTTCTGTGCCCTGCCTCTCATTCATGTGTACTCTAAGTCTCCTACACATGTATCATTCATGTGATTTCACTCTATTTGTTTTTGTTTGTTTGATAACTCTTCCTTTGGCACCAGGGAGATAATTTTCTAGCTCTTCTCCACCCTTTGTGAGCCTCTGAAAGAAGGCTTTTGTAATTAGACTTCAGAGCTTTAACAAACATTTCATAACTTGCCAGTAAAAATGTCAGTTCTCAAGGCCAGGACATAATTAAATGAATAAGTATCAGTGTGGTAATTCAGCCACAAAATAAAATAATTTAAAGGGGTTATTAATTAAGGGCTTGCTTTGATTTTGGAATTTTAATCAATAATGAGCTGTGTATGTTATAAACTAAATCTCTCTTGCTTTCACTATTTCTATTACTTGGCCTATTAAAATATTAAGTAAAACCTTATCAATGAAATTTTATTTTATTGTCCTTTGCCTGAATGATTAATCATCTGAGTGAATCTTGTTAAAATAGCAAGAAAATTGGATATGGTAGAAATGAATGTTTTTCCGTGAGCCTTTAAAACCAAACCTGAGTGGTATAAGCAATATATAAAACTTTACACTGTTTGAGGCCTTTACTTTCTGATTGAAGATTAGAAAACAGCAAAAATTGAGGCTTCAAGGCTAATAATTGTTTGTTTGGTAGGGAGTCTCTGGAACTGAGAGCAGTGGAAGGAAGACAGACATGTAAAGTGATGGGTACTGTAATGATAGGGTACAGTAAGGGTTAACTACTGGTAGCTTTTGGAACACCAAAGAATGAAAAGTTAATTTTGAGGACACGTCCAAAGTCTGGTAGAGTAAAATTAATCTTTTAGAATAGGAAGCTTCTATCTTTTTTAGTAATTAATTGGTTGTTGTTACATCTTTTAAGGTATATTTGAAGTTTGGGAATGAAAGGTGAGCGATGGCTTAGAAGCTTAATAAATGACTAGCATGAAGTAAGCTCTTACTTTGTTGCAGGAACTGCAGAAACTGCTTTGTATCTATAATCTGAATTTTTCTTACAACTCTATGAAATTGGTTAGTTTCCAAGAAGTAACTGAGGCACAAAGATTGCTTTATTAGTGGTTGAGCTGAGATATTTAACCCAGGCAACCTACTTCCAAAGCCTAAGTACTTGGCTACCACTTGATATCCCCTACAAGGTGTATTGTATTGATGATGGTGCTTTAAGTGCCTTTCTACCCAAGGCGGTATCTTATTGATGTTTTTCAAATGGAGGACTATTTAGAAAGTTTCACATTGTACAATATATCCCAAAGCAGGGAGAGATACTCCTGAGGTTAAATCATAGAATAAATTTCTTTGAAAATATTAAAAATAATTTTTTGTGAAACTTTTTTTTTTATTGAGAGAGTTGAAGAGGGGTAAATGGTAATTAAAGTCTTTTTTAAATATACTTATTTGAAATGTATACTTGGTATGCTTATCTGAAACCTAAGAGTAATGCCTCAGGAAAAACAATCTCCCTTGATGAGGCTTGTTATATGTTATTCATTTTGTTCTGTTCAGGTTTATTGTTCTCTTGCTTGGGAGATGAGAATGAATTTCCCAGCCTATACTCTCACTTTAAAAATCTAAGAGCACAGTGACTCATTGGGTCATTATACACCAAAAAGAACATAAACATAGACCCTACCTTTACTGCAGTTTGACATGCTGAATTTGGAGAACTAATCAAAAGGCTGGGAAATTGCCTCGCAAGGCTGGTCTTATGTAGTTCAGAACTGGAAAGCTAAAGGGGATATTACTTGCATAAAGGGATATTAAAAGAACCATGTTTTTGTTTTTTCCTCTGGGTGGATACAGAGGAAATAGGCTTAAGTTAAAGCAAGCAGGATCTAGTGTTCTAAGAGAGATGTAATGAAAAACCTCCAGTCTTTACTAATAGTGAGATCTGAAGGAGTTTATAGATTTTTAGAAATCGTAACTATGTGAGAATAAGATAGCATTTGAGGTGTTTTAAAGCAGCCTTGTGTGTCCCTAGAAAAAGATTTGGTTTTATTGGGTTGTCTTTGGAGATTTTACACTGTGTATTGTAGAATGTTTTAATTGTTGTATGCACTTGGGTTTGGAGCTGTACTGCCAGTCCTCTACTTAGAGTGATTGCACTTCGAGATGATGCAGAAAGACTTCCAGCCAGTTTTGCCCATGTTATTATGTAATGACACTTAATGCAAGCAGGGCACAAATGAACTCACCCCAGCTAGTCTGATTCCTGATGTGAATCAAATGCACCTCCCCTCATCAACAGCCTCAGCTCATTCCCATGGGCTTCTCTCTGGAACTCGGTGTAGGATTAGACTCAGCTTCAGAGCTGCAGCTAGGAGAGAGCAGAGTGGGAACAAAATGGCATGGCTCACAGTTTAATCTTTTATCTTCTTTTTAAGTATGGAAAGCTCCTGTATTTGTTGTTGTTATTTATTGCTATTTAATGTCATTTATTGTTTTTGTACTGTTATGGTTAGTTTGTAAATTTCATTCTTGAAATCAAATCAAGAGATAAAGGTGGGAGAAGGGAGAAAAAAAAAATATGTTTGGCTAGAAGGAGAGACCTTTGATCTATGTATTGTCCTGTGACATTCAGTGGGACTAATTTCCCTGATGAGCTGGTAAACTGACTCTGTAACAGTCCTCATAGACAAATTCTGTAAACAACTATAGCAATGACAATACTATTGAAATAAATATTTAGCTAACCAAGTAAAGATACTTTGAAAGGTTGCACTCCTGCAAAGATTGTATCCCCCAAAGTTTGGATGTTGAAACTTTATCACCCAGTGATAGTATTAAGAGGAGGGGTCTTTAGGAAGTGATTAAATCATGAAGTCAGAGCTCTCATGAATGGGATTAGTGACTTTATGAGGCTGAAGGGAATGTGTCATTGGTCATTTTTTCCCCCTTCTACCTCTGCCATGTGAGGACATAGTCTTGTCTCTTTGGCATTTTTTGCTCTTTCTGCCATGTGAGGATGTGGCAAGAAGGCCCTCACCGGACACTGTGGCACCGCTGGCACTGTGATTTTGGACTTCCCTCACTCTAGAACTACAAAAAACCAAATTTCTGTTCTTTATAAATCACCCCATCTAGTATTTTGCTATACCAGCGGGAATTGACTAAGACATTGTATGAGGTTTGATATATTTATGAAAAAGATTTGTGTCATTACTATATAAGTCACACACCTTATATCCCGTCTACCTTCCAACAACAATGTCTAAGTAATAACTACACCAATAAAAGGGGTTTGAATTGTAGGCTCATATTTTCTGATCTTGGGTAGGTCAGTTAACTTTATCTTTAAAATGAGAGTGGCAGTCGGGCTCGGTGGCTCAGCCTGTAATCCCGCGCCTTTGGGAGATTGAGGTGAGTGGATTGCCTGAGCCCGCGGGTTTGAGAACAGCTTGGGCAGGTGAGACCTCATCTCTACAATAAAATAAAAAAATTAGCCGGGCGTGGTAGTGCGCACCTGTAATTCTGGCTACTCGGAAGGCTGAGGCGGAAGGATGGCTGGATCCCAGCAGGTCAAGGCTGCGGTGGCTGCGAGCGGCCACCGCACTCCAGTATGGGCAACAGAGTGAGACTCCAACTCAAAAAAAAAAAAAAAAATTATTGTTTGTAATTTAAATAATGAGGGATAGTATAGAATTTTCATGGGAAAAGAGAGCTTATAGATCATTGTAATATCATATATATCTACTTTATGTGCTAATATACATCAATCAGTTAACATTATTGAATATGAATACTTAATATGCATGGAAAATTGTACAGAATATTAAATTTTAATTAGAGATTTTTCATGTGTGTTGTAATGCACAGGTGACTATATGCTCTGGGTTTTATTATAAACTTAAATGAGTTTTTTTGTTTTATGCCTTGCAGTTCATATTGTAATTATTTTTAACCAAAGGGGATTGTAAATTGCATTTTAAAGGTAGATGCCTCTCATGAGACATTTGCATCAGTGAGCAACGTGGGCTTTTGAAAGTATTTTTAAAACTACTCACAGCAGGATTTGTCTCAGTCATTGAAAAATTCCTGAACAGGACATGATAATTTTTCATCCACTACAGCAATGATATTATTTTAGAAAAATATTTTAAAATGTGTATCTTATAAAAAGTGACAGATTACTTTTCTAAAATGAGATTTATTTTCTTTTTGAGTGCAGACTGGGGTGGTTAGACTGTAAGAGAATGAGTGATCTGAGAGTCTAGTCTATTAAGCATTTCTGTAGTGTAAAATCTTTTGTATTATTAAAGTTGCCATTTTAAACTGTTCCTAAGAAAGTTCTTACAAGGGCAATCAATGTAATTGTCTCAAGACATGGAAATTTTTTCCAAGAAAAGCTTTAGATTTCAGTGATTTTTAAAAAAAGTTTTGGATTTCAGTGGATTTTTTTTTTTTTTTTAAATACTTGGAGCTCTCTTTTTGGTATTATGTTGCTCTGCTACTGGTTGAACTACATGATATCCTGAGGATCTTATAGGTTTTTATGGTTCTTTGTATCAACCCTATGTTTCTTCTTTTAGAAAATGGAAAAGAGGAAACCAAGATAAATTATTTTACCTAATGTTTCATGGTAAACTGGCCTGGTGCAGTGGCTCACACCTGTAGTCCCAGCACTTTGTGAGGCTGAGGCGAGAAGATTCCTTGAACCCAGGAGTTCCATACCAGCTTAGGCAACATAGCAATACCTCCTCCCTACAAAAAATAAAAATATCATCTGAGCATAGTGGTGTGCATCTGTAGTCCTAGCTACTCAGGAGGCTGAGGTGGAAGGATCGTCTGAGCCCAGGAGGTTGAGGCTGCGGTAAGCCATGATTGTGCTACTGCACACCAGCCTAGACAACAGTAAGACCTTGACTCAAAAACACAAAAAATGAACAAAAATTGATTTATTTTAATATAATCCTATTATACTTTGTCCTAAGCATTACTTCTTTTCTTTTCATTTAAAAACATATGCCCTACACTTTATTTAAAATAGCACTTTCTTCAGTACTGTGTTGCTCTTCTGCCTTTTTCATTTTCTTCAGAGTACTTATTGCCATCTGAGCTATTATATATTTTTCTTGTTTACTTATTGTTTGTCTTTTTTATTAGAACAAAAACTCCGCGAGAGCAGGGACTGGTATCTATTTTATTTATTGCTGTATTCTGGTGCCAAGAATTGTACCTGGCATATAGGATATTCTCAATAAAAATTTATCGAATGAATGTGGTAAAGCAAACAAAACATGCCCTGCCTATTAAAGGAACTGCATTTTTTTAATGGCAGCATTTGTTTTAAGAATTTATTAATCTCAAATGAAATATTGTCTTTTTGAATATTATCCCTTTTTCCTTGCATCTATCTGAATAGATACTCCTAGTTGAGAGGCTTTCTTTTTTATTTTTTTTATTTTCTGCAAGCCTAGATCTTTTCCAGTTTTATTGAGGTATGCTTGGCAAATAAAAGTTATATATATTTAGGATGTATAACATGATGTCTTGAAATACATATATATTGTGAAATAATTACTACAATCAAGCTTGTTAACATGTCCATAACCTCACACAGCTAGAGTATTTTTGCATGTGATGAAAACACTTATGATCGACAGCCACTGGCTTGTTTGCAGAGGACTGGATTACTTGCCCATGACTATTAATGTTGATAGTTTGGGGCAAAATACCAATGCTCAAGCCATCTGTATTAAGCTTGGTCTCCCAATATGGTGGGCACCTGTGGATTTCTTCATTTCTTTGCTTGCTTGCTTGTTCCTACTCATCATTTTCCAAAATGGATTTCAGGAGGCTAGCTGTCCACAAATTCACAAGGCTGAATGCACACTCATCCTCATTTCTACTCTATTAATCAATCAGTATTGGGTCAACTAGAGTTCATAGAGTAAAATTGCTTATTATCTCTTTATCCCATTTCTAAAGAGAAGTAGTCCATTTCCCCAAACTACCTTCTTGCTCGGATAATGTTTTTCTTTGATGTTATATTTTAGCACTGTTTCAGCCAGTCTCTGTGAAGAGTCAATTCTACATATCCTCTTTACTGTCGATCATTAGAGTGCAGCAACCTAGAACAAAGTAGAGGCACTTGAATTGCTGGCTGGGTTCACGAGTGAAACTAACTGTGAGGACACTCATCTTTGCCCCGTTGGGTTTATTTGGAGTAGATCAGTTTAAATGATAGACCTCCATGGGAGAAAGGAAGACACTTCCAGAACAATGAATTCTACATGACAGGTAGCTATGAGTGCATGACAAGTATAGTTATTTTTGATTCTTGAAACTTGTCATCAGAGAATTGTTAGCAAAGTGGACTTAGGGGTTAGCACTGCAGTTAACAGCTTCCTTTTCCAGACAAATTTAAGTTTCATTACTGGATATTAATTACAGTAACTTTGTCTGCGAAGAGTAGGGGTCATGGTAGTTAATAACCTCATACCAAAGAAAATAGAAATTCCTCATTTGACCTTTAGTTGTTTCCTATTGACAATTCTGCTTTATCTTAGGAATGATGTAGTTTGTAAAACACGGATACACGTATAGTCAAATAAAGAAGCTACTTCTCAAAAGATATGCTTTGAGATTAGCATCTAGTTTTTCACATGGATTGGTTGGTATCTTAGTCTATTTGGGCTGCTATAACAAAATACCTTAGACTGCGTAACTTACAAACAATATATTTCTTGCAGTTCTGGAGGCTGGGAAGTCAAGCTCAAGATGCTGGTGTATTCTGGTGACAGCTCATTCCACATAGAGTATTCTTGCTGTGTTCTTACGTGATGGAAGGGGCACACAAGTTCCTTTGGCCTCTTATAAAGGCACTAATATGACCTAATCACCTCCCAGAGGCCCCTCCTCTTAATACTGTTGAAATGGTGATTAAATTTCAACATAGGAATTTTGGGAGCATTCAAACCATAGCAGGTATATTATAATGCTCAAAACAGTATATCAAGATTATCTTGCTGCAGTTGAAGCAATTATATATGGTTTTGATATTATAAATGTTGGTTGGGGATGGCACATCAAATTTCATTTTATAGTCATGGGATATAGACATGCTCTGCTTATCTACTTAATGGATTGTTTGTGTATAAAAGATGTCTTTGGACCCTCCAAGTACAAGTATGTGGTACAAGACTTTCCATGTGTTTTTTTAGAAGAACAGAGAAGAATTGTTTCCAAACAAGCAAGCCATGGTGAGAATCAGGATTTTGTGAATAGGATATGATAGTGTCATTTTGGAAGACTTAATTTAAAAAAACTTTTCACAGGGAAAAGTTATTTTGTTTTTCACTGCAATACTGAATATATGTATATTCAGGTTGTTGTCAAATAAAATAAATAACAGTGAAAATGTTAATTGTTGCAAGAGTAGTAAATTTCACTGGCAATCCTATATAGAGATTTTTATTGTTTGTAATGCCTTTTTATGTTTTTTAGTTTATTTGGTGAACTTCTTTTATTCTTCATGTTCTAGATGAAACATCACCTCCGTGAAGTCTTCCTTTCTGTGGCAGGCAGAGTTGCTTTTGGTTGCTTTTCCTCAGTCCTATTATTGCTCTAAATTACCTATTATGGATATAGACATTTATTATAGCCATATCATAATGTATTGTAATTATTTCTGTCTGTTTATTTTTTTGTCCATTAGATGGTGAGTTTTTCAATGGCAGAGATAAAGCCTTAGTCACTTTTCAAATATCAGCTTCTTACTACGACCCAATATAAAATAAGTTCTTTAGTTGGAAAAGTAAACAAACAAAATTTCCTGTAGTTCATTTGTAATAATCCTTGCTGTTGGGCTTAAACTGGACTTTGATGGTGTAAATAAAGCCAGTATGTCTGAAAATTTTCTATGGTTGCAGTAGATATAATAAAGAGACTGATTAAAGATCCACTATGTTCAATTAAACAGTATTATACGCTCTACTGTGCCAGTAAGACATTTAAAAAATATTTTATTATACTTTATTCTGAGAAAAGACAATATTATGAATTTTGCTTTATTAATATCTGAATATGTTATATATCTTGATATAACCATTGATTAATTTTGTATTATAGGAAGAATGTAGAAAAAATCAGAATAGAAAGCGATTTTCATCTTATGTACTTTTCCCTGTAATTTTGTAAGCTCACATCCCATACATGCTAGTAAAAATAACTCTACACCTTTATTAAGACTTCAATATCTTCATTTATATTTAGAGTGTTAGCAACATAAAATTGAAACCTGAGAGTTGTGAAGGATATAAAGTCATGTTTTAATAGAGAAACTAAATTGCTCCTTCAAAGAGCCTATAAAACTGAAAAGCATTCATTATAAATGTAATAAAAACTTATGAGTACCATTTTATTAAAACTACACCCAGTTTCCTGAAGGGACTGGATCATTTAGAGGTAAACCAGTGATGCTTTATGTCTAGCAACATACTTTATATAAGATAAGATATCTACTGAAATGAGAATGGTGGCTTTAACATGATCCCTAGTGGACATCCATTCATGTTATAAGATTTGAATTTTAGCTTCAGCAGAGCTTACAGCTTTTGATAATAACACACCAAGATCAGGTTAATGACAACAGTAAATCATTTACTTCTTGAAGTTTCTTGAAAATATAGAAAATAGTGGAAAAGAAAGCTTATGCTTCTCCTAACTGTAAACTTCTTATTTAGGTGAGAATTATATGATCAACATTGTTACAGGACAGTAACTTTCTAGTGATTACTATTGACCTTTCTTTTTCTTTCAGATACAGTAGTATTTTTAATGTGCTAAAGGAGCAACAATTTCTTTCAGTTTTGGCATCTTTTCAGTGATTTGAACTTTAACTATTTCATACTTGGTGCTATTTTAGATATTCCACATATGTATTAATATTGTTTTAATTGATTATGGTGGTTTTGGTGCTAGTGTTTGAAGGTGCGAGAGGAAATTATGGTAAAGTGACAGGTTGTCCAGTTACTTTTTGTTCTAGAATCAAGTAACCTTAAAATTAGAGATACTTGCTTGTTTAAATGAGGAAACTTAAGTATTTGAGTTGAGATACATTATACATTGGTTGTACTGATTTATTCAGAAAATAAAGCAGGATTTCTGGAAAATAGTGGATGAGTAAAAGTGTGTTTATTTCAATTTCATTAGTGGAACACACCCCACAAATAAGTGGAAAGTAATGAGGAAAAAAAATGGGCATGTATAATAATACCAACCAAGCTAAGAAACACTTACAATTCTAAAATGCAATGACTAACTTATCTGTTAAATTTAGTGGAATTTTGACTACATTGAGGGAGAACACTGAGAGCCTGAAGCATACTTTTCCAGATTTCTGTCTGTTTGTATATATCTCTGAAAAGGCACATACTCTATGCAGAAACATTAAACTCAATAGGTAGTAATGTGTTAGCTGTGGAAAATATTGAAGAGGTTACAAAGATAAATAAGAGTATTCTTTTCTGGAACTTGCAATCTAAAGAGAAAGATATGACAAGGATATACAGTTCTAACGCCAGATATAAGTTTATGGGAACACAAAGTCCCACAGTAGAGGGATTCTAATAATAGATAGGGTTGGAAAAAGGCTGCATAAAGGAAGTTACATTTACAGAAGTGTTGAAAGAAGGATAAGATTTTAGTAGATAATTATGTAGGAAGAAGACATTGATTGTAGAAGAAGTGGAATGAATCAAGGCAGAAATCATCAGGGCAATTTAGGGTATAGTTATGGATTCCAGTTTGATTGCAGCATGAGAGGCACACTAGAAGGTATGAATCACTGCTTCATAATGCACTTTGGTTAGCCACAGTGACTAGGCACTGTCATGGTATTATCTCAGTTAATTCAAACCACAGCCCACGAAGTGATGAGAATTACTTGAACAGGTTAGGAAAATAAGACGCAGAACTTGCCTAAAATCACTCTGCTGTAGAGTGGTTTAACCAGGGATATGAACTCAAACCTTTTGACCTGTGTCCTTACTGTATTGGATGATTCGGGAGGGGGGATCTGGAGCCGTATTTAGAGGAATCATCACATCAGATCAAACTTTTAGCCAATTTATGCAGTCTTGAGAAAATATTTTGTTCACCTTTCAAAATGAGTAGAAGAAAGCCCTTTTTCCTTTTCCTATTGGTAATTGTGTTCTTATGTCCTGAAGGAAAGGAAAAAATACTTGGCTTTGAAATGCCATCCTTGGAGTCCTTAGAGAAAAATTATAATTTAAACCTAAATGTCCCTAAATTTAGCTTGTCTATGTAATATTCATTCCTCAGTGCAATATCATCTGTCCACTGATTTCTAAATTATGTTTAATCAAATGTTTTTTTTTTCTTCTTGTTAGTTACTGTTGTTTACTGTAAGGCGGATCTTTACCTCTAAATCCCTACTGATGTGTGACTATTCTAAAGCATGAAGAAACTTAATTTGAAAGTAATTGCTTGGCATCCAGAAAAATTTTCAGAGGAGCAAAACTATTTTAAACATTTGAAACTTTAATTTTCATCTTTAGAATTAGACATATGTGTTATTTGTTAGATTATAATAGTATTGGGTGAACACATTGAAGGTTATCAACTTTTTAAAAAATATGATTGTGTTAACATTTGATTTAAAGTATTTTTAAAGATGCAGGCAAGAGTGTGGAGAAAAAGGAACGCTTCTACACTGTTGATGGAATAGAGAACTAGTTCAACCTCTATGGAAAACATTGTGGCGATTCCTAAAAGAACTAGAAATTGACCTTCCATATAACCCAGCAATCCCCCTTCTGGGAATTTACCTGGAGGAACTTAAATCACTCTACAAAAAAGATACCCGCACACGCATGTTTATTGCAGCACTATTTACAGTTGCGAAAACATGGAACCAACTATCCTGCCCTTTGAAATTGGACTGGATTTTAAAAATATGGTACATATATGTGACAACATATTATGCAGCCATAAAGAAGAACAAAATTATGGACTTCGCAGCAACTTGGATGGATTTAGAGCCTATCATACTCAGTGATTTATCACAGAAACAAAGAACTGAATACCACGTGTTCTCACTCATAAGTGGAGCCTAAACATTTACAATAATACTATAAGAAAGGAATTGGCGGCAGCTAGGGGGTGGAGCACATAACATTAATACGGGTACCTGATCTCAAACCAGATAAAGTGGAGACCAAAGGTAGACCCAAACTCTCTACCTGTACGATGACCACTTGAAAATCTAATTCTGAACTGTACCCAACATCTTTAAAATAAAATAAATTTAAAAATAAAATATTTTTAAAATAATGAGTTTTAAAATATAAAACTTATGATTGTTTTTCCATTCTTCCAGCTGATACTACCTGTAAGGCTTCTTGGAGTTGGCATTAATATTTAAGAAGTATCTTTTTCATTTTTACCTGATACCAGGTTCCATTTTAGTTTGTTGAAGCCCAGTTCTATGATTATTTTATCTTTGATTGTCCTTTTAAAGATATATGACAATATCTTCATTAGATAAATTGCTATATGACTGAGAATTGTTTTCCCATAAATACTTGGATCATTTTCAAAGTAATTGGATGGCATATTTGATCTTTCCGAGAGTTTCTGTATTTCCTTAACATTTTCAGTATTTTCTGTACCTCAGGTCATGTAAAATAATATGTTGTTATTTCCATATTTTTTATGAATTTAAGAGACTTAATGGAAGTTTAGAACCGCTTCTTAATAGGGAAAACTGGAAGTAGCTCAAGTTAACCTACTAAGGTTAAAATAAATTTGATATACCCATTCAGTGAAATACTAGATAGCTCTGAAAACCAGAGATCAAGTTTTGTATTTACTGTTAATCTTTTTGAATGAAACTTCATTACCTTCTAATTTACAATGATTGTAAGAAACTTTAGAAATCTCCACACTGTTTTCCACAGAGGTTGTACTAGTTTATACTCCCACCAATAGTGTAGAAGTGTTCCCTTTTTCCTGCATCTTCTCCAGCATCTGTTGTTTTTTGAGTTATTGATGATGGCCGTGCTGGCTAGAATTAGGTAGTAGCTCAGTGTGGTTTTAATTTGCATTTCTTTGCTGACTAGTGAGGCTGAGCATTTTTTTGTGTAGCTGTTGGCTGCTCCTATGTCTTTTTTTGAGAAGCGTCTATTCCTGTCTTTTGCCCACTTTGTAACTGAGCTGTTTTTTTTTTTCTTTTCTGCATGTTTGAGTTCCTTGTAGGTTCTACATGTCAGGTCTTTGTCAGATATACAGTTGGCAAATATTTGTTCCCAGTCTGTGGGCTGTCTCCATGCTCTCTATCTTTCTTTAAAAAAATTATTTTATTTTTAAAATGTGGGGTACAACTAAGGGTTAGGTACATATGTGGTCATCATACAGGTAAAGTATGGGTGCACTTATTGATTTTAAGTGCCCCCTCCCCTGGCAAGGTCCCACTACTGCCAATCCCTTTCTTATAGTATTATGATAAATGTTCAAGGTCCACTTATGAGTGAGTACATGTGGTACTCAGATCTTTGTTTCTGTGATAAATCACAGAGTATTACAGACTCTAATTCCATTCAGGTTGCTGCAAAGTTCATAATTTTGTTTTTCTTTATGACTACATAATATTCCATCATGTAAATGTACCACATTTTCTTTATCCAGTCCACTTTTGATGGGCAGCATGGTTGGTTCCATGTGTTTGCTATTGTGAATAATGCTGCAATAAACATGCATGTGCAGGTATCTTTATTATAGAGTGATTTGAGTTTCTCTGGGTATTTTCCAAGAAAGGGGATTGCTGGGTCATATGAAGGGTCAGTTTTCAGATTTTTTAGAAATTGCCACACTGTTTTCCACAGAGGTTGTACTAGTTTACATTCCCACCAACAGTGTAAAAGTATTCCCCTTTCCCCACATCCTCTCCAGCATCTGTTGTTTTTTGAGTTATTGATGATGGCCATCCTGAATGGAGTTAAGTGGTATCTCAGTGTGGTTTTAATTTGCATTTCATGATGATTAGTGAGCATTTTTTCATGTATCTATTGGCAGCTCATATGTCTTCTTCTGAGAAGTGTCTATTCATATCTTTTGCCCATTTTTTAATAGGGTGGTTTGTTTTTTTCCTCTCGGTATGTTTGAGTTCCTTGTAGATCCTAGATGTTAGGCCTTTGTCAGATATACAGTTGGCAAATATTTTTTCCCATTCTGTGGGCTGTTTCCCCACTCTCTTAATGGTTTCTTTTGCTTTGCAGAAGCTTTTCAGTTTGATAGTTCCCACTTGTCTATCTTATCTTTTATGGCATGGGCATTTGGGGTTTTGATCAACAATTGGTTGCCAGTTCCAATTTCCATCAGGGTGTCTCCTGCATTTTCTAAGGTTCTTAGAGGTTTTATGTTTAGGTCTTTGATCCATTTAGAGTTGATTTTTGTGTATGGTGATAGGTAGGGGTTTCTGTGGAAAACAGTGTATGGTTCCTAAAAGATCTGAAAATCAACCTTCTGTATGACCCAGCAATCCCCCTTCTGGGAACATACCCAGAGGAACTCAAATCATTCTATGAAAAAGATACCTGCACATGCATATTTATTGCAGAAACATGGAACCAACTGTGCTGCCCATCAAAAGTGGACTGTATAAAAAAATTTTGGTACATATACATGATGGAATATTATGCAGCCATGAAGAATGACAAAAGTATGAACTTCACAGCAACTTGGATAGACTTAGAGTCTATAATACTCAGTGATCTATCATAGAAACACAGAACAGAATACCACATGTTCTCACTCAAAAGTGACCCTGAACAATTATCATAATATATAAGAAAGGGATTGGCAGTAGTGGGAAACTCCCCAGGGAGACACACTTTATCAATAAGGGTACCTTATCTCAAACCGGGTGAAGTGGGGACCAAAGTAAGGCCCAAACTTTACCTGTACAATGAACAATTGTATACCTAACCCTGAATTGTACCCCACATCTTTAAAATAAAAATTTTTTAAAAAAGGAGAAGCTTTAGGGAAACACCACATTGTTCTGCTTTTAACCTTGTAGTGCTGAATGAGTCACTTCATTGAACTATTCTCTGCCCCTCCAGTTTGGTTCAATCCTGAAAATAACGAGCAGGTCTGAGCCTTGGCTGGCATAGCCTGCGTGGTCTGAAAGGCTAGCACAGGAAAGAATTTTTTTCCCTTGAGGAGATAATATAATCTCTCACTTCATCCCAAAAGATTATTTTGATTATTTATTTTTTAAGGCCAAGAATAAACTTGTTTAAAAAATTAAATTTGATTACCTATTCTACAATTCTGTTCATATTACTCAAGTAAATTTACAGGTTTGGGGAGACCCAGATAAACTTTTGTATGTGTTTTAATGAATTCAATATTTTTCTGATAAGTCATAAAAATTAAATCCATTATGCTCTGGAAAAAATGCATAATTATAAATAGGAACTCGTATGGTTGTCACAATGAAAATAAATGAGATCATATATGTAAAGCACCTTGAAGGACTTGGTCCATTGTTATCAATAAAACTATCTGTATGTGTTTGGTTTTTGTTTGTTTGTTTGTTTGAGTTGGAATCTCACTCTGTCACCCAGACTGGAGTGCAGTGGCTGCTCCCGGCCACCGCAGCCTTGACCTGCTGGGCTCCGGCGATCCTTCTGCCTCAGCCTTCCCAGTAGCCGGAAATACAGGCATATGCTACCACACCTGGGTGATTTTTTGATTTATTGCAGAGATGAGGTCTCGCTGCCCAGGCGGGTCTCGAACCCGCAGGCTCAGGCAATCCACTCACCTCAGCCTCCCAAAGGCGTGGGATTACAGGCTGAGCCACCGAGCCCGGCTTGTGTTTGTTTTTAAAAATAAAAATTTCTTCATAATACAATTCCTACATAATCAAAAGGCAGTGTGGCAATTATAAAGAGATGTGATTGAAATTTTCCATTTTATTTTGAATACATTGACTTCTCCCAGTAGTGTTACCTCATATTCTTCTAGCCTGTCTCATTTTTATTCTTTGCAACTTTATGCTTTTATTAAATTAGTCTTCAGAAGCAACTGATAATGTCAATCCAATAACGGAAACTGGCATCAGTTGAAACAGAACTGATAAGTTTTGGGGAAAAAAATGTTTCTGGTCTCTCATCTATCTTCCAAAAATATGAGTGAGATTTAGGTTTCTACTGCCCTTATTACTTTAAATTTAAGTTACTTTAAATTTAAATGATAGTAATGCAATCGATTTAATTAAATCTGTGTAATTTCATGTAAGTATAAATGGAAGCCAAAAATCTGTTACTTGGTCCTTCTTTTGTACATTTTACAATGTAACTTTTTTTTTTTTTTTTTTTTTTGTGGAGATGAGGTCTCACCATGTTTCCCAGGCTGGTCTCAAACCAGCAAGTTCAGGCAATCATCTTACCCTGGCCACTCAAAGTGCTAGGATTACAGGATTGAGGCACCCCTCCTGGCCCCTACAATGTAACTTTTATGTAGTGCATGTTGTATCATTAAGATGTAACATATTAAAATATACACCAAATATTGGCAGTTTTAATTGTGCTATTTTAAAATTATTTATTTTTAACAATTTACTTAAATACATTATTCAAAGCTTAATATTACTACAAAAAATAAAAACAACATGTTTCTGCTGAAGGGAAATTATCTATGAAAATGATAAGAATTGTTTTACTGTTATTTTTACATATTTTGTTTATACATAGCTATGTAAACAATGATTAATATTTTTATCAGCTACATCATGACTTACCAGATTGTGAAGAGATAAATACTATTTACTCATAAACTTGAATACTTGCTGTATATCAGACATTGTGCCAGGTAGCAGCTATAGTGATAAATAAGGAGGTTCTCTTATGAGAAGCTCTTAGTCATCCAAGGAGAGGAAGCATTGCAAGCAAATAATTATAGTACATTGTAACAAATGTTGTCAAGGTGAAGTGGTACAAAGGAGGGATCGATTCTGCTAGGATCTCAGGAATCCTTCCCAGAGGCTGTTCTTGAAGCAGGATAAATAAATGGTAATGGTTATCATAGATAGACTGAATGTTATAGGTAGACATTTTCTCTTATATTAAGAGAAAACTAAATGTAGAAGGAGAACAATACTCAGTTCACAGATGTTTATTGAAAAGCTACAATAGGCCGGGCTCGGTGACTCATCTTGTAATCCCAGCACTTTGGGAGGCTGAGGCGAGTGGATTGCCTGAGCCTGTGGGTTCAAGACCAGCCCAGGCAACTTGGCGAGACCTCATCTCTACAATAAATTAAAAAATCAGCCGGGTGTGGCACCACACGCCTGTAGTTCCAGCTACTTAAAAGGCTCACCTGAGCCCAGCAAGTCGATGCTAGGGTGACTGTGAGTGTGTCATTGCACTCCAGCCTGCGCAACACAGTGAGGCTCCAACTCAAAAAAAAGAAAAAAAAAGAAGCTACAGTAGACAAGTCCCTGGACTAGCTGCTGATAAACGATAAAGCTGAAAAGAGCTGGTCCCTGCTCTATCCAGGCTCACAGTCCCACAGAAGACAGATATGTGCACACAGAGGGTCATGCCCCAAGGCAGTCATTGAGTAAATGGGCTGCAGAAACTTTGTGCCATCAGGACATGGTATCACTGCTAAATCCCAGAGACTGTCATGATTTTATAAGTAAATTGGAGTACTGACTTAAAAATGAACTGGCATGAAAGAGAGGAAAAATTTTAAGGAATCATTAATATTTTAAAAGCACATACATGACATAGTCTTGAGACTTAAAGTCAATTGATGGGTAGGCTACAGTTTAAATAATGGGAAGTTGACCTATAGCCTGGTCAAAATACTTGTTAATAATAGGTACAAATAAGCAATACTAAAAGGGATCTAAATTATGTCTAAAAGTACTATTGCCCAACCCAGCTAGAATCTCTTAGATGTATCACTAAAAATATTTACTGGAAGATCTGTTGATCAGTTTTTTTTTCCCACTCAAATAAGGAGACTCTTCATTTTGGCCCCAATATTCTCTGGTCAGGATCTCTGGATACTGAGGATCTTCCAGACAGAGGACTATATTTAGCACCTCTTCCCTCCTTAATCCCAAATAACCACTCTTGGGAGTTATATAAATCCTCAGTGAAATACGAACTACCTTTTCTTTAAAAAGATTGGAGATGGTTGCTTAATGTTTTATTCTGTTTTAAGAACTTTCTAGGTCTTTTATTCCATACCTTTACCACACTTTCTCACCATTAGACATAAATTCCCTCAATTTATTTTTACTGCATCCTTAAGCAGTCATACTATGTCATGTATGTATTTTTCAAATGTTATTGTTATTTCTTAAAATTTCACCTTTTTTGCCTGTCCATTTTTAGCTCAGTATTCTAGCAGCCAAATTACTTACAAAGTTATGACTGTCTCTTTGGTAGCAGTGATACCTTGGCATGATCAGATGGCACAGAGATTCTCCAGCACCTTTACTCAACTTACCTCAATCATTCCTTCTGACCTCTCTCACCCTCAGAGTGGGAAGAAGTATCCGAACTCACTTCGAAGTGCATAGTTTTCATTTGTGCTCTTGTTCTGTCACTCTCTGCTTCCAGTAAGAGCTTACATAGACACTGACCATCTTTCTTTTGTATTTTAATATCTTCCTCTTTGCCCTCAAACAGGCTAAATCTCTACATTTTTCCAAAAAGAAAAAAAGCAAGAGCAAGAATGAGAGGGAGGGAGGGAGGGAGGGAAGAGTGGGGTGGGGGAGAGAGAGAGAAACAAAAGAGGAAATTCCTCACAGTAATTTACCCTCAAACTTTTCCTCTCCCTCTCTTCTATGTTTACACAGTAGTTTTTACTCAGTCTCCAGTTATATACTTCCTGTTAATTTTCCATCCGCTGAAGTCTGGCTTTTGTCTGAATCACCCCTTCTACTGAAGCAAAGTTAAGTCCTTGCCAGGACTTCCCAGTGTTGCAGAACTCAGACTCATCTCAAGGGCTTGATCACTTCACTTCATGGCACAACCTACTTAGTTAGCCATCTCCTCTCTAACTCCTCCCTTACCTCATCACCTACCATTCCCTCCTCTTACCTCTGTACTTGTTTTTGGTCTTAGTTTTTCTTCTGCTTTTATCCTACCGAAAACTTGCTTACGTTCTGTATTTCAGGGTTCCCAAGCCCTGGGCCAGGGACCATACTTGTTAGGAACTGGGCAGCTCAGCAGGAGGTGAGTGGCAGACTAGTGAGTAAAGCTTCATCTGTATTTACAGCCACTCCCCAACAGTCACATTACCGCCTGAGCTCCGCCTTCTGTCAGATCATCAGCTGCACTAGATGCTCATAGGAGTGCGAACCCTATTGTGAACTGTGCTGCTAGGGATCTAGGTTGCCTGCTCCTTATGAGAATCTAATGCCTGATGATCTGAGAACTGAGGTGGTAATACTAGCACTGGGGTGTGACTGCAAATACAGATTAACATTAGCAGTGAGGTCTGACTGCACAGAAACCATAATAAATCAAATGTTTGCAGACTCATATCAAAACCCTATCAGTGAGGCAAGTGAGTTGATAGACTTCACTTGTACAGCTGCATCTGGTGACAGGCTTTAAGCCAGATTCCGACATTTATTTTAGTCTGCACATGGCCTGCCCATTATTTTGTTTACCACTTCCATCTACACCTCTTGCCTGCACTGTGCATTTGTGTCAGTCACAGTTTTGGTAAGCCCACAAGCTAACCCTAGCCAAAATAAATAACAAGCAAATGTCACCAGAGAGCTTCCTTGAAAAGGAGAAAAGGCCCGGCAGGTAGGGGCAGGGGGTGGCCATGGCAGTGGCAGGTGGGCGCCACTCCTCATGTGTTTCTCGCTGCTGGGAATCGGCCAGTTCCCACCCTGACACTGCACAACATCATGGGCGAGCTTTTTGGGGGCAAGGCCTAGGGCGCCCTGGCGGCCTTTGGGGACCTCAACTCTGACAAGCAGATGGATCACTTCGTGCTGTGGGAAAGAAATGATTTAATTGTCTTTTTGGCAGACCAGAATGCACCCTATTTTAAACCCAAAGTAAAGATATCCTCGAAGGATGACAGTGCACTGATAAAACAAAGTGGGAGGTATTACACTTTCAAAATTTAAACTTTACTATAAGGCTACAATAATCCAAACTGCCTGGTATTGGTACGTGAACAGGCATATAGGCCAATGGAACAGGATAGAGATTCTGGAAGCAAAGTCTAAATTTCTCAACCATCTCATCTCTGACAAAGCCTCCAACAACAACCACTGGGGAGAGGAGAACCTATTCAGTAAATGGTGCTGTGAAAACTGGCTGACCACCTGTAGAAGATTGAAACAGGACCCCTATTATCACCATACACAAAAATCACCTCTAAGTGGATCAAAGACCTAAACGTAAAGCCTCAAACTATAAGAATCTTAGAAAATGCAAGAGACACCCTTACAGAAATCGGAGTAGGCAACCAATTCCTGATCAAAACCTCAGGTGTTCATGCCATAAGAGATAAGATACACAAGTGGGACTTCAGTAAACTGAAAGCTTCTGCAAAGCAAAAGAAAGCATCAAAATAGCAGGGAGACAGCCCACAGAATGGGAAAAAATATTTGCCAATTGTATATCAGACAAAGGTCCAACATCCAGGATCTACAAGGAACTCAAATGTGCTGAAAGAAAAAAAAACAGCCCCATTAAAAAGTGGGCAGAAGACATGAATAGACACTTCTCAAAAGAAGAGATACAGGCAGCCAGCAGACATATGAAAAAGTGTTCAAACTCACTCATCATCAGAGAAATGCAAATCAGATTCACGTTTAGATACCACCTAATCCCAGTAACAATGGCCATCATTAATAAAACAAACAACAAACAGATGCTGACAAGGATGTGGAAAAAAGGGAACACTTCTATACTGCTAGTGGGAATGCAAACTATTTCAACTTCTATGGAGTACAGTGTGGTGATTTCTAAAAGAACTAGAAATTGACTTCATATGACCCAGCAATCCCCCTACTGGGAATATACCCAGAGGAACTCAAATCATTCTACCAAAAAGATATCTGCACATGCAGGATTATTGCAGCACCATTCACAATAACAAACACTTGCTGCCCATCAAAACTGACTGGATTAAAAAATGTGGTACAAGCCGGGCTCGGTGGCTCAGTCTGTAATCCCGCGCCTTTGGGAGGCTGAGGTGAGTGGATTGCCTGAGCCCGTGGGTTCGAGACCCGCCTGGGCAGCAAGACCTCATCTCTACAATAAATCAAAAAAAAATCAGCCGGGCGTGGTGGCGCAGGCCTGTAATTCCGGCTACTCGGAAGGCTGAGGCGGAAGGATCGCCAGAGCCTAGCAGGCGAGGCTGCGGTGGCCGGGAGCGGCCACTGCACTCCAGTCTGGGCGACAGAGTGAGACTCCAACTCAAAAAAAAAAAAAAAAAAATGTGGTACATATACACGATGGAATATTACACAGCTATAAAGAAGGACAAACATATGAACTCTGCAGCAACTTGGATGGATTTAGAGTCTATAATACTCAGTGATCTATCACAGAAACAGAGAACAGAGTACCATATGTTCTCACTCATAAGAGGACCCAGAACATTTACCATAATACTGTAAGAAAGGGATTGGCAGTAGCAGGTACTACCAGGGTTGGGGGGCAGTACAACATCAATAAGGGTACCTGACCTCAAACCAGGCAAAGTGGGGACCAAAGGGAGGCCCAAACCTTACCTGTACAATGTCCACTTGTATACCTACTCCTGAATTGTACTCCACATCATTAAAATAAAAAAAAGTATTAAAAAGAAGCTCATTGTAAAAAAGAAAAATAGATAAGTAAATAAATTCTGTTAGAGAACCAAAAAAAAAAAAAAAGAAGAAAAGGATGAGACTGCAGAAGACTATAGAACTGCCAACAAAAAGAAAGCTGCATTTAAAAGAAAATTCTAAGCATCCTATTTAAATTATGAGTTCATTGCAACAGGTGACTGACCTTCTCCAAGCCCATTTTGTATAATATGTGGCAACCGCCTATCCACTGAAGCCTTGAAACCTTCAAAAACTGCTTTGCCACCTGGAGACCAAGCACCCTATCTTAAAAGACAAGCCTTTGGAGTTTTTCAAAAGGAAAAATCAACAAAGCATGGACATGAAGAACAGAAGTATTTGTTGAAGGCCATCACTTCATCAAATGAGTGCACCGAGAGCATCATTCTTAGTGGCTAACCACGTTGCTAAAGCTAAGAAGCCATTTACTATTGCTGAAGAGTTGATCATGCCTGCGGCTAAGGACATTTGTTGTGAACTTTTAGAAGAGGCTGCAATTCAAAAGGTGGCATATGTTCCTCTTTCAGCTAGCACCATAACTAGACAAACTGATGAAATAGCAGAGAATATTGAGGCACAATTGTTAGACAGGATTAATGAGTCATGGTACACAATCCAGGTTGTCACGTCTATCAATGCTGACAACAAGGCAACAATGCTTGGTTTTGTACAATATATTTTTCAGGAGAATCTGTATGAGGATATGTTATATGCACTTTTGTTTCTAACCAGTACCACAGCTGCAGAACTATTCAAGTCTTTGAATGATGACATTACAGGAAAACTGAATAATTGGTCATTTTGTGTTGGTAAATGCACAGATGGAGTGGCTGCCATGATGGAACATCTTTCTGGTTTCACTACTAAGGTCAAAGAGGTTGTTTCTGAATGTGAATCTATGCACTGTGTTATTCATAGAGAAATGCTGGCTAGCCAAAAAATGTCACCTGAAACTAATGACATTTTGCATGATGTGATTAAAATTGTCAACCACATTAAAGTACATGCCCTTAACTCACATCTGTCCAGGCAGTTCTGTGAGGACATGGGCACAGAGCACACACACATCATCTCTTTCACACAGAAGTGAGATAGCTTTCTAAAGTAAGATCCCTGGCCAGAGTTTTTGAGTTACAAGAGCTACTGCAGAGATTTCTTTTAGAAAAATAGTCACCATTGGCAACACATATCAATGATTCAGAATGGGTCACAAAACTTGCTTACTTGTGTGACATATTCAACCTGCTCAGCAAACTCACTCTATCACTTCAGGGAAGAATGACAGTGATGTTCAAGATGGCAGATAAAGAGACTTCATTCAAACCAAACTGGAATTATGGGGACAACAAGTGAACATTGGAATTTTTGACATGTTTCCAACATTAGCAGAGGTTTTGAAAGAGAGTGAGCCAGGACCTTTTTCTCCCAGTTAATGCATGATAACCTATCTCAGTTTCCATAAGAGTTTGTGCATTACGTCCCAACCACAAAAGACTCCCAAACTGGGAAGGAATGGATCCATGACCCATCTGTGAATAAGCCAGGTGAATTGACTTTGTCCATGCTAGAAAAGAATCAACTGCTTGAGATTGCAGATGAATGTGGCCTTAAAAGTAGGTTTGAACCTGTAATCCTGCGCCTTTGGGAGGCTGAGGTGAGTGGATTGCCTGAGCCCACGGGTTCGAGACCCGCCTGGGCAGGCAAGACCTCATCTCTACAATAAATCAAAAAAATTAGCCAGGCGTGGTAGCGCATGCCTGTAGTTCCAACTACTTGGAAGGCTGAGGCGGAAGGATCGCCAGAGCCCAGCAGGTCAAGACTGCAGTGGCCAGGAGCGGCCACTGCACTCCAGTCTGGGCGACAGAGTGAGACTCCAAGTCAAAAAAAAAAAAAAAAAAAGCAGGTTTGAGACAACTTCAAATCTCCATACATTCTGGATTAAAGTCAAGGTGGAATATCCTGAGATTCGAAAAGCCTGCTTCCATTTCCAACATCCTGTCCTTGTGATCCAGGGTTTTTTGCAGTGACAGCATCCAAAATGAGATTATGGAGCTGACTGGATATAAGCAACACACTTCATGTCTCACTGCCTCCCATCACCCCCAGGTGGGACCATCTAGTTGTAGGAAGAGAAGTTCTGGGCTCCCACTGATTCTGCATTATGGTGAATTGTATAATTATTCCATTATATATTACAGTATAAAACTAATGCAAATAAAGTGCACGATAAATGAATGCACTTGAATAATCCTGAAACCACCCCTCCCTCCTTTTCCCTGGTCTGTTGAAAAATTATCTTCCACGAAACCGGTCCCTGATGCCAGAAAGGTTGGGAACTGCTGCTGTATTTGATCTTTTCTTTCTGTACTTTGTACTTGTTTGGCAATCATCCATTTTCCCTGATTAAACTGCCCATATGACACCGAAATTGAGCTCCCGACTCGAGGCTCCATCTGAAAGTACCAGTTACTTCAAACTTGGTATCTTCCATGCCTCTTACTGATTGGTATCTGCTGTGAACTAGAATTCAGATTTCTCTCTTTCAAAATAAAAACACACTTAATTTTAAGATTAAATATTTTACGTGTGACATGGGATGGGATGAAGTAAAAAGAAAAGGAATGATGGTTGGTGGCAGTTCTGGATTCCTCAGTTTGAAGACTAAATGCAAATTTAGGGCATTCATAGACCAGGAAACCAAAATAAAATTTTTTGAAAGAAATTTACATGTGATATTTTTAAAAGTCATCATGGGAAACAAAGGATTTTATTGGAGTTCCTTATACTTGTATCGTGGTACAGTATTTTTATTTTAAAGTATTTGGCCCTGACATTAAGTAACATATGGAGTTGAGACCTCATAATATTGTCAGGTCATAAAATAATTGATCAAGTTTGATGATCAAATTTATTGTTATATTCTGCTCTGGATGACTTCTGATTAAGTCTGAGAGAAAATCTCTTCTTCCACTTGGGTACGTAGTTGATCAGCCAATCTCTAAGTGATACCTGATGAGTAAAGGTGTCAAACATAAGGTTGCTCTGTGCAAGTGCAACTTACGGTTGCTCCCATGATCTTTTGCCAGGTCCTGATAACCACAGATTTCCATATGACCCCCTCCTGCTCCTGATCTTGGTTGTCAACAATCCCTCTCACCTGCTTCTGCTGCATACTTCTTGGCTGTAGAAATAGAAGCACGTAGCCTTCTTTTGCAGAATAAATGATTTGTTCTGAACCAGCAATGGAGAATTAGGGTGGGAAGGTAGGGTGGAGGGATGAGTATTAAAAAAATGTGAAATGAGAGGTGCCCTTTTAAAAAAAATATTTACTTGTTTAGCTCAGAGAAGATCAACTTCTGTTTGGCTTGACTTCATTTTCTAAAGGCATTAATTGGTCTCAAGATATGTTTAAAAGCAAAAAAAAAAAAAAAAAAGCTAGAATCCTTTTACCTTATAAGCTGGATTTTGCTACTGACCTAAAATAGTTACATGCCAGGAGGATGGAATATACAGGTATTTGCCTTTAGGGGGTTTGCTTGTAAGAGTGCATTAAAAGTCAATACCAGCCGGGCTGGGTGGCTCAGCCTGTAATCCTGCGCCTTTGGGAGGCTGAGGTGAGTGGATTGCCTGAGACCACGGGTTTGAGACCCGCCTGGGCAGCGAGACCTTATCTCTACAATAAATCAAAAAATCAGCCGGGCGTGGTAGCGCATGCCTGTAATTCCGGCTACTTGGAAGGCTGAGGCGGAAGGATCGCCGAAGCCCAGCAGGTCAAGGCTGCGGTGGCCGGGAGCGGCCACTGCACTCCAGTCTGGGCAACAGAGTGAGACTCCAACTCAAAAAAAAAAAAAAAAAAAGTCAATACCGGTCAAGGCAGTTTGTTTTAGAAGTAAAAGCATGTAGTGTGTGTGTGTGTGTGTGTGTGTGTGTGTGTGTGTGTGTGTGTGTGTGTTTGTATATTTGAACAGCAGCATTTTACCTTGCTGCAGATTTTAACTATCTTTCTGGAAGCATTCTGTATGCCAGTGTATCTGTGATATAACAAATGTATTTTACATGCCATAATGGAATTTAAATTGCATTGTGAAGCTAAGTAATAGTTTATCTACTTTTGCCTTGGTTTGCTTACCTGCAGTTTGGGGGAGGAACATTGCAAAGAATACTTTTTAAAAAAGACTATCATTCAAAATACAATATACTGTAAATTATATTAATTCATATACTACATTAGACTGAAGACTTGTAAGCCAGGCTGACCTTGGAGAGAATTGTGAGCAAGGCAGTATGTCTTTGTTGCTTCTCACCCTCACTATTTCTGTGATGTTTTCTTACATGCCATTTCAGATATGCAGTGGCTGGTCCATTTCTACTCTTTGAAGCTTGCTCAAAGAAAAAAGAAGTATTGTGGTATCCGCTAGGCTTTGTAGTAGGTGTTTTACATATACTATCATTCAGCTAACTGTCAAACTGGTGATACCTGCTCTCTTTCCCCAGCTCTAAACTCCATTTAGTCAAACTGCCTAGTCAAGATGGCTGCTACATCTTATGATGATACATACAAATACCTCCTTATCTACCTATCTTCATGCATGCATATTAACAATCCTATTTTATATAGAGCAGTACACCCATACTGATGAAAAATGTGACTTTTGATGCCAGATTACTTGAGAAAACTAGGGCTCCAGAGATTGTCACCTGCCCAAGGTCACATGTTATTAGTGACATATTTAGTAAAAGGTGTTGTGTTTAATGTGACAGACTCCAGCTCCTATTCTTTCATACATAGCACTTTTGTCTGCCTTTCTTTTCTGTCTATTAGTGCATAAAGGGTGAAATATTTCCCACAATCTTTCTTTTTTTGTTTTAGATATATATGACATATTTTATGCAAAACAAAAATAATTTTTCACTTTGGGCAAGTCTAAAATTGTATTTGATAATAGACAAAGAAGTTCTGTCATCTACATTTGGCATTTTGGTAATGTCAGATTTAATTTTAAACTGAAGTCTGAAGGACTAGTAGAATCAGAGAAAACCTGTTTTTGCTTAAATGTCATTGTTTACCTTGAACGTGAAAAATAAAGCAAGTGGTTAGAAAGCTTAAAAGAGTAAAAAATAATAACCGTCATACTGCCCTAGAAACAAAAGGAGATGATAAAGCGTACACCTACCAACTCAGTGATCAGTGATTTTAGCTATTGGCCAGACATTTAATTTAGTGTAAAAAATTGTGTGAGATGATGTTCTGTAATGTATATCAGCTGACAGTTTTAGTGCCATTATTTATCTTGATATACTAACAACTGGCCATGTTTATTTTCACTGGTAATGCAACTGAAAGTATCTCCTCAACATACATATCAGCATCTTTCCCTAAACATACTTAGGATTCTCCTATAAGCAAAATCTTATTATACTCACAATGTTTGATCTGTTAAGGCTAATCTATGATAGCAGTTTGTCAGAACAAGCGTGGAGATGAGGAAAGACCTCCTTTCCTTTTAAAAGATATAGTAAGTCTGCTTTTTTCACTCTTAAGTCCTGTATTTCCCATGCCTGGAGGTGGGGAAAGCACCTTAAGCTAAGTCAGTTCAAGATCATAAAAGCTATGAAGAATTACAAGTCTCTGAAACTTTTTTATATTAAAAATATCATCCTTAATCTCTTAGTCCTCATTCTTTGCTGAAGGATGCCATAGTTTCTTCAGTATTTGTAGGATTGGGGAGAACGTAGACCAATACGTCTTTCTTTTTTTGATTACTTTCTGTACTTGGGTTATCAGTGACGGAATAGTTAAAGTATAATCTATGAGAAGAGTATAAAAACATTAAAGAAAAACTTTTGAGAAAATAACTCTGCCATACTTATTAAGTATTAGTGCAGTTTTTCTGGTTATTAATGTAGAGCTAATTTCCTTTCTGGCAGGCTCTTGTAGTACTTCATTTTTTTCATTAAAAAAGATGGGTGACATGAAAGCATTGATGCCTTTCAATAGTTATAATTGATACACAGGCCTCTGGGGCAACAGAGGCAAAGTTTCTGCTTTTGAGGCATATCTCTCTGCCCCCTTTATCCCCTAATTGTTTTTGTTATTTTAGTTGAAGTCTCTTGTTTCAAAGAATGAAGTTCTGTAGCGCTTTGATTAGAGCATGGTCACGATGAAAAATCACGTGCATTTTCTCATTTCTTCTGAGGAGCACGTTTTAGTTTGTGGTGCTTCTAGACAACTCTCTATAGCTTGTTCCGCTTTGCTACTTGAGGGCAGTTTTCTCTTAACAGTATGCCTTTCCAGGACAGTTAACACAGCTGGCTGATGCTATTGAAATGGTGCTTGAACAGGAGGGACTTTTTAAATAAGTCGTTTCATAGATGTGGTTTTCTGTGAAGTGAGCTAGTTGGAATAATGTCCTTGGCTTAAAAATATTAGGTAGGAAATCTTCCTATTGAACAAGGAGAAGTCATTCTACAAGATTAATAGCTAAATAACAAGCTAATGTGAATAATGATATGTCTCCCTCTTTTGAGGAGTGTAACAGCATGTTTATCAAGTGGCTCTTCTCTGGGTCTTTTCATTGTGGCAGATGCCTGATTATCAGTTTCACTGGGAGATTCTGCCCTTAGCGCCTCCTGGGACAAAATGGTTCTTTCCTTCAACTGCAGGATCCGACTGCTACAGACAGCTTCCCTCTAGTGATCCCTTATGGACTGAATGTGTACTCCCCAAATTCGTATTACCTCAAAAGGATGGTATCAGGAGGAGGGGGCCTTTGGGAGGTAATTAGGTCATGAGGGTGGAGCCCTCATATAACAGATTAGTGCCCTTATCAAGGGACTCCAAAGCAGTTTCTTGTTCTCTGTCTGCCATGTAAAGATACAATGAGAAGATGGCAACCTGCAAGCTACAAGAGTCCTCACCAGGACTTGACCATGCTAGCACCCTGATCTCACACTAATGGCCTTCCAAAACTGTGAGAAATAAATTTATTTTGTTTATAAGCATTCAATAACTGGCATTTTGTTAATAGCAGCCTGAACTAACATGAATTGACCTGAAACCTGTGGCATACAACCTTTATTTAAGCCTTTATTAAAACAGCAACAGAGATTTTAAGCCACATTGTGATGGAGGCTGATAAGAGCCATAGAGGGATCAGAAGCAGTAGAAGCTGGCAAGACTGTATAAGCACTGTCTTCAACTTCCATTCTCCAGAGGGACCCTGCCAGGCAGGTCCCACCCATTCCTACTAAAGCTTCTCTTTCTCCAACTGGTTCTAAATCAGCCTAGCTTCCTCCATCCCAGCCCTTTTTAAATTTTATGTATTTATTTATTTGAGTTAGAACCTCACTCTGTCACCTAGGCAGGAATTCAGTGGCATGCTCATGGCCACTGCAGCCTCAACCTGCTGGGCTCAGGTGATCCTTCCACCTAGGCCTTCCAAATAGCTGGAACTACAGGTATGCACCACCACGCCCAGCTAATTTTTTGATTTAGTGTAGGGATGAGGTCTCAACAAGTTGCCCAGACTGGTCTCGAACCCATTGGCTCAGACAATCTTCTCACTTTGGCCTCCCAAAGTGCTGGGATTATAGGTATGAGCCACCATGCCTGGCCCCTGGCCCTTTAAAAAAAATTTTTTTTTTCATTCCTCACTTTAGAAGCGATATCATCACTATAGATGTAAATCTTATTCTGACTTGGCAGTCAGGTGAATTACTTAAGGGCTTAGACTTTGGAGTCAGATTGCCTGGATTGGATTCCCAGATCTACAATTACTGCCTAAGTGATTTGTAGCGCATGATTCAAGGTCTCTGTGCTTTAGTTGTTTCCTCTGTAAATAACCGATGTGGGCCTTGTAAAGAAAATCAGTTGAGTTAGTGTTTGTAAGGCTTTTAAAGCCATATCTGATGCATGATACACTCCTTTTAACTGTTTACTCTCATAATGATGATTATTACTTACAATATAATCCTGATGACAGCATTAATTTATCATTCGACAAATATTTGTTAAGAACATACTATGTGCTAGGCCTAGTGTTCTACCTTTGTCATTTCCAACAGGCTCCATATTATGAATAAGGCCAGAACCTAACTATAATATAGTAGCTTGAGTTCCTGCTTCAGTGCTATGTTTGAAATATAAGAATGTGAATGACTTTTAGCTGTGTATTTTAGAAGGTTAGGTATGTAGTTTGGACTGGGTAGTATTGTCCTCATTGTCTGTGTACTCACTAAGTCCGAGGATTACATTTAACTGGTCCTAGGAGGGAGAACCTGATAGCCCTGTCCTCAGGAAGCAGGACTTAACCCGTGTCTGCGCAGTTGCTCTGCTTCTGAAACCCACTGATAAGAAACATTAAGAACTCCTAGGCCAGAAGAGAAAGGGCCTGATTTCTTTGGTGCACACAGGCTGTTAGAACAACACTATCTTGCTTGTCTTCTCTTACAGACTTTGTGCACATATAGCATATGTACATTGGTCCTGGATGATATTAATGCTTACTTTTATTTTACTCCTACTTTTGGAATCTTTTTTTCTCTGTGTTAAAGGTATATTCATTTAGGGATTAAAAAGAGCCTACTTGGCTGGGCTTGGCAGCTTATCCCATTAATCTCAGAACTGTTGGAGGCCGAGGAGAGTGGTTTGCCTGAACCTGCAGGTTCGAGAACAGCCAGGCAACTTACAATAAATCAAAAAACTTAGCCAGGCATGGTAGCATGTGCTTGTAGTTCTGGCTTCTTGCAAAGCTGAGGTGGAAGGATCGCCGGAACCCAGCAGGTCAATGCTGGGGTTGTAGTGAGCGTGCTACTGCACTCTGGCCTGGGCGACAGAGTGAGACTCTGACACACACACACACACACACACACACACACACACACACACACCAGCGGCGCGCGCCTACTCAGTCTACACACACACACACACACACACACACACACACACACACACACACACACACGAGCCTACTCAGTCTATGCCCAGAACTAAGTGGGCTAATTTATACTGTAATGGGGAGACCAGAAGGTATTAAAACTGAGAAAAAAAGGACAAGTTACAGAAAATTGTAGTGGGTGAGTTTTTAAAAAACAAATGTGGACTCTTTTCACTGTTGCCTTTGTCTCATCCTGTCATTGATACATGAACCCTAGAGGTTCTTAAAGAACTGGGCAGTAAGAATCACTTTTAGGTCGTATATTGAAATTGATTTCCTCATCAACCTGCCTGATGAAGGTTGAGATATGGTCCTAGATACTTAAAACAATTGAGTGGAATGATAGCAAGGTATATGTTAGGCAGAAAAGAGGAACAAAGACCAAAGTAGACATGAGGATGTGAATGGTCCCATGGCTGTAACTATAGTTGTGACAGATTCATGCCAGAAGCATGTGCAGTGGCATTACTGTCTATGTGGTGTGTCCTTCAGAAAAGGTAATTGCACCCTTTCTATGCATCATGGACTTCTTTGGTGAGAAACTGCTGTAACCTACAGAGCTCTTCTCAGAACAAATTTTTAAATGCACAAATTTAAAAAATACAGGATTAAAAAGAAAACCAGTTTTATTGATTACATTTAGCAAAATATTTTAAAATTTGTGATGTATTATATATGTTTCTTCAAAATGTATTTCAATGTATTAATTGATGTGATCTAATGACACCTATCTAAAAACCATATCAAAAGTAGTTTTGAAAGTAAAAAAATATTTCAAGATATATAAAACAATGGACCTTTGATATGAAAATAAATAAGATTTCTGTTGGTGACCAAGTCATAGGATTAGAATAAAGTGTGTTTCCCTGCATGCCCCCAAACTAAGCAAGCCCCTCATTGCTTTCTGTTTATACTTCTCATGTTTGTCTAAAATGCTCAGATCTATTCAAGTAAAGATTTAACTGACCAAAGTAGTTGGACAGTAATGCAAAAGAATGTGACAAATAGTTTACTCTTATCTGCTTTCTATTCTTTACACTAGGTTACAGAAATTATAGTTTTTTGTTGCTGTCTTAATCTACAAGAATATACTTAAAATGAGTTTTAAGTTTTGGTAATTACTGTTTGCTTGTATATATTGATCTTAGTATATTTTTGTGGCTAATTTGTTCTTTTTACCCTTGGAGATAATATGCCTGGAACCAATAGATTTTCTTATTTTACTATCACTTCTAGATCTTCAGTCCCCATGTGTCTTGTCATCTAGACTTATTTCTTCTGGTATGTTTTATTTCCAGTTTCTAAATGCAATGAACATGGTCAGACATAGTCAGAAGGAAGAGGCCTGTGAGTTATGGGTGATTGCTTTTATGCATTAATGGTGCCTATGGAGGGTCTCATTAACACACACAGCATGGGGAATTTTTGCAGCTACCACACAGAGTTCAAAAATCCAACTGCAAAGCAGGCTTGATTGTTTATGTCTCAGTATTTTTATTTGGAGCTATAAAGGACATTAACAAAACTTCTTGGGACAGGTGGAATGCCATATGGCACAGGGACTGGACCACCGCCACAGCTTCAGAGATTTATCGAAGCTTCTCTTTCTAGTGGGAGTGATATGAGTCTCTTGGACTGCTTCCATCCAGTGATGACATTCATGTACAGATCGGCAATAAAGCTACTTAAAAAAAAACAAAGCAAAACAGTAACCATTTCAAAAGACACTTCTTGCTTCTGATAGAGCCTGAAGGAAGAGAGTATGTTTATTAACAATGTCTTTAATGGATTCAAAACTTTATACTTTTATATTGACTTATTACACAAAATTCATACAAATACTCTTGTGAGATAATTTGAAGATGGGTGGGGGATATAGATATAGTGGTCCCCCACCCTGTCTTTGTTTTGAGTCGGAGTCTCACTCTGTCACCCAGACTGGAGTGCAGTGGTGTGATCATGTCTCACTACAGCCTTGACCTCCTGGGCTCAGGCAGTCCGTCTGCCTCAGCCTCCCAAGTAGCTGGGATTACAGATGCACACCCCCATGCCTGGCTAATTTTTTGTAGAGATGAGGTCTCACTATGTTGCCTAAGCTGAAGTGGTTTCTATAAATTGAATTTTCCTAAATTCACGTTTTATGCCTTACACACACACACATGCATGCACACAGTTTTTAAACATCTATGGATAGCTCTGAGTGGTGGTATAACTTTTGAATGGCAGTGTCTGGGGTCTGCTGGAGGCTACACCAGAAGTCAGGCTGCTGTTCTCAGTTCTAACCTTAGCACAGCAACTGTCCTCTCCACAGTGTTTTTATGCCAACTTTGAGGAACAGTAGGAGGAAATACCTTTTCAGTATTGCATGTGGCAATTGCTCCTAATGTTCTTTAAAGCAGTAGTGAGACCAGAAGATCTAAAGAAGGAAAAGGAAAGAGAGGTTCTTTTCAAAGCTTGAAAGAGACAATGTGTTGCATCTTTGTTTAATAGAATATGGAAAAATTGAATATTTATAATTATATCACGGGCTTCAAATTATCAGCAAATATGTACTTTGGAATATTATACATAATTCATTCTGTACATATAATTTTTGTCAATAAGGTACCTTTGAGGTACCATTTTATAGGGAAAATGGCACCTCAGATATTTTAAGGTAAAGGTTAAATAATATAAAAGGACATTTACTTATTGATTCATTTCCATTATCCCCCCCATTTCTCTTTGATTCCTGAGGCAGAATTATGCTTTGTCTCAGGAAGACCCTAAATTGTTCTTTGATTCTTCGTAACTACTCATACACCTGTAATAAGTAGTGAACCATAGTATGAAAATATTGTTTTTTATTGAATATAAGGTATAATAACTACCATTTATGAGCACTTTCTGTTTCTATAAATGAGTTAGACACCTTATATTTTTCCTGTTATTGTGACAGCAGTGCAAACTAGGTGTTACTTTTCCATTTTATAAATGTAGAAAATGAGACCAAGAGAAATTAAGTAACTTCTCAAGTTCTTACATGTGTACCTATTAAATAACAGAAATGGGTTTTAAAAACCCATATCAGTTAAACTCCAAAGTCCACGTTCTTTCCTTTATGCCTAAAATTCTGTCTTTTGTTTCATGGCAAATATTTCACAGGGATTTTGTTTCTTGATTGAGAGGCATTTTACCATTTTGAGTTAGAAAGGCCTTGATGAGCTACAGATATGCCTTGTGCAACAACAGCAAAACCTTATAAATGAGAGAAATTGTGCTAATGAGAGACAATGTACAACATAGCTGTCTAGGAAAAGGCCAACCCAACTTCTGGCTGTGAGTCTGAGAATGCAGTTTCTGCTTGTCCCAGTTAAGCTCTGAATACATATGCAGTCATTTCCCTTTATAACTCTCTGTGGACAGAACTTGCAATATCAGATTCGAAATGATACAAGTGGCTCCCAGTAAAATGAAGCCCAGGAAGCTATGGCCTAAAATATAAACTCTTTTAAAAAGCTTGTTTCCTTACTGAGCTTGCCAATTTCCATAATTAGTCAGAGGCAATTAAGTACCTTAATTAGTTTGATCTTTATGGAATTTCCAGCATATTTTTGTTTTGTAATCAGAACTAAATTTGAGTATATGACTAATATCCCTTATAAAGGCTTACATTAGCATACATCAAAATGGTTTACTTCCCTTCCAGGATGAAGATATTTTATTGACATAATTTTAACATGCATTTTATAAAAGCACAGCGTTTATGCATTATTACTTATTTGAAATATCACATCTTCAATCTGCAGGCAGCATGAGGTTAAGCAGGACATAATGTTTTCTTCATTTTTTGGTTTAGACTGACACAAAATAAACATTTAAGATGCATTTATGAATACTTAATATGTGTTAAGCACTTTATATAAACGATACTTTAAATTTGTGGTATAAAATAATTGTTAATGTGGAAGTTTATGCAATTTAGCAAGGCACCAATTTAAGAGAAGACTGCCAATCTACTATGTAAGATTTAACATTCAAGCCATAGTACAAATTTGGGTTCATTTGATTAGTGAATTGCTGACTTCCAAATTTCAATTTACATAAGCACTTGAGATAATCCAAACTATTTCAAACTAGCCAGAGTACTCTTGGTTGTTTTTTGTTGTTGTTTTTAATATATAGGTATATTAAGTCCATTGGATACATCTGTAGGATCAGGGTTTTCTTTTCTTTTCTTATTTGCAAATAAATCCATTCTTGAGATTATATCTGCCCTAGATTTCTCACCACACTCTTACGTCTATCCTGTACCCTAGAGTCATTTTCTCTGAGTTACATGATTTGCTTTCTTTATTTTCTTAATGCTGCTTTACAAAAAAATCTCTTGGGGTACTTTGTGCTCTATTTTCTAATTCACATTTTTCAAACAATATTGCCTTACTTTTCTTTTCAGTTGGTAAATAAACTAGCAAATTCTACAAATTCATGACTACAAGCTGATGGCTTTCTTGAGTTTTCAGGGTCTGAGGATTCCTTTGAGGGGAATGCATCATGGGGACTGGGCACGGAGGCAGCCTGGCTCCTCCAAAATCAACTCCTGTTGGGGTCTTGGGACAGCTTCAAATACCTGATGGTGGTTAAAACTAGAACAAAACTATGGATTTAGTTTCATTAATGCCTTTATTAGCCTGGTAGGTGGGAATCTGTTCCAGAGTTTCTTGAGCATACTAAGCAAGGAGTCCTGAAAATGTAAAGGTGGTGAGCAGTTCCATAAAATAGACTATACTGAGAATGAGACCAGGAAGAAGAAAAATAATTTTTCATTATATATGTCAATTCCACACTCATTCCTTCTTCTCACACTCAAGGGAAAGAATTTTAAAAATCTATTTTTTATGCTTTTTAAGCTAAATTCTATTTACAGAAGAAATGGCTGTATGTATTGAAACGTTTATTCTTAAAGCTTTTGAAGCCAAATAATTGTATTCAATTCTTGTTCCATATGTAAGCCAGGTTTGAGCATATCTAAAGTGACAGATGAGCTAGCTACAAAATTTATAGCTATTGGTTTTAGCTCTTAGAAGTAATCAGAAATGTGGAAGCAATGATAAGAAGCCCTTAGTGTGCTTTATTCTTGTGTTTGCTTTTATCATGCCATTGAAAAGAGTTATGGTCAATTTTTTATTATTGTTTGTGGCATAAAACTAGATTAAATAATGCTGGTCACTTGTTTAGGATTATATAAAACCTGTGCATTTATCTCAGTATCCACTTTCAAAATTGGAAAGTTCAATTGTGTGTGTTTTAGGGCAACAGAGCTTTCCTTTGTGCCTGTTATTGATCATCGGGGTTTGTACTCACTGTTGTGTTTCCAACTAGTAGCTGTGTATGGAGCGCCAGAGCCTATGCATCAAGCCAGGACCTTAAAATCTGGATTTACTCATTTATTAAATCTATCTAATGAGCAGTTATGATGGAGCAGGCATTATTTAGCACATTGAGTATGTAATTATGAAACAGACAGACAAGATGCCTATTCATGAAGCTTATATTCTATTAAACAAACATAAATAAGAGAATATCAGAATAGTGATAAGTGCAACTCAGATAAAGGACTAATAATTAGAAGCATGTTTCATGGTAAGTGGCGAGGGGAAATATTATCCATTCCTACTTTGGAAAATTACGTGAAGATGTTGCTTTATTTATTCTCCAGCCAATCACAGCAGGAAAATTTAGCTCTGTGATCTGAAAGCATTCTTTGTCATGTGGATTTTAAACATATGTGCAAATTGACTACTGGCAACAAAAACCATATGGTAATAAGAACCTCAGGTGATGTATACTCCTAATTATATTTAAATAGGCCTATGCATAGTGATAATAATGGTAAGGGTAAGATAGCATAGAAATAATGATAAATTATTTGGTGATTATAAAAATTAATATCATTTTCCTTATTCCAGTAGCATCAACTAAACACTATAATATATTTTATTTCAGTATGCTGAATTTACTTTAAGGAATAACATTTTTCTATCCAAGAAACAGCATCAGAAACTAATATACAGTATGTCAAAATTGTTCTCAATTTGTAAAATAAAACACATATCCCATAGAGAGTCAAAATGGGGGGAAAAAAAGAGGCTTTGTCAATATATGTACGTAATTGAATAAAAATAATTAGATACCAGCCTGGGCAAAGCTAAAAAAGCTAAGTGTGATGGTGCATGCCTTTCGTCCCAGCTACTCAGGAGGCTGAGGTGGGAGGATTATCTAAATCCAGGAGGTCGAAGCTACAGTGAACTGTGGCCATGCCACTGTACTCCAGCCTGGATAATAGAGTGAGGGTCTGACTCAAAAGAAGAAAGGAAAAAAAAAGAAAAAAAAAAGAGAAGTAGATAGTACATTCATTTTAGCACAGTTTTTTAAAAAAAATTAGGGCATAGCTTGTTTTATTGTGCTTTGCTTTATTGTACTTCATAAATATTGTATCTTTTACAAGTTGATAGTTTGTGGCAATTCTACGTTGAGCAAGTCTGTCAGTGCCATTTTTTTTCTGGCAGTGTGCTCACTTCTTGTCTTTGTGTCACATTTTGGTAATTCTTGCAATATTTCAAACTCTTTCACTATTCTTACTTCTGTTGTGATGATCTGTGATGTTACTATTGTAATTGTTTTGAGGTTGAAGCCGATGCTTAATGATCATTCCAGAAATCTTGGGGCCCTTAAGAGTGCTAAATCTGCCCTGCTTATGCTCTATAAATCAGCAGTGCCCAGCCTTTTGCCATCAGGGACTGGTTTTGTGAAAGACAATTTTTTCACATGCTGGAGGGTTTGGAGTGTGGATGGTTTCGGGATGATTCAAGCATATTGCATTTATTGGGCACTGTATTTCTATTATTATTACATGGTAATATATAATGAAATAATTATATAACTCGCCATAATGCAGAATCAATGGGAACCCTGAGCTTGTTTTCCTACAACTAGATGGTCTCCTCTGGGGGTGATGGGAGACAGTGACACCTGAAGTGTGTTGCTTATGTCCCATCTACTCCATAATCTCATTTTGGTGGTTGTCACTGCAGAAAACCCTGCTTCACAAAGATAGGATGTTGGAAACGGAAGTAGACTTTTCAGTGCTGATCTGGCAGGAGGTGGATGGAGCAATGGGGAGTGGCTGTAAATAGAAATGAAGCTTTGCACTACTCATCTCCTGCCATGTGGCCTGGTTTGAACCATTACTGATCTGTGGCTGGGGGTTGGGGACCCCTGCTATAAATGGAAGAAGAAAACCTGAATGACAGCACATCTGTTTATAGGCTGGTTTACTGAGTATTTTAAGCCTAATGTTGAGACCTACAGCTCAGAAAAAAAGGATTCCTTACAAAATATTACTTTTCATTGACAATGCATCTGGTCACCCAAGAACTCTGACAGTGATGTACAAGATTAATGTTGTTTTCATGCCTGCTAACACAACATTCATTTTGCAACCCAGGGTCAAGAATTACTTTTAATTTTCAAGACTTTTTATTTAAAGAGTACATTTTATAAGCTTGTAGCTGCTACAGAGAGTAATTCCTCTCATGGATGTGGGCAAAGTACATTGAAAACCTTCTGAAAAGGATTCACCATTCAAGATGCCATTAAGAACATTTGTGATTCATAGGAGGAGGTCAGAATATCAACATGAGCAGAAGTTTGGATGAGGTTGATTCCACCTCTCATGGATGACTTTGAGGAATTTAAGACTTAAGTGGAGACAGTAACTACAGATGTGGTAGAAATGTGGTAGAACTAGAATTAGACGTGGAACATGAAGATGTGACTGAATTACTGCAATCACATAAGAAACCTTGAATGAATGTGTAGTTGCTTCTTATGGATGAACAAAGAAAGTAGTTTCTTGAGATGGAATCCACTCCTGGAGAAGATGCTGTGAACACTTCTGAAGCGACAAAAAAGGACTTAGAATTTTCATAAACTTAGTTGATAAAGCGGTGACAGGGTTTGATAGCAATGAATCCAATTTTGAAAGAAGTTCTACTGTGGGTAAAATGCTGTTAAACCAGCATTGCATACTATAGAAAAATCTTTCATGAAAGGGAGAGTTATTCAATGGAGCAGACTTCACTGTTGTCTTATTTTAAGAAATGGACATACACACCTCACCCTTCAGCAACTAACACCGATCAGTCAGCAGCCATCAGCATTGAAGCAAGACTCCCAAAATCAGCAAAAGGATTACCACTCACTGAAAGCTCAGATGATCATTAGCAATTTTAGCAACAAAGTATTTTTAAATTAAGGGATGGACCTTCTTTTTTAAGACGAAATGCTATTGCACACTTAATAGATTACATGTTTAATGTGTAAACATGACTTTTTTGTGCACTGAGAAACCAGAGTATTCATGTGACTTGTTTTTTCTGTGATACTCACTTTATTGTGGTGATTTGGAACAAAATCTGCAACATCTCTGAGATTGACTGTATTTGATTCCATGAAGAAAAAATGCTTGCTGATTCTTATGAGTATGTAGTTGTCCTCTAGCTAGTTAGAAATAGTAATGTAAAAAGTAATTAGCATATTCAATTCAAATACATGGTATTAGATGCTTTCTTATTTCATTTGATTGTCAGTATGACTACATTTTTACAATAAAACAAGTGAATAACCAAGAAAAGACACACAGGGAATGTGGAAACCAAGATTTGACTTCCTATCCTCTGACTACAAGTACCTTGTAAGCTATTCCCACTCTGTGACAAGATGCCTCCAACTCCATCTGCCTGCCATATTTGACACACCAATGTGTGAATAAAATAAATTTCATATGCATCTAACTCCTAGAGAACATTTTAGGGCAAAGGTCATAACTTGTGGGTTATCTTCAGAGGCCATTATAACAATGGTTTTAGCTGCTTAATTAAGAGCTAAAAGATCTAGAAATCGGTAAATAGCAACAGTTGACTGATCTTCAGTTTTATATCCTCTCTATTACTCTCTTTGATACCCACACATTTAAAATTTGGAACTGTGTAAAAAGACAGAGTATAATAAATAAGAGCGAGAAGAGCAGAGGAAAGAGAACACATTTTTAAAAAGTAGAGCGGTATGAATCTCAGTAATTAAGTCAAGTTTTCGCTGTGCTTATGATTAGCTTTCCTTGATTATTTTGTTGAAAAAATTTTTACACAGTACTTTTCAAGATTTCACTTTTTTTTTTCTTTGGGTGAACTTGGATTTGTATTCATCCAATGACTAACATATTCAGAAAGAAAAGAATTGTGCATGAGTAAGGGAACTATTAAGGGACACATTCTCCTTTCTTTGTAATTTATACTATTTGTAGAAACTAAATTAGATTACTTAAATGATTTTCCATAACTGGAAGATCATTGATAAGTCACAGGTAACAAGAGAATCTCCATTATAGACCATTTCATTTTGGTGATTGTTTGAATGGAGTTAATGATTTTACATTATTTTAAAGTATCATCTTTTACTTTTTATAAGTAAGCAAAAAGAAGTTTGATACTTTTTTGTTGGTCTACATGTGTGAGTAGATTTAACATATGCCAGAGATTTAACAAATGACATCAGAATGTCATAAGTAAGTTTTCCAAACACTTCATTGCAAATCTAACACACATATAACATTTAAAAAATAAAAGATATGTTTAGATGATATGAGGCAAATAGATTTCTCTTTATGACTTGTTTAGAAATATATTCCTTGCTATAAAATCAAATATTCTGCTTTTTACAAATGAAAATGTTTATTTCTTAAACTTAAAAAAACTTTCTTTGTACTTTTGTTTTTTACTACTTCACATCTCTGATACATTTGCATTTCTTCAAATTATTTCTGATGTTGTGAACCTTGTTATTGTTAATGCAATATATATTTTTGCATAAACAGATTATAGATTCTTGACAACAAAGAGAATGGTGTATATGTATTTCTCTTCTACCCTTCATGTTATATTATTACTGAAAATTGTACTTATTGCATAATGGAGGAATTAAAAGAATAGATAGTCTAGCTGCATTCCAGTGAGCCTATAGTTTGTAGTCAGGAATGAAGTAGGTACATCAAGGATTTTTCATGAATGCAGCTAAGCCAGGATGGGGAAAATGTTGGCTGTTATAGTAAAACCTTTTCATTGACCATCTACCGGCCCACATTCTAAATGAGTCAGTGATGAAAGCGAGACAGTAAGGAGGGTGCTGTGTAGTTACTCCTAATCTTCCTGCACTAAATAAGAATACATAATGTAATGAAGATTCTGAAATGAAGGCAGTAGTTTCTTCTGATTTTTCACTCAATTTATGATACATTTCAAAAAATCATTTCTAATTTAATAGATGCCAGTACATGCTTACATAAAATGTAAAGGTTCTTATGGCACTAAGAAATTATTGAGTGCCTACTGTATGCCTTGTATTCCGCCAGGGACTTATTTGTCTTTGATTTATTGTCTTTTTATGTTTTTATTGGAAAATCTAGCTCACTTAAAGGAATTCTTTTAATGCCGAGCTTTATATATGTATACCTTCCCTGCCTTTCATCTTTCTCTTCGACCATTTACTGCACAAGTATTGATTTCAAAATGTCTTTCAGATTCTTTTTTTGGCAATTTGAGTTTGTGCATCTGTGCCAAAAAGGGATTATATTTGTTTCCATGCACGTGCTTTATGGGGCTGTGTTCTTTTTTCAAAAATTCTTTTACTAGAGTCAATAGGAGGCTGGTTAATAGTTTTTCATGCGGTAATAGAATTTTTTGAAGCAGGGAGAATGTAATTGTGAAATTTAAAAATAAGCAAACAAGGGCCAAAAGATTTGGGCTGTATATTTTCTTTAAGTACTCTGAACTCTAAAAATCAGCAATATGTTTTTGCATTGAGTGAGGTAGTAACTGCAAAAATAAAACATACAATAAAAATATAGATTGTGGCTCTGGGCAGAAGGCATGTAAATATGCCTGTGTGTATGCATGGTAATATGCATTGAATTAGGAGTCAGCAGACTAGGTTTTGCTGCTCAACAGCTGTAGGAAGTGATGAAATCTCTATCTGCTTCAGCTTTCTGATTTGTAAAACCAGCCTTGCCTGTCCCATTTTTAAGTATGCAATGAGATAACTATCTTAAAGGACTGAAAGTTTTGGAGTTGTTCAATTGCAAAGTAGTGTTAGTATAGCTCTGTGTGTTTATAGCCAGTGTACTGTTAATTGTATTATCATTCTAATGAAACTGAGGCCAGGGTCTCAAGGTTTTAAAAATACTGTTACATGAGTATATGTATATGTGTAATTTTTCTTAATGATATTAGGCAGGTAGCAAAAGTTGAAGGATGCTATTTCATACAATCAGATGCCCATTGAGAAGTTCATATTTATGAGAAGAATTGATGTTTATATTACTTTTTAAGAGCATCTTAAAGTGCTAAGTAAACATTATTACACTAACATGTTTAACCTCATTGTAAAGTGTATATTCTTGGAAGAATAGTTTGGAAGCCTAGATGCGTTTCCTTTTTTTGGAAATTAGAAGATGGTGAAATTATAGAACAGACAATGGCAGATTGTTTGTAGTTCTCTTAAATATTATAACAATTTTATAAGCTTCTTTCCTCATGTTTGATCTACGTTTTTTAGCTGTTTTCTATAACTGATTAAACTTCAACTCATTTCAGTCCCACTTAATATATAGATTACATTAGAGTCCTGGTTTGTTTTTCTTATAATATGCCACACTTCCCAGGAGGCAAGTTATCTCTCCTGTTCCACTAGGATTTGGAAGTTACACTGTTACTCCAGAAATGCATTCATTGTTGTTCTCTGGGCGTGGGCATACAAATTATAGTTAACAATTTACAAAACATGAGAAAAAGAATGAGTGTATGGTCTCCACACCATTGTGATTGTCATGAGTGGTTCAGGCAGTATGTAAGATTCATACACTCTCCCTGCATTGTTTCTCTTCTACTGTGAAGACACTGATAACATTATCAGCATCTTTAGAAAGTTTCCCAAGCAGCTCACAAGCAATGTATAACAGAATGAGTTTGAGAGGCCAAATGTGAGCAAGTAATTCAGTGATTAAGGTTATTAATTTTGTGTTCATACTTAACTCTTTATTTCTGTAGAAAGTTGTTTTAGAAATGTCTTTTTAAAAGTCACATTCTAAGAAATTAATTTATCAGAAAAATGCATTATCTGATAACTTCTATTTTATCTAAAGAGAAACTGAGTTTATAGATGCCACCATCTAATTATGTTAAATTATGAAAAAGAAAATTCAAGTGATTCAGTGACTACAGCACTTTGGTAGTGGTGTTAATGCTTTAAGAGAAAACCCTACTTCTAGGAAATTAGAATCTCCTGGGGCTTTTATGACCTAAACTCTCAGTTACTCTTTGCTGGAATTCTTATTGACTTCATGTATTGTTTATTTGTCTATAGCATGTGGTGCAATAATGGTCCCTCAGCAGGTTACATTTCTCTCTTATAGAAAACTGTAGTTCTATTGCTTACATAGATTATTGGCACAGCGGTTCTTTGAACATTCTACCATGCTTTCTCTGCCATTTTGTCAATTTTAAGTTGATTTTAATTAATTTAATGGTATGCTGCCTTTTAAAAAATGCTTTTATAATATGACATATAAAGCTCCACATGAGCCTGGGACACATTATGTTAAGTGAAATAAGCCAGCCACAGAAAGATAAATAATGCACATTGTCACTCATATGTGGAAGCTCCAAAGTCGTTTTCATAGAAGTTGAGAGTAGAATAGTGGTTGCTAGAGGCAGGGAAGTATAGGATAGCCAAAGGTTAGCAAACAGCTACAGAAATACAGCTAAACAGGAGAAGTACATTGTAGTGTTCTGTAGCAGTAGTCCCCAACCTTTTTGGCATCAGGGACCAGTTTCGTGGAGGACAGTTTTTCTATAGATGGGGGTGGGGAGGATTGCAGGCAAACCTCACTGCTAATGTTAATCTGTATTTGCAGCTGCTTCCCAATGCTAGCATCACTACCTCAGCTCCACCTCAGATCATCAGGCATTAGATTCTCATAAGGAGCGTGCAACCTAGTTCCATCACATGTGCAGTTCACAATGGGATTTGCACACTGATGGGAATCTAATGCTGCCACGGACCTGATAGGAGGCAAAGCTCAGGCAGTGATGTGAGTGATGGGGAGAGGCTGTAAATACAGATAAAGCTTTTCTCGCTCACCTGCCACTTATCTCCTACCATGCAGCCTGATCCCTAACAGGCCATGTGTTATACTGGTCCATGGCCTGGAGGTTGGGAACCCCTGTTCTGTTTCACTATAGGATGACTGTAACTAGCAACAATATATTGTATTTTTTCAAATAGCTAGAAGAGCAGATTTTGAATGCTCCCAACACAAAGGAAGGGTCAATGTGAGGTGATGAATATGCTAATTACCCTATTCTGATAATTACACATGGTGTAGTATGTCAAAATATTACTCTGTACCCCATAAATATATATAATTATTATGTGTCAATTAAAAATAATAATAAAAGTCAAAACAAAAGAATTGCATAATAGAGGGTTCCAGTTTGTAAATTTCATATTGAGCACAACATCAATAGTGTTCTTAAGCACTATGAGATTACTAAAACTAGCAGCAATTTATTGTGTATCATCAAATAGCTTCTCTATATGAACATAGCTCTAAACAAAGCTGCTAAGTTTCCCTACTTATGTTTCCAGAGAACTCAAAGTTGAGTGGAGTCTACTTGGGAGCCAGAATTGTGTGCTTTTGTATTACAGAAGTTTTTAATATTTCATACCATTTAGCAAACAAGTTTAGCAACTGATTATATAATTTTTTTCCTTCAGAATATAGTCTCAACCATACACACATATTTACAAATTGAGGAAGTTCTTCTGAGCATGTATTACTTTTTAAAATGATATTAATATTATTTTCTGCTAAATCAGAAAAGAAATTACCAAGCCGGGCTCGGTGGCTCAGCCTGTAATCCCACGCCTTTGGGAGGCTGAGGTGAGTGGATTGCCTGAGCCCGTGGGTTCGAGACCTGCCTGGGCAGCGAGACCTCATCTCTACAATAAATCAAAAAAATCAGTCGGGCATGGTAGCGCATGCCTGTAATTCCGGCTACTCGGAAGGCTGAGGCGGAAGGATCGCCGGAGCCCAGCAGGTCGAGGCTGCGGTGGCCAGGAGCGGCCACTGCACTCCAGTCTGGGCGACAGAGTGAGACTCCAACTCAAAAAAAAAAAAAAAAAGAAATTACCAAATGCCCCTGCCTTACTTTTCACCAAGCTCACAATATTCATCATTCTTTTATTCAAGGTACTGCCTCCTTATTCCTTTTCCCACCCCTAACCTTGCCTTATTACTTGGTCCCTGCATTTTTAATTCTTGATTTAATATCTTTTATTGCATATTATACATACATTACATATACATAGAGAGTTGCATTTCTATCTGCTTTTAGTGCAAGCTACTCAAATTCTGGGAGGGAGTGGGGAGCAGCAGAATTAAATTTTTTTAAAAATTATTCATCTTGCCTCTTGTGGAAGGAGCATCATCCTAACACATGTTCTAAGCAACTCCTAGTCTGATCAAGATTTAGTCTTCCCTCCCTCCATAGTCTTTTACTCTAAACATCATGACTATAGTCTTTCGACAACCAACTTTATGCAATATATTTTTCACACGTGTTCGATTGGCCATGTTTTCTTTTGAGGCAGGAGAACATTGAATCTTGGACGTGGAAATGAGAAAGCTTTAAATGATTTATGTTCTACAGGTTGTTACTAAGTGGTTCTATCTGTCTCTCTGGGCTTTTAAGGCAAATATTTAAATAGTCATTGTGATATTTGTAAAACTAGGAGGCTAAACTATTATTTCCCTTGAGGTCAGTGATTCAAAACATTGGTTTTATACTACCCTAGTGGTTTGTAATAATTTCAAGGTAGTACAGTATTGAGGAGGCCTCATGGGAAAAATTAATTCATGGCAATTTAAAATATAAATGTATGCCATATGGTGTGTGCCATGTTCTCTCTCTCTCTCTCTCTCTTTCTCTCTCTCTCTCCCCCGCTTCTCTCTCTCTCTCTCTCTCTCTCTGTGTGTGTGTGTGTGTGTGTGTGTGTGTGTGTGTGTATGTGTGATGTATGCATATTTTTCCTTTTAGAAAAATGCTGTAGATTTATTCATGAAAAAAAAGCTGGTTGCATTCATTCACTGTTGTATACTGAAGAACATTTTGGATTTTTATGCTGATTGAGGTAAAAATGAACCAATGAGCCACAATCAACCACATAATTGGGAATGTTCTCTTGCTTTCTGAGCAATTATAACTATTCGGTATAACCTGATTATAAGATAAAATGTGTTCTTATAAACTATGATCATGTACCTGAAGCTTCGTATTTCTGTTTTAAGAATCTTTCCAAGTAGAAAGTGGGAGTGAGGGGTTAAAATTACCCATTGCATACAATGTTCATTATTGGGGTGATGGGTGTGCTGAATGCTGAGATGTCACCACTGTATAATATATCCATGGGACAAAACTGCATTTATAAATCTATATAAATAAAACATTAAAAAAAAACTTTCCAAGTGCAGGAAAAAAATTATGTAGGTAACATGAAAAAATATGTATTTGGCAAACTAGGAGCTAGGGAGATGATGATAGGAAACCTCACACCTTGTTATTTTTGACATGCCAGTAAATATGTAGATTTGCAGCACTGTCTTTTTAACAGCTACTCTATCCTTTATGTTCACTACATCTCTAAGTCCACTGCTATCAATTTCTTCTGGCAATGACTACCACAGGCTTTATTTCTTAAGGGTATTGGCCTAAACTGTTGTATTGTGGGTTCCTCTTCTGAACGAGCCTTCTCAAACAACTCTGTTTCTGGACTTTATGTTCCTGCCAGTTGTTCTGGGCTTTTGCCCCTGCTGCTATCATCTGGAGTTACTGCAGAAGAAATTAATTCTGTTCTTAAATTGGTTTTTATCTTCTTGCCCATCCATCTGTTTTCTGTACATCCAGATTCCCCGGTTTGAGGGCTGCCTTGATTTCCTAACTCAGTTGTTAGGTTTTCTGTGGGGAGAAAAAACTAACTCAAACTAATAAAGAAAGAAACCTTATTTTCATTTTTAAGAAAGGATTCTTAGCATTGGGTTTTTCTTCCAAATGCTAATCTGTAATATGTGCCAAAATATAGTAACTCAGTTTCACCTGTTAAACCCTGTGTTACTTTTAAAAATAAATCCTGAATCCATGCATATGTATAGAACAAAGCAGGTTATGAATTTATTTCATCAGCAGTGTAGATGTGCTATTATAAACCTTTTTAATATCTATGTACTTCTCTTGTATGAACCTGAATTAACTTAGGTGTTTTAAAAATCTAATATAGAAAGTTAAAATAACAAAGTGTCACCATGGACAGCAAACAAAAGGAGACTAAAAAAAGTAGAACCATTGAATTTGATAGAGATCTGGAAATACTGTGCCAATGTAGTCTGTGACACTTCTTCATAAATGAATCTTGTTACGGGTTAAATTGTGTCCTCTCCAAAAATGTGGAAGTCCTAACACTCAGTGCCTGTGAATGTGACCTTATTTGGAAAAGTCTTTGCAGATGAACAAGTTAAGAGGAGGTCATTAAGGTTGGCCCTAATTTAGTATGAGTCTATCCTTATAAAAGAAAGAGATTTGAGCCGGGCTCGGTGGCTCAGCCTGTAATCCTGCGCCTTGGGAGGCTGAGGTGAGTGGATTGCCTGAGCCCGCAGGTTCGAGACCCACCTGGGCAACTTGGCGAGACCTCATCTCTACAATAAATCAAAAATTAGCCGGGCGTGTTAGCATGTGCCTGTAGTTCCAGCTCCTTGGAAGGCAGAGGCGGAAGGATCGCCGGAGCCCAGCAGGTCGAGCTTCAGTGGCCGGGAGCGACCACTGCACTCCGGTCTGGGCGACAGAGTGAGACTCCAACTCAAAAAAAATAAAAAGAAAGAGATTTGAACATAGAGACACTGGGAGAATGCAGTGTGAAGATTGGAGTTTGGGTTCTACAAACCAAAGAATACCAAAAATTATCATTACCAGCAAACTATCAGGAGCAGAGATGCATGGGACAGATTCTCCTTCACAACGCTCAGAAGAAAACAACCTTGATTTTGAACTTCTAGCCTCTGAACTAGGAGGCAAAAATTTTTGTTAGTTAAGCTACCCAGTTAGTAGTACTTTGTTACGGTAGCTCTAACAAACTGATACCAATTTAATTCAGTATTAGCTGATCTAATATCCATTTTAAAAGCCTTGGCAACTTTTCTTTTAGTGTCAGTTTTAGAGGTGAGATTATTTAGTCATGACAAATTAGTTCCCATGGAAAGAATGTATGAAAGGATAGAATATAATCTATAACCTTGCCTTGAAAGGTATGTAAGTAGATCCAGATCTGTTTTTCCAATTGGAGAAGTCCTTGTTGAATAAAATCTATATAGCAATATGGATGTTGCTTCAAAGGCAGGGGTAAAAAAGCAAAATCAATTTAGCATAGGTCAATAAATGTGTATATTTGCCCAAAAAGAAATGTAAACTGGCTTAGTAGCAAGACACCTTTCTTCACTAATGATGTGTTGGTTTAAAATGCTCTGACCTACTCTCAACTTATAAGACTGGCACACATCCAGACTTCCTCTTTATAGATGCTGCTAGATGGTTTGCTTAGCAACATACTTAATGGGACCACAGGGAATTTTGTTTTCCAGCTAAATAAGTTCAGAATGCTCAAATAAAAGCAGAGGTCCAGATTTTAAAAATATATATATATAGAAGAAGGACTTAAGAAAGCCCACAAGTAAAAACCAATAAAAGATAATGGGGTCATTTTTGCAAATCATTTTCAATTTTTAGTACATGTATACTCATAAATGATTTTAATATTTAAAATTAAGTACATTTTTACAGAAAACATATCCAACAGAAAATCAGATTTCAAATTTTGCCACAAAGTTGTGTATATCTAGTGTTATTTGAGTATGTCTAAATGAAATTATTGAGATTGAAAACTATTTCTATGCAAAATTTTTACTGTTTTAATGAAGTAGAAATTTCTTATTTTCCTTCGAGTGTAAAGACAATACCACCAACAACAAAACATTACCTAGGTTGGTGGACAGAGATCTGCAAAATAGTTTTAAAATAATAAATAAACAAGCAGAGGTGGGGTGGTTGATGGAAAATATATTCCAGTTCATGAAAGAATTCTTACTGCACATACCCAGTAGCTCAGAATCCAAATCTGGTATGTTAACCTAAATCACTTTAGCCAGAATACTTTTCTCTCACTCAACATTATTTTACTGGAGATATTGAGTGGGATAAATAGAACTCACAGGCTCTTGTTGTGTTCTCTGGACCAGCCCTTTTTGTAGACCCAAGATGTGAAATCCTTAGAAAGATATTAAAGAGTAAGCACTGGTGTCATATCCTGGGGAAGATATTTAGTCACTGGGAAGTATATTTCGCAAAACACTAAAGATAAGACTAACTGCCACAACCATTTGTTCTGGGAAGTTTAGAGTAATATGATTTTAGTTGTGACCATCTGATACTGTGTGGACTGAAGCTGAGGTACACCAGAGTTAGAGCATTCATATAATTTTGGGTTTGAGATATGCTGAAAAATCAGGTAAACCAGTAAGGTTTTGGGCAAAATGAGATGTCTGGTCACTTTTGGCAGAGCATACTAAATGTTTATAGTGGAAAAAAAAATGTTGAAGATTTGTGGCTTATAGTGGAGGCAACATGGTAACTAATAAAGTAAGTCTAAAACAGAGCATGGTGATAATCAGTTAGACAGTCAGAAATGGCTGCAATTCCATATGATTGGACATATTCAAAGGAAAGATCTGAAGGCAGTCTGTGAAAAGGGCAAGTGCAGTTTGTGATATGGTCAGATCAAGCTCCTCAAATGGGAAAATAGTAAAGTGGTAAATAACAGATCAGACTAAATGACACAACGTTATCTCATGATATTCGGCATCATAGATTCACATGGGCCTGTGACAGTGTTTGGTTTTCCCATGGTGTAGTGGGTTGAATGGTAGCCCCCCCAAAAGACGGGTCTAAGCTTCAGAAACTGTGAATGTCTTCTTATCTGGAAAAGTACTTTTAGCAAATTTTAAAAGTTGAGATGGTGTCTTGCTCTATTGCCCTGGCTGGTCTTAAACCCCTGAGTTCAAAAAAATAATCAACAGAGTAAATAGGCAACCTACAGAATGGCAGAAGATATTTGCAAACTATACATCTGACAAAGGACTAGTATCCAGAATCCACAAAGAACTCAAACAAATCAGCAAGTCAAAAATAACCCCATTAAAAAGTGAACAAATGACATGGACAGACATCTCTCAGAAGAAGATCCACAAATGGCCAACAAACATATGAAAAAACCACTCTTCGTCAAGGAAATGCAAATTAAATCACAATGAGATACCACCTTACACCAGTCAGAATGGCCATTGTTAAAAATAAAAAAACAAGCCGGGCTCAGTGGCTCAGAGTAATCCCGTGCCTTGGGAGACTGAGGTGAGTGAATTGCCTGAGCACGCGGGTTCGAGACCCGCCTGGGCAACTTGGCAAGCCCTCATCTCTACAATAAATCAAAAAAATTAGCCGGGCGTGATAGCGCACGCCTGTAGTTCCAGCTACTTGGAAGGCTGAGGCGGAAGGATTGCCGGAGCCCAGCAGGTCGAGGCTGTGGTGACCAGGAGCGCCCACTGACTGCACTCCAGTCTGGGCAACAGAGTGAGACTCCAACTAAAAAAAATAAAATAAAATAAAAAATAAATAAAATAAATAAATAAATAATAAAAAACAATAGATGCTGGTACAGATGTAGAGAAAAAGGAACACCTAAACACTGATGGTGAGAGTGTAAATTAGTACAACCGCTATGGATATTGGTATGAAGATTTCTTAAAGAACTAAAAGTAGATCTACCATTTGATCCAGCACTTCACTGCTAGGTATCTACCCAAAGGAACAGAAGTCATCATATAAGTAAGACACCGGCACCCGCATGTTCATTGCAGCACAATTCACAATTGCAAAGATGTGAAATCACCTAAATGCCCATCAACTGATCAGTGGATAATGACAATGTGGTGTATATACACCACGGTTTACTCTTCAGCTATCAAAACTAATGAAATAATGTCTTTTGTAGCAACTTGGATGGAATTGGAGACCATCACCCTAAGAGAACTCAGGAACAGAAAACGAAATACTGTATGTTCTCACTTCTTAGTGGGAGCAAAACTGAGGATCCTTAAAGGCATAGAGAGTGGTATAATGGACACTGGAGACTCAGAACGGGGAGGGTGGGGAGAAGTGGAGGGATGAAAAATCGCCTATTGGATACAGTGTGCACAGGTGGGGGTGGTGGGTACACTTAAAGCCCAGACTTCTTTCCCACTGTACAATGCAACCATGTAACCAAAAACTGTGTGTACCCCCCTAACGCTATTGAAATAAAGGGAAGAAAAACAAACAAACAAAAAATAACAACTCCTGAACCCCTGGGCTCAAGCAGTCCTCCTGCCTCAGGCTCCTGAGTAGCTGGGATTACAGGCATTTGTCATTGCGCCCAGCTTGCAGTTGTAATTTAAAGGACTTCAAGATGAGATCATTCTGTATTATCCAGGTGGGCTCTAAATCAAATGACAGGTGTCTTTGTAAAAAAGACACACAGAGAAGAGGCAATGTGAAGATAAAGGCAAGGGGTTGGAAAGATGCAGACACAAGCCACGGAATGCCTGGAGCCACCAGAAGTTGTGTGAAATAAAATTCTTTCCTAGAGCCTTTGGAGGAAGTGTGGCCCTGATGATACCTGAATTTCAGACTTCTGGCCTCCAGAACTGTGAAAGAATACATTTCTGTGGTTGCAAGCCACCCAGTTTGTGGTACTTTTGTTACAGCAGCCCAGGAAACTAATACTGTTATATGTGGGGCGTGAATAAACCATCTCAAATGTTCTGAAGTTTCGACTACCTTCACCCCCTCACTGAGGGCCACTTCTGAGAAGAAACCTCCGAAATCCTAGACATGATTGTTAAAGGATATTTGCTTCTCTGATTTTAGTTACAGGAAATCATTTAATAGGATGGGAGGTAGTATAATACAATTAAGTTTACTTTCAAGCAGGCCAGGGTGGGAGGAACCCTAGTTTCTTGTAAAATGATTACACATCTAGATACAGTTTAAGGACTGAATTTTGATTCTCTAGGATTTAAATCTGTGTAGAGACTACAGTTTCCACTTATTGAATTTCCTGGTTTAGAATCTGGCTTTGCCACTAATTGGTTGGGCAAGATACCTATCCATGTTTCAGCTTCTTATTCTATAAAATGGAGATAATAATTCTTTTATTATTATTAGCTTCACCCATGGGATTTAAAGGAAATAATTAAAAAATAAAAATTGCTACCTTTTTCTTGTCATTTAAAAATTGCAATTAAGAGATTGAATATTCTTAGAAATGACATAACAATCCTAGCTGGGTTCTCAAGCTTTCTTTAGAGATGACTTTATTTCTGCCTTCTGAGAGACATTTCAATCTGTGCCTCTGCTGATTGGCTGAGAGCATTCATTTTTATTATGATGAAAACCTATATTTATTGACATTTCTGGCAACTTGCCAGGGGCTTGGCATATGAATGGTAGGATATAGAACTGCAGTTTGACCTCAGGAGGCTATCAGGCTTGATCCTGAGATGTAAGGAAACTGCTCAGGATGAGTGTGGTAGATCTTTTATGGTGCTGAGAAGGTATTTGTAGAATTAACACGTGGCTTCCCCAACTTCAGTCAAGGACTTATCACAAGTCTTATTATCCTTATGCTGACTCTTCCTTGTTATCAACTGAAACAACTAAATCAAGATTTGAAGAACTACATTTTTGATAAAATAAGTAAATAAAAATTAGTATAAAACAATAATAAAATCATTGAAAATCATAAAAAACTTAAATGCATTGAAAGATAGCATAGCCTGGAAAATAGTATGGCAGTTCCTCAAAAAGTTAAAAATAAAATTACCATGTTATCCAGCAATTCCACTTCTGAATAGATATCCAGAAGAATTGAAAGCAGGGTCTTAAGGATATATTTGTATACCCACAGTATTTATCACAGCAACATTGTTCACAATAGACAAAACATGGAAGACACTCAAGTGTCCATTGACAGATGAATGGATAAGCAAAATGTGGCATATGCCCATAATGGGAAATGATTTAGTTTTAAAAAAGAAGGAAATTCGGACAGATGCTACAATATAGATGAACCCTGAGACCATAATGCTAAGTGAAATGAGCCAGTCACAAAAAGACAGATATAGCATGATTCTGCTTGTATGAGGTACCTAGAATAAGTCAAAATCATCGAAGTGGAAAGCAGAATGTTGGTTGCCAGGGACTGGGGGGAGTCGAGAGTGTGAACTTATCATTTAACGGGGACAGAGTTCCTGTTTTGTGTGATGAAAAGAGTTCTAGAGATGAATAGTGGTGCTGGCAGCACAGCGATATGAATGTACTTGGTATCACTGAACCTTAAAATGTTTAGAAATGATTAAGATGGTATTTTTCACAATAGAAATAATGGGAAAAGGCAGGCTACAAAAGCACACACAAGAAAGTAAATAACTTAGCAAAAACAAAAAATTAAAAGCAAAACAAAATGTGATGTCCCTTCCAAGCAATTTATTTGAATTAAGTGACTTAAAAACTGGACAGATGCTGCTATGTTTGTGATCCCAGCCTGAATTCTATTCCTAATTATGCCCTTCCTTTGCTTTTCAGATCCATTGACAGTAGAGTTCATGGGTTTAACTGTTTGAATCTGGTTTTCTGGTCCTCAGTATTAGGCCACTGTGTACTGTTATGTTACTACCCTGTTCTTAATAACTGGACGCTTTATGCCTTGTTGCAGGTTGCACTCAAGTTCTCATCCTATTCCTCATAACTGCATCTGGTCCCAATCTCTGAGCCCATGGTGACAACACTTGTGAGCCAGTGCTTCCTCACATGTCTCATGAACGGGGCCCATTCACTTAGTGACAGGCCTCCTTTTGCTTGTCTTTCTAGCTGACTTTGTATCACCTTTAGATTTCCTAGAGCTCTGCTGAGTTGTCAGCACTCCCTGTTACTATGTCTGAAGCTGGGCTGGCTGCATGCCTGCTTGCCTCCCTCCTTCCTTCCCTCCCTCCCTCCCTCTCTTCTTCCCTTCCTCTCTCCTTCCCTCCCTCGCCTTCCTTCCTTCTTTATACCTGCTACTATACTGTGCCCTTATCAGTTGTCTGTTTCTAATCCTCTAAATGTTGTGCCCTGTTTACCACACAGTACTTTTCTTAAGCTATTTCAGATATTTTGTCTTATAGCCTGTCCCAATATAGTAGGCAGAACTCCTTGCAGGACTCTTCCCCATCCATCTTACTCTTTCCTCTGTGGTTAGGGACATCACAGCCTAGTCTCCCCTGAGATATGGCTAAGCTTTGACTTCCTAGAGGGAGACAAAGAACATTCTCCATAAGAGATATCAGACTATTGGATTATATAATGAGTTCCTTTAGAGCAGCAGTGTCCAACTTTTAGCATCAGAGACCTGTTTCATGGAAGACAGTTTTTCTGCGGGTGGGGGGTGAGGGAGACGGTATGTGCAGTCAAACCTCACCGCTAATGTTAATCTGTATTTGCAGCTGCTCCCCAGTGCCAGCATCATTGCCTCAGCTCCACCTCAGATCATCAGGCATTAGATTCTCCTAAGGAGTGTGCAACCTAGATCTCTCTCATGCACAGTTCACAATAGGGTTGTGCTCCTATGAGAATCTAATGCAGCTGCTGATCTGACAGGAGGCAGAGCTCAGGCAGTGATGCAAGCCATGGGGAGCACCTGTAAATACAGAGGAAGCTTTGCTTGCTTGCCTGTTGCTCACCACCTGCTGTAAGGCCCAGTTCCTAACAGGCCACATACTGGTATCGGTCGATGGCCTGGGGATTGGGGACTCCTGCCTTAGAGAATGTTCCCTTGGAGAGTCCCTGATTCCGCTGTTAGGTTGGGGCATCATGAACTGCATCTCAGGTCCAGCCGGTGCACTGCACACAAAACCTTTAGAAAATTGATCAAGCCCCTTACCCTGCCTTACTCTTGTCCAAAGCTCATAAAACACAACCAGCTAAGTTTCCCACTGACACCAAACTATACAAGCCACTTAGGGAGGTGCCATATACATGACAGGATTGAGACTGAATTCTGAATATTTGAGAGGGCTAGCAACCTTTTTCAGAGTGTCAGAGATAAAGCCAGACACCAGAGCACTGAGAGAAGATTGTATTCAGTAATAAACAGTGACTATAGGGAAGTAGGTCCAGTGTGAATTAAACTCAACTTCACTGAAACAAAAGGCTAGAGACTTTTTAGATGCCAGGGTGTGCTTAGGGAAAGGCCCTGGGGGATGTTAATGGGGGTTGGTCCACATAACTAGGCCTCCTGGGTTTAATTGGCACTTACCCAATCTGGTAAGTTATGACAGGAGGTAATGGTATAAGTTCGAGCAAGGTGTTCACCACAAGTTAGGTCTTATTCCCCCCCAGGAACGAGGAGTGGGTGTGAGAGTTGTCTTCCTGAACATTTTTGCATTTCATAGAGACAGCTCTCAGATCCTTAACCAGTTGGGGTGGTAGATTCACATTTTAAAGGGTAGTGAAAGGATTTATAATTGCAACCTTTCTAAAGCAACTGCTCTAAGAGAGGGTATTCAGGGACCTATCTGCCTATCTTCAGGTTAAGGGCTGAAACAAATGGTGAATTTTCCTGGGAGCATTGAGCTTTTTTTCAGGCAGGCACTTTAAGGAGTGCTGGGGTCATCCTAGGGGTGTGGCCTGGAGCTGTTAGAAGCTGGCTGTACTGGTGTTTGTTCAAGTCTCTTAGTGTTTAGATTTTGTTGGGGTCAGGGGTTGTATGAAATCATCTGTGCTGAGAGTTTGCAGTTTTTATAGGCAAAGTTGAGACTTTGTCAGGAAGGGGTCTCAGAGGAGCCTGACTACAGTTGGGTCAGGAGAAAGTCTTTGGCAAGTGCATACCTTCCTATTTGAGATTTTTATCTAGCATGGAGGCTTGGAGAGCATCCACAAAGAGGAGAAAAGAAACCCTGATAACTCAAGATCTGAAATCTTCCTTGGTTCAGAAACATGACTACTGTAACGTTAAAATCAACTTAATAATGGATAATAGATGAATCACTAAGGAGGGTGTGCCCTCCCTGAGCTGAGTAGGTAACTACATTTGGTGACTCTAATATGTATTTTTACACACTTTAGTATATTTGTGTTACTTACTGACATTTTAAAATGTCAAATTTCCCTTTTTAAAACATGTCAGACTTCTTTATCCCATATGACTCTAAGAGTGCATGTTTACTTGAGGTCATTGCTCCTTGAGATGATTTTAGGAACAAATTCCAATATAATTCTAATGAAATTTCAGTGTTTATTCAATTTCTTCAAATTTCTATTAAATTTCTTAAGGCCTTGAACATTTGTAACATGTATATGCATGCATTTAGGGAGATATAGAAGAATAATATTTAACAAAATGTTAATAATAAACAATTGTTTACTGATGAAAATAAAACTACTGGTATGACTTTACTTCTGGCAATTTTGGTGTGCTAACCAGAGCACCAGACCATTGTCTGGACTCACATTAGATATCTAATAGTTGTTGAACCAAGTAATAACTTGCACATGCTCATATAGTGTGGAGTTCAGCCCCAGAATTCTATATTTTAAGCAATAACTTAATATAATTTTTTAAAATGTTAAATCCTTTTCTTGAAGTAGACACATTTTGTTTTGCCAAGTTGTCTTCAAAATAGTCCTGTCAGTAAATGAATCAATTACTTCTTTGTTATCAAAAGATAGTATACATTTTATTCATTAGGATAAAAACAAACACACTTTGTAAATAATGAATGTCTTGAAGTCTGTCAACTGTTATTTCAAGCAAGTTGGTATTAATACTGTGAAATGCAGAAATTACATTAGACTACTCTAACATGTATAAATCCAAACGAAAACACTGCTCAAAGGTTTGTTGGTGGGATTTATTATCTGTATATGGCAAATCTATTGAGCATTTTATCATAACTTAAAAAAATTTTTTAAGTAACTATAATAATAATTATGACATATTTTCATGCATTATATAAGTAAATTTTACCTTTAATTTGCCACGTATTTGTTTGGATATATTTAATACCAATTTATTCTGTTTGCTCATACTTATGAGATGAAGAATTTAGCATCATGCCATTATTGACTAATTTTTTACCAGAATTAGAATTTTTCAAGCTGAACACTAAAATACCCTTTATGAATCATATCATTTAGTGAGGAATGAACCAAAATCTGAAACTGCTTTGTGAAATTTGGTCCCACAAGCTATAGAGCACTTCAAATACAGATGGTCTGTAACAAGATACCCTAAATGTCAAATACACATTAGATTTTGAAGACTTAGTAATAAGAAAAATGTGATACACCTCACTGACAATTATTATGTTGATTATATGTTGAGGTGATAATATCTGTGGTATATTGGATTAAGTAAAATATATTATCAGAATTTTAGCTTTTTTTTTTTTTACTTTTAATGTGGCCACTAGGAAATTTAATATTCTGTACATGACTCACCTTACACTTCTGTTGGACAGTATGATCTAAGAGTTCATTTCTTCATGTAAGCCTTCATGACAATTCAGTGAAAAATTTAGAAACAAAGCACAGGCCTTCTGATTCCCTTTCTAAGGTACTTTGCCTGTTTCAGAATTAATTTATTTTCCCCCCATTTGTTTATTTTTGCTGTCTCAGTGTTCTTTTAATTTAGATACGTTTTTTTCTTCAAGTACAATAACAACCAGATACAAGTTTTAAAGTATAAACATTAGTACCAACCTGAACAGAAAATATCTTTTCTTAGTAGAATGCTGCCAGAAATATTTTAAATTTCAAAACACTTAGAATTTTACCTGACCTAGTTTAGAATTTCTAAAGGTGATTAATTTAGAAATGACATAATAACATTTGGTTTAATATGTATCTAGATATTAAGCATATGCTTATAAAAGAAGATAAGACTCTTCATTTAATTTTGGTAATGTTTATTTCATTAATACTCAAAATTTATGTGGAAACATAAAGCTCTTATTGGAGAAAGGCTAGACCAATCTCTGATTTACAGTTAGTTGTTATATTATTCATGAACCAAATAGTTTGGAACAGAAGCTTAGAATTTACTCAATAGAACAAATACTTTGTTCTTCAGTTTGATAATTCAAGAAAACTGGAATAAATAGTCCCCCTTATTACCTAAATTATCCAAAAGAATTCATATTTGTGGACATGAGAGAATGTGTGCACAGTATAACTTCTCACCTGTTTAGAAACAATATCATAGACAGTTGTATAGCACCCCTAAATATGGCAGTGCCCTAAAATAACTGAAAACTATGTGATTTAGAAAACTAGCATTTGGATGGAAGTTAAATTTGCATTTCATAACAGTTTTTCATTCTGAAATTACTCTAAGCAATTGTAAAAGCACATAATTACCTCAAAGCTTAATTGCCACTACTTTCTCTATGAAGTGAACAGTGTTTAGTTATAAGTGCTATAATGGATTTTGTTATACAATTAAAAAATCTCACCCTTATGAATTATGTGTTGAGTGTCATTGGTGTTGGGTTTATTTTGTATGTGACACTGTTGGTGATTATTTTTGTGTGTGTATATATATATATATATATATATATCTACTTATGTCTGTCTATCTGTCTATCAATCAATCAGTCATCTATCTATCTACTACTTTGAAGAGTTGAAAATATGAAATACATTTTTTTGACATGTAAAAAAATGCAGTAATCTTATTTTATTATTTTCTGTTTTCATGGTGAAATGTGTTTTTGCTTCTGGTATAATAAAAAGATACAATAAAATACTCTTTTTTGTACTTAGAGTAAGGGATAAGCGAACACTTACATGGTAGAAAACTGTAAAAAAAATTCAGACAATAAGGTGGTGCTGGCACTAATATCTTTTAATGATGTCATCATTGAGGCCAGATTTGCCCTGCTTATGTTTGTGTGTAGCAGAATAAGTTAATGTAATTTTTAATAACCAATAGTATCCAGAAAATGTGTTCACTATTTAATTATGGTTTTTCTCTTGTATTGGACCTTATAGCTCTATAATATAGTGCTGTTGTAAAAATAGAGTTCTATTACTTTACCTTATCATATCCCCTTTTGTGATGTGTGTTCTGCCATGCAGGAAAAGTTAATTTTCATTAACAGATGCTTAAGGTTATTAGTAAGAGTTTAAAACAATTTTATCTAGGAGATAGTTCTAGAAAATTATGGAATCATCAGTCAGAATTCAGTGACACTTTGGACTAATTGTTCAGAATTACAGCATTCTACAACCACAACCCATTCCTCCCACCAGAGCAGAGGATTCACATATGGGGCAGATTGTATCCTGTCCATTCCTAATTATTTCTAGGAATAGCAAATGCCTGTTCTTATCAATAATAAGTTTTAGGCTGGGTACCGTGGCTTATGCCTGTAATCCCAGCACTTTGGGAAGCCAGGGTGGGAAAATCACTTGAGCTTAGGAGTTCGAGACCAGTCTGGGCAATTTAGTCAGACCTCATCTCTATAAAAAAATAAAATACATTAGCTGGGCATGGTGAAGTGCGCCTGCAGTCCCAGCTACTTGGGAAGTTGAGATGAAGGATCACTTAAGCCCAGGAGTATGAGGTTGCAGTGAGCCATGCTGGTGTCACTATACTCCAACCTGGGCAACAGAGTGAGATCCTGTCTCAATGAGAAGAAATATTGGTATTCAAAGCCTTGTAGATATTAGTACATTGTAGAATCATTTTGAATATAGAATGATAGATCTGGCAGTGGATACAGTTATCAATGAATGCTATTTAATGAAGCATGAAAGGAAGGAAATATTTGTTTTATGACTGATAATGAAAGAGAAATTGTTTTGCATCTTTGTAGGCTACACTATTATTTAAATAATCATAAAATATTAAATTATTTGTGCACATTAGTTTTTTGTATTTTTAGTACTGTGGGTAGGAAGTAGTGTAGCACAAAAAGTTAGATATTTTGTTATATATCTGGGATCCAAGAGGTCAAACCCTTTCAAGGGCAAGATAATATTTTTTGTGATTAGAATATCCTAAATGTACAACGTATTTGACATCATGATTTTATCTTACGAGCTTCAAATCATAATATTTGATTTAAAGACTACTTCTCTTTTTAACATAAAATATCAACCAGCTGGGTGGAGTAAACTAGTTCAATTTTTCTAGACAGGAGTTTAGCAGTGTGCATGAAAAGTAGTATTGACTTCTAGAAATTTATTTTATGCAAATAATCTAAGACGTATGCAAAGTTTACTGTATAAGAATATTTATATTAAGCCGGGCTCGGTGGCTCAGCCTGTAATCCCGCGCCTTTGGGAGGCTGAGGTGAGTGGATTGCCTGAGCAGCGAGACCTCCTCTTTACAAAAAATCAGCCGGGCGTGGTAGCGCATGCCTGTAATTCCAGCTACTAGGAAGGCTGAGGCGGAAGAATGGCCGGAGCCCAGCAGGTATAGGCTGCGGTAGCCGGAAGCAGCCACTGCGCTCCAGTCTGGGCGACAGAGTGAGTTGCATTTATTTTTATGGCAAAATGTTGGGCACATAACTTCCATAGAATGTAGTGATTGATTTTTTTAAATTATAAGGCATCCGATGTAATTGCTATGTAGCTATTTAACATTGTCCTTTTGAACAATGTCTAGTACTTTTAAGAATGAGACAATATGAATTTAAGCATATAAGATAAAATCATTACCATAAATTTATCCTATATGTTGTCAATTCTATATGAGAAAAATTGCACCAAAAATATCTTAATCATCCAATCTTAATTTTGGATGTGTTATCATTAAGTGATAGGAATATGCTTAATATTCTTCTTGTTTTCAAAATTTTGTTTAGAATGAATATGAATTACTTTCCTAATTTCTAATAAGTCACTGTAAATATTAATTTCAGGGACCAAAAGCCTTAGTAGAATGTGCTGCCTGCATTTCAGTTTCAGTCACCAGGCAACTGAGTGGCCTTAGGCCTTGATGGTGAAAACAAGACTCCAGTCCATATTATTGTAGATTTCTTAAAGGTTAGGATCTTGAATTGTAAGTTTGCTTCCCCTTTATTTTTTCATAAAATACTATTTATGCCCTCTTTCTCTTTAGAAGTTATTAATTATTTCACTACCATATGTCATATCCTGGAAAGACACAAAGATAAATAAGGTAGATCTCTCGGGCCACGGTTTTTTTTTTTTATTCTTGTCATGAATACAAAAGAAAAATTAGTCCCAAATAGCCAATCTATGTGTGTTTGTTTTCCAGAGATTAATTATAGCTGTACCACAGAGATTTGTTACTATCTCCCATTATTTTCTTTTTGTAGCTAATACAGACGAAAATAGTGATACATAGATGCAAGTTTTTGATATAAAATGGCTGTGTATTTCTGAGGTTAATTATTAATGATAGATCATAAAGGGATGGGACCCAGGCAAGTCACTTTCTCACTAAATTCCATGAAATATATGAAGAAATGTGAGGATTTTCTACTTTGCATATAGGTGAATTCAGCTCCAAATGTGCTAAGTATCTTGCCTAAAATCACACAGTAAATAGTGGCTACACTGAGCTTTGAGCAAAGAAATTACCGGACTCATCCCCGATAATCACACCAATTAGGGCTCATACAGACTTAAAAGTTTAATAGTTCAGCTGATTTATATTTTCTTTTCAGTAAATGTATTTGGAGGAAACTTTCATTGTCAGCTATGATGGAGTACTTTATACTGATCTCTCCTTCCAGGCTAGAAGAACCAACAGTTACGGGATGAATAAGCGAAAGAAGCTGCTTGAAGGCATTGGAGAGAAACCAAGACATCTAAGATCATGGAGAGGGGAGCAGAGTATTAGTGTGAGCACTACCTTCTCAGCAGCATTTTTCCTCATGACATTTGAGAATTCTCATTATAGAGCTGGGTGGCTGAATAGAGCGATGCCCCATGGCAGCAGATTCACTGGTCTTGGGGAGCAAAAATTGAGGTATAGGATTTTCAGACAGCCAGAACCCAAGGGTCTTAAAGAAAAGGCCAGAAGGAAAGAGAAAAATCACAGGAGACATGAACTCCATGCTTAGTTTACAGTTTCTTTTTGTAGTATTTCCTCACTTCTCATTGCATATATGGGTAAGGAGGGATAGAACTCCTAGAAATCAAGTTCATGGTGCTTCTTAGGACATAAAAATTAGATTTCAGGACCAGCAAGGAAGAGGGTCCTAATTAACACTCCAGGCTTTTTGTGGGATCCTCTGAAAGGACTTTGCCTTGTCAACAAGGTGAATCAGAAATACACTGGGTTCATCTGGGTCCAAGGTCATCTTATATCTATCTTCTCTCTGCCACAAAAAATGTCATTTCTTCTCTGTAGGAAGATAATATACAGCCTCTCTACAGTTTCTTATAGTTATTATCTAGCTGTCATTGAAAAATTACTGATCAGGAAATAAGACTAAATAATGGTAAAGCAAAAGCAAAAGATGATCCAGGCATTAGAAATGTCAAACATAAACTCTGAAATAGCTACAATTAGTATGATCATGAAAATAGATGAAAATATCAACTCTGTCACCAGATAACTGGAATCTATAGACATCCTTAAATGGACAGGGCACGGTGACTCAAGCCTGTAATCCCAGCACTTTGGGAGGCCAAGGTGAGAGGATTGCCTGAGCCCACGGGGTTGAGAACAGCCTAGGCAACTTTGCCAGACCTCGTCTCTACAATAAATCAAAAATTAGCTGGGCATGGTAGCACACGCCTGTAGTTCTGGCTACTTGGAAGGCTGAGGTGGAAGGATCACAGGAGCCCAGCAGGTTGATACCAGGCCATGAGTGTGCCACTGCACTCCAGTCTGGGTGTTGGAGTGACACTCCAACTAAAAAAAAAAAAAAAAAAAAAAATTAGCTGGGTGTGGTAGCATGTGCCTGTGGTTCTGGCTACTTGGAAGGCTGAGGTGGAAGAATCACCTGAGCCCAGCAGGTTGACTCTAGGGTGGCTGTGAGCGTGTCACTGTACTCCAGCCTAGGCGATGGAGTGACACTCCAACTCAAAAAATAAAATAAAATAAATTCTTAAATGGAAAGAAAAGAAAAGAAAACTAAATGCAAAGAAATTAGTTGGAAGGTAATAGTAAAGAGTTTAAAGCAACAAAATATAAACAAATATCAAGAAAGCAAAAAGAAATTTTTGAAAAGATGAATAAAACTAATAAACAGGACAAATTACAAATATGAGGACATTTTACAAAGGATAACACTAAAGATTCTTTAAACATTAAAGGAGAGTAATAAGATTTAATCAGTTGAGTGAAATGGACAGATTTCTTGAAAAAATTCACTTCTAACAACTCACACAAAGAGAAGTAGAAAATTTGAATAGTCATGTCTGTTAAAGAAATAAATTCTATAAATAAAAAACTCCTCACAGAAAAAGTCATGCCCAAAAGACTTCACCAATGTCGTCTTTCAAATATGTAAGAAAAGTACTAGATACAAGCTCAGCAGCAAAATTAATTGTATTTATGTGTGCTAACTTGAAACAATTAGAAAATGAAGTTTTAAAAGGGTGACATTGACATCAAAATAATCAAGAACCTAGGGATAAAATTTAACAAAAGATGTGGAAAATCTGTGTACCCAACATTTCAAAACTAAAGGAACTCTAAATAAATGGAAAGCTATACCATGTTCTTATGGATGTGTCAATGCTAACTCTGCAAACTGATTATAGATTCAATGCAATTCCAGTTAAAAATCCAGCAGGATTTTGTGGGGGAAATTGACAATCTGATTCTAAAATGTAAGTGAAAATGCAAAGACCTGAGAATAACCAGGTCAGTCTTGAAGAAGAATAAAGTTGGTGGACTAACATTACCAGATAATAAAATTTATTAATATTGACTTTTGATATTTATAATATTAGTAATTTAAAATAACAAGTATTGGAGAGGAAAGATATAGAGCAACTAGAACTTTCAAGGTGCTAGTGACAATGTAAGTTGGTGTAACCACTTTGGAAAATTGTTGGCAGTCTATTCTAAAGCTGAACTTAAATATCTCCTATGACCCAGCTGACCCAGTCCTAGATTTATGCCCAACAGAAAAATGTATGTCAGTACACTGAGATTTCTGTATAAGAGTATTCATAACAGCATTACTTTAAATAACCCCAAACTGCAAACAACGTAAATATCTGTCAAGAATAGGAGTAATAAATAACTTGGGAATGTAAAATTAAGTTCTATAGAGTAACAAAAAGAAACAAATTTATAACACCAGGAACATGGCTAAATCTCACAGGTATAAGAAGTCAAACGCAGCCGGGCTCGGTGGCTCAGCCTGTAATCCCGCGCCTTTGGGAGGCTGAGGTGAGTGGATTGCCTGAGCCGCGGGTTCGAGACCCGCCTGGGCAGCGAGACCTCATCTCTACAATAAATCAAAAAACCAGCTGGGCGTGGTAGCGCATGCCTGTAATTCCGGCTACTCGGAAGGCTGAGGCAGAAGGATCGCCGGAGCCCAGCAGGTCGAGGTTGCGGTGGCCGGTAGCGGCCACTGCACTCCAGTCTGGGCGACAGAGTGAGACTCCAACTCAAAAAAAAAAAAAAAGAAGTCAAACGCAAAAGAGTACCTAGCCTATATTTTCATCTCAGTGTTGAGTTGAAAGGCAGGCAGAGTTAAAATGGTAGAGTTTAAAATTCTTGTTACCTTAAAAGAAGGGTAAGGCTGAGTGTGGTGGCTCATACCTGTAATCCCAGCACTTTGGGAGGCTGAGGCAGGCAGATTGCTTGAGCCTAGGAATTTGAGACCAGTTTAAGCAACATAGAACTCCTCTCTACAAAAATTTTAAAATTAGCCAGGTATGGTGGTGCATGCCTGAAGTCACAGCTCGGGAGGCTGAGTCGGAAGGATCTCCTGAGCCCAGGAGGTGGAGGCTGTGGTGAGCTGTGATTGCGCTACTGCACCCCAGCACAGGCAACAGAGTAAGAGACTGACTCAGAAAACAAAACAAAACACAACAAAAAAACAAAAGCAAACCAAAAAACCCACAAATAAACAAAAGAAGGATAATGACTGGCATGAGGGAAGCTTCCCGAAATAGTGTACATAAATGTGTTCACTCATGAAAATACATCCAAGTTATGCTTAAAATGTGTGCATTTTGCCATATTTATGTTATGCAACAGTGAAAAGTTTTACAAAAAGCACATATTATTTTAGTTCAACAGAAAACATGTTTGCATTGTCATGGATAATTACATGCAAATACACATACACACACACACACACACACACACACACACACACACACACACTCACAATATAAATGCAAACCTTCCTAGTGAAGCAATTCTTATTGACTGCTTTGGCATTTCAGATGGTTAGAGACTGGTTGAAAAAAAACATAGCTTATTATTATAATGTCTCAATTTATTTAACCAAGGTTGAAACGTCACAGAAGGAAAATACCTACACAGAGCAGATCTAAGTAGTTTATTTTAGAATGAGTACTTGTCACAGTTGCCAGTGACATTCTTCTCATAAGCAGAGCCAGCCAGATTTGAATGTTATGACCCACCTTTGCTACTGCCCTGTTATCCTTGGGGCTTTCATCACCCCAAAGGAAAGACACACATTACTATAATGATATCTTAAGGAAGTATTACAAACTTTGGACTCTTCTGTTTCTTAAACCAAATTATGAAACAGAAAGATTATGTGCATCCTGATCCTGGTGAAAAAGGCAGAATTATTACCCACGCATCTCTGAATATCTCTCTCCCCATCCAGCAGAGTTTTAATAATAACTAGCATAGAGTGATTTTTATATCACAGCAGTCTCCTGTGTGAAATGTAAACTCAAAACTGCTACTAAGGACTTTATTGATTATCCCTACTTCATAGCAATTAATATTCAGAGCAATGAGGCTCTATATTCCAATTAAAATCCCTTCTTGTGGATAGTGTTGCCAGTATTCGTTCACCATCACTGTTCTCCTTTCTGAAATTAATTTAGAAGTCAGATACACAATTTGAATGATAAAAAGCAATATTTTTAATGTTGAAGTTTGGATTTTCTTGGTGTTATTTTTCTTATTGTGCTTAAAAAAATAGAATTCTGTTTGCTGTCATATGCTCATAATTCTCATTAGGAAAATCCCAAATATATATATGGTAGATACTAATGCTAATGCCTATCTTCTTACTATTATTTATGCTTCTAGTAAAGCTTTTTAAAAAATCTAAGAAACAAGCAGTTAGCCAAATAGTACAGGATGGATCAGAAAAGATAAGGCAGTAGGTTTTTAAAACATCTACTAAAGATATTTTAGAGTAGTTTTAATTTTATTTTTAACATTTCTTAGCAAACTATTGAATAGAATAGTGTGGTACAATAGGGCATATACATCTTTAATTTTAATAGACTAAGAAACAAGATTGAGTAATGAATGAATCATTGTACTGTGAAATTAGTGGGGATCCTTTTCTTTTTCATAAGAAGGAAAAAAGCAGTGATACATGAGAGCCTTGTTAGTATGAACCTGACTGGGAGAATAATTTGATGAAATGTGAAGACTCTCTGCAGTGCAGTTTCTAGTCCAAGGAGTTTGAATAAGTGTTAGGAAATATGAATTTGTTTCTGCTTCATCTAACTAGATTTGGTACAATGGAATGTGCAGTTAGGGAGAAAAAGTCTCTGGTACTTAATAAGGCAATAATTCATGCTGAATGGATATGAGCAGTCATTCAATGAAAAATTGATTTTTATAGTGTCCTGGACTCGGTAACTTTTTGAGATTTGTGTGCTTATTGTCAAGTACCATAAAGAAAATATATAGTTCTTATTAAAAGGTGAGTACATTATTTTCTGTATTTGTATATATTTGTTAAGAGCTTAATCCTTTTTCATACAATTTTAGGCAATGTTACTTATGTTTCTAAGAAAAGTTTAGCAAAGAAAAATAACATGGCTGCAAAGTTTACTGATTTCTGTTAGTCAAGAAGAGGTTTATATATAAACTAGTCAATTTCCATCCTTAGCAGAAGAGGCTAGGCCTAGTTTACTTTATAGAATAAATCAAAACATAATTTAGCAACTCAAAAAGTTACAAAGTGAAGATTATTTATTTTGACTAACAGAAAGACTAGTTATTGAGGATATTGTGAGTCAAAGCACAGCACTGTTCTAATTCTGTATGGTAGCACAGTGTTTATTAGGGAATGACTCAATCTGTAAAACAAAAAATTAACCTTTAGTAGGTCTGATGCCTTTCACTGATACTTTAATAACAGGGACGTTTGAGTACCTGTAAGTTGCCTGCAAATTCTCAAATTCATAATGACTTTTAAATATCGTTCTTAAGAACTGACAGAAACAAAGAACAGATAAGCAGACCTTGAACAATTATCATAATATTGTAAGAAAGGGATCGGCAGTAGTTGGAAACTTCCAGGAGAGGGGGAAGGGAGGAGGATTAGCTGCAGTGAGAAACTGCCAGGGGAGGGGGAGGGCACACCTCATCAACAAGGGTCCCTGCATAATGAACATTTGTATACCTAACCCTGAATTGCACCCCACATCTTCAAAATAAAAAATTAAAAATTTTTTTTATAAATGTCACCCTACTGTCAAAAAAACCCCAAAAAACTTAAAAAAAAAACCCTCCGAATAACTAGTTACTTGCCATAAGGCAGTACGCTTAAACATATAAAATGCTATTTTAGAGAGATGTGCTTTCTTTCCTCTCAACACTAATATATTCTCTTTTGGTATACCTAAAGACCTTTAGAATTCTTTTCAGCAAAACAGGTTTTGCATTTATATTTAACTAAAAAAAAAAAACTAAAAAAAATTACATTGGAAACTGATATTTATCCATCCATCTTATCCATCCATCCCACCATCCATCCATCCATCCATTCATCATCAAATCCATCCATCCAATCTGTTTTTATTTTTGTTACCCACTATTTACCTGGCTCTGTGCTAAGTTTTGGAATGACTTTTTTTTTTCTCCTGTTAACTCACAAATCATAGAGATAGATAATAATTTAAAAAGAGAAATTGAGGAGATGGAGTTAGAAGAAAGTGAAATAGGGATAGAGGATTTTTGTAGTAAAACCTTGGCGAAGATAAATTAATGGCCTTTTCTATTAATGAAGAGGAGCTGAGTAGATAGAGCATCCTGATAGCATCTGCTGTGTCCTTGTAGAGTTTTCTGGGCTAAGCTAAAGCATAAGCAGGTAATCTAATTTATTAGGAAGGATGACAAAGAAATAACTTTGAGTATAGTAGCTCTTTTTTCTTTTTCTCCAGAGACAGTGTCTCATTCTGTCACCCAGGCTGGAGTGCAATCATAGCTCACTGCAGCCTCAAACTGTTGGACTCAAGTAATCCTCCTTCCTCAACCTCCCAAGGACCACAGGCATGCCACTACATCTGGCTAATTTTTTAATTTTTTTTTTAGAGAGATAGGATTTCACTATGCTGCCACAGGCTGGTTTTGAACTCCTGACCTCAAGCAATCCTCCCACCTCAGATACCCAAAATGCTAGGATTATAGGCATGAGCACCATGCCCAGCCCCACTTTTTAATTTTTTTATTTTTGTCTCTGTCTCCTAGGCTATTGTGCAGTGGCACGCTCACGGCACTGCAACCTCGAGCTGCTGGACTCCAGCAATCCTTCCTCAGCCTTCCAAGTAGTCGGAACTACAGTCATGTGCTACTATGCCCTGCTAATTTTTGATTTTCATTGTAGAGGCGAGGTCTCGCCAAGTTGCCCAGGCTTGTCTCGAACCTGTGGGCTCAGGCAGTTCACTTGCCTCGACCTCCCAAAGTGTTAGTATTATAGGCTGAGCCACCGAGCCCGGCCCAGCCTTGCTTTTATAAAAAAATTATTGTTATGCTAGGCAAAGTAAATGAAGATTTACTTTCCCAATGTTTTCTGTGAAGGAAGTTGCCACTGTAAGAAACAAACAAACAGTGCTAACGTGTGATATTGTGCAATAATAGAGATGTGGGCAGGATGTGGTGGGAAGAGTGAGCACTGCACTTTTTCTGAGTTGACAGAGAGCCTAAGGAGTTATGCATAAAGGCATGAGGGTATCAATAAAGGCGATATTATGGGAACATTAGTTGCTCAAAGAGTGGGAAATGTATGGACTACAAGCATTTGAAGATTTTAATCAATTATTTATAATTAATTATATAGGTAATATCAATTATTACCACATATTAAAACTTCAAACATATAGTAAATTATAGTGAACAGTTTAGTAAAATACCACATACACATCTTCCACCTTCAACAACCTCACCTACTTTCTCCCTTCCAAGATTATCTTAAAGCAAATCCCAAACACAAACCTATCTGTAAATATTTCCATTGATATCTATGGATAAGGTCTCTAAAGCAGTTGTGATATCATTGTCACATCTAAAACTTTGACAGTTGTCCTATAGTTTATACACTTTCATGATTGCTTCATAAACTTTATGTTTATTTTTACATTTAGTTCAAATCAGGATTCTAAACATGGTCAGTGTTTTGTTTATGTATTTTAAATATGGCACACCTCATCAACAAGGATACCTGCATAATGAACATTTGTATACCCAACCCTAAATTGTACCCCACATATTTAAAATAAAAAATAAATATTAAAAACAAAATAAATTAAATAAATAAATGTATTTTTAGTCCATAGATCAGTTTCTGTCTCTGTCTCTGTCTTGCTCTCTTTCCCTCTCTCATTACAATTTATTTGTTGAAGAAACCAGGTTAGTTGTACTGTGGAGAGTTTCCTATATGTTGAATTTTACTGATTAAATTTCTATATTATCATTAAACTGATTTATTTGTGTCCTATATTTCATGTGAAATTTTAAAGATCTGGAAAAAGAATGAAAAATAAACTGGATTATTTCAAATGGATGTCAGTAGAACTGAGATCCTTTCTTTCTCAATTACTATTTAAGTTCAACAAATGCTGATTGAACCTTCTTTATGCTCAGATACTCTGGCGGGTGGCCTGAGTGTTATACACATCAATAAGATTCAAAGTCTATTTTCAAGTGCTTATAATAGTTCCCGGTTATACAGGAGCCACACTGGCCAGGTTGCTCAACAATCCATGGGACAATTTTCTCTATAACATCCTGACCCTAACACCAGCAGACAGAGCAGCTCTCTGGCGGGAAACAGCTTTTCCTGAGGAATAAAAGCCATCAGTGCTTGTAATCTCTCCAGGCATCAGGAATGGACTGTGGCTAATGAAATAGCACAGTTGGTCACATGGAAGCCATGCAGAAGAGCAGGTAACCTGAAGTAATCTGCTAGGAGACCAAAGAGAAAATCAGGCTTGAAAAAGATTAGGAGAGTGATTTAAAGGACTATACTGCTTTCTCTGAGAGAAAAATAGCAATGCCTTTTATGGCATTTTCTGCCATAAAAGGAATGTGTGTGTGTGTGTGTTTATATATATAGACACCCTTATATATTTATATTGCATATGTATTGTTTTTGACCTCAGGAGTGTAAAATTATATACTAATGACTATTTTGAGTGTTTGGAGGAAAAAACAAAGCATACAAAATATTTCAACCTTAGTTGGCTTCGTTTCACGTTTGAATGGCAAAGCCAGCTCAGTGGCAGAGCCAATTAAGGCGAAGATCTGTCAGACTTTGTCCCAGGGACTCAGTTGGAGGTTTGGCCCAAGTTTGTACTGTCAAGATGAGTGGTTTGTTCACGATCGTATAGGTAATAGCAGGTAATATACTCTTTAATACCAGGAAGTTCATTCACCTGTGGTAGAAAGGGAGCAGCTGCTGAAAGGCGATTGTCAGGGAAGCAGAAGGATGGCCCCCTTGACGGATGACCTGGGGAGGAGAGGACACTCTGTGTCCTGGAGATGGTTGGGGAAATAAGGATTTGAACATATGATGAGAGGGTTTATTTGAAAATTTAAAATAGAAAGCATGATCTTCTGTGGGTTATATCAACCCTTATTTCAAATGGCAATACACTGTTAGACCTGCCTATAGATCACTGTATTCTGTTTGATTTTCATGACATGGTTGAGATTTTATGTTTTTTTGCAAGTTACTGCATGGTAAGGGCAGATGTGACAAAGTAGTAATGAAAATAAAATAAAAAGTAAAAGCAAAATGGGATTCTGTTAAGGTTTGGTTTTCTGATATATTCAAATATGTTGATGAACTGCCAATGTATTATTACATGGAGTATGAGAATAGCTAAGAGCTGGGTTTTTTAGATTTTAAAAAATTTATAGATTCTGGAGGTACATTTGTAGGTTTTGTTGCATGAGTATGTTGTGTAATGTTGGGGTTTTGGCTTCTCACAAACTTATGACCTGAGTAGTGAATATATCTCTCTCTTCCCCCTTTTTAATTCCCCAGAGTCCATTATTTCTTTTTTTCTGTCCATATGTACCCATTGTTTAGCTCTCACTTGTAAATGAGAACATGTGACTTTGATTTTCTCTTTCTGTATTATTTTACTTAGAATAACGACCTCCAGCTCCATCCATGATGCTGTGAAAGACATAATTTTATTTTTTGTGGATGCCTAGTATTCCATAGTTGTATGTATAAGACATTTCTTTATCTAGTTCACCATTGATGGACTCTTAGGTTGATTCTATGACTTTGCAATTGTGAATAGTGCTGAGACAAATACACAAACTCAGGTGTCTTTTTGATAAAAACCCTTTCTTTTCCTTTTAGTAGATTGCTGGGTTGAATGGTAGTTCTATTTTTAGTTCACTGGGAAAACTTCATACTCTTTCCCATAGGGGTGAGTAGAAATTTGACTAGTTGTTTCTTTCCCCAAAGAAAGGTAATCTTGAACATAAAAACGATTCTCCTATATTTTCATGTACATGATTGTAGATGGTTCAAATCTCTATTTTATGTTTTATTTTGTTGCCTTTATTCTAATAAATATTTTAAATAACATGTATTTATTAATTTAAATCAACAGTTGACCTTTGAGCAATATGAGTTTGGACTGTGGGTCTACATATAAATGGATTATTTTTAGTAAATACATTGAAAATTTTTTTGGAAATTTGCGACAACTTGAAGAAACTCACAGACAAATCATGTAGCTTAGAAATATCAAAAAATTAAGAAAAAGTTAGATGTGTCATGAGCAAAATATATGTAGATGCTAATCTATTTGTTAATTAACTGTTTATGTTATCAGTAATACTTTTGGTCAACCATAGGCTATTAGTGGTTTCGTTTTGGAGAAGTCAAAAGTTATATGCTGATTTTGACTGTGTGGGGGTCAGTGCCTCAAACCCCACCTTATTCAATGTCAACTGTATTGCTTATTTTTGCTCTTACATTTCATGAAGAATCTTTCAGTTTTTACATGCATCTTCAACATCAGTGTTTTTCATTACTAGAACCACTTTTCAAGTCATTTAACAGCATTTTGAGAGCATATCTTCTTTTGTAAGCTGTCAAGATGTTATAACTGGAATAGAAAATTGTTTTGGGTTCTACTTTCTTATTTCATCCTCCCTGTGGTATGTATTTGCGATGTCTTCAGCTTAACTACTTATTTTTATTACTTTTAATGTGTTCTGTAAAAATTTTTATGCTAGAAGCAGCATAGCATGTGGTTAAAATCACAGGCTCTGGAGTCAGCCTTTCTTTCTTTTTTTTTTTTGAGTTGGAGTCTCACTCTGTCGCCCAGACTGGAGTGCAATGGCAAGCTCCCGGCCACTGCAGCCCCGACCTGCTGGGCTCCAGCAATCCTTCCGCCTCAACCTTCCAAGTAGCTGGAACTACAGGTGTGCGCTACCATGCCCGGCTAATTTTTTGATTGATTGTAGAGATGAGGTCTAGCCAAGTTGCCCAGGCGTGTCACCGAGCCCGTGGGCTCAGGCAATTCACTCACCTCAGCCTCTCAAAGCATGGGATTACAGGCTGAACCACCAAGCCCAGCTGGAGCCAGGCTTTCTAGATTCAAATTTTGCTTACTGTATCTGTGACTGTGGCCCTGTCTCTGTTTTAGATTTTCCTCTGGGGTTAATAATAGTACCAATCTCATAGAGTAGCTTGAACATTCTCAATGAGTTATTTCCACATGAAACACTTAGATCAATGACTTAAGTGTTTCATAAGTAAGTGTAATTCTTTGTTAATAAATAAACTAATATATTCATTTGGTAATAAATACCCTTCTGTATTCACACACACACACACACACACACACACACACACACACTATGGCATCCACTACTTGCAATTGTGAAATCAGACTCTCAGAAGTCATTTTTGAATGAATAAAGATGGAAGCAAATAAATCCATCAAGTGACCTCTGTAAAGCTCGAAATGCAGGAATGTTTGCAATTGTTTCATGTTAGTATATCTTTTTAAAATAGTATTTTTGCTGCAGGTGAGAACTGTCATCTACTGACAGTTTTTAAAAACAACATTATTGAGATATAATTCATTTAAGTTTCACATTTTAATGCATATAATTTGGCGAGGTTTAGTATGTTTACAGGGTTGTAAAGGTACTACCACTGTGGAAGTTCAGGACATTTTTCATCACCTCAAAATGAAACCCCATATACTTTAGCAGTCATTCCCTATTCCTTCCTCTACCCTCGCCCTAGCACTAACCTACTTTTACTTTCTGTTTATATGGATCTCCCTATTTTCACTCTTTCATATAATTGTAGTCATACAATATTTAGACTATTGTGGCTGTCTTACTTCATTTAGCATGTTTTTCAATGTTGTAGCATGTGTCAGAACTTCGTTTCTTTTTTATTGCCAAATAAAATTTCATCATATAGATGAACCACATTTTATTTGTCTGTACATCAGTTTATGGAGGCTTGGGTTGCTTCTATTTTTCTCCTCTTATGAATAATGCTACTAGGAACATAGGTGTAAAGGTTTTTGCATAGACATATGTTTTCAATTCTCTCGGTTATATACTTAGGAGTGGAACTGCTGGGTCATATGGTAACTGTATTTTTAACATTTTCAGGAACTGCTAAACTGCTTCCCAAAGCAGCAGTTTAAAACCCTAAAAAGTTCATTGTTCTTAGCAAGATTCAGCTATTTTTCTTGAATAAATGACTTTATTCTTGAATAAAGGACTTACATTGCAAGTCTTTGTTCAATTTCTAGAACTCTGAAAAAGTGTATTCTAACAATTGTTTGTGTTTTGGTTGCTTTTAGAGAGGACAGATTTTTTTGGAGGTTCTTTGCCAGTCCAGAAATGGTCTCCCCTGCCTGCCCACCACACCAACTATTGTAATTGAAACAATGTGCCCAGGGAGGCTTAGGGCCACTAATGTGATTTCAGGCCCTTGAGAGTGAAGCAGAACTGATACTGAGGAATCTGAGCCTCTATAATGAAAGAGAAGAGAGAGGAAAAGGTGCTATGTATCCCTCAGGGAAGCTTGTACAGAAATGACCCACAGAGTAGATATCTGGTTATATGGACACTTAGAGATATTACGACGTTTTCTGATTTTTTTTTCCATGCATGTTGACATGATGCTTCTGGTTTACAAGCCTCTCTTGTCTATAGATGACTTTCAGCTGATGCTCTCATTTGAGAGAGAAACTACTGGAAAAGAGATACAGCTACAGAAGAGTCCCACATAAGACCTTTATATTAATTAAACCAATTTCTTATTGATTCGTATGAACCATCCATCAATCACAGGATATTAGAGGGAAATCCAAAATCATGACAGTGTAAGACCAAGTTTAAAATAACAAACACAGACACTGACGTGGGAGGAAACAAGTTATTTAGGGAATAGTAGCAAACTTCTAGAAATTATAAATATCCTTCAAATGATTTGAGAGGATACTGTATCTAAAGCAAGACTGGAACCTAAGAGAAAGTAACAGATGATAAGAAATAGCTCTTGAAATGACAGTATGAGTGTGAAAGTAAAACACTACATGGAAGAGCTATGTGATAGAATGGAGCCAAATGAAGAACAAGTTAATTATTATGAAAACAAAGTCAAGACCTTAACCATGAAACATAGGACACAAAGACGTGCAGCAAATGAAAGAAGAGTTAGGAGATAGAGGATACGTTTGGTTGTAGCAGTATGTCTTACCTAGTTAAGGCTGCCTTCAGGCAAGTCTAATTCAGTCGTAAATAGAACTATCTTGATTTGTTTCTTCAAAACTTTTTTTAAAAATTCTACTCAATAAATATTTGATGAATTTTTTAATGCATTCCTGTTGTTGTGTTAAGCCCTGGGCATGGGGCTGACCTGATTCTTGCCCTCATGGAGTTTACCTTTTCAACGGTAAAGGACAGAACCTTTGCCTTCTCTGCTGTGTTCAACCTGAACTCTCCCTAGGCTGTTGGAAACGCATTTTTAACATATTTAACTGCTCTCCTATTAATTTTTGATAGTAGAGTTCTAAGCTAAACAAACAGAATGGAAACGGACTGTTATTTGGACTCCAATGGCAATTTCTCTATTCCTATAAGTATGCTTCTTTTTCTTCAGTGTTTTTCTTGGATTAGAGGGAGGATTTGAGAATGCATCCTTCATACAGGTGAGTGAAAGCAAACATAGTTTTTTCAAAGAGAAAGATAATATTTAGCTCTTTTAAAGCTAGTGGGAAATCAGGCTAACAAGATAATCCCCCCTCTCTTCCTCCCACAATCACTCCCTCCCTCCACCCTTCTCCCCCTCACTCCCTCCCTTCTTTCTTTACTTATGTTATGTTAACAGGAACAGCAAAGATCTGCCTATTTTGAATTGTAAGCTTTGGGCTAGCATTTTTAGTTACCTGAAAGATAGTAAGATTGTTTAGCTATTGTGCTCATCTGTGGGTATGTTACATTCCAACCTTTCATGATGTATTTTTTCAATTCCTCCAATTTTATTTTTATTCTTTAGAAAAAAATTAGTTTTTGTTGTCGTTCCTTTAATCTCTCCTAAGCCAGTATATCTGCTTTCTAGCTTCCATACTTTTCCGTAACTACTCTGAGTAGGTTTTGAACAAAAACTGTAGTCAGTGTGTCCAGAGAAAAGCTTTCTTTTAGCATTTACCTTTGATGGCACATTTCCCAAAGCCCTCCTTTAAAATAATGTTTTTATTTATTAAGTTACATTTAGTTGCACTGAGTTTTACACATTATTTCTCCCTCTCTTGCTGATTTTGCTTCATAGAACTATGCCCCTTAATAAAAAGAGGCTCATGATCCTAACTGTCCCTCAATATTACTTAAGTGTTTGTGATTACCAAACTCAGCATTTACCCTGACACTCAGCTGATACTCTGAGGGCAAGTAGGAGAGTTCACCCAGTGAATCTTCTAGAGCACATACTGTTTTGCTAACATCTTCTTACTTGACAATCCATTGGACCAAATTGTTGATTTAACTATCAAAACTGACATCATTCTGAATATTTTGCTATTTTCACTGCCACTTGGCCTACCCAGACCACACAGTGGCCTTATGTTTGGTCTCTTAGCATCTACCTTGCCAGTCAGTTCTTCCTAATAGAGCCAGTGACACATTGGCGTGTGCACGCAGACACATGACAACAAAATTTTTTTTTTCATTTAAATAAATGTAGAAAGATGAAATTCAAAAGGTACACTATACAGTGACAAGTAAGTCTTCTTCCTGCTTCTGTCTTCCAGTCTCTCAGTTCCTCCCTTCAGAGGCAAGTGCTTCTATTCCCTTCCAACATATGTGCGTATGTTTGCAAAGCCACATCTTACTGGATGAATATCCAAATCCTTGAGTTGGCCTTTTAGGACTTTTTTGGTATACATTTAAGAGTGTATTTCTTCAGCTGTATGTCTCAACACATTCTCTAGTCCCCTTTCCTCCAGTCACACTGTGCCTAAACCTCCTTTTTTTTTTTTCAGTTGTTGACCCTGCCTTGCCTTTTTAAAATTCTGCATACATGCTCTGCACATTCCTGCCTTGAAGGTTCTTCCTCCTTCTCTTCACTTAGCAATATCTTACCTACTCAACTTGAATACCCCAACTTAAACACTTTATCAGGGTATTCCTCATGGAACCTGCAGATCAGATCAGGCCCTTTGAAACAGGATTAATGTTTTGCCATCATAACATTTGTCACCTTTTGTGTTTGTACATTTAGTAATCATTTGCTTAATGTCTTTCCCCTTTGCAAGACTGTAAGTATCATTAGGGCCTATATTTTGCTCAACACTGTTTGCCTAGTATTGGCATATAAAGAGTTAAAAATAAGTGTTCCAGAGGCCTCTTTCAATAGTAACCTATTCAATTCTTTTTTGTCTGCTATCCATTTTAAAAATATGGCCCATCCTCCAGAAATTCCATTCTCTGTGGGTTTAATATATTTTAACTCAGCAACCCCTAAAGAAGATAAAGTAAGCATTATGGATAGTAAGAAACGGGAAAAAGAAGTGAACATTGTGGAAGCACAAGGGAAAGGATGATCCTGGAGCTTCTGGGGTTTTGGGGCTACGCTACCAGTGGCTATGATGATCAGCTTCTCTATGGAAGGTATAGTGTCTTCCTTAACAGAGTCTCTAGATAGATCTGATTTCCAGCCTACATGGCGTTTCAAGATTCACAAGTGTAGTAACTGCAGTCTGCCTCATTCACTGCTGCATTCTTAGAACTTACTACTATTCTTAGAACTTACTACTGTTCCTAGCAAATAGGCACCAAATTGATAATGACTAACTTGAAATTTAAACTGAATGTGGCCATATTATGTATTGACTTAGAAGTATTGTAGGAAGAGGAATAAATAGTTATTCCAGGAAACTCTGGCACATTATGTCACTAATGTCAAATAATGAGACACAGAGAAGTGTTATTTGTGCTCAAAGTTTTGACTCTGCTTTTCTGTAGTAAATGTAATAGGTTTTATCATAACATGGTGGGGTTTGCCTTGTAAGTAAAATCATCTTATAATATGGAAGTTTTCTTAGTCTAGAAACTAAATCTTGTCATTTCACAAGATTGCAGTGTATTAGCCTGTGACACATAAATTAAAATAAACTTTTTAAAAACTTTTCAAAACAGGGAAGGATAATGAATGAATTAAAAAAAAATTTAGGCTGGGCACAGTGGTTCAAGCCTGTAATCCCAGCACTTTGGGAGGCTGAGGCAAAAGGACTGCCTGAACCCAGGGGCTGGAGACCATCCTGGGTAACCTGGTGAGACCTCGTCTCTACAATAAACCAGGAAAATAAGCTGGGCATGGTAGCACACACCTTGGAAAACTGAGGCGGAAGGATTGCCTGAGCCCGGCAGGTTGAGGCTGTGGTGGCTGTGAGCGTGCCACTGCACTCTAGCCTGGGCAACAGAATGAGACTCCAACTCGAAAAATAAATAAATAAATAAAATTTAAAGAAATATAAAGCTTTGATTAGATCAGTGGTTTGTGCATATGTGTAGCTTTGAATATACAATATCTATGTTGGCTTCTCTCTAATGCGCAAAGAGATTACTATAGTTTAAAATGAGAATGCATTTTCCCACAGTGATATAGCACAATAGATGTCCTGCGTCTCACAAGGCCCAGATGAAAGTATCAGTCACTGGCTGTGATTTAAATTTACTTATTGTACAGTGAGTGCTATCTTCATTAAAGGTATTATTCTATTTCTTAGTTTCAGTAAGAAGTGCCTGTAAAGAATGCTTTCATTTGAAATCAGTGAAATAGGAAATTTGTAAGCAAAGGAAAATAAATAGCTAAGAAACAAATATTTATAAAATGACCCAAGGTGAATTTTTTAAAAATGTGTATAAATAAAACATTTCTACTTTCTTTTTTTTTAAAAAAATCCAACAGTTGTTGAACTGTCACAGGGAACATCTCAAGCACTTTTAGGATGATTTCATGGATTTATTCCTGGAATTTTTGACCCAAGGGTCAATGCTGCAAGGTCTGGTGTTATGAGTGTTTACTCCACTTATTTAACTTTTTGTGGGAGGATTTGGGGGTGGCATTCCTCAAACCTGTATTCAGAAAAGTAAGTTACTTCTTAATAGTTATCTAGTGTCTTATTGTATTTAGTAACTATATAATATCATAATTATATGTCACCTCTTTTTGAAATCCATACTTTCACTTGCTTCTCATTTGTATAATAAAATGATAGTTTCCTGTAGCACATGTGACAAATTTAGGATGCAAATTTGGATTTTATTTTGGTTCGTATTTTATTTGGCTTTAATACATGTACCCGTACATTCAGATAAATTTTTGATTCAGCAGTTACTTATAAATAAAAAAGTAAAGTTAAATATAAATAGATAATATGTTCAGAAAAAATGATTAATGCTAACCATGAATATTAAGATCTAAGTGATGGAATTATACTGAAATCATGGCTATTTGACATCTTAACAACATTGAGTCTTACAATCCAAGAATATAGTATTTTTTTCATTTATTTAGGTCTTGTTTAGTCTCCTTCAATAATGCTTTATAGTGTCAGAGTATAAGTGATGCATTTATTTTATTAAATTTACCCATGTGTATTTCAAGGTTTTGATGCTATTGTAAATAACATTGTTTTAAGTGTTTTATTTCCAATTGTTCATTACTGGTATAGATAATCAAATTTGGAGGGGTATATAGACCTTGTATTCTTTAAAGTTATTACTAGGACAAATACTGTACTACTAGGTCAAATAGTATTTTTGTACATGCCTTAGTAATTTCTACATATACAATCGTGTTTTCAAAATGTTTACTTTTCACTTCCTAATCCACATGCCTGTAATTTCTTTTTCCTGTTGTATTGCACTAAGACCTTCAGTACAACACTGAATAAAAGAATGAGATAAAAAATAAATAAAATGACAATTTCCAATGATGGATATCTTTTTTCTTTTTTAATGACATGCTGGTGTTTTTCCATTATATTTGCAGACACTTTTTTAACCTCAGAACAAACAAACCAATATAAGACAATGATTGGAGCTCATACAAACTTAGGAAATATGCTGCTTCAGCTATTGAGTAAAAGTAAATATATATGTCTCTTAAACTTACAAAATACGTACACAATTCTCCAGCATAGGCAATAGTACAGGACTGGTTATGTTCACAAGTGTTCTGCCCATAACATAAAAGATTCAGCAATCTAAAAATAAAATCAAAGTGATGATTTCAATGACAACAATAAAAGTTTTGGGACTGTGAGAGTTGTTCATCTAATTGAGGGCACTGCCTTTCCTGTCCTCAGGTGTAGGATATTGCTCCATTTTAAGCCATTGAGGGAGAAGGGCTTTATATTTAAATTGCAAGCTAATAAATGCTCTTTTTCTCATTAACACACATGACCTCTATGATTTATGCTCTCATGCATACTGGCCCAGTTTCTTAGTCTCTGTTAATGATGTTGGGAACCTCTGTTTAACATGAATTTTCTAACTGAATCCCTGTAAATTCACAATACATGCTAACTGTAGTGATCTGCTTGTCCTGTTCAAGAAAGAAAAATATCAAAATGAACCCTGCTTATTGTACCCTTTCTGATTTCTGTAAAATGTATATAAAATGATTCCATTTATGAGAATAATGTAAGCAGCTTTGTCATGCTTCTGATAGTACAGATAATGCATGAGTTTCTTATTTCAAATAATAAGCTATTTGCTATTCAAATAACAATTAGTAGAGCTGGAATAAGAAAGACAGATGAAGGATAACCGATAATTAGGTTTAGAGGGCTACGTCCTATTTTATGTTCCTTTTCATTTATGATGGATTAAATATTCTTACATTGTTTTGCCTTGTTTGACATAGATGAGTATGGAATTTGGATTTAACTCCAATGCATAATGTGGAAAGAAAAGTCCTAGAAAATGATAAGAAATGCATTCTAATATCTGTATAATTAATTAATAGATTGAGCTAATATTTAGTTTTTAAAGTTAGTGAAGAAGAGAATGTAGGGAAATGAGTTTAGCAAAATATGTACCTGGGAACAAACTTATAGCCATTTTAAATTTTAAAAAATTTTGACATGACTATTGGATTATCATGTTACTGTGTAACTCCAAGGATGTTTGTTACAGTCTTCATTTTGACAAACCAAGAATGATAATTTTGCAACTGACAAAATCATCTGACAATTTGGTAAATGAATAAAGTCGATTTTGTAAACTCATAGGATTATAGAATATTAGAGCCAGAAAGTACTAAGGAGATCATCATTCAATTCAGACACTTACTAATATTGGAGAGGAAGCTAAGTCCCAGTGGGATACAATAATTTGTCACTAAGAGTTCATCAGTTTTCTTAAAAGCCAGATAAGACTTCAGTTTTCTTTACTTATTGTCTTTTGTGACCTCACAAACTTTTAAAATCGATTCCTAATAAAAGTGTGCTTTTTTTCCTTAAATGATGTATAAGAGGAAGTGGTGAAATTCACCAATAAAATCGATAGAAACTATTGTACGATAAGGAATTTGTCTGGTTTTTGTTCTGGGTTCCCAGCATGGGTAGGAGTGTATTTGCTACTCATGGATCACACCTGAGGTTACGCTAATAAGATAACTCATGATGGCTCCTTGATAGCATCAGGATGAAGATTCGTCTTGTTAGAAAGACTAACGATGTGATTAGAGTGTTGGGGCTTTGAGCCACATGGTATCAGTCCAACCTCCTGACTTCTGAGCATAGTGGACTGGAAACTGGGTGCAATCACGTGACCAAAAGTAAAAAACTGAACACTGAAACTCGGTGAGCATCCTAGTTGAGGAATACATCTTTGTGCTGGGAAGGGGACACATCTTGATTGATGAAGAGGTGGCACAGAAGCTATGTTTAGGATCCTCCAAGATATTGTTTTATGTGTCTCTATTTGTATGATCTGGTTTTTATTCCTTATAATAAAATCATCATCTACGTATAGCACTTTTTTGAGTTCAGTGAGTTCTATTGAGTTATCAAACCTGAGTGTAGTCATTGGAACTCCCCAAATTTGCAACTAGTTTGTCAGAAATGTGAGTGACCTGGAAACCTCATTTGAGGCTGGCTCCTGAAGTGAGGATAATCTTTTGGAGGATTGAGCCCTTAACTTATGTGGTCAGCACTAACTCTAAATAGCATCAGAATTGAAATACATTGTAGAACATTAGTTGAGATTGGTGACAGAATTGAAGATCAGAATACATGTGCATTGCAACTCAACCCTGGAATTCCAATGTTACCTTCCTGTTGACAGCTAATTTAGTGTAGAGAAGTTGGTCAAGTATGAGTCAAGTTAGCTATGAATTGTTTGTAGAGCATTGAGTTAAAGTGTCTATTTTTTTTCTTTTGGGTGGCATTTTGCTTTCTCTAGCAGGGAACTTGTGCTCAAAAACATGGACTGGAAAACTTAAGATACATGCTAAGGATATTTTTCATGTTTAAGTAGGTCTCCCTCATTTCTGTACTTTCTATAACCAAGATAAATATATTGTAAAGGCTTGCTACTCAAACTATAGTTCTTGGGCCAAAATCATTGGTTCAGTATTACCAATGTGGTTGTTAGAAATAATTTAACCTGTAATTTAACAAGATCCCCAGATCTGTCAAATGTAGATTAATGTGAGAAATTTTATAAAATTTGTAGATAATGAGAGAGATTTATATTAAACTAAATCTAAACCCTTAAAAAAATGAAGATGAAAATTTTGGCTTATTTTTTTGATCTGTTATTTTTCTTGACAATGAAAATTCATCTGTAATTGATAAATTCTTCCAAATGTATCCACTGTGATTTTATTCTGTGTTTCATGACATTTGGCATTTGTTAGCATCTGTTAATGTTTCCATATTGCATATAGGTATTAAAAATTGATTTCTAGATCTCGATTAAATATGGTTGATTGAACACAAGTGTTTATCTGCTCTTGTTGAACTGTCAACAAGGAAAAATGCCAACAAGGAATAAATAAAAAACCCATAAACTCTCAATGATAAAGAGAGTAGGAAGGATGCTATAGTAGACAGGAAATGTTTACAGATTTATAGTTCTGTCGCAAGTTTGGGAATGAATTGTTGTAAGTACACAGAAAGTTAAACAAGTAGAAAAAAATACAAATAAGACAGTGAATATCTGTAGGGAATTCAAAATTATACCAAAAATGAAATGTAGCCATAGTATACTATGTGACTCAGCTCTGATAATTTATAATAATGTGTGTAATAATGATAACTTAACAAAAAGTTGTGATAAAATTTTACTTTAAGGAAAGATTGTGAGGGGAGATGTAGAGGCATGTAAGGGGGGTAAATTCTCATTTTTTATAGTATTATTTCTAGGCAAGTAAATTATATTTAAGGCCTTAAAATTAAGTATTAGTTGTATAGGAATGGAAAGTGGTGGTAACACCAGAAAAAAAAATGGCTGAGTTAATACTACTTGTCTCTCTTTGGCTTTTCCCCATTCCAGCCATACCAGAACATACAGATGCTAATGCATAGGGTAAAGACCTTTGCAGTTACAAGACCTGAGTGCTAGTCCTGACTTGGCCAACTATCCATGCATTTCTCGATTAAAAAGACATTATTCCATGATCCTTACACCACTTCATCACCCAAGCTCTGTCATAGGCCTCATAGATATTTTTCTCTATTGTAAGCAGTAAGCAGAGTAGGCTAGAAGAGTATTTTCAGCAGCTTTCTCAAAGTGTTAATTTCTTATTTGCTTTGTCACTCAGCCATTTACCTAAGTGGCTTTAGAATTACTATTTCAGAGAGAAGAATAGACAATTTTTCTTCTCAAGCAGCCAGTTTCAATAACTTGGAGACCAGCATGGAATTATCATTTGCATGAATGAGGAGCAATGGTGTCTTTAGTTTGGGCAGATGGAAATGTTTTCAATTCTGACACCCTGTGACATTTGTGAGAAGTTCAAGTATTTCCAGAATTGTAAAAAGCCATCTGGCCAAAATGATTTGGCCCTGTTAACTTACTTAACCCTGCCCGATTATGTTTCTTAGCTTTATCATAACTTGTGTTCCAAATTTGCATTGTTTATTCAACAGCAAATATTATATGAAGTGATATGCAGTGTTTTAAAAGGAACCCAGCTACTACTTTGAATTTCGTTTGGATTTCAGAATGCTGGGGATTGAATGTGCATGCAGAAAATAGCCAGTATTGTTGAACCTGGGCTCAAGACTACATGAGCTTGTCCAAAAGGTTTATATTAGCCATGCCATTGCTACTTCATGTCATATCTGCCTTTGCCAACCAATTTCTTACCAGGCAGTAGAGAGCAGGTGATAATTGACACAAGCCAACAATGAATGAGGCCAAATGAGTGAATACTTTGGACAGAAGGCTTTGTCCACCTATCTCTCTGAGTCTGTCTCTCACTTTTACCCCAACTCTGTCTTTTCTCTCTCTTTTTTCTTAACTTGTCTTTTAGTTTCTTGTGTCTAACTTTTTTTGAGTTAGTTTTCTTTGTGTCTATTTTCTGCCTTTTTTTTCTCCCCTATTCATTGAGCTCCAAGAAAATAACGTAAGTCGGAAATGGAATTTTAACTGTGGGTTAGTAGATGAGACCATGGAAGGATAGGAGGTAAGTATAGAAATAAAAATAGAGTTTCAATTTTTGAACTAGTGTTGCCAATAGCACAAGCAATCTTTTCAGACAAAGAATTATCCTAGTTTTTCCTTTTGCTGGGAAATTGTGACTTGAACCATATTTCCAGCAGAAAAAATACATTTTAATAGGTGTTCTCTTTTCCTAACTCAAAATAGGACTTTTAATTCAGAGGAAAATGTATTTTGTTTCTACTTGAGGGAGTGGAGATTTATTGCTATTTTTATGAAGTGAATAGACACTATTTTATGTGTCTTCTGTTACAAAAATAAGAACTTTCTAGATGAGGGAGATGATTAACTTGTATATCAGGATTAGGCTAATTACTACTATCTGGAATTTTCCCAAAATATATCTGGAAGCTGCTTAGTTGCTATAGCATGTTTTATCTCTTTCCTTCCTCATAGTTTTTTCCACTACAGATAATTCTGTAAATTCTTGCAGGGAAGGTGCATATTTTTATATCTTTGTATTCCCTGAAGCAGCTAACATTTTAGTTTCTTGGTAAATACTCATTTAATTAAAAGAAATATCAACCTACTTCCTTTTCTGGCCCTTGCTATAGTTTGTTACCTGTTCATAGAATCATTTAGGGTTTTTGCCTCTGGGTAATAGTGCCACTTAGATTCCCAGAGCAGTAAAATTATGTCTTAATTTAGTTCTTTTATTAGCTCAGTTCCAGAATTCTTTTCTCATTGTACAATGTAAATAGGGCAAAGATAAAAATTCCTGGCTTATCCTACCCCTTCTGTTGGTGAAATACTAGATATCAAATGGACATCACATTCATTTATTTGTTCATATATTCTCACAATACCCAAATAGAATTTTAGAATAGACTGTCAACTAAAACACATTTAGCAGTATATTTGCTCCTGTATAGTTGTGGTCTTTGAATGCATTGTAATTTTCCATATTTTTCCATCCTAGAAAATAGATGCAGTCAATTCTCTGTTGCCTTTAAGGTTTTATAAGTCAGTTATATTACTTGAAGGTACACAAATGCCAAGCTATTCCAGGCAAGTGACTAAATAGTTTCTGCGATCATTTTTTGGCAAAACAACTAATTATACTTTTTAACTTCATAAAAACCAAATATGACTTCAGCAGAATTTTTAAAAATCAAATAATATATAGGTAGAACTTTATTCTCTTTCTAGTTTTTACTTTTCTTTCAGGACTATTATGAATTATTGTGAGTCATTTTGCAGGGATTTATCTATTAAGTTATACCTAACTGGGAACAAGTAATGCCATTTGTTTGCTTGCAGATGGGTATTAAAATTTAAAAAGGGTTAAGCAGTTATATAAAAAACAATGACTTATATTGCCCATATAATAAAAAGTAGCTACCACAACTAAACAGAAAGACACATTATTTCCTTCTTTCTTTGATCCTGTGACCCCAGGAGTTAATGTAGGGCACAAAATGTCAGTGCTGGAAGGATGCCAAGTCACTGGATATAGTAAGTGCCTTTAGTTATTTTCTTTATGAGACTGTCATCCTAGTTGTGCTAGTGCTGAATTGACAAAAGCAGAAGAAAACCTTTAGCAAAAGGGACCTTGTTTCTTCCGGTAGAACAAAAGCATCAAGATTACTCTAAGCAATGTGACATTACTCACATTTACTACATATATTGAAAATAATGAATGGAATACCTTATTTTTGTATTTTAAAGTTGACTTATACAAAGGTTTAGCAAATCTATCTGTATTTGAACTGAGTGAGATTTTGAAAGTATAATTTTTAACTAATTCATTTTTAAGTTCTCAGAAAAATTGAACACTAATTTCTGTTCTTCTTTGGTAAAGATACTGAAGTACTATTTGGTTTTAGGGAACTGAACTGCTTTTGACTCTGTGCTTTTGTCATTTAGAGCACTGAGGTAGTAATTGAATATTTGTAACCCAAATTAAATTATTTTTCTTCTATCATTTGCTCTGCTTTTTGGCTTATCAAACTTGATTGCATTTGCCTTTTCTTACTTTGAGAAATGTGGTGTGAACATGTGAAGTAGCAAAAAACAAAAAACAAAAACACTGATTTTCCTAAGTATATAAACCAATATGTCAGTGTTTTGTATAAACTTTTTTCTTGCAGGATGGAAAATTGTGATTCTGAAATAACATCTTTTTTTTTTTTTTTTTTTGGCCATGATTAGGAGATGGTGAAATGAATCATCAGCAACTAAATAAATACTGTTAAAAAAATTCTTTACTTCAGGCCGGGCTTGGTGGCTCAGCCTGTTATCCCGTGCTTTGGGAGGCCGAGGTGAGTGAATTGCCTGAGCCCGAGGGTTCGAGACCTGCCTGGGCAACTTGGCGAGACCTCATCTTTACAATAAAAATCAAAAAATTAGCTGGGTGTGGTGGCGCGCGCCTGGAGTTCCAGCTACTTGGAAGGCTGAGGTGGAAGAATCACCGGAGCCCAGCAGATTAAGGCTGCAGTGGCCGGGAGCGGCCACTGCACTCCAGTCTGGGCGACTGAGTGAGACAACAACTCAAAAAAAAAAAATTCTTTTCTTCAAACAGGAAAGATCATTTTTATAAGGCATCTAAATGGCTCTTCCAGCATGCCAATTCGTATAAATGAATATAGATTGAGTCTGAAAATAAATTTTACTTTATTTTTGTGACCACTATAAATGCCATGAAAGAACTAAGGTGGAGGAAGTTACCATAGTTCCACCAAACCCTATTGCCACTACAAATTGAACCAATCCCCCATACCTTTGCAACATTTCAACTTGGCAAAAACGATATATAGTTGACATTCATATTTGTGCATTTCTATCTGTTTGTAGTGGGTTGAATTGTTAATCCCTTCCAAAAAACATATTAAAGTTATAACCCCCAATACCTGTGAAAGTGACCTTATTTTGAAATAGGGTCTTTTCAGATGTAATCAATTTAATATGAAGTCATATTGTAATCAGTTCAGTGACTGGTGCCTTTATAAGAGATAGGGAGATTTGGACATAGGGAATAAGGCCATGTAATGATGGAGACAGATAATGGAGTGATTCCAAGGAATCCCAAGGATTGCTGGCACCCGCTAGAAGCTCACAAGAGACAAAGAAAGATCCTTCCATAGAGCCTTCAGGGAAAGCATGGCCTTGCTAACACCTTGATTTCGAACTTCTAGCTGCCAGACTGTGAGAGAATAAATTTCTTTTTTAAGTCACCCAGTTTGTGGTACTTTCTTACGGCAATCCTCAGAAACTAATACACTGCTCCTCTGTTTAAGTGTTCACTCCCAGATGAAAAACATTAATCTACCGAAGGACATACTTGCTTAGAAATCTGCAAGGAGCTTATCTGAAAATCTTCTGTTAGATTTAATAATTTAAAGATTTTTGCCTGCCTTTTGAGAGTTATATGGTTTTAATTCTAGACCAATGCATTGTAGAGATATTAATTAGATTTCTGTAGGCCATTCTCTAACCTGTGTACTGATGATCAGTCTTGGAGTTACACAAATTTGAATATTAATCTCTACACAACTTCCTTTTGGGCTAGCCAGTCAACTTTTCTAAGCCTCAAATGTGTGCAACATGTTCACCTTCCTCTTTGCTTTCATATAGCACGTCTTCACAACTACTTTTGCCATCTTTTTCTCTCTTCTACTTTCTATTATTTATCCTGGAGTTGATTGAAACAATACTAAGTTTCGAATTAATCACTGCAAATAAAAGGAACTAAACGACAGTTCCATATTTAGACTCTACTTTTGGGTTATTTCTGACCATGATTATACCAATAGATGATACTCAGTGTATTCAAGTTGCAGGTCTTAACTCATAGGTAGTTAATTAAATCAATTACTAGATCATGCTAGCATAAAAAACTAGAATAGAAAATAGTAGCATATGTTATGTAGAGTAAGAATAAATATTTTCCTTTCATGAAACTTTTGTGTGCTGCAATGTGCTATATTTATTTTAATATGGAACATAGTTTTAAAAGGTTTAGAAGACAAGTATCTAAATAATTGCAAATTTTAGTTATTCTAATCTATATTCCTCTTTCCAGCATCCTAGTAATTTATGATGATGTTTGAGTACTGTTAGTTACTTAAGTTAAACAATAAAGTAACCAGGATATGTGATCACTGATTTTGTTTCCTAGTGACTGGGATTGTCTTTCTGGTTGTTGCTGAAAGCCTTGTTACTTTACCTGTTTCTCTATTGACTAGGTGTTGACAAGGTGGAATTGTTCTGTTTTTCTTTTTAGTTCTTAGTTGTATCAGTCTTTACTTCAGAAAGTATGCACTCAATAAAATATGATTTCTGGCTATGGTGATTCTTGATTTTCCTACTTTTAGGATAATTGCTGATGCTAAAAAGTTATAAGGCTTTCCTCTGCTCCCTGCTGAATGACAGTTGTCTAAGAGGTCATAATTGTACATATATATGAGAAATTCCAAGGTTTACAGTAGGTGTTAGCAAGCTAACAACCTGTCAACTTGTTTTAAATGGAGACCAAATTTCTCTCATTATTGCCCATAAAAATTTACTTATGATATTTTGGTAAGTTACTTAAACTTCCTTAACCTCAGTTTTCTTACCTATAATATAAAATATGGTTACTGATAGAATCCTCATCATAGAAGTTAAATGAGTTTATATGTCTGCTAATGCTTAGCGTTTACTAAGTGCTAATGATGATGATATTGATGATGCCGTTAACCATATCATTTGGCTTCGGGTATAATTATTTTTGTCTGTCTAGAGTTGGCTCTGCTTGCATTTGAGGTTAGTGCAGTAATTTGGTTAACACTACTACAACCAAATAAAGAGATTAGAGATGAGCATAGCTGGACGATTGCATTCAGTTTCCTGTACTATATCTTAAGACAGGCTTTAATGACTTGGATCGTGTCCAGAGAAGAGTGATCTGGATTGTTTTAAGGACATGGGTTTCTTCAGAGTGAAGCAAGGAAAATTTAGGGACAGGGAGCATAATCCACAACTTGTAGGGCTGCCCTCTGGAATGTAGATTAGAGTTTTTCCTCTTTTTTTGTTCCCTGAAATAGAACTATTAGAGATTAGAAAGAAACAAGTATCTCAGGCTAACATGAGAAGAAGAAAATCTGTTCACTTCTAGAGCTTTTCAAAAATGTAAGAGGCTGACATATACGGAACTGACCTACTTACTAGAGAATGGTAACATTTGTTGGTCATGTTGTGTAATTTAGGGGCTTGGTCAGGAGATGACAGGGTGCGAACGAAAGTCTTCATTCATTCTGAGATTGGAAATCTTTGATGCTATTTTTAAAGTGTGAGCAGCTCTTGTCTGGATTAAGAGTGAAAATAGTGGAATCAGAGATAATATGAAGTTTGCCGAAGGCAGAATGACAGGCTTTTGCAAGAGTATATTTGGAGAACAGGGAGAATGTAAAACTCTCTTTTCTGTATATTCTTGAATTTATGTAATAAACATGTTACTTTTGCAGTAAAATATATTAAGATAAAATGATGTCAAAATTTTTCATATTTAAAAAATAATATATTTTAAAATAATAATGTGGCGTCATGATGATAAGTCTGGGACTTCAAGTCATGGAGACCTTAGGAAGAGACTTAATATAAAAATTTCTTTCTGAAGCTAGAGTGTTTAAAGATCACAGGGTTGGCTTTTTCCAACACAGCAAAAATCTTTATTGATAGGCCCACCAGTGCCGAGAAAGGCACTCACAGCTGTTTGACAGTGTTCACTTTGGAGTAGTGGAAAGATTCAGTAGGTTTGCATATTTGTCTGATAATTATTTTACTCAGTATTTCCTTCCTCATGACCAATAATTCACCAAGATAGGTTAGCATAATTTTTCTCACACCCTAGAGTAGGCATGGATAATATAATCCAATGCCAGACATAATCTATATATATGAGAATGTCTTGTATCTTAAACATACTTTTACAGATATATAATCAACAGTTTTATAGTGTCCTCATAATTTTAAGATTTTAATTGAGAATTTGGTCATAAATATTCCTGTGTTTTATATCTTACGACTTTAGTGAAGCTAAAATTGGATTTTTTTTTTCCAGAATGACATGAAAGTTTGTGCTGAGTTACTAACATATTCCACCTGGTGTTCTGAGCATTTACAGTGAGAAACAGTTGGCCTGAGTAGTATAGCCTAGTGTTGGGGAAGAATTCTCTTATCAATAAAATACAGATCACCTATTGTTACATTAACTTAGTAAACGTTTTGTCTAAAAGGCTACCTGCCCTTTTCCTACAACCTATATACCACAGTAAAATGGAACAGATACATCTGCCATGGCAAGGTGGAGTCCTCTCCACTAAATTATGAATCAGCATCAGGATATTAAAGAATTATTTTTGAGTATACTTAGACATTAGTATTTTAAATACTCTGGGAAGATGAATGTGCTTTTACTCAATTTGTTTAGAATTTCTTCCTTGAAGCCGTGCTCAGTGACTCAGCCTGTAATCCCGTGCTTTGGGAGGTTGAGGTGAGTGGATTGCCTGAGCCCACGAGTTCAAGACCCACCTGGGCAACTTGGTGAGACCTCATCTCTACAATAAATCAAAAAATTAGCTGGGCGTGTCAGCACGTGCCTGTAGTTCCAACTACTTGGAAGGCTGAGGTGGAAAGATCGCCGGAGCCTAGCAGGTCAAGACTGCGGTGACTGGGAGCGGCCACTGCACTCCAGTCTGGGTGACAGAGTGAGGCTCCAACTCAAAAAAGAAAAAAAGAATTTCTTTCTTGTTTTATATGAAACTCTTCAAAAAGTTTTCAAGCAAATTATTATTGAAGGATTAAAAAATAACTATTTTCATAATTCTATATCACAACTTGCCAAAAATTTTTGAGAAAATGTAATATCAAAAATACCTCCAAAGTTTTATGTTTTCTACAATAGAAAAGAGAAGCTAACAATTTAAAATACTTATTCAAAATTAAGTTTTAAAATTCTGTGATAAGTCTCAGGGTATAAAATAAATGTAAAAAAGACAATCACATTTCTTTCCACCAATAATAAACAAACAGAAACCCAAATAAAAAGCACAATACCATTCACAATAGCCACAAAAAAAATGAAATACCTTGGCATCTTCCTAACCAGGGACGTGAAAGACCTTTACAATGAAAACTACAAAACACTTCTCAAAGAAATGAAAGATGAAATAAACAAGTGGAAAAATATCCCATGCTCATGGATTGGAAGAATCAACATTGTGAAGATGTCCATCTTGCCTAAGGCAATCTACAGATTTAATGCAATACCCATCAAATTACCAGCAACATTCTTCTCAGACCTAGAAAAAACAATACAGAAATCCATATGGAAACACAAACAACCAAGAATAGCCAGAACAATCCTCAGCAAAAAAAAAAAAAAAAAAAAAAAAAGGCAGGAGGTATCACATTACCAGACTTCAAACTTTACTATAAAGCTGCAATAATCAAAACAGCTTGGTATTGGTATAGGAACAGGCATATAGACCAATGGAATAGAATTGAGATTCCATAAGCAAAACCTCAATTTCTCAACCAACTCATCTTCGACAAAGCCTCCACCACCTACCACTGGGGAGAGGACAACCTTTTCAGTAAATGGTGCTGGGAAAACTGGCTGACCACATGCAGAAGATTCAAACAAGACCCCTATCTATCCCCATACACAAAAATTAACTCTAAATGGATCAGAGACCTAAATGTAAAACCTCAAACCATAAGAACCTTAGAAAATATAGGACACACCCTTATGGAAATTGGAACTGGCATCCAATTCCTGAACAAAACCCAAAATGCATGGGCCATAAGAGATAAGATAGGCAAGTGGGACCTCCTTATACTGACAAGCTTCTGCAAAGCCAAAGAAACCACCAAGAGAGCAGGGAGACAGCCCACAGACTGGGAAAAAGTATTTGCCAAATCCATGTCTGACAAAGGCTTAACATTTTGGATCTATAAGGAACTCAAGCATGCTGAAAAGAAAAAAACAAACAACCCCATTACAAAATGGGCAAAAGATATGAACAGACACTTCTCAAAAGAAGACATATGAGTAGCCTACAAACACATGAAGAAATGTTCAACCTCACTAATCATCAAGGAGATGCAAATTAAAACTACACTGAGATACCACCTAACTCCAGTGAGAATCGCCATTATCAGTAACTCAAAAAATAACAGATGCTGGAGAAGATGTGGTGAAAAGGGAACACTTCTACACTGTTGGTGGGAGTGTAAACTAGTGCAACCTCTGTGGAATGCAGTGTGGTGATTCCTAAAATCTCTAAATATCGACCTCCCATATGACCCCGCAATCCCACTACTGGGAATATACCCTGAAGAACTCAAATCACTCTATAAAAAAGATACCTGCACACGCATGTTTATCGCAGCATTGTTCACAATAGCAAGAACCTGGAACCAACCATGCTGTCCATCAAAAGAGGATTGAATTTAAAAAATGTGGTACATATACACGATGGAATACTACACAGCTATAAAAAAGAACAAAATCATGAATTTTCTGACAACCTGGATAGAACTAGAGTCTATAATACTGAGTGATCTCTCACAGAAACAAAGATCTGAGTATCACATGTTCTCACTCATAAGTGGACCTTGAACATTTATTATAATACTATAAGTAAAGAATCACCAGGGGTGGGAATCTATGGGGGGGGGACAGAGAGGGCAAGGGTGGTGGGTTTAATGGTAGCCAATATCTGTCTGGGGATGGGGGGACACCCCTTATCAACAGGGGACCCTGAATGATGCATATTTGTATACCTAACCCTTAACTGTACCCCACAACTTTAAAAGAAAAAATATGTCTAAAAATAAAAATAAAATAAAATAAAATTTTGTGACATAGTGCACCTTTTACTTGAGTAATCTATACTAGACTGCATTATATTAGACAGTCTTAAGAGTTCTTCTTAAGAGAGCACATTGATGAAAACTATAGAAAATCTAGAATGAGTATCTGATTTATATGGATCAATATTTCTACAAATATTCTTTCCTATTTTAAGATATTTTGAGTTCAAGGTCCCAATTGGAAACAACAGAGAACACCCTTTTTTTTTCATTATCTGAAGAAAGTTATACTTATGAAATCCAGGTAGTTAGCATGACTGGTATCATACAAAATAGTCCAAAGAAATGAAACACAGTACTTTTTTCTGGTTTTTTATATTTAATTGTATACTTACATACTTATTAAATTCTATGTAACATATTTGTGAAATTTCTGAAAGAGCAATACAATTGACAGTTGAAATAGAACTAGGTCAGTCTTAAAATCAAAGACATAGGCTGCAATTTTACATCACATTTGGGTTTTTATATACAGAACTACCCGGAATATCTAAGATCTCTTTCATATATTTGCCCTTTGGGGAGATAGTCGAGAGCTGGAGAGACAGTTTGACCCTCTGCTAATTTCATGGGAGATGTATTTTTAAAATCCCTGAAATGAGAATATCCAGCAAATACTGAGTGATAATAACTCTGAAGATGATGGGTGTATGTCTTTGAGGCTATGCATGGAAGTAAGGGTTTTGAGTATGTGTGGTTTCAGATTAGGGAAGGCCTCAGAGGATGGCGTATAGAGTGTATCTCCATTTCCTTTTCTCTTTCATTTTCAACTTCTTCTTTTATTCCTAACTTTTGAGAACTAGAGATTAGGTGGAAGACCAGGGCTTGACTACAGAGAGACACACGGTTGAAATATGGAAAACTAATTTTTGTAGCCTTATAAGTTAGTTCTGGTCTTTAAAATTTGGCATAGTCATTTTTTTCCCCCTGGGATACCAGTTTCTACCATGGTTAGCATAGAATAGAAAACTTTTTTTCTTTCTGAAGCCAGCTCCTGCTTTTTTCTTCTTCCGAACTTTCTCTCAGTTGTTCAACACTCATGCTACTAAGATTCTTCAGCCTATTGTCATCTTTATGCCATCCCTATCAAATTTTAACATTTCCCTGCCCTCTGATTGGGCAACTGTGTAAAGATTGTCTGAGTTGTGAGTTAAAAGTCCTTCTAGGCTGCTTAAAAATAACCCTGTACCCCCTTAATATATATAAGCTGTCCCTATGCCTATCATATTTTTATTACACTGTATTGCAATTGCCAGATTCTTGTATTGGTATCTACCTTTTCACTATATGTTTTATGATGTCAGGGGATTTGCCTATCACAGCCATTGTTGAATCTCCAGTAGCTAATATCCTGTCTGGCATACAGTAGGTTCTCAATAATTGGTATATGAACTATAGCACGGGCCACTCCTTGCTTCCCTGCTTAGAAACTTTGCTGCTATCATTTTCTAAGTTGTATCTCTTGGAAGGAGCTTTACCATATAAATTATTCACTAAATACACACACCACTACCACCACCACCACCACCACCACCACCACCACCACCACCACCAACAACAACAACAACAACAGCAGCCAAGGTGGGGCATATCATTTGAAATGAGAACATGGGCCAGCATAATGACTTTCAAATATTTGCAAACAAAAATTAGTACTTAATGAATACTGATTCTTTAATATTGGAATACTGATTAACACATAATTTTTGTATGCCTTTTTAATTCCATAAAATCTCGTAAACTTATGAAAGTGTGTTTTAAAGATCCACCTTGTTTCTTCAATTGGAAAGTATAGATCAGGGGTCCCCAAACCCAGACTACAGACTGGTACCTCTCTGTAGCCTGCTACGAACCTGGCTGCACAGCAGAAGGTGAGCAGCAAGCAAGCGGAGCTCTACCTCTTGTCAGATCATTGGTGGCATTAGATTCTCACAGGAGCTCCAGCCCTGTTGTGAACTGCGCATGCGAGGGATCTAGGCTGTGCACTCCTTATGAGGATGGAATGCCTGATTATCCACCCCTCCCTGCCTTCCTGTCCCTGATGCCAAAAAGGTTGAGGACCCCTAGATAGATGACCAGCTTCCTATATTGGTTCCTGTAGGTTTTAATCGCATGGATAAATTTAATGGTGTCAAGTTTTCATTGAATATTTTTTTGCTGCCCCATTAATCAATATACAATTTATGTCATTTAAACTATATTAAATAATTTTGTTCTCTAGAACAACAGTATACAGTTATTAAATTAGAACTACAGGCAACTTGTGGTTTGCCACAGATTACAAGTCAGCTAACAAAGTTTAAACCCTATCAGAGCATGATGACTTCTTACTCTCTAAGAAGTTGGTGTTAAGGTGGTGTTCTGAGTTCTTAATGCCTGTAAAAATATAAATGATTTAATACTTACAAGGATGGGAATGTTGGCAGAAGTTTGAAGGAAATGTTTTGTTTTCTTCACCTTACTCTTTGTGTAGAATTTACCTTCTACAGTTGGGTTTTTGTGCATGATAAATGTAATCTGAGAGATGGAAAGCAGGTTAAACATGTAATTGACCATCCTTTACTTTTCTCAAATGGGACTGAGAATGAGAAGAGCCTTATCGATTGGGACTGTGAAGTGGTTACACAGAAATAATTACAGAAAAAGTCTGTTAAAAGTCCCTAGCCTTGCACCTACTAAATATGCCTACTTAAAATGTTTTATTTATAAGAATATGCCTATGTTTGATTGTTTTTTGTTTGTTTGTTTATACTAGTATTTTTTGTCTGTGGCAAAGAAGTAGTAACTGAAAGTTGGCAAATAGGGATCCTTTATCTCCAATGCCAGATTCAAAACTGAGATAGGAATATTATAAAAGAATATATTGATGAGTATAATTAGATAATAGACACAATTAATTAATCTAGCATACTATTGATGGATGGTTCCCTCCCTCCCAAAAAATCACCTATTAGTCATTTTTGTGGGGTATGGCATAGTTATAAAGTACCTAGTGTTATTATTTTCTCTTGTTGATGTACCTTTTGTTTTTTCTGCTGTATGTTGTTATTATCATTGTTATCTTGGGAAAAAATACTTCTCTGAGACTGACATATAAAATGAAAGTGTTAACACTGAATTCATGGAAATTTCATGAGGATTGAATAAATGAAATTATAATTACATAATATATAACATTATGTATGACATGTAGTATATATTTATGTATAATATATCATTTAAAGAGAGATGTGCACTCCTGTGTGTCAGTATGCCTGGCCCATGGCAAGATGGAAAATGTTCATTTTTCCCATGCCCATTCTCCTTCAGAGCTGAAGTGGATTTCCTGACTGTTGCAAATTGTTAGTCTGGTACGTATTCAAAATTTAGTAAATGTTTCCTTCTTTCCTTCCTTCTTTCCTAGTTTTTAATCTTGCTAACCAAGTGAATATGAATGCATATTTATTCAAATACAATGTGTTGATAAGATATGTATTAATTGCTATGCATTTTATGTGCCAGGGAAATATCCCAAACATATCATTGTCATTTGAGGACTGAGCCTGGACTGAGGCATACATAATTCATTGGAAGGAAAACCCAGTTCCTCTTAGCCTTATACAGTTATTTTTGCTGTAGTTTGTTTTTTTCATTGCAGTCACTTAATTCCCACTGATTTGTATGGAAAAATATTTGAATGTTTTGTTTTCTACTATTTTGTACCTTTTCTATGTTCTATCCATGGTTAGAAGAAAATTTTTTATACTCAAGGGTTTGCAATGACTTGTTTGTATCCCATAATTATATAAATTCATGCACTTTATATGTAGATGTGTTTTTAAATCCTAGTAAAAATAAATTATTTAATATGAACATTGTATGCTGAGATGTTGGTTTATTCCTTAATTGACTAGGAAACAGGGATGGGAAGCTTAGAGCCTTAATGTTATTCTGGAGATGTGATTCTTGTTCTTTATTGAATAGGTGACTCTTCTCTACAGCCATTACTTAAGGGATGTTTACTAGAGGTATCCAACCTTAATCCTAGTTCTGATAATGAATTTCAATTTTATATAGTATTCTTTTGAAGAACTGTTTTGGTATGTTTAGCTATACTGCTTTAATAATGGCACCTCTGATGTTTTAAGAACTCTTTCTGTCTTTAACAGCCTTGAGTCTGGTATCACAAATGACAGAGAGGTTATTTTATTACACTCTGATTCTCTCAATGTGAGGATTAGCAAGGTCAATTTATGTCCCAAGTTTACTCCATTATTTGTTCCAGAGGCTGGCAAACATTATAAAGGAGTATCACAATTGGATTTTGAATCAATAACTTCAGACACTGAACCATATGTTTTAATGAGAAGTTAGATTTTCTTTACAGTGGTTGCATAATGCTATTAGTTTCTTGAAGATATAGTCGAGTTAGAAAAGATAAGTATAAAAACACACAAAGTACTGTTAGGTCTCCAAATGTCATTATAGTTCATTCTTCAAGGTTTACTAAGGTCAACCACAATTCTTTTTGCTATTCTTTGTCACTCTGGGCTTTAAATAATTTTGTCATATATGATTTCAATAATTTTGAGATCATATATGATATTTGCTAGAGATTTATTACGTATCTGAAGACCTCAGTTTGCTCTTAAGGGAAAGTCCTACTGATGAATCTGTGAGGTATTTAATCCCATAGTTGCTATGCACTACATGGTTTATTTCAAAGAAAAGCTAAGAGCCTCCTGAGGTATATATAAATGGAACTACAATAGGTAAATTCAAGTCTCTGTAGACTTGTCTATTTTTAGTTTGAACGTAAAGGAACTGTGTTCTATTTCATATGATGTCTTCTCACCTGAGAACACTGAATACTTACTACTCCATTCATGAGCACTTCTGCATATATTGTTAATGAATGTTTAGGCTAGATTTTGGAGATAATCTCTTTTGCTGGATTTTTTAAAAAACTTGTCTCTTAATAATTTTTTTTAGGATTTGATGTGTGGTTGATGACTGTTAGTATTAACTCTGATTTTGTACTTTGTTCCTGTATAAAGTGTTAGTTTTATTTTTATTTTGTTTCAGAGGAATAAGATAAAGGTAGGCCATGGTCACCCTTAACAGTAAAGTCTTCACTTTTCAAATGAACACACAAAAGCAGCCACTACTGTGTTGAAACTGGAGTCAGTTTCTTTCTTTTTCTAACACTCCATGGTACTGATTGTGGAATTTTGATTCTAGGCATGGCTGTTTCATTCTAGTCCAATGCTGCAGTTCTCCCAAGCAAAGACCTAGTTAGAAATGCACTAGTCAGGGTACAATGGTATAGAAGTGGGGCTGTAGAATCAGGGCTGAAAATATTACCCTCTAAAAGAGAAGAACATTGTTGTCTTTTCTGTTTAATTGATCATAAAATGGCCATTTGGGCTCCTCAATATAGAAAACATACTAATGACAATCATGTCTTTCCCCAAAATTTTACTTATTTACTATAATGTCTTAAGAAATTTGAAAAAAAAAGATCAAATGAAAGAAAATATAGACTTAATTTAGTTACTATTTATTATTTTCCATCTCCTAGATAAATCAACATTATAATGAAGCTCAAGATATCTCTAATGGTGTAAAGGTGATATATACAATTATAATTATTTCCTTTTTTTAATAGCTGTAGGAACATTTTATTGGAATTTTTCCTGTATTCAACAAATGTATACTCTTAAACTTTTAGGTTTTTTATTGTTTGCTTTATTACTTTCTGACAAATCATTTCAGATTTTTCATCTACAAGGGTAACCTATTGAATCTTAAGGTTTTTGTTCATAGTTATTGGAATATCTTGTAAGACATAATGTGGATAAAGTAAGGTGATTCTCTTTCTTTTAAGATACATGATAGGGGATCCCCCCAAAAAACGGAATTATCTTTTGGAGTGTGGGCCCCTTGTAGTACATTAGGAATTTGTTCTTCCAGACCAAACAGTCAACCAAATTTTTACCCAGAAGTTTTGAGAAGGATGTGTCATGTTTGCAAAAGAAACGTCCTGAGTTGTGGCAGACAGACGACTGGTTCTTCTACCATGGCAATGTACCTGTCCACACTGCACTGAATGTTCAGCAGTTTTTGACCAAAAACGGCATGACCCCCTGTGCCCCACCCTCCCTATTCACATGATCTCTTCCCGAGAAACTTTGTTTCCCTGGGTGAAAAAAAGTTCTCAAAGGGAAACATTTTGCCAGTGTGAGTGAGGTGAAACAAACAAACAAACAAAACAGCAGAAGCACTAAAAGGCATCAAAATTGACAAGCTCAAAAACTTTTAAACAGTGGAAAAAGCATCTCAATAATTGTATTTCATCAAACAGAGAGTAGTTTAAAAGTGACTGAAGTTTAAACATGTGAAAATAAATACATAACTTTTTTATAAATAAATGTTTTGGTTTTTGGGGACCCCCCTTCTATAAACATCTTGTCAGTGCTGGATTACCTTTTGAATTTAACTTCTTATTTTCGGGTGATCAATCTCTCTGAGTCTAAAATGCGGGAAGCATAACAATTATTTATGTTTTTACGCATAGAGATAGTTTATAAGTAGATATGCCTCACAATTTAACCAGTCTAAGGATAGTATTAGGTTAGTTTCTGTGGATATATAGTGAGCATGGGATCAATAATAAATTTGAATCAAGTTCCTGTATTAAAATTGTGATAAGCAAAACATTTTAGACTAAGAAAAATATCTTGTAGTTTTCTGGGTGTTATAATTTTGTGAAAGTATGGATTAAAGCTGGGACTTTACTAAGTAACACAGTTAGCATGTGTTTGTGAAAACCCTGTTAAAGAAAATAAACCAGAATGTAATCCAGTAGAATATAAATCCCTAGATGAGGAGAGATTTTTCCTATTTACTTCTGTATTTCCAGTGACTCATCGTCATCTAACAAATATTTCTTGAACATAAATAAAAGATAGTTAAATGAATGAACTAAGGAATTATCATTTTAAACTTATGCTTGCTTGTATGTAGTTTTGTTTTAAAACTTCCTATCTAATTAGAATAAAAACTTAAGCCCTGAAATAAGTATCAAAAGACTGGTACATGTGCCATAGTCTATTTCATTTTTTTCTAGGTGAAATTGTCAGCATATAATTGAGAACATGTTGCTGCATGGCTTAACTGACAATTACATATTTTACTTCACACTGTTTTAATATATTTTTGTATTCAGTTTGGTGTGCCTCTCCTCAGATAATTTTAATTTTGTTTGTATTATAAATTATAAAATATGTAGTTCTTCTAAAATCATTTTTGTGAATAGTTTTTTTTCCATACAAGGTGAGCTGATTAGTTGGCATTAATAGAGTTATGAACTTTAGAATTTTATTTGTTATAGGTGAAGTTTTCTATTGCAATAGGAGTATCCATAAGGTATCACAAAATTGTAAGTTATATGCTCTGAGTACTTTTACCAGTGCTTAATTTTGTGTGAGGTTTAAGAGGTAGCAGAGTATAAAATACCATTCTTGTTATTGAAGCAGATGTCTTTGTTCTCTCACTGGAAATTTAGATTAAAATATAAGCAAATAACTAGGATCATGATTTGCCTTGAGTATCTGTATTTTTTTGATTGTAACAAAAATACTTCATTTCAGTGTTCACTACTAGATGTCTATTCAGAGTGCCTGTTTCATAACAATTCTAAAAAGAAATGTGTAGCTTAAAATGGATCCTCAGCTTTGCAATATCTTTGTAATGGTTCTTCATGCAGATAGGTTTCAAAAAACATACAAGATACCTGCTCAGGTTCTTGCTGACCTATACAGTGCCTGCATCCTAATAGGTTATATTTCAGCTCCTATATTTTTGACAAATAGCTGAGCTCTAAAAAGCTCTGTCCGTAGCACTGAAACCTCTCATGATATACGAGCATGTCTGGCTGATAAATTCTAATGTCAGCCTCTGTGTGATAGTGATTCATCAGGTTGTAAAATTTGTGTTTGGGAAACACATTGAATTAGCAAGTTCCATATTTTGGTTCTATTAAAATTAACACAGTTTGTTCTTTCGTTTTAAAGAGTTCATAACAATTGCCTTTCATGTTGTCAAGAACAGCTAAGAGTTCATTAGAAATTGTCAATGCTATCACAAAAGAAATGTCTAGTATTAACAAATAAATTGATATGACTACAGTGCTGGAAATGTTTACAGGCCAGTGACATGTTGATATCATGCAGCGAGCTACCGTAAGAAAAGTTAGACATTTGCTTATCAACAGGCATAACAGCAATTAACATGAAAGCCTTATATCTTTGTAGAGATGGACAATTTGCTTATAAAAACTATGGCTTATTATCTTAGTATTTTATTGTTTCAGGATGTTTTCTTTGTACAGAAATACATTTATTTTTGCAGGACTGTGGATTTTTATTTATAAAAATGACTAACACTCTCAAAGAGCATACTTGCTACTTTTTTTTTTAAATGAAATCCTTGTATTTCTTATAAGATTTAAAAACAGCTAGTCATGTTCTTGGCACTTCAGTTCACTGATTTGCAGTCTTTTAAGCTGTGGTTTTCAGGTGACATATATAATCTTAGAGGACAGCACTTACTTTTTTTTTTTTTTTACTTTAAATTGGTTTCAGAAGCTTTTTCTTTAGTTAACAAAATTTCCCTCTTAAATTTTTATTGAACTCTGGAATTATCTGAGTTATGTTATTTTTATGTTGGGATAAATGAAAGGAATTTCAGAAAGTTGAACCTGATAAACTTCTACTACTAATCCTATATACTTTATAGTGTAATTCTAAAATCTTAGTCTTGGAACAGAACATGTTGCTTCCTTGCCATGTTTGAAACATAGTAAATTATTAAGTGAAACTCTAAGTGTTTACAATAGAGATTTGAAAATTACACTTAGTTCATAAGTTCTACTGAAATTTGGCAATGTTTTTGAAAAGCAAGCAGCCTAAAGCTGAGCTGCTACTTTTACTACTACTAATTATTAAAATAAGACTTTCAATTGCTCAGATATTGGATTTGTATTAACTGAACCTAATAATTAAATTCACTGTAAAAGGTACTTGTTGAGAAAACAAGCAAATAAATAATTTCCTAGAGAATGTGTTTGTCAATACTTAAAGGGTTAAATATAAATTATAATTGCCTTTTAATATTGATAAAATGCTTTCTAAAATCCATTTTTTGAGGCATTATAAAAGCATAGTTACATAACTCAATAAAAGTATCTTACTCTTTGCATTCCAAATTTCATGATAGAAAAACACTTAAAAAAAAAAAAACTTTGTCATTCAAATGATATCTGGTCAGATTATATTTCCCAGAAATTATTCTTTATTTAGAAACAAAACAAGACAAAAGCAATTGATTTTAATCCAAAATGTATTTTTCCTTATAAAAGAGGTCCACATATTCACTGTGTCTACTCTACAGAATTTGTCCGTTTTATTACACCACGTGTCAATTCAAGTTTATCTGATCACTGCAAAAACTCGTGGCTAATGTGTAATTACAACACAGGAGGAGGTATTGCTCAGTTCAACTACTCTTATATACTTAAAAAAAATACAGAAATGTTTTTGTCCACTTTAACTGTAGTCCAGACATAAAAGTTACATGAACGTTCTAGAAAATGGAGTTATTTTATTTGGTTGCCACAGTACCCCTTGAAGCACGTTAATTAAAATGCTGAACTTGTACATATTTCCATTGGCCAGGAGCAGCATTGGTGAAGCTTACACTTCTTTCTAGAAAGTGATATTTCTCTGATTTTTTTTTAGCACAGTTGCAGTCATGAGCATTTTTTGAAGTAGGTTAAGTTGGTTGTTTTTAGGACATATTTGGTGGCACACCTATAACAGTTGCTTTCACTTCCAATGATGTACTTTTTTCTTTGCCTGCTTCCCAGAGGCTTATCAAAGGAGAATAGAGCTCAGTGAACTCAAAAGTTGGTTTCTGTAAGTAATTCTCCACATAGCTATGTCCACCATCACAGTTCATGTCTTGAGAGAGGCAGCTGATGAGACATATCACACCAATAATCCCCAGAAGGCCTCCAATGCAGACCATAAGTGTTGTGGTGTTACTCTTTTCATAGTCTTTTTGATCAGCATCCAAACCTTTCGTGGTGACATTTACACACTGTTTTCTGTTTTTCTGATAGATGGTGGGAATATCAATGCAAATTTTATACTCAGTTGATGGGTTCAGATGAGTAAGATTATATACCTTGATATCAGATGGTATTCGAGCGCTTTGGGCGGGATGAAAACTTTCAGTCTTGACAAAGGCTGTCCACTTGACACTAGATTTGAGAATTTTAGAACTTGCTTTCCAAGACACCAGAACTGAATTAGCCTGAATATCTCTTATTTTAATATTCAAAGATCCATTGTTATCTTGGGGAAAATAGCCATCCACTTTAATCATAACAGACTTCAAGTCGGCGCCAACTAGGTTAGTTGCTATACAAGTATATAAACCCCCTTCTTTTGAGGTTATGCCATTTATATCTAGTGTACCTTCAGAATGGACATAGACCTTGTCTGTCAGAGTATTTGGCAAGAGTTTTTGACCAGAAGGTGTTATCCAGTAAATTTCAGGCTGTGGTTCTGCAGTAGCTCTACAGTGTAAGGAAACATAGCTCCCAGTTTCTACATTTAGATGAGAAGGAAAGCTCTCAGGAGCTATAAGAGGGAGGCAAATTTCCATCATATCCCTGAAATGTACATGCCGAACATTCTGTCCTTGGAATTCAGGTGGGTCCACACAAAACAGTGAATCTGGCTCCATAAATCGAATGTTGGTTTTGTTCATATTAATCCAACGGATGACACAATCACACCTGATGGGGTTACTATGTATGCTAATTTCCTTGAGGTTTGGTAGAGACTCAATGGTACCATGGTACAGGGCACTGAGGGCATTGCTGTTCAGCATGAGTGATTCCAGCTTGGGGAGTCTGAAAAATGCATTGGGGTGGATGTAAGACAATCTGGGGTTGTTCGTAGCCTCTATTTTTCTTAAATCTGGCAAGTTATCCACAGCAAGACTGTCGATGGAAATCAGCTCAGGCATATTATTTATCCCCAACTCTTTTAAGTGTAGCATATTGCTAAAATCACCCCTTCGTATTCTATTAATAGGATTTTTATTTAGATCCAAAAATTTGAGATTTATAACTTTTTGAAGAGCAACATGTGGTACTTTAATAAGCCGGTTGTCATAAAAAGAAATGCTTTCTAAGTTTTCAAGTCCAACCAAAGCATTATCTGGTATTTCTGTGAGGTTTATACCAGCTATAACCAGGCTGCGAAGATTGATGAGAGGCTTAAAGTTCATATCTTTAATTCTGATGATTGGATTTTCCCCAATCATCAGAATCTCTAGATTTGGAAGAGCATCAAACCACTTACTGTTGATCATCTGCAATCTATTTGAATTGAGATGAAGTCGAAGAAGATTATGTAGGCCAATAAAGGCTCCAGGTGAAATTGTAGAAAGCAAGTTGTGATTAACATACAATTCTTGTAAGTTGCTCAGTTCAGACAGACATTTTTCAGGCAGCTCAGTAAGTTTGTTTTCCTCTAGGTACACAGAAAGGAGCTGAGGCATCATTTTTATATTAATATTGGTGACTGAAGATAAATTATTTTGAGATAAATCCAGGCCAGTAAGGTTTACCGGAAAGTCTATGGAATATTCAATTTTTGCAATATTGTTAGTCTGTAGGAGCAGAATCTGTGTGTTGGCAGGCAATCTGGCTGGAAAATTTAAAAGACCTAAATCATTACAATCCACTGTAGATGCTTCCATGTAAATGGATCTGGGTGTAAACCAGGGCCTGATTTCACATGTACATAATTGTGGACAATCCACTTTTTTATCTACAGCTTGTACTAGTGTTGTCATAGCTAGGCCAAGTAGCACATGAATTCGGAGTGGCATGTCCTTCATCTTAGCTTTCTTCTTCAGCAATTTAACGGGTCCTCAAGGATTCCACAGTCAGTGTTAGTAAGTTCAATAAGAGCTGATTGATAAGGAAAATACTTGCATTTGTCAAATGATGAATGCCATAGAACCACAAAGTTTTTCTTCATGGAAATAAGGACCAGTGCCACAATTGCATTGTCCAAAAATGTCATGCATATTGAAGAAAAGAAAGTTATTATTTTCTTAATGATATAATTGTAATGTTCTTTTTGAAGATGGAGTATGTATAGATGGTCAAAGGAGATTGAGCAATTCATTTACTTAGAAATATAATATTCAAATCCCATGCTTGTTCAACACTTGCAGGAATAGCACATGATGCTAAATGGTAATAAAATAAAATAGAAAAGAAAAAAGAGAAAAATGGTTAGTACAAGGGTAAAATACCATAATTGATATCCATTAACCATAATTATAATTATTTCATGTATAAATAATATTCTTAAAGTTTACAGTTACTTCAGTATGTTCTGGTGACTTTTCCTTGTTATGACTGTACTTAATAATTCTTGGTCAACACATTGGAGGCTGAGAAATTTATTCTTCAAAAGACTGAGGTTTCATTATTATGATGTTATTATGATGTTTATGTTTCCAGAATTTTTATTTCAAATCTTATCTTGTAATTTTGTTTGTTATAATTTTCATTGTCTTTGGCAATTAGTTATAGGGCTAAAAGGGGGAAACAACTTTTCAATGGTGATGGCTTTTTTATTTACCTCATAGAGAGGCAAAATTAAAAGCCTATAAATAAATGATACTGTTCAGTTACAAGTAAAAGAGTTATACTGTAGTTCTTTGGGCCTCCGGGAGACAGAACTTGGAGACAAAATTATAAAATGATTGTTAAATAAACTAGATGTAGTAGTATTTAACTATACAGTTTCATTCATATTTCTCTCTGTTATCTCCTTTGTATAAAATGACTTGAGTTTTGTGGTCTCTGGAAGAAATTAAGTCTAACTTGCTATAGATGTATGTACATCTTTATTATTCTTAATAATAGTTCAGATGAATGTTTGACTGTTTTGTTTTTCCCTGAGAATAACTTACATTCCATTATTGACTAGCAATAAAAAAAATAACTGTATTTCATTAGTAAAACAAAAACTTAGATTTTTTTTAATGAATGCTGATGTCTTTATCACAGAAAAATAACTAGTTCTAGGTCGCAATTTTGATATGTGTTGTGTTTTAAAATACCACACTAATTTTAGGTATATCCACCATTCAGTTGGACTGCTGGTGAGCTCTCCCTTCAAGTGTATGGGAGAGCTGGAGCACGACTACACTCTCTATTCTGGGGCTTTTTGACTACCAGCAATAATGGCCTAGTGAACAGTCAGCTTGTAAATACTACTCCTTCTTGCGTGTCTGCCCAAAGTTGACCTCCGTAATGGCATTGTTGATTAGAATAAGTTGGGTTCTTCAGTGACAAAGATATGGTAAATATATTTGGTGATGTCCTCTCTAATGAGAGATAGAAACATTCCTTTTGTAAGTTAAAAAAAAAAAACCTTTGTTTTCAAAACTGTAAATCATTTAGTTCAGTCACCAAATATGGCTCTTATCCTTTATTTTCAGAAGTGTGATTTTTGTCTAAAAAAATGAATTATGAGGTTCAGATAACTACTAAGTTACCTTGAATTAAAAGTCTCTTTGTGGAGCAACCCACTTTGGGACAGCTGCCTCAGGTCCTCTCCTACTGTGGGAGCTTTCTGTCCTCTTAATAAATCCTACTTTCTCCAAAAAAAAAAAAAAAAGATATCTTTGCTATATTTTTCATTACTATATCTACATGCCAAACTAGTTTGTTTTTTTTTTTTTGGTTTTGTTTTTACTGAACACTTCAGCTATTGCTTCTAATGGGTTTTAAGTAGAGTCTACAACCTTTAAGAAAAAACTCTTAACACACTGAATTTTTTCAGTGATGATGCCTGATAATCCTTAGCCCACAGAGTCCTCACAATTTGAGATCCTTCTTTTTCTCTGTGTTTATCCTCATTTCTGTCATTTTCCTGCACTCAACCATCTCCCTATTGATAGAGCTATGGATGTCTCACCATATTCACTTCCTGGGACACCTCTTTCTTAGTTTTAGGTCAACTCTTACTGTTTTTCAAACCTCAGTTCAAGCAGCTCCATTCTGGGAAGTCTTTCATCTAAGCCCTCCCTCCAGAGGAACTTAGCTGCTCCTCCACCGTGGTCCCATGGCCCTAGCACACGCCTCTGTCAGAGCATTTACTTGGTTCTTTCCTTTGCCAAGCAACAACCTCCTTGAAAGCATGAGGCTAGTCGGGCTTTGCATTCCCATCTCCTGGGCTTGGTAATTAGAATGTAGTAGGTACTCAAGAAATGTTGTGAGTGAACTGATAAGTGAATTTTATTGATTAAAAAATCATATATGAGTTTTATATATTATTTAAACAACTCAATCTATTCAATTTCCTAATTTCAGTTAGCTTAGCTGCTTTAACTTGCGTAAGTTTATTTACTGACAAAGAATGTGTGTTACCTTTGTTACTAAAGCTCAAAGATTAAATATGAGGATAATTCAAAGGAACGTTAGACTTTTAGAGAAAAGTCAATCTATTATTATACCTATGGTTTATTCTTTATTCAGCCAACATTTATTGAGCACTTTCTAAAAGCCAGTTATTGGGCTAATAGCTAGAGGGCAAAATGATAACTTAGATGTGGTTGCTTCCTTTAGTACGTTTTCTAGTCTGGAGGGGGAAACACAAGTAAACAGATGGTTACAATTCCATATGTGAGCTCATTTGGGAGCATTCAGGAGGGTCCCCTGAATAAAACTTAAATAGAAATCCATTGCCTCCTTATGTCCAAAATTAAGAAAAAGCTGTGATGTAAAATACGAAATGTGTTTCTGTGTGTTTCCATAAATCACTCAGTTGAAAACAGAGAAACCATAACTTGTGCCAATTAATTGCTTAGGTCTACTTTCTCCAGCAAAGAGATGCCTATATTCTTCCTGAAGTTAACTAAAGGATCAGAACTATTAAAGATGAGAAAAAAGAAGTATTAAAGATGAAGCATTCTTTCTGGGGGAGTGTTAACTGAATGCCACTTTTCATTTTGAGATTATTCTAGTGAGTGTCTTAACATTTATATTTACCTCTGGTTAGAAACTATTGTTTCATTTCATCACCTATAGCTGTAACCCAGAAACAATTACATTTTGAACTAGGTTTATTCTGGAAGCATTTTAAAATGAGAGTGCTTATAGTGATGAGAAAATTCAAATTTTGTTTCTCATGGTTTGTAGGAAGTAACTGTTAGTATGAGAAGCACAATAAACAATACAGAAATTTGGCCTTTATTATAATATTGGCTTTTTCTTATGTCTTGGAAATGACTATGACACTTTCACTAATAGATTATTTAGCATGGGTTATTTGCAAGATAGTAAGTAATAATATCCTTTAGTAATTTACAGTTTTTAAAGCCCTTTCTTAATCATTGTTTATTTTATGTTAGCAATGACCTTGTGAGATAGATTGGTGAGGTACTTTAATGCCTATTTTTTTAATGGAAGTGTTTTGAGACCTATCTGCTTGAGCTCACACAGCTAATAAATGATGAGGTAGACTAGAACCCAGTTTAGGCCATTAAAAGGAAGCAATTTTAAGAATTCCTATCTTATATTTTTAATACCTGAGGACACTCTTCATAATTTGAGATTTCTTTCTTTCCTTCTTTCTTTCTCCTTCCTCCCTCCCTCCCTCCCTTCCTTCCTTCCAAGTCAGAGTCTCACTCTGTCACCCAGGCTGTAGTGCAGTGGCTCGCTCACGACCACCCCAGCGTCGACCTGCTGGGCTCCGACGATCCTTCCGCCTCAGCCTTCCGAGTAGCCGGACGTACAGGCACACACTACCACATCCAGCTAATTTTTTGGATATATTTTAGAGATAAGGTCTCACCAAATTCCTCAGCTAGCCTCTTGCTTCAGCCTCCCAAACTGCTAGGATGAGATTTCTTTCTTTCTTTCTTTCTTTTTGAGTTGGAGTCTCACTCTGTCGCCCAGACTGGAGTGCAGTGGCCGCTCCAGCCACCGCAGCCTCGACCTGCTGGGATCCAGTGATCCTTCTGTGATTTTTTGATTTATTGTAGAGATGAGGTCTCACTGCCCAGGAGGGTCTCAAACCCGCGGGTTCAGGCAATCCACTCACCTCAGCCTCCCAAGGGCGCGGGATTACAGGCTGAGCCACCGAGCCTAGCTGAGATGTCTTTAGTCTAAAAATATAAATAAAAACTGTTTCTAGATATAATAAGGTGGCAACTATAGGAAAAGCTACTTTTTTAAAGTACAGAGATCTTCATTCTTTAGCTACTTCATCTGTTTTTCATTTATGAAATAATGACCAAACACCTACTTTTTGGCAGATGTTGTTATAGACACCAGAAACTTGGTGATAAGTAAAATATCTGCTCATCAAATTTTCAGTTATCAAAGTAGTAAATAGCTAAAAACCTTGCTGTGTGGTAGATTTGGTTTACAATAAAAGCGTGTGCAGTGCTCCATGGATATAGCGAGGAGGGAGTTCCTAGTTTTGTCCTTCTAAAAGGAGCAACATGAAGGTTTTATGTTCTTTTTCGATTCTTATAAAAAAATCAAGTAGGGTATAGCAGGGAAATGTGGATAAAAGGTTTAAAATCCATTGTTTTAGATGAGTTTTTACAGTGCTGAAGAACAAAGTGTGCCTTCTTCAGTGTACCTCATGATTTATGTTGTAAAGACTAAAGAGTCTGCTACTTGACTTGAGGTAAAAAAAACTTTGGTGGAGATGGAAAATTGCCATGGCTGCATTAAAACCCAGTTTTCTTTTCTTCTATAGCAAATGGCTGGCTAAGTTCATGTGTATAAAGAACTTACATTCTCTTCTTCCATTATCTGACTTTATCTTCCCTTGTTGTAAGACTCAGTCTTTCTTAAATGCTAATTGAGTATCCCAAAGGCATTACTGGGCTATACTAAATGCAGTCCTGAATTAAGACTGCTCTTTTTTCTTTGGGAAATATTTATTTTCCAGTTTTTCAAACCAAAGTATTTGAATTTGTATATTAACTTTCAAGAAGTGAATAATGGTAATTATTTAGAATAATTTTGTGAATGCTATCTTTAAGAAACTGATCTATTAATAAGTTGAAATAGGGAAATAAAATTTGTTTTGCATTAAGAAACATAGGCCAGGTTTACTAAATGATTTTGTAGTTGTGGACTGGATGGATACCTCAATTTTCCGTGCCTCAGGTTATTAATCTTTAAAATTAAGAAATTGGGTTGCATGATCTTGAAGATTCTGTCACATTCTAAACTTATGTGATACTATTCTGTGAACGTGAAAGATTTTTTGGGGAGGTTGGAGTCTCACTCTGTCACCCAGACTGGAGTGGAGTGGCCGCTCCCGGCCACTGCAGCCTTGATCTGCTGGGCTCCAGCGATCCTTCCAAGTAGCTGGAACTACGGGCTCATGCTACCATGCCTGGCTAATTTTTTGATTTATTGTAGAGATGAGGTCTCGCCAAGTTGCCCAGGAGGGTCTCGAACCCGCGGGCTCAGGCAGTCCACTCACCTCGGCCTCCCAAAGTGCGGGATTACAGGCTGAGGAAAGATTTCTTAAAATGCATCTACAATTGGATGTGGGTAAACACATATTTGATTTTATCTTTTGTGTTCTTTGATCACAAGTTTTATTTTTTGTATTGAGTTGTGGTCTTACTCTGTAGTCTAGGCTGGAGTGCAGCGGCATGATCTTGGTTTACCACAGCCTCAAACTGTTAGGCTCAAGCGATCCTCCCACCTCAAGATTCTGAGTAGCTGGGATTACAGGTGTGCCATCACGCCTGGCTAATTTTTTTATTTTTGTGGAGATGATGTCTTGCTATGTTTCCTGGGCTGGTCTTGGACTTATGAGCTCAAGCAATCCTCCCTCCTCGTCCTCCCAAAGTACTGGGATTACATGTGTGAGCCATCACACCTAGTCTGATCATAAGTTTATATTCTATTCAGTACTCTAGTCCTATGCCATTAACAAATTAGGATCAATGAATTTTAGATATTATTGGGCTTTCAAAGGCTATTAAGTTAATTACCTGACATTATTTCTATTTTATTTAATGTTTATGTCTACACAGTAGTAAATGAAGTAGAGGGTTACTTTAGTAATCAAATTCGGTAAACTAATCACTAGGAAGATAAATTTTCTGGATTAGATCACTTGATCTAAATTCAGACATGGCTTGAAATCTCTTCTTTTTGCCTCCAAAGCTCAGCCTTAACCACCATATTCTACGTCCTCTCAAATGTTTATTAAAATTGCACCATTCATCTTGGCATCTTTTCAGAAGAGTGCTTCCTTCAACTGTATGGGCACGCTGTCTTTTTTGTTGTTATTGTTGGGTGTTGGTCTTCCTTTAATAGTAAAGTTGAGTGTTGTACAGGAATAAAACAAGAAAACATATTTTCTAGGTCTAGTTTTGCTGTGTGATTCAGATAAATCACACTGATCTCTGACTCTTAATTTCTCTTCAAATGTGGACTATATTTTCACCATTGTTTTCAAATTGATTCTTTTTTTTTTTTTTGAGTTGGAGTCTCACTCTGTCACCCAGACTGGAGTGCAGTGGCTGCTCTCAGTCACTGCAGCCTCGACCTGCTGTGCTCCAGTGATCCTTCTGCCTCAGCCTTCCAAGTAGCCGGAATTACAGGCATACGCTACCACGCCCAGCTGATTTTTTGATTTATTGTAGAGATGAGGTCTCGCCAAGTTGCCCAGGCTGGTCTCAAACCCGCGGGCTCAGGCAATCCACTCACCTCAGCCTCCCAAAGCGCGGGATTACAGGCTGAGCCACCGAGCCCAGCTCAAATTGATTCTTAATGTTCTATGGACTTACAGAGATTGCTAATGACGTTGCCATTATAAATAAGTCTGTTTCTTAGAGAAAATTTATTTTCATTGTTGTACAGAATTTATGCAATAAAATGTGTTTCATATATACCCATGTGTTTAATGGGTACACTCTTTTAGGGTGATTTTAGAATGGATCCTGATATTTTCAGATTCTCAAACTGACAGTTTGTCTCATTATTATAGGAATAGTTACAGAGTTTTTTTAAATGGGGCGGATTTGATATTATTTTATGTCTTTGTGATGCTCAAGACCTCATATTTTAACACAGAGAACATTAATGTAGGTCATAAATAGTTAATGTACAATGTCCATGTCTCATGAAACTAGGCTCAGATGACTCCTTTAGAATAAAACGTAGATGGGGAAGCACCTCTAATCAATAGGGTGCCTGAATGAAACGTATTTGTGTACCTAAGCCTTAACTGTACCCCACAACATCATAATAAAAAAAATTGATCATTGAAAAAAAAAAAGAATAAAACATAGATCTTACAATAAAGTTCTCCTAGAGAAACCAATGGTAGCTTAAATAACACAATTATTTTCTCTTTCTTGTTTCAAAATACACTTTGGGCAGATTTTGAGGGAATCTTGGACTCTTAATCCTTTTTCTTCTATTGGTTTCAGAATTGGAGGTTTGTGCTGTATGTGAATTTTTTTTTTTTAAATAATTCCAATGTGTAACCCCAATACATCAGATCTGTGGAAGCTAGTTATAGCACAGCTACAATTCAGGAAGGATAGTTTGTGGTACAGAAATTCTTCTTCTATAGTTTTCTTTTAGAGAGCAGGAAATGAAATATTAATCCAAAGAGTATTTCATATTGGTGTAGTGATTTCTGGATACTCATAAATTACCTGCTTGTTGTGATACTGTCATTTCTTATTATGAACAGAATTTTGAGTCGTAGTTATTTTTAATTATGGTTTTTGCTCAGCTGAGCACTTCATTAATAACATTATTTGTGAAGTTGATTTTTGTACATGATTAGTAAAACAAATGATATTTTTAAGCCATAACTTGTCTCCTTATGCTTATATTTCTTCTATGAACATCACTCCATGTATTGGGTAACTCTAATTTACAATATGTTCTACCAGTACTTTATTCAATATTATTTGCGAGCCAATGGATTTTAATTGCATGATTTGCTTTTTTTAACTTCTCTTTTATCATTACCTTGTTATTTAGCATTTGCATAGTCTCAAATGTGGGCCTCTCTGGGGAAAAGCACTCATTTATGCATTATTCTTAATATTCACTCATCTTAAATTGAAATATAATCATCTTGTTTTCTGAGTTAGGAAACAGAGTGATGGAAACCTTGCTTCAGGTTATAATTAGACCATAGATCTCTATTTAGGTGATGCTCTTTTGTTAAATTACCAGAGCTTTAACAGCAGGGTATTGTGAAAGTATGCAGTCCCATGAGTAGGAAGGAGACCTTGTGACTTCTAGTGACTTCATTTCTAAAATAAAATTTACCTTCAAGCTCTATTATTACATAATTTTTATAATCTTAAAAACTCTCAAAACTGTTTCAATATTTTTGTGTGTGCGCAGGCATAATATAATGTACTTGAATAGAAACTGAGAGGATTTACACAGAGTTTTTATGAAATTTTCAGGTTTTTATTATATTTATTCACGTTTTACATGTAGATCAAACTGTGGCATAGAGATATGGGACTAATTTCTCGAGGTTGAGAAGTAGTCTATAAAAGGATTCTATATAAATTTACGGAAAATTTTGATTTTTTTTTACTTGTATGTCAGGAACAATTTTTATGTTTGTAAAAGAAAGAATTGTTCCCATGGCAAACTGTGTGCATTTGCAGATGTAGGTGCTTGTGTATACTGAGATACTTTCATTCTATTCAGAAAATCCTGGATGTGATTGACTAAATTTATGCACAGAAGTCTTCCTTTTTGTCTAGTTTTTATTTCCATCAATAAAATTATTATTATAATTTGGATGATATTATTTGGGTGATTGCTTTAATTAGGCATTAATTTGTACTTTACAAATTTCACATGGGTTAAGAGGAAAAATCTCCTTAAGTATGCTTTCCTTATTCCCTTGACTTTTTTTGGTTTCTGAAAGCTCATTCTTATCATTCAGTTTCAGTTTATTTGGGAAGCGAGTGCAGTGAGATGATTGGTAAACGACATTATCCTATTATCTTTAAAGGCATTTCCAGCTAGATTTGGAGGTCGTTTCACTGGCAAACTCTCCTGATTGTATGACAACAGAAAGACTCATGTCATGCCTTGCAGTACAATGGTTTGGACATGGATATCTCATGTAGACCCACTTTCAATTATCCTCCATTTTAGATGAAAACATTTGGGGTAATTATCCAGATAATTCAAACAACTTTTTAATCATTCCTCTTTTCATCGGAAGACAGCCAACTATCCTATCTTTTAAGTTTCCTTTTTTTTTTTTTAAGTCACATCAGGACTGTCAATCTCCCTGGTATAGTTAAAAAAAAGAAATAAACTAAGTTGTTATTCCAGCTTGAATTGATTCTGTGGACAGAAACATGTATACTGCCTTATGCCTTCTGATCTTACCAACATGGCTCTCCCTAGGGCCTTATATGTGGGAGGACATGATAGACATACATGCAAAATTTTAAAAAGTCAGTTTTATATTGATTGCCACAAGTAAATGCTTTTATACCAATCTCAGGAGGGATGGTTTCTGAAGCAGAGATATGCTGTGAAAGGATGGCAGCAAAAACGTTTTCATCATATTTGTACTTCTTGATTAATTCAGTTTAGCAGAACAGCAAATCATTGGTTTGTAAAGACAGGGAAGCCTCTCCAGACAAGGGTTCAATGATGTACTATAGAGAGTGAAGAATATTTTAGTTACAATATTATACAGAAATCTCAAAATTATATTTTGAGAAGAACATTCCTCTCTGACAAGGGTAGAAGTCTCTGGGTAGCTCAGTTTCTGTTCTGTGTATAATAAAATATTGGTTCTCATTGCTATTAAACAAAACAGCATGAGTATCAGTTTTGTTTTTGTTTTTTGTTTCTTTGCTTGTTTTGTTTTTGTTTTTGTTTTTTTGAGTTGGAGTCTCACTCTGTCACCCAAACTGGAGTGCAGTGGCCACTCTCGGCCACTGCAGCCTTGACCTGCTGGGTTCTGGCGATCCTTCCGCCTCAGCCTTCCAAGTAGCTGGAACTATAGGCGTGCGCTACCACACTCGGCTAATTTTTAAGTTTATTGTAGAGAGGAGGTATCGCCAAGTTGCCCAGGCGGGTCTCGAACCCGCGGGCTCAGGCAATCCACTCACCTCAGCCTCCCAAAGCATGGGATTACAGGCTGAGCCACCAAGCCCGGCTTGAGTATCAGTTTTATGTTTTTACTAAGAATTGAGAAGATAAAAAATATTTTGAAAGGAAGTGAAAGAAAATGAGCTCCTATGGTGAAAAAATTCTTCAAATACAATAAATAAGAGAATAAATTATAGCACCATATTTTCAGGTGTGCCATGGGTGAGCACATGCCTACCACGAGTTCCATGATGGATGGTGCTTTTCTGTTACTGTACCTAAGGGGGCGGATAATTCAGATGTGGCCAGTATTGTTAGTTCCTTATAATAAGCATGGAATTGTTTGCCTATTTTCATTTCAAAAGTATGTCAGATTTCCCTCATGCTCTATGGGGTTTCCTGCTTATACTCTTGACAATCTGCTTAAAACAACATTGCTGTATTTGTTTCCAGGGGCTACAAGAAAAGACTTGAAAATAGAACAACAAAAATTCCATTGAAAGCTTGAAAACAGCTACCTGAATTATGGCTTTGAGTTTCTAAAGTAATCCTTTAAACACGTCATAGAGGCAGTTTTTATATCTATGTGCATGTTTGTGCATCATCTTTTCGTGAGTTGAAATTCGTTACTATACAGGCCATAGGCTCTTTCCCTAACATTTGTGTTAAATAATTAATGTGAGATGACCTGGTGGTACTCTGAAGATGTCTGAAGGGGACAAAGTTAGTTCTTGATGCACAGTAGGTCAGTAAAGCTTTATTACTTATTTCATGTGTGGAAATAAAAGGCCACTATATGGTTAAAGCTTTGAGTTTCCTTTTTCCTGTCACCTTAAAGCCACTTAACTTCATAGTAGCCTCACAATAGCCCTTTACTTAGAGTTAATTTTGTAGGACTGCCTCATATAGAAGACCTTGCAAAATTTGACTAAAATCCCCTTAAATTCATTTTAAGTTGTTATTATTGACACACGGAGACATGTGTGCATATATCTGTGCATCATGGGCTTTATGGTAAATTCTATTTTAATGTATTTCCTATGATAGTTGACCACTATACCATTTAAGAGTTTACATCTGGGTTATGAACATTTGGGGAATATGAGATCCCCAAAACCAGTGGCATAAATAAGCGAAATATGTTTTCCCCTGTAAATGTTGAATAGAGAGGACTAAAGTTAAAGGGGGAAGGAAAAATACTAAAGGGCCAATTTTAAGCAATAGAAAGCAGTATAATTTGTGATACCTACCAAATTTTAATTTTGTGTTAATGGGCAATATAGGCCCTTGCTAACATTACATATATATAAAATATATATATTTTATAATTACTACCTCATGAGGAGCATAGGCAACATGCCCTGCCCACTTAAGCATCTTTTTTCCAAGGTTGTACATGGCTGGAGGAGCAAAGGGTGTTCTAAATCTTAGTGGAGAAAAAGAGTTCTTTCAAAACAAGGTTGTAAATTTGCATTCACTTCCTACTTAGAAGCCTGGTGTTCTTCTCATATATGGATTAGGTGAAAACTAAGTGACAAATCACCTGTTTGGGACAAGGTTTTATTCAATAAACTCTCTCCAGATAATTTAGGATTATGTTTCAGACTATCAGTTTAGGCTAAGAAAAGCAAATGGTTTTATATTATATTATAACAGCTTTACAGGGCAGAATTTAATACATTTTTATGGATAAAATGAATAGTGTTTGATTATTGGATCTGAGTTATGAAATAAATTTTCCCATCACAGTCGCATGACTTAAGGTCTGGAATTCTTTAAATTTGATCAGGGACATTCACCTAACTTTACTGTTCCAGTATGCTGAAACAAAATTACTTTATGAAGTTATTTAATTTACCATTAATGTTTGTTTCAGGAATATTTCATATTACTCGATCAAAAATTATTCAACATTAGTTTCATATTATGGAGAAACTCTCTTTGAATCTTAAAAGTTGTTTGTATTCTATACTTATATATTTTCCATGTTATATTTATACTTACATTTTATTTATTTAATTCATGTGCAAAGTTTATACCTTAAACCACTATGGACTCAGAGCTCAAGAACCAAAGTGAAAATAGAATAAAACTTTTTTTCATGATCACTGTTCATTATAATTCATGATGCTGGTTAGTAAGACATCATCTATATTTATAACCATACCTAGTGTTGTTTAGGTTTCCTTGGAAGGTAAGGTTTTGTTTCTTTCAGTAAAAGTTATCCTAAATATATAGGAATAATAATTAAAGTGCATGAGGATAATGAAAAATATGGAGTTGAAAAATCTTAGTTTTGAGGTTTTCTTTAATGACTGATTCCCATCAATTATATGGAGAAACAGATTAGAAGTCTTAATTCTAATATCCATGGACAAACTGGATCCTCTGATGCTTTACTTATCCTTGCATATTTTACTATAGTTCAGATCCTTGTCATTTCCATTAGCTTCAGTTTTCTTTAATGTAACAACAGCAACCAACAACAAAAATAATATTAGTCACAATCATAATATGCTACATTGTAAAAATTCAGTTCAGTTTTTGTGTATGACCATATTTGGCTCCCATAATAATCTTGTCAGCAGATGCAGTTATACCTACTTTCCAGGTGATAAAATGAGATGATAAAATGGTCAAAGTTGAGAGGGCTGGTTAGTGATGGCTCCTGAGCGTTGTCACAGACCGCACTCCACTATCAATCATCTTTCTGAAAGCCTATGAGGCACAGCTTTGCTTTGTAGATATATCTGGCACTTGACCGCCCCCCTTGCAGCTGGTAATGAAACATCTTCATTGTCTAACCCTATGTCTTATTCACTTCCTGAGCAGACGCAATGCTGAGTTTTCTTCTTTGCACAATAAAATTAAATGATATTTTCTTTTAATACTAAATTAAAACCCTTTGGTAGTTCATAAGTGCAATGATTGGGTTTTCACACTCATGTGTGAGCTGTGCCTCCCTCAAGCCTTATTAAGATGTCAGCACATTACCTCTCTGACTTGAAAAAACTTAATTAAGGAAGAAAAGTTAGTGGTTTATCGCATAGCTGGCAATGGACATGTTAAATTGTACTGAAATTGTTTTGGACATTTCAAATGTTTGTTCTTTACCTTGGTAGTTAGTTCTTTTCCTTGGTAATACCTTATTTATGGACCACCTTTCCTAAAGTAACCTTCGAGCCACTCTCATTATATTGTTTTTCTTACATAGCATTTAAGACTACCAGGAATTATTTATTTGCTTTGTGTTTATTGCCTGCTTTCCATCACCTCCACTAGAATGCTAGCTTTATTAAAGTAGTTTCCTATTTTGTTCATAGCTGTAAGTCCAATGCCTTGCTAGAATAGTGCCTGGCATTGTAGTTCAACAAATATCTGCTACCAGGTGAAGTGGGGACTAAAAGGAGACCCAAAGTTTACCTGTAAAATGACCACTTGTCTTCCTAATTCTGAAAAGTATCCCACATCTTTAAAATGAATAAATTTTTTAAAAAATCTTCTGAATGAATATCAGTTATTTTAATTATAAATTTCTATATTATTTTACATTTTTAAAATATATGCTGTACAAGACATTCATTTGTGACCTTGATTTTGCTGATGAATGCTGAGTTCACTCATACAGCTTATATAAGTGAAATACTGCATGATATATGCGTGGCAAACAGAAATAAATATGTGTGTGTTTTTAAAACTCAGGAGATTACAAAATCATAACAAGACCCACTTGAAAATACTAGCATATTTAAAAAGGTATAACTAAATCTGATTTTTAAAAAAGAATCATGAAAATACTTCAAATCTGATTGCTTTTTTATTTTAATAAAAATATTATTTAATATTTTATAATATAAATAATATTTTATTTTAAAGATATGGGGTACAATTGAGGATTAGGTATACACACAGACATCATACAGGTAAAGTTTGGGCCTCCCTTTGGTCCCCACTTTGCCTGGTTTGAGATCAGATACCCTTACTGATGTTGTGTTCCCCCCGCCCCCCAGCAGTACCTTGTTACTGCCAATCCCTTTCTTATAGTATTATGGTAAATGTTCAGAGTTCGCTTACAAGTAAGAACATGTGGTACTCTGTTTCTGTGATAGATCACTGAGTGTTCTCGTCTCTAAATCCATCCAAGTTACTGTGAAATTCATATGTTTGTCCTTCTTTATGGCTTAATTTCATCATGTATATGTACCACATTTTTTTTATCCAGTCCAGTTTCAATGGGCAGCATAGCTGGTTCCATGTTTTTGCTATTGTGAATAGTGCTGCAATAAACATGCATGTGCAGGTATCTCAAATCCAATTTCTACCATCATAATAATCTTGAATAAATCTGTTGCAAGGAACTAATGGAGGTACTTATGTTTTCATTGTATATTTTTTCCATTTAAGATATGGTTTTCAATTTATTTTTATAAATTATATCTTTAGTAATAGCATAGTGTAGTAAAGATGTAAGGTATGCAGATTATTTTCTTAAAATTTGTGACATTTTGACTTGGAGAACATAGGAAACTATGTTATTTAGGCTATAATATGTTCTTAATGTCTGGAAATGTCACAGACTTTTAAAATTAATGTGCTACATCAACAACAAAAAGAGTAATAATAAACATTAAGATAATTGAATGTTAAGTGTTGGGAAAAATCCTCTAGAAAATTGGTTTGTTGTGGCTGGAGGCCAGACCTTGCTAGTTGCCAGCTGATGGTGATCAAATAGAAACTAATCATTACATCAACAATCTGTGAAATTTGCATCTTTAGTGGTCTGGATTGGAATTAAGAATTTATACCAGAATGTGATACTTGCAGAAGACAGTGTACTTTAGGGAAGAAAAAAATATTGGGAAGAAAAACATCAATGTTTTTAAAGAAAGTCATGTATACTCTATTGAAAAAAAAGTTGATGCAAATCAAAACAATATCTGCTGTGAGTTAAGATTGGACAAATAATATTGTTGGTGCTAAGTTTCAGCAGAAGAAACTAGAGTTCAGGCTGCACGTATGTGGTTAGTAAAATTTAGTTAAAAGTTTAAGTTTTGTATGCTAGATTTTATAATATTATCCTGCACAGTTACAAGTATTGTAGCATGACTCAGAGCTTTGAAATGGACAGCTGAGTGTCACAAATAAATCTTTGGGAGTTCATTATTATCCAACAAATTATTGCTCACTAGATCTGAAATAACAAATCTGTGGCCTTGACATTTAATCAGAGCATGAGACACATTTATTGAATCTCATATTTGAGATTATTACTTCAGTAGCACCCCAATTAAAGCATGTGCATTCTAAAAATTCCATTCAGATAAAGTAAAATACAAAATGCTTGTTATACATGTATAGAATCTTTTCACTTATTGCTTCGTGTTTCATTGTGTTTTCTTCAACATGCTAATTTTAAGTTTTTAATGAACAGAAATGACTTTAATGTAAATAGACAATGAATTAGCCAGAATTTATTTTTAGAGACAAAGGAGCTAGGAGGTTGAAACTGCCCATATTCCCCTGTGAATGTAAACTATAACAGAATGTTGGAAGGAAGTTTCTACCTGCTGTAGGACTGGTATTGCAACACAAGACTATTTTACATGCCTATATAATTTAAAGCATTAGATTTCAAATAAAAACTCTTCTTCAAAATCAGTCTACAAAGAAAGAAGAAATGAGAGAGAAAGAGAGAAGGAAGGAGAGGGGAAAAAAGGAAATTTCTGAATCTCTACTACTCTTCTTTTTCACATCTAGGAAAGAAATTCTAAGTATTGTCTATTCATGATCACCTGCAAATCACATTGCAGCTTAACTGTCTCTTCTCTGATTTAATAGAAACGTTGATTGTTTTCTAGGATTTACATTGAGAGTAATTGTTTTTGCATTAGTATAGAAAGAAGTAGATTGAATAAATGTATAACATATTAGAAATGCTATTAAGCAAATGATTCTTTGTGATACTGTCGAATGAATGTTTTCCTTTACTCTTCTGAGTAAAACACAGATTTCTCCAATTATTTTCAAATTGATTGTTCTCTATTGTTGCTCAAGGAAAAGTGAAAAAAAATCTATTTGTTGATTTTATTTCTTTGGTTAAATAATACAACAGAAGACTAATACAGTGTACAGTCAGGTACATCTCCGTCCAGTATCTGTAAGGGCAATTTTTATCTGCATCCTGGATATATGGTATTTTCACCAAGACTTTAATTCGTGTTATTTTATTGTTATTTATATTCTAAATCCCTACTATCTTTTAGCAGTCATTCTTCACCAACCCTTGCCCTATTGAGTCTCTGCCTCAAAATAGCCATTCACTGAAGCCTAGGTTGGTGAGACATTCCTGAAGACCCCACATGACAACAGTGATGATGGTTAAAAACATATCTGTTCTTCTGTTTGTTGGTTTTTTAAGTGGACCGTTTTTTGTTAGAGACCTTTCTCAAAGTGCTTTCTCAAAACCAGTGAGCTTCCAGGAAGAAGAGATTTCTATTATTTCAAGGGCCGATCTTTAAGCTCTTTCAAAGAAGTTGACCTTCCCACATCAGACCAGTGTCTACAAAATTTGAAAAGTTGTTAAACTTGCCATTAAACAAAGAGAACAATGACTTGAGTTTTACTGTTCAGTATCCATGGCCTTAAATGTTCTAGGTATTTTGCCTCTTTGTAGGTCCCAGTGAGAAGTAAGCAGGTAAGGATAAGTGTTTTTCAAATTTTATTTAGTATTAATTTGTTCCAATGGATACCGGTGTTGTTGTTATGTGTTCTAAGGTTGTCTGCCACTTACTTGTGAGCGGATTTTGTTATATGTTACTGTGAAATTACAAATTTGTTTCCAAGAAAACTATCTTTTATCCTACTTGCTTTTGTTTCTGGTCTATAAAAATAAGGTTACCCTTGCTGGTGCATTAAGAATTGATCTGTAGTGTATTCCTGGGAGTATCATACATGGATTTGATATATACATCAGTGGAGTTAAATTGGCTAAAAGAGATGATAAAATGTGTGGATGTTATAAAAGACAATGGCCTTACCACATTCATGTGACTTAGGCAATCTGTATCTATCTCTTTTTTTATTTGTATGGATTTTTTTTTTCTTTTCTCCATTTGCATAAATTGGTAATACACACAATATAAATGCAAACAACAGAAACTAGGCCCATTTTTAAAGCTATGAGAAAATAGACCTGTCAGGAGATTTGTTCTCCTGAGGTGGTAGGAACAATAAAAATACAAGCTGTATTTGTGTCTTAAGAAGTACTCTAAAGGGTTTTTTGTTTGTTTGTTTGTTTTTCCCCCAGCAAGCTAAATAGCACGTGGCAGTTGCTACAGCAACCTGATTTTGTGATTTGCAGAATAAGGGAGCAAACCACATGTAAATTGTCAGTCAATAAGTTTCTGTTGTCATGGAAGATAGTAACATATGCAGGCTCATTTGGTCAATTTATCTACTTTCCCAGTGTTTCTTTTCATCTGCTCTTTTCAGCATGCTGTCATGAATTAGTATCCCATTCTCTGACTGCACCATTTCTGAGTTTCTGAGTTTTATCCATGATGTTTACTGAAATAACTAGATGTCAGATCCATAAAAGGTTGCTGTTGTAAAATGAATGTTATTTGACATCTGTTTTGTAATCTTTCAGCCTATTGACGTGAGGATTCTTTAGTTTATTTCATAGAGAAGAATCAAATTAATTTCTAAAGTTACTTTAGAAGACACTTTAAAAGATTCTGTGATTAGTTTATTTGGAAATACATATTATAATCTACAGAGTTAAGAATACATTTTTGTCTCAGTAAAACTTTTGCTGTGGAGATAGAAATAGCTGTGGACTAGAAGTTTCTGAAAGTCTACTGTCCTGTCTCTACTCTGGCAAGTAGACCCACATTTCGGACACAACTCATTTCTAGCAGCTCTTATATCTGCAATTCCCCCATCCTTGCCTTTCACTTTTCCTTCTTCTTTATATGTGAGTCTATCTCCTCTCTGCTTTCTTTTCTGTCTTCCTCACTGTTCGGGAAGCCATGACACTCTAGGTCTAAACAGATTTTGCCCCTGCTTTCAAATGGGATGAGAGCCTGGGTATTTGTATGCATATTTTTAATTTGGTAAGAAAGTATTACCAAATAAAATTAATTATTACCAAAGAAATATTGCTTACCATGAATATATTAATATCTTTTATCTCCTGTGGCCCCTTGGAAAGTCCTCCACATTTTTTGTCTCCAACAATGCCTTCCTTTTCCTTACATTTAAATTTTTATCTTTAGTATTTGCTCCCAAAAGCCCCAAATCAAAAAGACTAGATGAGGGATTAATGATGAGGTCTTTCTATTATTTAGCACTATGTAAAATGATTGCTGACAGCCATACTAAGTACTTTCATTTATAATATCCTCCTCACCCTTCAAAACAAAAATGATATCGGTACTAATAGAAATTATTTGCTAAACTGACAGCATAAGGATACTCAAAATATATAAATATGGAGCCTTAGCACGTAAGTGAGAACTTCTCTAGAACAAAAGTTAGTTTCATAAATCTAAAGCAGGTAACAAAAGAAATTGTTTCACTCTCTAAAATAATATTGAACTCTGTGGATTACAGAACTAAACATTTATGGCAACATAGGATACAGAGGGAGTGAGAGAAAGAAAATTGTATGACTTTTGTCTCTTCCCTACTTGGGGTTTGTTTCATCATTTTCAACTCTGCAAAGCCGGCTCAAGACATGAATAGTAGAGGCGTGTATGTGCATGCATGAAGGAGGAAGGAAGGAGTCCAACAATATAGCCTTTTCACTGGCAGATTTTCTTTTCAAAAAAGCTGCCTGAATACTGGCCTAAACCCAGAGAGATGAGGGGTATTATGCTCATGTAAAAATGTAACTTTTCCCCCAAACACATATTACAGGAATATCACTTTTCAGTGTTCCCACTTTGTTCCACACTTAACCCCAAGATTTATTAAATGCAAATCTTTTATCTTTCTTTCCAGCACTCTCAGAATGGTGTTGACTAGCAGCAGCTTAGTGATTAAGGAATTGAACATGGACTCTAGATTTTTCTCTGCTGCTAACATTGTCATTGTTTCCTCACCTACTAAAGGATGAGGGATAACAGTACCTATCTCATAGGGATGTGGTGAAAATTAAATAAAATAATGCATTAAAAGTTCTTAGTACAAAAAAAAGTTCTTAGTTCTGCACCAGAAACATATAGTTACTAAATGTTAATCACCACCGAATTGATAATAATTACCATACTGATAATAACCCATTAAAATCTGTTGTCACTTAAACTTAGTTTAGAGGTGGAGATGTGGGAAGAAGAGAAGTGACAGAGCAGAATAGAGCTACTTGAGTGGTGTTTGACTCTGGCTATCATAAATGGTTGTAGAATTTTACTTGCCTAGTAGATTTTTTTCTGGTTATTTCCATGAAAATAATTCTTAAAATGTACCATAGTATTTAGTTAGTTATATGCATGTCTTAGAAAAAGAAAAAGTCATTGAAAATCAGATGCAAGTAAGTTGGCTAGCCTTAATTAAATATTTATAAACTGGTTAAAAACATTAACAGTTGACAAATGTTTGAAAAATCTAGAATTTGTGTGCGTGTGAAAGTATAAGTGTATGCATGCGTGCTTGTTGGCACTGGAATGGACAGAGATATGAAAGTACAATTGTTAACTATAAATCTACAAAACTGATAATACTGTACAGGTTTTTTGTGATGTTGGAATAGGGCCATTGTCATTGCTTGAGATGTGGTTACATTTTGAGGGAAACAAAGTCTTATAGAGATTGCTAAAATTTAATTAAAACTGTCTCTGTGAAGTCACTATGATAAATGTACATGCTGTAGTCTTTTTGTATTATTATTATTTTATTAAATCTTTTTTGTGTGTGTGTGTCAGAGTCTTACTATGTCACCCAGTCTGGAGGGCAGTGGCACGTTCAGGGTCACTACAGCCTCGATCTGCTGGGCCCAGGCGATCCTTCCACTACGGCATTCCAAGTAGCTAGACCTATAGATGCGCGCCACCATGCTTGGATAATTTTTTTATTTATTGTCAAGACAAGGTCGTGCCTAGTTGCCCAGATGAGTCTCAAACCAGTGGGCTCAGGCAATCCTCTCGCCTCAGCCTCTCAAAGTGCTGGGATTATAGGCGTGAGCCACCGTGCCCGGCTTCATGCTGTAGTCTTACAGAAGACCATGATATTGTCAGCAATTTAAAAAATGTATTTCAGCAACTTAGGGACTTGAGTGGTCATTGTTTTATACCATGCGTTCTTTTGGAAGGAAACTTACCACGAAGTTTTAGTAAAAGTTAAAGAAACAAGTCTGCAATGACATTTAGAATTTCTAAGATTGTAATTATTTTGTATGTGTTATAAAGCCTTTTTTTTCAATCCCAGCAAAGAAGATTAAGGCAGAATGGTGTCAGAGCCTTATAAATGTGGGATGGACTATCCAAAAACAGTAGAAGTTTTTTTTGTTTGTTTTTGAGTCAGGGTCTCACTCTGTCATCCAGGCTGGAGTGCAGTGGCACAATCATGATGTTGAGAGCTCACAGCAGCCTTGACCTCCTGGGCTCAGGCGATCCTTCCACCTCAGCATCCTGAGTAGCTGGGCGTACAGGTGTGCACAGCCATACCTGGCTAATTTTTTTGTTTTTTGTAGAGGTGAAGTTTTGCTGTGTTACCCAGGCTGGTCTCAAACTCCAGGGCTCAAGCAGTCTCCCTGCCTAGGCCTGCCAATCTCCCTGCTGGGATTACAGGTGTTAGCCACTGCACCCGGCCAGTAGTAGAAGTTTTTAATAGAATAACAAAGAAACTGAATCATTCTATTTCTATTTTGGATAATTACAAAACTTGCTATTTCTATGGTTGCCATTCTACTTATGGGTTTTCATTTAATGGTTTCTCTTGCTCTTTTTTATTCACCTGATTTAAATGAAACAAAGCAAAACCATTCTTCAGTTAAAATCACTTTAGGGTGCACAGATTCAAAACTCCAGACCCAAGTAATTAACATGCTTGATGCAGAGCAGCAGCAGCACATTACTGTCAATAAAATGCCAATCTAAAGAGACATCTTGAAAAGTGACTAGGTGATAGTGAATTGGATTTCTGCCAAACTCCAGCAGCTAACGAGTTGTATAAATATAGATCCTTCACAGAGAAGGCACTGCTGAGTTCCTCTATAGGGTTGAGTTTGGGACCCTTTGGTCATCATGGCACATTTTTAAAAAAATGATTTGACAGGAGCATATGCTCCAAACTTTTTGAAACTCTGATTACAATCAATGTGCTATGAAATACTCACTGGGCAAGGACTGAATCACCTGGTTTTGGTTCTGATTATGTTTTTAAACACCGGGGTCACCTTGAATCACTTTGAGCAAGTGACTTAAAATCTGTCAAATCTGTCCCAATTTAGGGATTTTGTTATACCAAATCTGACTTCTTATATTATCCAGTGGCATCTAAAAGCAACTCAACAGGCAAAGAAGAATTTACTCATTAATTATACTGGTGGCAATTTCTGGGTGACCCTCAGTTGAATCCCATGTGGTATGAAAATAGGAGCTGAGGAACAAAAGCTGATGTGGGCAAAAGATGTCTGTCCATTTCTGATAGATGTTCCTCCTAAGGATATACAGTCTACCACCCTACAGACTTCACGTGAGATCCAAGAAATGACTGTACATAGTGTTCCTTTTTAGATTGGGATCCTAGATTATTACATATTAACTAATGCCTGCATTATGACACATTAACTAAGGTCATTCACTTCAGTGTTCCAGTCAGATCCCTTACAGTCAAACCCCTAACTCATTAGTGATGCCCTAATCTCAATCTTCTCTTGGGAAAAATGCAACAGAGTGTATCTATTGTACCTGCTGCATCTATGTATACTCTGTATAAATTCAAGCAATTGATGATCTCAAATGAAACTTTTTTACTAAACATAAAACAAAAGACAATAGACAAAGAAAAAGAAGAGGACTTGACTCTGTACCTACTAATTCGGTAACTGTGCAGAAAATCAGTAGGGATTTTTAGGTGTTGCTATCAGAGAGTCTGAAATTTTGCATTAAAAGTAAACACCCAAGTGAGTTTGGTATAGATCATCAAAGACACAGATATGTGATTCTACTTGTGGTGTCATGTACACATCATTTCTTATCAATATGGCAAGGTTTTATTCATTGACTATAGATGTATCCACGGTCCTTGATTAAATGACCATGATATAACATGTCTAAGTGAATGACCAAGTGGTAAATTATTACCTTAGAATATCGCTCCTTTCAAAGACTCACGGAAGTCTTTATCAAGCAAAATACTGAGCAGCGAATTACTTTATAACTAAACAATGATGTAAAAAGAAACTCAGTTAAGTGGGGTTAAGAATTCAATATACTATTACCTTCAGCATGGTGTGGAGAAGAGGTGATGGCAGAATGTGGTGATCAAAGAAGGGGAGTTATCATTCTAGGCAGGAAAAATTCTTTATGGGGACCCTTTTAAACTTATAAATATTCATCATCTTTCCTAGATGTACAAAATATAGAAAGATATTTAAAAGTTCTCAAAGATTTTCCATTTTGGTGAAAAACATTCAGGACTGAAGGAATCAGGTCAAAATATTGTTCTGCTTGTTCAATTTGCAAAATATTTGTAATCAGAAAAAAATTTCTCATTTCATTACTGATTCCATATCCTAAAATTGATAAGGATCTCAGATGTTCATAAGTCCTTCTGGAATTTAACCATGATCATTTTTAAATACACATTATACTTCTGAAATTATATAGATTAATAAGAATGTTTAAGTAGAAAAGCAACAAGTAATATTTTTATTTTAGGTTCACTGAATTATATTAAATATTCATTATATTATTCATGAAATAAGATTATACTAATCAGGTTACACTATGAGGTAAAACTGTAAAGTTTGATAAATTATTTTATAAACTTCCTGATCTTTGCTGAAGAGTTTAAAACTATAGGAAGAGCCTGTTGTTAGATATTTCTGCATAAAAAGTCAAAAGCTTCCCAAAGGAGACATATATTATGCTGATCCTGAGAAGTATGTGACGTGGGAGGCACAATAACATGGGCTTTGGAGTCAGATGCTCGGATTTGAATCAGATCCCTTCCACAGAGTGAAGCTGGGCAAATGCTTCTCCATTCTAAGCCTCAGTTCCCTCACAGAACTGTGACGTGACATGAGATGAAGTATATGAAGAGCTTAACCAGGGTCCAGGCCGTAGTGGGTATTAAATAAATGTTACCCAGCATCCTCTTCCTCTTCTTCTTCCTCCTCTTTATTTTATATGAATATAAAAAGTAGCAGGGAAAAAAAGGAGTTTAACTTAAAATTATACCTATCCTTTATTTTCTACTTGTTTTGAGTTAGGTTAATCAGGATTTCATAGATATTTTATCCTTTTATTACCTCAAAGTTGAATTCCTTTTTTCAATTGTTTTAATTGTTTACACTGTTTAAAAAATCTGCATTTTAAAAAGAAAATGTATGTTGACGTGAGCTCCCTAAACCCCGTTTCTAATCATTAGAGGAATCTTTAGTAACATTTTGCCTTAATTTTACATTCAGCTTTTTCTATGTAGGACTGTCAAGTTGAAGGACTCCCCTGATAACCCTTTCAGGAGGTCACTTAGCAAGAAATGCTGAAGTTTTACAAACAGTGGTGTAGAACACTTCTGAAGTTTTAGGATGCTCAGCATGCTCATTTTGAAAAACAAGTTACAGCCTTCCAGTTAACTTTGCAGGGCTAGATGCTTATTAACACTGAGGAAGACTGATGAATTTTATTGAAAACTGATTAACATATTAGCAGTGAAATAGTATTCACTGTTTTCATCTTCATTGTTTAAGAGAGAATGCATAAGGCAGGGAAAAAGTGTTCACAAATTGGAATTGGATCCATGGAAGAATTGTTACAAATAATGAAATTCAAGACCTATGAGCTAAACTTTGCATTTTTCCTTTATGCCACTTATTGTACTGCATGACCTCAGGTAAAGATGCATGTTGAATTCCCCTTGATGGAAAAATGATGAAAGAGGAGGACGATCACCTGCCAGTTCACAGGTTCAGCAGTGAACCAAACTGCAAAAATAATTTTAATCTAGTGACTAGCTATATTGAAATATAAATAAGTAAATCATCACTCCTGTCTCAGAAACAAAAAAAAAAACATGAAAGAATTCTGCAAAGAAATAGTAGTGTAGTATGGGCAGGATATCTGGTATGAAATTTATCAATGGAGTTTTTGTATTTTGATAATCTGATTCCTGGAATGCAGTATAGACTAGCTATGTTAGGCAGTACCAACGGGAGGCAGTGTTACCTCGTGCACAAAAGCATGTTCTTTTTTTATTATTATTATGATTATTATTTCTCTAAACCTTTATTTCAAAGCTATTCATCTCACCGTTAATAAAGTGTTTGGGAGTTAATATTCGGTGCCAGTGTTACTAAGTCTGCCCATTGCTGGCAATGTTCTTTAGAGCCAAACTGACCTAGGTTCCTTTTCCTGTTCTGCCTGTAATTAGCTGTGGCAAGTTGCTTTTCTTCTCCAAGTCTTAGTTTTCTCATTTGGTTTTGATACTTCGTATGGTTTTTATGAGGATTAAAGGGAAAAAATGCATGTGAAGTGCTTAGCATGATATTTGGCACAGAAAATGCTTGTATATAATAAATGAGAACTGCCTATATTATTATCATTCCCTTAGTCAGTAAAGGATTGTATAAGAGAGATGTGACTTGAACTTGTAAGATGTCTACTTACATTGATTTTTGTCAAAACATTTATTTTAATTCTTCATTTCTTTCCCATTTTGTCCAATAGCAGCATACTGTGATACAATTTGTAGTGTAAATGTAAAAATGAGAGTTTGATATTTACATGGATTTTGCTTTCCTCGTTAAAAATAAAGTAATGATTAAGGCAATAACAGTGTGGCAAATACCTGACTGGTTTTAAGAAGTTGGCTGAACATCACCTTATGATACTCTGAGTAGCTGTAATGTTTGTATTAAAAAAATGTATGGGTGATAAGCCACATTAAGAGGAACAAGGACAAATTGTGTGTCCGGTAAGTGAATCAGTTCAGCTATTCACACAAGGTGGCCTGTCAAACGATACAGTCTAATGTTATGTCTTATATGGCATTTTATGTTTTTTTAATTCAAGAATTACTATGTCTAGAGCTACCAAGGTTTATGTTTTTAGAAGTATGTATCTTTTATATATGGTGGCCACACTGTTTTGCATTTCCATTCTATTCTATTGTGCTTTTTTTCAATGATATAGCACTGTGCCCTAGCCTCAGTTCTTTTTTCACCTACTCTGTTTCTCTTTTTTTGTTCTCAATGCCTTAGTCACCTGCAGTGCAAGGCCGCTAACCTCTTGGCTTTTGTGGAAATCAAAATATAATCTGTGTAGATCTATATTAAAATTACTCCCTGCAACTATTGACATCTCAAAGGTCATTGTGTTTCCATGTATTCTAGAGAAGTTGAATACTTTTTGTAGAACATGTTCAGTGTTTTCTTTTTTGTGACTGAGTTTTGATAAAACCAGAATTAAACTTAGACCCCATAAACATTTCATATTTCTGAGGTATATGAATATAATGATGAGGAAAACAGTCTAATGACCAACATGAATTGTATCATTGAAAATATACGTCCATTTTTGGCTTTTTTTTCTTAACAAAGGTAAACTGCAAATTAGTTGAGAATGTGACGATGGAATTTAAATGCCTTGATCTCTGGTTATTAGGAGACTGCAAGTTATTATTATAAATGCCAGTCTAAGGAATAAATCTATTTTTATAGTCATTATATTAATATAATTTAGAAATTTTAGAAAAAGTTTATAATTAGCCCAAATCAGTCCTATCTATTACAATGAAAATAAGCCCTCTTAAATATGTTCTGTAGTCAAAATACTTACTATTATTCATGCCATTTGTAAGTTAATGAGTCCTGAGCCTTATGTTAGAAGTCTCAGTTCCGGTAGAGCACATTCCTGGAGTTCTATTTTGCACAAGTTGGGAAACACTGCCTCCCCTCGTCCCTCAGAGAATTAGATCCTAGGGGTTTCAGACCTCTGGAAATAGGAAATGTTGCCTGTTGATACGAATCTTTAATTGATTCAGCGGGCCTTTTTTATGCAGACATGCAAAAAGTGTTGATGGTTACACTCCTTCCCTGAATAGAGTAGCTGATTATATATGGAATGCTTCACCTTCTGGAAGTGACACTTGACATGACAAACTTTAGAATATGCTTTTTAAGGGGTTTTATTCATTTTAAGGACTATATTACTTTTGTAACCCAAAATCTCTCCTAGAGTGGGCTCTCAGAATAATGTAAATAAAGTTTACTTGCATTTTGACTTTACTATTTATGAATGTACTCATTTACTTTCAAATTAACAAATGTTTTTGACTTATTGAGTGTGTCATTTTCTCCCCAAAAACCTAACCAGAAATAAGATGCTGAAGAAGTTGCTTTCATGTTGACACTTATCTACTGGTAGTTTTCCAAGTGACTTTGGGGACTTTGTTGATAGTTTTCAGCAATTGGAAAATTCCTGACTAATTTACTCATCTCATCTTATCCAATTTTTGAGACCTTTACCAAGTATCTGTTTATCAAAGTGTTAATGCTATCAGACAAACATATGGATGAGTAGGTAGAACAACATGCAATCTTTTTCTCCAAGAATAGATGTTGATTGTGTTTTCTTATTTAACTCAGGCACAGCAATAGCTGTGATTTAAATTAAGAAATTAAGATTTTAAGTGAAAATAAATTCAGGTATAGTGTGGTATGGTGCAAAGAACATAAGACTTGGAAGGGTAAGGTCTGGAATGGGAGTTTAGAAAAAAGAGAAAAGATATTTATTAATGACTTGGAGAGGCTAGGGATTAGTGATACATCCATGCTGTCCTCTACTCTCTGGAGTCAGAAGACCTTTGTTCCTTGACGTGTGTGGTGGCAAGTCTCTAACTTCACAGAACCTCATTCTCCAATCTTAAATGAAAGATGATAATCATCATCATACCTACCCTACTTCACCAGGTTGTTGGAAGGAGCAAAGCCATTCTTTACTTCTCAAAAGTTTTTGAGTTAGGTTTAAAGCACAGATCCTGAGAATGGACACTGTATATAAAAAGGGCACATGCTAAGAGCCTTAAATTATTTACAATGAAGCCAAGTAAAAAAAAGGATTTGAAGAATGTCTTCAGAATTCTTGGAAAAACTTGAAACTTACAGTGAATGCTCAATAACTAAATCTCTATAGGTGAGAGAGAGCAGTATTATTACTTAGATGTTTTAAAAACAGGGCAAACTAATTTTTATGACTCACTGCAGACTATACCCAAAAGATTAATCATGGATTTGAAATATTTGGGTGGTATTTACTTAACAAATTATTTCTGCTTGTATTATTGAATGCTGGCTTTTGCTTTCGAATACTTGGTTATCTGAATAAACATTTCTTTGGGCTTTTGGAGTATGTATGCGTAGGGGGACTTTTCGTAGATATTTATGAAGTTTTAAAAAAATCTTTGAAAAACTGAGGAGGCAGACTTTTAATGTAATTTTGGAGGGAGTATTTTATGGGGTTGTACCCTAAGCCTCTTCAGTAATTAGCTGTGTGAATGTAAAACACTATGTGTATTATATTTTATTTTAAAGATTTAAAACCTTTTGGGTCTCAGTTTCTTTATCTGTCAAATAAGTATATCAGAGTAGCTACTAAAGGGCTCTTTCAATTAAAAAATTCTTTCTATGAAAGCATTTCTCCCTTCCTTCTTCCCATATGCCAAAGCTGTGTAATCTATTTTTTTTATTAATGGCACCCTAAATAAACAGTCCCTCTTATTGTGGTCTAAAGATGAACTAACGTAATTGCAAGTGGGTATATACAAACTTGGCAATGCAAATATAGTAGATGGCCCATTAGGCACTGTACTTCTTCAGAAAGATTTGAAATAGGCATTAAATCTTTTTTGTTAATCCTGTATTTCATGATCTCTAAATTGCATCTGATGAGATCTTCCATTCTATCAAATTTAAAAAAAAAATTTCGATTTCTCCCTGTTATCTTTTCCCATCCTCTGGCATCAGCTACTTTATAGTAAAATTTGACTTCTTTTGACATTATGGTAGAAGGAACAGTTCTTATCATATTCTACTAGTGACTTCCTAGGTGTCTAATTAGATATCAGTTTATCAGAAGGGAAGAGGAAGAATTCACCAAGCTCTGTGCAGGACCTGTGTTCAGTTGTTACACAGTGAAGCTTTCCTAAGTACTGGTTGCATAGCCAATATCAGAGAGCTTTATCTTTGACAGCACTGATAAGATGTACTGATGTTTTACTTAGAGTTTACCTGCTTTATTTAGTTCCATGTACCAAAGAATGATACATAAGTAGCTAAACTCTCAGAACCAGTTCTACATCGTACTTTTCAGTGGGCTGTAGACAAGACCAGTGTTTCTCCAGATTGACTGGAGCCACACTATTTTAAATGATTCATTGGGGCCATCCTTACTGAGGCTAGAAGTAGAAGCTCATTTTTTAGCATGCTATTTGTTTTCTTTGAATGGTCTCCTTCAGATTCACCAACAGATAGCTCATCTACAACCATCTTTAGGGCTGCTAATTAAGTAATAACATTTAAGTTACATAATTTTTAAAAACTCAGTTTACAAGTCTTTCTGATCAGCTTAATTAGTTTGCAGTAAATGTCATAATGCCATGTTACGTAGACATTTTACACTAGAAAAAATTCAGAGTTGGGGAGAATGAAACATCAAACCCATTTTGTGGCAAAAGCAGTAGATGTAAAAAAAAAAAAAAAGAACAACAACAAATAAGCAGTGAAATACAGTTAGTGCATTATAAGTTGATCACCTTTTTAATAGGTCCCTAAATTGCTGGCCTAGAAAGCTGGTAACACTTTATTAAGCCATTAACAACAACAACCATGTCTAAATAAAAAATTCCACCTACTCATCAGCATTCTAACTCAGCACATTGCCTGTGACAAGCGACACCCTGAAAAAACTGTCCTTTGAAACCAGAAAGCTATTATTTCTGGTTTAGCTACATGATTGGGGGGAGGGTGGTGAATGATGGTTAAGTCTTCCAGGCATGCACGTATGTCCATCATCTGGCATTAGTAGATGCTGGTCAAATCACCAAACTCACTGGCACACACTGAGTGACAAACACTAGGGGCCTGGAGTGACCGTATTTTTCAGACTCAAGTGGGCACATTACTGATCTCTGTAATCCACAAAATATGTATGTGAGCTTTAAAGGTTAAAGAGTGAATCCACTGTTCTTAGGTGTCATCGATTGCAATTTTAAAATAGGCTGGGTGAGATTTAAGAATGTGTGTGTTTGATATGAAAAGTTTCCCCAGAAAAGATCTAAGAAAAATTGAAATCAATACTGCAATGCTACATTATATAGGAGTTTGAAATCAGGAGGTTGAAAATCTGCTTCAAGCCCTTCCTTTTGGTTAGGAACTTAGGAGGTACTTCCAAATATCAGATGTGGTCTGTTTCTAAAGCAACACTTTTAATAAATAGCACATTTTCCTCTTTGTAATAACCTTTTTTTTTTTTTATAGCTCGCATGTGGCATTTGAGGCAGAGCGAGCAGGGCTGCCAATATTGCAAGCTGATGTTTTCAGTACCTTTCATTTTTCACTCTGAGCAAGATCCCTCTTCTTAAACTTGTTCATTTTACAGAGGGAAAATCGAAGCCGCTGGCATACTATCAGAATTGCTTTATTGTTATCATTTACAAAGGTCACTGGAATTAATTGACTTCTTACATTACATATTGTAAACTGACTCATTTTTTTGACACATTTATGCAAAAGTTGCAGGCTGTAAGTGGCTGGCTATTGTCTCCTTTCTTTGGCTTATATTATAAACTAGGAAACTAATAATAACTCTGAAATCACATTTGTAGAAAAAAATAACAGTTTCAAAGAAGCAGACTCCATTAACTGTTTGGCTAGGTGAACTAAAGGAAGAGAGGAGAGACTTCCAGAAGATGCAGTGGAAATGCTAGGTTTGTTTTAATGTCTTTCCAGGACCCGTTAAAGGGGGAAGCCAATGTTTGTATGGACATCATCCATTGGTGTTGTCTGTTTGAAAGCATAGTTTAAGTCCCTGGCTTCCTTTTGCAAGATTGGAAGTAAAAATTAACCCCCACTGTGTTCCATGAATCATCGCTACATGGATGCTCACAGAGTTTACTGAGAGTAATTCTGTCTCAAAGGCGTTGAAACTAAGGATGAGAAATAAGATGAGTAATATCTATAGTACCAGGGCACACTGTTTTCTAGGTAGGTATTTTGAATCTTTACTTCTTCTCTTTTTATTTTCACATTATCCCCTTTTCGCTCAATTAAGAAGGTTCTACTCATATTCATAGCATGCTTTCACTGAAATTAGAGGCATGGAAACAAGGACATATTGTTAAAAATGAATAAATTAGAGTCGAATTAAGTCATCCAGCTCAATAACAGCAAAGGGAATATAGCAGTTGGTTTGAACAAACAATCTTCTTAAATAGGAAATGTACTTTAAAGCCATCCTGCTGTGATCCTGTTAATTACCAAAGAAGATTAGAACTCTTCTGGTTCATGGGATCCTTTCACCTAGTGTGTGGCAGTTCCAGCTGCATTAGCAATCAAGCATTTGCACTGTCCCTTCAGACCGGCGAGGGGATGTTATTAAAGGGAAGTCATTTACCCCGATCCGTAAGATGTACCCTGGCAGAAATTCAATAACTGTTTGTGATATGCTCATTCTGCCACTCTGATTCGTGGTTTTAGCTCTTGACATACAACAGCATTTGCCTGAATTTCCATCCACTGGGTGAGAGGGAATAAAGATGCCCCATTTGGTGGGTTGGTTTCGAAACACAGAATAATGTGTGATCTCCCTTTCATTACAAATAATGTGAAGAAAAAGGAAATTTGCTTTCACCCAATACCCATTTCTCTCTTCTCCTCTCTCTGTTTTTCTCCTCTCTCTCTCTCTCTCCTCCCTCTCCTCTTCCCCTTTCCTTCTTTCCCCCCTCTCCTCTCCCTCTCCTTTCTTCACCCCCTAATTCCTCCTCTTTTCTCTCCCTCCTCTTTCTCCTCCCCCAGCACTGCTTTTTCTCTCCCACTCACATCCTCTGATGAGCATTCAAGTTCGTAAAATGCATGTTGGAGAATCTCGCAAACACAGCTAGGCATCGCTAGAGCCAGCAGGGTTTTGCATGTGAATTTCTTCTCAAAAGTAAAATGTAAAGAAAAATGCTCTTAGAATTCAGAATTCAGACAAGGAGAAAACATCAAAGGAGAATTTGTATATAAAAACATCAGCATAGAGGAAACAAAAAAAATAGAGCTTATTTTAAAGGATATGTATATTTTAAACTTACCTTGAAAAGCAGTTTCCGTGCTAGCCCACCGCCGTGTCTCTGCGTGCTTGGTTCCTCAGTTCCTTGCTTGAAATAATCACATGGTTGTGTTCTTGCCCGGGTGTAAATAGGTGCGTGTGTGTGTGTGTGTGTGTGTGTGTGTGTGTGTGTGTAAAATAAAGTATACACGGTTTGTACTACAAATACGCACACATGCACTCAATCCTATCTCTTGTATTTTCAAATATAAAGGAAGGCAGGAGGCTGCAGCTAGGATTCCTTCTTTTTTCCTGGAACTCTTTCTCTCATTCGGCAGGCTGAGGCTCTCAATCCAGCGAAGAGAGATCCTGCGAGCTGGCTTTATTTCTCCTTGTTTCCATGGTGGTTAGTGGTGCATCGTTCACCCGATCAGTTGTCACACTGACATGGTGCTGCCTGCTCAACGGTCATTAATAACTGAACACCCTCCACTCCCCAGAGAGGAGCCAATCGCTTCAGACTGCCAAGATGTAGCACTCGCAGCTGCTCCAGTCTGGTTGGCTGAAACAACCTGTCTGTTCTATGACACTGCTGCTTAGGATGCAAATAAATGAAACAGGCTTGCATATTTTCCTAGGTATCATTTTCCTTCTTTCGTCTTTCTCTCTATCCTCTCTTCTCTCTCTCTCTCTCTCTCTCTATCTCTCTCTCTCTCAATCTCTCTCTCTCTCTCTCCCCCCCACCCTCCCTCCCTCTTTCCCCTAGGGGAATGTTGGGAATTTTTGACAAGTTTTCCCACTTTGAGGTAATCATTTAGAGACATAATGTTGTTACTCTGAACACAGACAAGGCACACTTCTAATAAGGATTTCCCAAATATTAAAAATATCTGGTAGAGACTCAAGCTCCGACTCCCTCTCTGTGAAGTTCAGCAATGACTGTATTGTTTAAGAGAAGCAGCTTGAAACTCGTTTGAGTGGCATTTGGTTCTCTATAGGTCCTACTTAATTTAGCATATGTACTTGCTGTTCAATAACACTTTTTTTTTTTTTTTAGCAATGACATTTCTTATCTGGATTGATCAGATTTTTAAAAATAAAGCATATATTTGCCTCTGTAATTTGTAACATTGGCATTTGAGGAGGTAATTTTTAAAATGCATGTTTCTAATTATATTTACTTACTTTTCATTATGTGATGCAATTAATCTGCCAACCACATACAAATGAGTAACATGTGTAGGGATGTTTGTGTACATATCTGTGTGTGTGTGTGTGTGTGTGTGTGTGTGTGTGTGTGTGTGTGTTTAGGATGTATGTTTTACTACTCTGGGGAAATATTTCAGCTGTAATAAATTAAATACTAAAAAAAAATTTCTCCTTATTTTTAGGCCTACTAACTCTAAATGGATATTTCCTAGGAAAATGTATTATATAAGCCATATATGTAAAACTTTTTGAATTACTGGAAATGTAGAAAACACAGAAAATTATAGCAGTGCATTTTTCTCAAAGAATATCTACAGCAAAATAGACAGCAGTACTCAGAATGAATGTTTTGCAACCTAAATTAGTATACGAGAGAAACATCTTGTTGAGGAGAATGGAACATGAGGATTAATTTATCAACAGGTCAAAAGCAGGCTAGATTCATGGCTCCAGCCCTAGTTTTGAGAGACTACCCTCTAGTGGAGTAAAGAGAAATAACACCAGATTTACTTGCCAAAAAAAGCTTCATATCTAATTGCTCCTTTAGTATTTATTAAAATGTCATAGACCAATAGTTTGCAGTTATTATAATCATAATACTATGACTTTTTAAACAATACGTTTGTTTTTAACTGCTAAACATTTTCTCTCTAGTTTTCTTTCAAGAGTTCCCAAATGCTTTATTTTTTTCTGTGGAAATTTATTAAAACGATTTCTAACCCTTTGATTAAAAATAAGTCCAAGACAAGTGTTTCTCATTTAACCTAAAACACTTATTTCAGAGCGTTATTGTAAGGTTTCATTGTTTACTAAGTTCCTTAGTGCTTACACAGAAAGCATGTAGTCAATTCTGTAGCTGTTAGAAATTATGGTTGAATGTTGGAGGTATTGTGTTGCAATGTGTCTATATATATTTAATGTATATTAATAATATTAATAATATCCTTCTTACCCTTTAATTTTACTCTCTCTGACTTTAATTTATTTCATATTCCCAAGTCATTTTAACACTTGCAGGATTTATTTCTGCATATAGAAGAATCATCTTAAAATTGTGATAATTATTTGAAAAAGGAATTTTAGTTTATCTCATGGTTCCTTAAGTGATTCGTTTTGCTTGATTAATATTGACTGAATAAATTGATAATTATAATGCACTAACGTAACTAAAGTAAGTTGTAAGAGTAGACAGGTATATGATTAAAGTACTTTTTTAGTTTTTAAGTGACACTAACAATCACACCTAATATTTTAAATACCAGTCTCCTTCAGAAATTCAAGAAAAAAAGTTTAAATTCAGTTAGAATAGATAAAGATAGCTGTTTTATATGCTATCTTATATTATTTCACAGGAATTTGTTTTAACTAAACAATCACTTTTTTGCATAGTGGGAGATGAGATTGGTCTTCCTACAATTGTCTTCTTAATGCAGGTACATGATAAAGTCTAAATATTTTATACACATTTTTATAATTGTAATATCATGGAGCACTAGAAACAAGATTTCAGTGTGGAAGAGGAAATAACTCTGGCTTTGGATGTGAGGGTGAAGATTCTGTTCTTTGGCTGGAGTTTCCATCTTGTTATAAGAATACCAACAGCTTAGTAGAATCTGTGTGTTTCAGATGTTTTCTTCATTTATGGGGGAGGTCAGTCATTAACTGGAAAGATGAAAGGTGGTTTTCCCAAAAGATACTTGAAAAAGTTATTTAGGTATCCCATCTACATTATGAAGTACCATATGAAGACATTCTATTGTGATGGGGTAAAAAATTTAGCACTTTAATCAGTACAGTTGTGAGTGCTTATCAAATGAGAACCATGGAACACAACTGGTACAAGGAGAGCACGAATAGAATTGCCTTCTATTTTTTTCGCCATATCACTCTGTCATCTACTTGATAACTGAAAGATCTCTGCTGTTTCTTCTTTGTCTTCTCTTTTTTTCTCCCCTCCTCTTTTCTTTTCTCCTTCTCTCCCTTCCTTTTGTTTTCTTCTTAAGTTTCTTCCTTTAGAATCCACTAAAACTTCAGAGAAATTTCACATTGTCTATCTGCAAATATACATGTTAGCTACATTGTAGTAAATGTCTGCAGGGTTTCCCAAATGAGGATTCAGTTTTAATGAAAATGTATTGCAATGTTTTAAAAACATAAGTGAAGAATTATAACTCTTAAATTATGTTGGAAGAGTTCTGCCTTCATCAGCAAATAAGACAATATTGAGGTGTAGTAAATATGTATTCATTGATTTAGTGGTTAAAGTTATTAATTTGTAGCTGGTTTATTGCTATTTCATCAAATCTGGGCTTTATTTGACTATGTGCTTTTGTTAGGGAAGTATTTGGGGCAGTAGGTAGAGTGCAAATTCTAGAGATAGACTAAGTTTGAATCTTTGCCTTGCCACTTCCTGGTGAACCTGAGCATCGTGTTAAGTATCATCTCTGTTAAGTATCATCTGTGCATCTCAATTTAAGTATCATCTCTGCATCTCAATTTCCTCCTGGAACTGTTATGAGGATTAAAGTAGTTAATATGTATATAGACCTCAGAAAAGTGCCCGAAGCGTAATAAACTTGAATGAACATCTGGCAGTATTATTATTGCCATTATTGTCCTAGTGGTCGTTGTTGTTCTCCTCCAACAAGATGTGATCTCTTATTTGACCTGCAATGCTACCTTTATCCTTCTTATTACTTATCTTTTTTAAATTTAAAATTGTTTTTATAATTTTACCTATTTCCTTTTACCTTATCTGTTCCTTCTATAGGGGATACACATCCTATTATATCATTAAACTCTACAATGCATATAAAATGGAGAAAGTAACATTTTTTGAGCACTAACATACGAGGAGGGTCCCCAAAAAGTCCGGAATTATCTTTTGGAGAGCGGTTGCCTTGTAGTACACTCATAATTTATTCCTCTGGATCAAAAATGGCCAACCAATGCTTTTATCTGGAAGTTTTGAAAAGGTTACATTATGATTTGTAGAAGAAACGTCTTGAGTTGTGGCAAATAGGTGACTGGTTCTTCCACTATGACAAGGCACCTGCCCACACCATACTAAGAGTTCAGCAGGTTCTGACCAAAAAAACAGCATGACTTCCAGTACCCTACTCTCCCTATTCACCAGATTTCACCCCCAGCGACTTTTTTGTTTGTTTTTCCAGATGGGGTGAAATAAGTCCTCAAAGGGAAACATTTTGCTAATGTAAAGAGGTGAAACAAAAAATGGCAGAAACACTAAAAGTCATCAAAACTGACGAGTTCACAAACGATTTTGTGCAGTGGAAAAAAGCCATCTCAGTAGGTGTAGTGCATCAAATGGAGAGTACTTTGAAGGTGACTGAAGTTTAAACATGTGAGACTAAATGCACAATTTTTTTATAAATAAATTCTAGGTTGTTTTGAATCCCCTCCATGTGTCTGTGTGTGTTTTAAGTTATTAATCTTTATAACATCTCTATAACATCTCTATATTTCTACCTCTATTTTACAGTGTGGAAACATTGGCTGAAAGAGGTTAGCTTATTTGCCCTATGTCCCAAAACTATTAAATAATGGGGCTAAAATTTGAACTCAGTTTTTCTTCTTACAGAACCAGGGCTGTTTCCACTGCACAAAGCACTCAATATTCATTTGTAAAATAAGTGAATGCCTGATGGATGGCTGAGCCAGCCAATTCAATGTAGTCAGCAACAAGGGATACCAAAAATAAAATACTATTTTTAAAAGGAATGAATTTTATGCACTAGACAGTGGATGCTTTTATATAGTTATGGTTGTTCAGTGTTGATGACAGAATTTTTATTGCTGTCACGATTTGAGAAATAGAGCTCTGAAGAAATGCAGTGCCTAGTTGAAAAGATGAGTTGATATGTTCAGAAAGCTAAATACATATGAATGAGCCACTGATGGTGAGGGACTGATGTTGTGTTAGGAAGGTCTTCAGTGACTTTGGTTTTTGTGGTCTCATTCTAATAATAGCTTAGCTCTCAATTAAGTTGGAAACATGGTGTAATATGAGTAGCATTTGTTGCTTGTTAGAATGTTAAACTAAAGCAAGGTCTCATTTTCTTTTCCAAAGGAATTTTAGAAAGTAGAAATGGGGGAAAATGGAGATTCTTATTTAACTATAGTTCTTAATTTTAATAATAGCTATAACTCATTTGAAGATCAAAAGTAATTTCACTACTCCAGGAAATTCGCAATCAAGAATAAGATGTCAGAAATCAATAAAACAAATTTGTTTATCTATATCTTCCTCAAATTCCTTTCTTCTTCCCTCTATTTCTTCTTATCTTTCTCTGTAGAGCCAAAATTCCCTCTTCTTGGTTTTTCTCTATGCATCTCTCCATTCTTTTCTCCCAGAGAATTGACTTTTACTCTTTGTCTAGCAATGTGAAAAAACAAAAGAAAAAAAAAACATGGCTACTGTTAAGATCACATTGATGTGCAGGACAGAAAATTGTGTATAGGGTCTGATCCAGATTTATAAAATAAAAATCTTAAAAAGTACAACAGGTAGGTAGATAGGTAAATAGCCAGATAGGTAGGTACATAGTTTGTAAGTTACAAAGATATTGCTGAAAAGAAATATACGAAGAACCTAAATATACCAAACTATTGGCAGTAGTTATTGTTAGTGGGGGATAATGGATGGTTTTTCTTTTTTTTTTAGACTTCTCAAACTTTCTACAGCCAATATATGTCATGTATACAATAAAAAATAATAGCTAATATTTTAAAAATAAGATATAAATGATTGGTGGGTAGCATTTTACTTTTATAACAGGAACTGTTTTGTTTAATAAATATTAAATCTTCTTTAACTTCATATTCAATCACATCCATAATCTAACAATAAAAATAGTAATAATAACAACAATAACAGTAGGCAACATTTTTTAAATGCTTGCTTTGCGCCGAGTAGTCTGTTAAGTCATGAATTGTGTCATTCAAGCCTCTCAAGTAGAATACTAGATAACTATTAATCTTATGAATCAGAAAACCGAGAACATTTGGCTGAATGTGCAGAATCACACAGTTGCTCATTGGTAGAGTTGGCAATCAAACCAAAGTCTGCCTGATGCCAGGGCTGACACTTGTAACCTCTGTGCTACACTGACTGAGACGTTCTCCATGTTGCTGTCTAGTCTGGTTCTCACTCCCGACACATCCCATTCCTTGGCCACTTCAAATACTTAGTCATTTCCTGAACATAAATCACATTTTGCATTCTTTGATTTTTTTTTTCTTCTGCAATTGTACCAATTCTAAAAAGTTTCTGCTAAAAATCTCATCCTTTATGAAGGTCCCCCATCTTATTATTGTATTTATCTTGTTTCAACATGAATTTCAGTTTATGATTTGTACTTAGATAGTAAGAAACTTGAAGGCAAAAAGTGCCCTATTTGCTTTGTATCTCTAACAGTACATTTTACATATTAAAATGTCATTGAGTGACTGAAGGTGTAATCTGTATGCTCATTGTGTTCCAAACATTTGAGTAAAATTAGAGAGTTTTTCACTGAATCAAGAGAGTGTTTTTAGGGGATAGATTTTATCAGATTGATGATCAGTTGTGCATGAGATTATTCATACTAGTGATATTAGTTATGGGAGAATACAGTGTACCTCTCGACCAGGCTTTTTTTTTTTTTTTTGCTGATGACATCCTCTTTTTCATCTTCTTTGATTAGTACTTGTTAAATGCAGTTGGGTTCATATAACTCAAGATTCATGTAGGCCCAGTGTAATGGCTCACGCCTATACTCCCAACAGTTTATGAGGCTAAGGTGGAAGGATTGCTTGAGCCCAGTAGTTCAAGACCAGACTAGGTAACATAGTGAGACCTCATTGCTACAAAAAAATAATTTTAAAAAGTAGTTGTGTGTGATAGTACACACCTGTAGTCCTAGCTACTTGGGAGACTGAGGCAGGATGATCACTTGAACCCAGGAATTTGTGGCTATGGTAAGCCATGATTGTGCCACTGCACTCCAGCCTGGGCAGCAGAGTGAAATCCTGGCTTCAAAAAAAAAAAAAAAAGATTCATGTAAATTCTAGGCAAAAATTATGAAACCAAGGTGGCAAGTAGATAACACTTTATTTCATATTCTTATGCAAAGTTTGCTGATGTTTTCTTTGCTTTGACCTGTGTTCTTTTGTAAAGGTGGGCTAATTAAAATTATTAGTATACATCTGAGTAAGGAATCAAAGCAGTGATTTTGAGAAAGAGAAAGCAAACTTTTTTTATCAGTAAAATATTTAGGAATCTTGTTATATTGCACCATCTAGAAGTTAAAGGGGTCATTTGAATTTTTATTATTATTTTATGTCATGTTTTCTTGACATCTGCTAGATTGGAGAACAAAGGTGGTTGTTATCATTCCCATCTGATTTTCTGTCTTCATTGATGGAGAATACAGAAGGCCCAGAGCTAAAGTTCTGTCTAATTTTTTAGTGATCATTCACAGAGTTACTTCTTTTAGTGTAGGGAAGGTGTTTTCAAGAGTGAAAGCCATTTACTACAGCTATAAAGAAGGCAGAATGGATGAGAAGTTTCTACATTGATGTCATTGCTGACTTTTTACCTTTAAATCTTAAAATTCTCTTCAACTCTATCCTATAATTCTAATTTAATCTAATCTAGTGTAGTCTAATCTAATCTACTAGGACTATACAAGTCCAGTTCTTTTCACTTTTCCTATTCAGCTGTAAGCAGATTTACCATTCTATTAACTGTTCCAGGTCTGTTCTTCCATTTCCTCCCTTAACTGATATCTAATCTCCTTTCGAGATCTGAATATTTTTAGGACTCTGTCTGCTCAGAGACCCCTCATTTTCTCACCTGGAGGGCTGCGTGTGTCGGGTATGTACGTATGCACTTGTGTGTTTATAGGGAGTCAAGTTCCTGTACTTCCTCTGGCTTCCTAATACAATTTCAATGCACTGATTATTTTACTCTTACATATGGCACATACCACTCTTTACCTTTCCACTTTGCTGTTACCTACCTACTTCTCATTAGATTCTAGACTTGATATATGTGAATAGTACTATTCACTTAAATCGCTGCTAACATCTCGAAGTTTTTCAACGTTTAAGTATAAAGCTGACCAAAAATTACTAAAACTCCTTAAATGACAATGATTTTAACTTTTACTTCATTTCAGAGACCTATTCCCAGGGAAACTCCCTTGTCTTCTTGGTAACTGGAATTGTTCTACCTCAGTAGTTTTGAACTTCAGTGTTCTGCTTTTGACCATAATCATCTACCCATCGGCTGTTTTAGAACTGTGTTCCCTCCACATTTGCTTTTTGACACCACAAATACCTCAAATCTTCTGAAGCCAATTCTCTCCTGGTGGTCCTCCTTCTCTCCCCACAGAAGCTGAGCACCTAAACTACTTTATCAGACACTTTGATTCTCTTGCTCTTGTCTCCCACCATACCTGTCCAGTCAGAAGCCCTGGAAAATTCTGATCTTTGCTTCCTGCTTCTGTTTCCATGAAGCAGAGTGTTCCTAGAAGGAATCACACAGTGCACACTAGTACCTGCTATAAACATAGAGTATCATGTTTTAGCTGAGTCTTCTGCGGTGCCCTTTCAGCTTGTCATAAGTCATCTCCATATCCAGTATCTTCAAGGTTGATTCCAAATTTTAGCACCCTCTTTAACATGTCTTCTCAATCACTGACTGTTCTTAGAAAAATGTCATTGCTTTTAACTTCATTGGGCTCTGGCTTTTAGGTATGAACTTCCTTAATTCCACAACTTCCTGACTCTAATATATTTTTACTACACGCATCATCATCTCTCTTTTTTTAGTCTTAAAGGATGAAATTTTTTTCTCATTGCTTATCTCTGTGTCCTCTCCTCTCTTCCTTCAAATTCATCCACTTTTGTGTTCTCAGTAATTTGTCTCCGGTATTCTTTCTCTCCACTGGTCTTTGCAGTTGATATATAAAATCCAGGGATGTGCTTAATTTTTACTTATACTAAAATGATAAAAACAATCATCCCCTTTAATCTTTAACCCTACTTAATCATTCCATCTCTATCCTTTTCATAGAAGTTTCTTGAAAGAACCATCTACATTTGCTACAGCCATATCAGCACTGTCCGCTTACTTCTTCAACTTCCTTTATCTGGCTTGTTATTCAACCATGTGACTGAAATTCTGCTTTGGAATCTCAAGTGTCTGTGTTCTCACAATTTGGTTCCTACACACCAAAGCCTCCTAGTCATCCTCATGCTTGTCAGAACGTTCTGTGTGCTATCATTGTGAGCTCATATACCTCTTAAGTATTTATCCTAGGGTTTTTTTGTTTTTGTTTTTTGCCTATGTTCTATTTATATGCTCTACTAGATAATATTATCTCTTCTACCTTTATACTTACCACTTTCAAACCTATGTTGCTGCTCCTGCCAATAAAATTCTCCCTTCATATCTCTATATATATTCTTCAAGCTATCTGGTAAATATCTCTGCTTGCACAATGCCCAGGCACTTTGTACTTTGCAAGTCTAAAACTGACTTCTTAATCTCTCTCCTAAACTGGCTTGTCTTTATTTTTTATTTCTGCTGTGGCATCATACATAGCTGCCTAGAGAGGTCTAGGAACTTTGGCCCTGCTTGTGCCTCATATGCTGCATTCAACCAGTTACTAAATCCTGCCGAATTTACTCCCAGATTTTCTTGCAGCATATTCTCCATCTGCAAGACCTTCTTCATCTCTTACCTTGGTAGCCTCATTTGCTCCTAACATCCCTGCTTCTAGTCTTAAAGATTCTAGTCCATCTTTCCTGTTTCCAGTCTCATCCTTCCTAGCCCATCTTCTCCTTCCCCTACAACACAATCAGGCACACACTTGTCTTTAGCAAGGCTGCTTCTCACTGTTCACTCTTCAGTTCTGAGTTCAATTATTTCCTCTTCTTGGAAATATGTTTCCTGACACGAGAGGCTGGATTCTGTGCTTTGCCTCTGGGCCCATAGTACTGAGTAATTGATCAGAATGTATTGCTGAATGAATGGATGAATGAATTACAAACAGAAGTTTCATGAATAAGAAAGTAAAATTACAATGTGTTTACGCAGCATTAAATCTTTAATCTTTAAATCTATAATTGTGGGTGTGTAGACTAATATAAATGAGATGTTTGTGTGAGACAGTTAGCCATAATCCATGAGCAACTTGGTCAGTGATATCTGTTCTTAATTACATTGAGAACTGATGTGGTGAATATGAGCCATGGGGAGAAAGTCCTCACAATTTCTAGAAAAAAGAGCTTATAACCATCCAGAATGGGGAAACAATTTTCTTTTTGATAGCAAATTTAGTATTTTTGTTATTTTTGTTATGTTTATTATTGTTGTTGTTCAGGGAAATACAAATGATTTTCCTTGAGCTATCCACAAAACACAATGGAATAGGTTAGAATTTGAAATATGTATTGCTATGCAAATGCAGAAATTATGTATGCTGAAATAAAAGCACTGAGAATAATAATAAATAGCATTTCTTGCATTTATCTATATGCAAGACACTGAAGCATGGTAAGCACTGTGTACATATGGTTTCATTCTTACAGTACTGTGAGGCAGTCAGGACTTTCCCCTTTCACAGAGGAGAAAACTGAGGTTGGCTAACTCTTGTAGTCATCGAGCCAGTAAGGAGGTAGAGCTGGAATACAAGTGAGACTTCACAGCCAACACTCTTCAAATTGTATTTTCTTCTCCCCAGTTATCATCTGAGGCCCTTATTTTCTTCTTTCCATGTTTTATAGCCCAACTGTTGCTTCCTGTGTTTGCTTATTTGTAACCAGATTGACACAACACATCATGGTGAACACTAACATAATTTAGCAGTACCTCACTTTTCTTACCTCAAAATCCTTGACTATGTTTATAGCCTCCTAATTGGATGACTGACGTAGTACAAAGATTTCTATAAACCATAATCCTCAAAAGTAAGCATTACATCAACTCAGATAATTTTTAAAATTATTTTCATGTTGGCTTTTGTTTTGGATAGTTGTCTGTATTTGACTGCCATTGAGAGTCAATATTTAAGATGAATGACAATTGTATTGCTCAATTAGAGAAACCAACATAAAACATAATATATAAATAAATAAAACTACTTTAGTATTTTATTTTTTGAATATATTTGAGACTACACAAAGGCAAAATTTGCACTATCTTAACAGGAGAATTTCAAAGCTCCATTAAAGATGTCTTCTGTGTGGAAAACTGGAAAATTATAAGTAGTCTTTTTAAGCATAGGCAGAACAAGAGGAAGACAAACTCAGGTTTTTAAAGGAAAAAATGTTGTAAACTACTATCAAAACAACAACACATGTTTCTTTTGTGAAACTGCTTACCTTTCTTTCCATTCCATAGACATGATGTGGAAAATGAGCAAATTAACCCTCATCATTAAGAGCACTTCTTACATCCTTAACCTTTGATAAAGGGTACATTTTCTTAGAAATGTAATGAATACTCAGTGCTGTGGCCAGTTTAGACTTTGGGGGTGCTCCCAGCTGTATAATGCTCACTGAGAGCCTATGTGTGAACCGCAAGGCCGAGAGAAGCCTGCCTGGCTGGAGGGCTGTGCTGGAAGGCTTTCACATAGTTCCCATTACTAAGGAAACCACTCGTTTTGTCTGAACATGCTCTGAATAGATGTCTCATTTGAAGTCTAGTGCTCAAACCATGAGGATTGCATTATGGAGCCGAGAAAGAAATGAAGGGAACAAAAAATGCTTGAAAATGCCACCAAGCATTCACAAAGCGTCGTACTGTAATAACATTCCATGAGACAGAAGGTACATTTATTTTTGCCGCATTCCAAGTTATTTCAGTGTTATAAAAGCAAATTCCTTTGCCTACCCACGTAATCAAAATAAGAAAAGCAGATGTTCCTCTGACCTATTCTTAATTCCTGTTCTTGTTAGGGTCTCACTGAGAAGTGTGACATACAGCACAGGAAGGACAAAATATGGATTCTCATATTAATCTAGATTTGCCCTGTGGTGCTTTGTAACTAAATGGTGTAGAGCTATCTCTGTGCCAATAAACAAACACATGTTCAGAGTCAGACCCCAGGATTTGTAGCCTCCAAATTGTCACTGTTAAATTCAGAATGGCTACTGCAAACTGGTGCTTGGTGCTCTTTAATGAGCATCCAATTCAGATTCGGAGTGAGAAAACACTGTTTCTAGGAGGCTTCTGCTCCACTCTCCAGTTTCTACCAACCCACAGCAAAGAAAGTAGCTTCTACTTTTACAAAACCAGACAATCTTTCTTTTTCCCTCACTCTGGGAAGTAGGGTTTGTGGGACCCAAATGACAGTTTGCACCTTATCATCCTCTCCCCATTTTTGACATGGTCAATTGATATCATCTTAAAGATGCATAAAGTGCTATGCAGACACCCAATCAGGGATTGCTGTCTTTAAACCCAAGTAGAAATTCAGGGCAAAGGCATTATTCCTTCTATTCTGAGCTACTTTAGTCCTTTCAGCAGTAAGAGATATATTAATACATTAATTCATCCACAAATGCAGAAATTAATAAATATGTATAGATTACTTGTTTTACTATTTTGCTGATAGTCATAGCAGTTAGGTGACTTCTGTGCCAAGACTCCATGATTGAGTGACATCTTTGGACTTGCTGCCTAGACCTTTAGCAACACACTAAGGACTGTCCCTATGCAGAGGCTGCTCAAGTCTCTCCTTGGAACACCACTATTATGGAGAGGTCTCTGGCATCTCTAAAACCTAGAAACAAGCATGACAAGTGAGTACGAGTTTATCTCCTTCACATATTCTTAAAACTTAATGGTGTAAAATTAATAAGTGTGAAAAACCAACAGCATCATGTCAGAAGAAAGTCTTAGGTGTTTTGGTTTGGTTCTGTTCTACCGTTTCCTTTTTCCTCGAATTCCCTTAGATAAATTGGCAGTCATGCATTTTTAATAAATCTATATTTTAAGTAATAGTCTTTTTCATATTTCCTGCCTAACTAAATTTAAGAAATGTCATATTGGGTAGAATTAAGGATAAACTGAGTAGTTTTCTAGCATTTAATGGGGCATCCCAACACCACTAAGAAGACCCTAGATTGGAAAGCATGAAAGAAGAAAGTTTACACTTGTGAAAGTACACAATGCTTATTCTCTCAATAATATCTTCACTAGTTCTGATTATGGGTCTTCAATTCATTTTGAAATGAACAGCCTGAAACTGCCAGCTGTTTCTGATCTGATGTGCCTAGAGGGTATTTACTTAGAGTGTATGCTTAGCAGTTTAGATATCATGGCTGCTGACAAGAAAATTCTTCTAATACTGAGACTTATTACAAAGTTTCTGTTTTTAAAATGAATATACATTAGGTCTCATAGGTTATCCTGTCAAGGTTTGGCAGAGAACAGGATGTCTGCATCTTTGTATCTTGGTACTCAGCACGATGCCTGCATTATAGTAAGCATTCAGTAAGAGGGAATTGAACTGAATTGTTTGATATGAGAAAAATATAAAGCTCAGCATTTATAGATGACCCTTAACTGGGCTTAATTGAATGTAAAATAATGGAAACAGCAAATGTTTAGCTTTCTTTTTACATTAGCTAACAAAGTCTAATTCCATGTCCTTTCAATCACCTGTAACCTCCTTTGAAATATTCTTTGTGTATATATATAAAAAGGTGATAAAATTGCATTAAAAGGATTCAGTCAAATCTGTCTGTCAAACAGGCCTTGCTTTGTTTCAAGCCTACAGTGGTTATATTTGTGTTTTATTCTTTTAATGGGAGAGTTCTCAGAAAGTCTCCAGGTACCATGAAATATCAGATATTCATTATAATTCTTTTTCTGCTTGAAGCAATAAGATCTGCAGTCCACTGTAACAATCATACAATTCAATTAACACCAAGTGTCATCTTACTTGGAGAAGTAAGTTCTGTTTAGAAGACTTAAATTTGTTTGCAGACCAAAGAGATTATGTCTTAATCCATCTTCTGTTTCTATAACAGAAAACCACAGACTGAGTAATTTATAAAGAACGTAAATTTATATTTTTACAGTTCTGGATACTGAGAAGTTCAAGGTTGAGGGGATGCCATCTGGTGAGGGTATTCTTACTGTGTCAAACATGACAGAGGGTATCACTCAGGAGTGTGCTCTCTCAGGTCTCTTTTCCTCTTCTTATAATAAAGTCACTATTCCCTTATGGGGGCTTAACACAGGTGACCTTACCTAATCCTAATTTCTCCAAAAGGCCCCACCTGCTAATACCATCACATATGAATTGGGGGATCAGGTTTCCAACACATGAAATTGGGGAATACATTTAAACTATAGCAGATTATAATTTGAACAAGAATTAAGAATTTCGTTATTATTTAATTATTAGTACATATCTGTAATTGTAAAGTTAGAAGCTCATTTGCTAATCTTTTTGAAAGTTAGTCTTACCTATGCATATGTAAGCATACATATGTTTTGAATTTTGTAGTATCTCATATGTGATTTGGGACATTGTGTTAAGGCTCAAGTCAAAACTTATCTTCCCTGGGAAGATGAGATTGTTAGGAAGATTAAAATGTAGTGAATTTAGATATAAGCAAATGCCTCTTTAAAAGGTATTGTATTTTAAAAGAGTGGGTTTAGAAAAACAACAATTAATGTCATATTTAACTTAATGAAACATGCATTGATTTTGATTCCTTCTATATTATTTTACTAAATAAATGTTGGGTTTTAGAATGTTTATTTAAAAATACCCAGGCCAGGCGCAGTGACTCAAGCCTGTAATCCTGCACTTTGGGAGGCTGAGGTGAGAGGATTGCCTGAGACCAGGGCTTTGAGAACAGCCTGGGCGACTTAGTGAGACTTCATCTCTACAATAAGTCAAAAAATTAGCCTGGCATAGTAGTGTGTGCCTATAGTTCCGACTACTTAGAAGGCTGAGGTAGAAAGGATCGCCTGAGCCCAATGGGTGAATGTTGGGGTGGCCATGAGCATGCCACCGCACTCCAGCCTGGGCGACAGAGTGAGACTCCAACTCAAAGGAAAAAAAAAAGATACCACAACATTTCCAAAAGTTTGGAAAACTCATAAAAGGTAAAGAAATGAGGGAAACAGCATTTACCCACCAAAGAGGCATGGTATATACTTTGGTATACTTTGTTGTGGTATATTTTATTTCTTACATAACAGAAAATATCCCATATTTTAAAAATATAATAAAAAAGTTAAGGTTCATTATTTTTATTACCTATACTAATACTATATAGATTATCTGTTCCCAACTATTGAACATTTGTTTTTCTAAATGTTTTTTCAATGTTCTATATTGTAAATAATGCGGTGGTAGGACGGAACTGCTTTAAGTGACTTTTGAGACCAAATATTTGGACATTTTAAGACTCCTGATATGTATTATAGATTGTTTTCCTGAAAGCTAATAGCAAATTTACACAGCAGGTATGAGTGTCTTTTCTATCTTGCCCTTGCCAGCATTTATTCATTCATTCAAGAATGTACTTGAATACCTGCCTGGATGTTGTGCTGGGAATATAAAGGTGAAAAATAAAGTCACTGATTTCAGAGATGTTATTTGTTGGGGACATGTAGAGAGGTAGGTAATAAACTGGCAATGAGAAACTTGAAAGTAAATAATGATTCCAGGCATTAGTAAATCGTGTTCAAAAAAATTAAAACAAGATAAAAGTATAGTGAATAACATAGAGGGATGATTAACATACAATATTGAAGAGATTCACACTTAGAAGTTGACACCTGAGCACAGACATGAATTTGAAAGGAGAGTCAGGCCAAAAAGCAAGGGCAAAGCATTCCAGGCAGAGGAACAGTATATAAAAAGGTCCTAGGGCAAAAGGGGGCTTGACATATCCTAGGGATAGAAAAAGGCCAATGTTCATAAGAGTAATAAACACAGAGGAAGTAATTAGGGCATGAGGCTTGAATGGGGAGACCAGACCAAACTATGGAAGGAATTGAAATTTAATTGTAATGAACTGCCATTAGAGAATTTTAAGTAGGAGAGAGATAATATTACATTTATTATTTTTGTATTCACTGTTTCAAAAACCACTAGGCTGCTGTATGAAGAATCGGTGAGCAATAGGTTAGGAATTAAGGTGAGTTCCCAGTGCTGGTGGCTGGACTTCCATGGTAGCTGAAGAGATAGTGAGGGATGGAAGGATTCCAAAGACATTTTAAATTTAGACCTAAAAGGACTGATAATGGAATGTATTTAAGGGATACAGAACAAAGATGATTTCAGCAAGACTCCTACATTGTGGTAGACAGGGGTGGTGCTACCTGGGTGGATGGTGTTTCTATTAAGAGACGTGGTATTCTGAGAAGGCCAAGTTGCCCTCATCCCCAAACAGAGTTCTTTTTTTCCCATATAATAGAGAGGTAATGATTTAAAGTGTGTCAAATACTTTGATCGTTTGCTCAACCCTGTAAAACAAAAGAAAACAACCCAACAACAAACTGGACCCTCATCAGTGCTCGTCATTCATTTCCCTGAAGGGAGATTAAAATTGGTAACCAAAGGAGTTTCAAGAAGCAGTGTAAGATGCAGCTCTGTTTTACAAAAATATAATTATGCAACTAACAGTAGAAACAGCTAATGCAAAGGTCCTAAGGTGTGGCTTTCTGGACCACATACAGCAAGTCAGGCTCTCCCATCTTGAGATAAGATTTTCCTGATTCCACCTGAGCCCAAGTGGAATCTACTTTTTCAGCTCATGCTACTTTTCCCTAGTTAAAGGAGAGACCCCCATCTACTCTTAAATTCTAGCCAGAATCAGAAAGAAGAAAGATAAAATATAGTGGAAGGAAAAGAAAAGCCTTTTATTTTACCCTAAGGATTTTTAGCAAGAAAAGTGAGGAGAGAGATGAGAGCAAATTTGTAGGAGAGGTTTCTTCCAAAATGCTCTTGGGACTTTAGCTTGGAGATGGGTAGGTGCATTAAGTAAACAATATCATCGCCTAGGTCTCTGGCAAAATATTACTTTTTGCTTTCCTGTTACTTCGTGTCCCAGCAATTTAACCATACTATAAGCAAAGGAATTCCCTAGGATTTAGCTTTCCTGAGCCACAGATGCTGGGTTGAGAGATAGTAGGCTAGTGGGCAGAGTCCCAATAGCAGAGGCTGACTGGGCTGGTTCTGAGCTACAGACTGAATGGAAGGCAAGTCAGTCATTCAGGAGGTTGCCGCCAGCGGGAGCTGAGGTGGGGCTGATTCGGCTGTAAAGAGCTATCAGGCAAACCAACAGAGAGGAAAAAAAATTCTCCAAACCAAGCCAACCAGCCATCTAAACAAAACCCTCCTTTTTCAGACCTGTGAATCAACTAAACAAACATTTTGTTAAAATGCAAATTCTGATTCACTAGGACTGGAGTTTGGCTTGGAATTCTGTATCTCTAACAACCTCCCAGGAGATGTTGATGCTGCTGGTATATAGACCACAATTTGAGTAGCAAGAAGCTAGTACATACAGGATCATCATAGAAGCCAGTGTACCCCTCCCCAGCAATGTCATGAGGAAGATTATTTCAAAAACCAAACATTTTTTCCCCTAGAGAATGAAGTATTATCTGAAGGATCTTTCAAACTATTAGACTAGATCAAATTTGAACTAGATGCATATTTATCATAGTTATTTTGATTTTCTGATGGCTAGCAAATAGAAGGCTTGGAAGAAAAATTAAATTTGCTTTAGACAAAAGTAATACATTGCTTAAAAAGAATTCCAGAATAGTAAGTTAAGTTGGGGTGTGTTAGGTCAGGCCCGATGGGGGTGTGTGTGATCGGGGCCACGTGAAAGATGCAAAGAATTGCACAGAAGTTAGATTGGAAAATACAGTTTCTTTAGAAAGTAAATTAGAGGAGAGAGAAGAGATTCAGCTCCCCAAGGTAGGGGAGGGGCCAAAGCTAAGAAACATGGTGGTCATAGCTCAAAGAGCCATGTGGCATTTAACAAAGCAATGGCGAATGGAGAGAGAGAGAGAGAGAGAGAGATTCACCTCCCCAAGACAGGGGAAGGAGTCAAAGCTTAGGAAATCATGGCTTGGCCATAACTCAAAGAACGCATGTAACCAGACCATAGCTTAGCAAGGCAATAGCTGCTCATTGGGTATATTGACTCCATGTTATGTCCTTTCAGGGTGCCTTTTAGCCAAATAACAGACATATCACAGTTTGGATACACAGGCATGGAATTCAAAGGAGAGATCAGTTTAAGGTATAGATTTAGAAGTCATCTGCTTGTCTGTAGATGCAAGAACCTGTCTTTGGATACAGAGAGACAATAAGGTCTGATGATCTGACATGGGGCACCCTATCATTTAATGTAAAGCAAAAAATAAAAAGGAAAAACCAGCAGAGGAGAATGTGTGGGAGCAGCCACAAGAAGAAAGTCAGAAGAGCTTAATTTTATGGAGGCTCAGAAAAGGAACATTCTCAAGAACAGAGGAGCAGCTGTTTGAAATTGTCCTGCAACTTTGAATATTATGAAAACAGAATATTGGTCATTAGTTTTGGCAACTACCCATATAAATTTATGATAAACATAAATAAAACTTAAAAGTGTTTGAGAATGAGCTATTTAAAAATATAAAAGCCAAGTTCTACTGCCGTTGCAACCAACCTTCTTGAACAGGTTGCCTTGTAGCCCTTGTCTCCACTACCTTGCTTCCCATGTCCCCTTCAGTCCACTCTCAACGGCCTTTTATCTCTGTCATCGCATTGAATGGTTTTTGTCATTTACCTCCAAGTGGCTAAATTCCCGGAGATTTCTTTAAAGATTCTATATAAATAGATTTTCTCTTGAGATTTTCATCATTTCTCTTTTTTGATCAAAGCCAAAAGTACTGCAGAACTACCCTTATTGCTGAAATATGGTATGTGATGACAATCTTGGCCAGAACCAGAAGTGAAAGGAAAAACAGGTATTCACATGTTTCTAAAAGTTAAAATGGCATTCTAAGGAAAATTGGGAATCTGTCACTGTCTTTATTACAATAAAGCCCCATTAGCAAGAACATTAGAATGTTGCTTCCCAGCAGTGTCTATGTGGATAAAATCTCTGTGAGCTAACTTCTCTTTACCAAAGTGATCTAAATATTGTTCAGAATTCTAGTTAGTTGGCAGAGGAACAAGTATTTAGGCAGAAATATGTCCAAAAATGAGAGGACTAAAGATATGCCTCATGCCCATGTATTTTACATGGGACCAAGATTAACTGGGTTTTGCTCCGAACCTTAAGAAATAAAGCTTTTTCAAATTGCTAAAAATAAACCTACGTTTAAAATTTATTGTGAGTGTAGTGTTTATGAAAAGCAAATAAGAATTTTATAAATTCTCTCAAACACTTAAAGTAATAATCAGCTAAAAGAAAGTCCCTGATCCGTTTGATGAGGCATTGTTATGGGTGGAAAATTGCAGGTCAGGGAGTGAATAAACCAAATTTTTTATTCTAGGTCTGATCTCAGTTTAATATAGTTTGGGTAGGTCATTTAACCTTTCTGATGTTTTATGAGCCTATGGTTCAGCCGTTAAAATCGCTGGCAAAGCAGAATCCAAAAAGCAGAATCTAGAAAGTGTTTTCTACCCAAAAGTGATTTCCATTTGAATGATTAGATGTCAAAGTTTGGACATTGTCTTAGGTTGTAGTGGCAGGCTAAGGGATAGAGTGGAAAAGAAGACTGACCAGTAAACACACACACACTTAAATACAACAGTTTATCCCAAATACGACATTTTTCAAATTCCCCTACAAAGAAGCCAAAGGTTAATAATCAAGGGAAGTTACTGCACAGGCAGTTAGAAATAAGTATTATCTTTGCGAGTGGCAGAGTTTTGCTACATAATTAGTAACACAACTAAGGAAACATTTAAGGGTGAACTCTATTTCAGCAAACGACAGTTAACAGAAGATACCTCTCAAGGGAAGTGGTGGAATCCCACACATTTGAGACTCCTAAAAATGGACTCAAAATAGCAGTAAAAATGACGCCACAGGGAATAATCTGGCACTGGCAAGCAGATAGACTTGATAAGTAAATGGGATTTCTCATTTCTGTTTGCCATGTTTCTAAGAGGAAAATGGCCAACTAGAGAGAATATGGCTGAGAACGTAGTCTCAGATCTGTACAAGCATACAGGCTTGAGTGAAAAAAACCTATCTCAGAAATGCTATTTTTTTAAAATTAACTTTTAATTTTGAAATAATTTGAATATGTAAAATGTTACAAGAATAACAAGCATAGTACAATGAATCCCCACATATTCAGTATTTGATAACATTTTGGTACATTTGCTTCATATATCTATATATCCATATCTATATCTATATTTATATCATCTATATATCTATACACAAACATATCACATACACATGTAGGCATACAGGTGTGTGTATGAGTGTGTTTAAATGTGTGTGTATATATATTAATAGTATTGTCATTTGTATTACTTTCAATATTGCTGACCCACTTGAAAGTAAGTTGCAAGAACGGGCACAGTGGCTCAAGCCTGTAATCCCAGCACTTTGAGAGGCTGAGGCAAAAGGATTGCCTGAGCTCAGGAGTTTGAGACCAGCTTGGGCAACTTGGTGAGACCTCCTCTCTACAATTAAAAAAAAAAAAAATTAGCCAGTCACGGTAGCACATGCCTATAGTTCCAGTTACTTGTAAGGCTGAGGTGGAAAGATCGCCTGAGCCCAGCAGGTCAAGGCTGCAGTGGTTGTGAGCGTTCCACTGCTCTCCAACCTGGGCAACAGAGTGAGACTATGACTCAAAAAAAAAGAGAGTAAGTTGCAGATATGATAACCCTTTAGCTCTAATTCTTTTCCAATAAGTTTTTGTTTTACATAATCATAGTACAATTATCAAATCCTATATCTTTAACATCAATACAATACTATTATCTAATATATTCCGTATTCAAATTCACCAGTAATATTTTTTATAGCTATTTCTTTGTTCTTACCAAGGTTCCAATTCAGAATCATGCATTGCATTTTGTTGTCATGTCTCTTTAGACTCCTTTTATCTGAAAGTTCAGCCTTTCTTTGTTTTTCATGCTACCAACTTTTTCATTTTTATAGACTGTCTCTTATTTGGTGTTTTTCTAGTGTTTCCTCAAGCACAGATTGAGGTTGTGCATTTTGAAAGGAGTGCAATGTAAGTACCTCCTATCAGGAGCCACAAGACGCTGGTTTGCCCCAGTTTTAATGACATCAGTTGGGATCCCTTAGCAAAGGTGGTCTCTACCAGGTTTTTCCTCTGTAGAGTTAACTTTTTGGGAGTATTAAGTAATATATTTCGTATAAATATTCTATTCCTTATCGACTTGTATGCAATAGTTTTCGCATTCACTGATGATCCTTGCCTGAATTATTATGATGTTGCCAAAAACGGTTGTTTCCAACTCTGTCATCCCTTTGTATTTATTAGTTGGTATCCTATTGTAAGGAACAGTTTTCACTTCTCCCTTTTTGTTTAGTACCAATAAAGACTAATGGATTCTTTTTTCCCACAGTGAGTTATTTAAGCTGTTAGCATCATTATTCATTATAATTTTTAAATTGTCCCAGACTTAACCAGCGGGCACTATTTCCTTTTAAAATTTTCTTTGTCATGACCCTATCAGTTTTTTATTGAGTCTTGTGAACTTAAAATAACCAAAGTGAAAGTATGTAACATCAAATTAACCATTTGAAAATGTACAGTGTACAAATTCAGTGGCAGTTAGTACACTCATGGCGCTTTGCAAGCACCACCTCTGTCAAGTTTCTTTCACTTAGTAGAATGTTTTCTAGGTTCATCCACACTGTAGCATAGATCAGTACTTCACTTCTTTTGATGGCTGAATAGTGTTCTATTGTATATGCCACATGATGTTTATCCCTTCATCCACTGATAGACATTTGGGTTGTTTCCACCTTCTGGCTATTGCGAATAGTACTGCTATGAACATTCATGTACAAGTATTTGCTTGAGTACCTGTTTTCAGTTATGGGGGGTATACCTAGGAATGGAATTACTGCATCATATGGTAATTCTATGTTTGTCTCTTTAAGGAACCACCGAATTGTTTTTCAAACTGATTGTACCAATTTACATTCCCTTCAGCTATATATGAGGGTTACATTTCTCCACATTTTTACCAACACTTGTTATTTTCCTTTTTGTTTTTAATTCTTCAATTCTATTGTATGTGAAGTGGCATCTGATGGTTTTGATATGCATTTATCTAATTATGTTGTGAATGTTTTTATGTACTTGTTGGCCATTTATTTATCTTCTTTGGATAAATGTCTGTACAAGTTCTTTGCCTATTTTTAAAGTAGGTAATTTTTTTATTGTTGAGTTTGAAGAGTTCTTTATACGCCATAAACTTTTAGCAATATATAACAAACATTTTAAAAATGAAAAGTACAAATATTTTTAAAGTCATGATTTTTTTTCTGATCTGAAACATGAGAGATGTGAATTAATAATAGTGCCAAGGAAAATATCAAATAGAAAAATTCCTTTTAATGACTTAACTGAAATGTGATGATATGTCTACATATAGAATTAACAAATGTAAGTTTGTTGTATTTTTACCTATCTAGGGTTCAGTTAAAATATCATATAATATATTTGCTGACCAAGGTAACTTTTGGTGTGGCCACCATGGCACAAAGCATTTTATAGTTCCCCAGTGAGTAATTTAAACTTACTAGGAAAATCATTTCAAACTCAATTAGTATTTCCCAGATGAGGCTTAATCTGGTAAACTTGTAAAGTCTAGTTTGCAAATATAGCTTACCCTGGTTAAGGTTTTGTCAATCTTTCTTATTTTCTTAATCAAAATGTCCACTCATCAGTTTCTTTCTAGACATATAACAATTTTATTTAACCAAAAAAAATCCAAAGTTTGTTCTAGCTGTTGCCTTTATGTATAATTACTTTCCTATATACTATTCTTCATCAATTGAACACCAACCACTGTTCGCCATGTCAGTTATCAGTAATGCAGCCATGGAGTATGTAACTTCAGATTCGGTTGCCATCTTTCATAGAATATTAGACTGCTGACATTTTCAGGTGCAAAGGTTTCCTTTTTTTTTTTCTTTGAGTCATAGCGTCACTCTGTTGCCCAGGCTAGAGTGCAGTGGCACACTTTCACGGCCACCACAGTCTCCACCTGGTAGACTCAAGCAATCCTTCCCCCTCAGCTTCCCCAGTAGCTGGGACTATAGGTGTGCACTACCACGCCCGGCTAATTTGTTGATTTATCATAGAGACGAGGTTTGTAACTTCCCAGGGAGGTCTCCAACCCGCAGGCTCAGGCAATCCTCTTGCCTCCACCTCCTAAAGTACTGGGATTACAGGCATGAGCCACTGCACCCGGCCTGAAGTCTTCCTTTTGAGGTGAAACCCACAGCCCTTTACAGATTTGTGGTGCTCGCTATTTTTTCCATTTGAATTTATAGCTTTCTTTTCATTATTCAAAGCTTCTTTGGACTTTACACATCGGTAGCTCCCCCCCGCCAACACTATCATTTTACATCTAGTCCTACATTCCTGATAAAAATGTGAACTACTTTAGCTAAAAACTGTTTTCCTTCCAACCTATAAATCTGTGTTGTAAGATTCTGGATAATATTTATTACCTTTCTTCTGTTATATATGGACTGTCTTTGAAGGAGGGCACACTGGATGTAAAACTTCAGGGATGGCTATACCTAGGGCTGAAATGTGACTTATTTTATGACCTATTTGCAAATAGTGGAAGAACTTTTTGGTGGGAAATTGTCCTGTCTTTGGACCTGGAAACTGGGTTCAACAGCACATTCTGGAAAGATCTGAAGAGAACCTGGGAATCAATTTTTTTGTGATTTGTAAGACTGTTCTGCAACCTTAACTTTTTCTCCAATAACGAGACCAGTTCCAAATTACCTTATCTCCCCTCTTCGTCTTGCTTTGTATGACTACAAGTATTTTTAATGTGTTTGCAGTTCAAATGCTACTAAACATTGGTCAGTATAATTATCAGTCTTCATTATAATCATTAATCCCTAAATAACAATAAAGAGACATATATAAAAACATTTTTTAACTTGGAAACATAGACTGTTGTAGTTTAAAGAGACCCTAGATATATATTATTTACTATGACTTGCTAACTTTATAGATCAAAAACACAGGTCCAGTGTTCTTTGTGGCCTATTGCTATAGATTAGTCCATTATTCTTCCTCATTTTAACAAATGTTTGAGTTCAAAGGGTAGCCAACAATCATCTAACTTCGATATGTCAAATAGACGGCATTTCTACTGCAGCTTGCCCATGGCAGACATTGCTAATTGATCAAAGTATCCCATCTTACTGAGTACAAAGCATCCTTCTCCATGCCCAGCAGTCATCACCAGTAAAAAGGAGTTAGTACAAAGGAACAAATCTATTTGCTTTACCAGATCCAATCCAGTGCCCTCAATTTACAGATGGGGATGTTAAAGAAAAATAGTAATGAAGTTATTTACTTAAGTTGCAAAAGGCATCATTTACCAAGTAGGCCCCTTAATTCACTGTAGCATCTCCTCTGTGTTGCCCGAGCATACCCATGTGCCCATCTGAGTATCAGACTGAGTGTTGGGTAAAAAGCAACTCTCTCAAAGAATTATTCTTTTACTGCTATTGGCGAAGAGATAGCTGGCTTCATCTCCTGACTAGCTCATTAATTCAACAGACAGAACAGCAAAAGGGATTTGAGTTAGACTTTTGAGATGTCTTTTCTAAAATTAGAATGACCTCATGGCTTATTCTGGAAAGTTTAAAGTTCAAAGTATAGACAGGGCCTTTTAATAATAGTATTCTCTATATTTAAAATTTAGTTGGGAAATAAAGGCAACTTTTTAATTGGCTTATGATAGCATTCATTTTTCTACTGTTAAAAGTTGTATGTGCCATTATAAATATTACAAACAATAATAACTTGTAATTTATTACTTCCCCCCATTTTTTTGCTTCATTAAAGAATCTTTGCTAAATTTTAAAGCCTGTGCCTTGTGCATTTTGTGATTTTCCCCCAGAACTGTGAAGCAGTGCTGTTTTGCAAAATATGCATAAAATGACAACTTTAAGCTACATATTGTTTTCATGGAAATATGAAAATTATATATTTTTTGGGTTTGCATATTAATTTATGTCACTTTGGAAATGTGAGAAATTATTTTATACAGAATACATTTTTCTCTTCCAAAGTTTACTGTGAGATGTTCCTTTTCACTATGAAAAATGCTGCCTAGAAAAACCTTTGTAAAATTATTAGTGATACATGAAATAAATGTGCTTATCTGTCTTCTCACACACTTTCCTTCTCTTATTCCGTATTCTGTATGGTCTCTTTATTTATTTATGTGTATATGTATGTAAGTGAATATGTATACATATGCTGATATACACATACATACATACACTCTTCTTAACCACTGTTAATTGACCTACAATGCATAATATTTGTATGATTTTAGTTACTTGTTTTTCTTTTTATATATACTTCACACTTCAAATATCCTAGTGGTACATTGAATTAATTCAAGGATTTCTAAGCACTCAGTCTTCTTTGAAGGATTTTATGTCTCACACTGGTCCCTACCACATACACAGATCTCTTGGTGAAATTCTCTTACATGTTACAGACTGTGATGGTGCATTTTCCTAGTTCACTGCCTGTTTCTCTTGCTTTTCTTTCATCCTTTGCCAACTTTTATTATGCCTCTCATAATGGAAAGAGCATATGTTTGGCCATTAGACAAACTTGGTATTATATCTCACTTTTACCATTTTCTGTGTAACTTTAAATAAGTTTTTTTTTTTTTCTAAATCTCTTTGAGCCTCATTTTCCCCATGAAATAATGCTTTCTTGTATTGGTGACTTTCTCTATGAGAAAATAAATGACCCACTCAAATTAGGAGAAATTGAGAAGGATTTATTTACAAAGGGACTAATCTAATTACAAATGTAATTATCCAAAGGAAGAAGGGGAGGAACAGTGGCCTTCTATTAAAGAGGACACAGTGAGTCCCAGACAGTTCTATTGGGAGAGAACCACCACATGAATACATGCCGGGCTCTCCCTCCAATCTCTCTCTCTCCATCTAGGCTCCGCATTGGCCATACTCAACCTTAAGCCACAGGTTAAGCTTTTTTATGTTATTCATACAGGTCAGCTTCCCGGATCAGAGCTTGTGGTAGATATAAGAGTTTAAGCCAACTGCAAAGTTAGAGAGAACAGTCCCCGAGACTGATCTCCTCTGAAATTCATTGTATTTGAGTGGAGGTTCACAAAACTACCTTCCAGTTTGATAATTTGCAGAGAGTCATATTACTCACAGAAAGCTGTTGTACTCCTGGCTATGATTATTATAGGGAAAGAATACAAATTAAAACCAGCCAAAGAAAGAAGCACGTAGAGCAGGTTAGGAAATTACCACACATGGAGCTTCCATGACCCTTTCCATGTGGAGTCAGGACGTCTTTCTTTCCTGGCCTAAACATGTAACAATATGCATGGGTATTACAGCTGGAGGGCTTACCGAGGTCTTGGTGTTCAGAGTTTATATTGGGGCTTCATAATCAAACATAGACACAATTGATTGATTGATTGCCCATGTGGTTGATCTCAGTCCTAAATTGATGATACCATGTAACCTTTGGGTTCAAAGGCCCTACCTTAAGTCATATTGTTACACTGCCCAACATGACCCAAAGCCCCCTGGTAAAGATACTCCTAACATGCCAAGGGTCTAGAGATTATCCCCAAGTAGCCAAGGGCAAAGACCAGATCTCCTTTGGGGGAAGGTTGAATTCTGTACTACACAGTGGAAAAGAATGGGGAGAGTGTCCCTGGAGGTGCAAAAATTGGCTCTTTTGTCATTGCCTTTGAGAATTACTTAATTCTTAACTTTAAAAGAAATAACCCATGTAAAGCACCTAGAAGGATTGCAGTCTCTTTCCATTTTAAATGTTAACTTCCTGATCAGTTTATTTAAATCTTTCTCTTCTTTTCCTTAAAAAAATCATTTGTTTCTATGACTTCTCTTTTTTTTTTAGTTAATAATTCTCATATTTAGAAATATCATTTATTTGTTTATTCTCTGTTTATTAAATTGTCCACTCAAAAGTATTTATTGAATGCTTACTTTATCCAGTACAGATGTGGTTTCTGCCCTCAGAATTTACAGCCTAGTATGGGAGACGAAAACCAAGCCAGTCAAACACACGTAAACACACACAGACACACATGTAAACACAAAATAGAATAGCACCAAATTATAGAAAATACTTCAAGGAAAAGAAAGTATGCTGAGTTAGAGAACAGTAGGACTCCATTGAATGGTAAAGAGAGTACTTTAAAGTTGAGATACTAAAGTTGAAAAATAGCCAGCTCTGAAATGATACAATAGTGGTGGGAGAGCATTCCATAGAGAAGGTATAGAATTCCCTGAGGCAGGAAGAAGCTCAATGTGAAGAACAAGTGAAAGAATATTCATGTAACTAGAATGTAGTGACTGAGGGGCAATGCAGAAGAACATAGATTTTAATGGAAGAGCCACAGGAAAAAAATCCTTGAAAGTGCTTTATGCAAATAAATGAAATAATTTGACTTATAGATACTACTTTGGCTGCACTGTGGAGAATCAATGTGTTTTGGAAACTGGATGGGAACAGGCCCAAGTGGAACCCAAAAGACCTCTTAGAAGTCTGGTGGAGCAGTCAAAGAGATGACAGTGGTACTGTCAATTTAAGTGGTAGTGCACATGACAAAGAGCCAGTGGACTTGAGGTGTATTTGGGGGAAGGAGCATCGAATGGAGCATGGCTCCTGGACACTCTCCTCTCCACCCCACTTTGAGCAGGTGACACCAGTCTCTGAACCAGAGACTCTCCATAGAATCATGGCTTCATTATTTCCAACTCTTACACACAAGGTTACCTGCAAATTAATCAAGACCAACAATCTTCCTTGCCTGGAAAAAAAGTCTGGACTCAGCTGGTCAGTCAAGACCCTCTGTGGTTTAGTGTCGATCTTTCCTGCTTTATAGACCACCTTTTTACTAGTTTACGTGGCTTGCCAGCCAGTCTGACTAATCTCTGTGCTTAGAATCATGTGCTTACCTCTCTCCAATCTGTGTAGTTGATTTAGCCCAGAGTATCTGCCATGTTCGTCACTTGATTTTAAAAACTAGTTGATATGTCATCTCCTGTATGAAACTCCTTTCCCACCCCAGGTGATTAGAGAACCAGTCTTCACACTCATAAACATGTGTTTTAAAAATACGACTAGAAGTATGAAAGCATGAAAAAAGCACTGTCTATTCCAAATCTGTTCTATCTTTTAATATTCAGCTATAGATATGTTGGGATGTTTTCAAGAAGAGCTTTGGGTCCTAACTTTGTCTAAATCTCAGAAACCTAATGTCATAGTTTCTTATAGTTTGTAAGAGTGAATTCATCTAAGCAAAATACCTAAACTTTTATGACAGTATCTGATTCAAAACAGAGGTAGAAAGCAAGCTCTGAAAAAAAAAAAACCAAAAAACATGATATTCATTTTCCCAAGCAGCTTATTTTAAAATAAGTATTCATACTGATTCATAGTAATAATTAACTGTTATTGAGTTTTGTTGAGTTCTTAGTTGCCCTAGGCACTTTACGTGAATTAATTCAGTTAGTTGTTTTAAGAAAACAATGAAATGGATACTAAATTATCTCCATATTGTATATTTAAAACTGAGGCTTATAAAATTGAGGTAACTTGCCCCAAAGTTTTATAACCAATAAGTGCTGGAGCCAGGACTCAGATAACTTAACTCCTGAATATAATGGTTTCCAAACCCACTATGGTGCCTATTCATATAATTCCTGTAAAACACAGTGCATTTAAAACTAAAAGTTATATGCAGGCATGCTGAGGGGAAAAAAAGTGGAATTCTCAAGTATTACTTCATTTTGTAGATTTATATTATCGCATCTTCCTGAAAGGTCAGAAAATAATAAGGTGCGTGGGTAAAATAATGCGATTTTTTGTATAAAAGCCACAGGAATGCAAAATTGAGGGCATTTTAAAACTCAAGTTGTGGTAGTACCTGCAAATGCAATTAAGATAAATGAATGACTAGTTCACATAGTCTTTCTGAATTGTCAGTATTAGGCTTGGGTAAAAAGGTCATATCCATCTTGATAGCAAATGAATATTTATTTTTTAAATATTTGCTTTTTTGGCTTCCTTGAGTTTATTACACCGCTGTTTACAAAAATAAATCAGTGAAGACTTGGCACATTGCAGACTCTGTTTTGTAGACACTGAAAGAAATGCTGGCAATGTTTTCATTAGCTTACTAACTAATGAGACAGCATTGGCTACTTTCACAAGACTTGAATTCTGGCAAGAATAGTTTTTTTTTCACTATTAGGCATTTAATCTTAAAGTTATTACCATATACTGTAAAGTCAAAAATATATTTATATATACATATTCTGAATGAAAAGACTCTACCTTCTTATGGCATATAGAGTGCCATAATTTTAGGCACTTGAAGTCACTAACATGAAAAGGCAAGGATATTAAGTTTACCCCTTGGGAGAATTTGCTTAGTGGTCTTCTGTTAAAATTTTAAGCCGTGGCTTAATGCATATTCCACTCAGTCAGCAGAATATGTAAATGACAAATATGTATGCCAACATATATAAAATTCATTCAATGAACATTTATGAAGTGCCCTATATGCTCTAGCCAGTAGGTCAGTTCCTGGGAGAAAAGAGGAGATAATATGATAGAGTTCTCCCCTCATGAAGTGTCTAGTCTAGCAGGGGAGATAGATCTGTAATAACCAAATATTTCACATAATGAAAAACTGAATACTATGGGCTCTTATCATATGCTGCAAAGGGGAAAATGCTTCATTTTCCTAAAACAATTAAACAAGGCATATGTTATCCACTATCCTACTTATTAATAAGTTCAAATCCTTTAAATAATGCCCTTGTTTTCATTTTAGTTTATAGTCCCATTTGATACAGCTATGATACTGCCTATTTATCCTCCATTTGATAAGATGTGAGAAAGGAGACAGAAAGAAGGGGGAAAAGCACAGAAAGTCTCAAAGTGAGAAAATACAATGGATTTTTAAAAGAGATATCAAGATAATGATTTCAGTTATTCAGTTTTCAAAGGTTTAGTTTTTAAAAAGTAGTCCTAGGACTCAAGTTGCTAAATGCTGGATCATTTGTTGAAGGTGAATGTTTTCCTAAAACTTCTGCTAATATCTAAAGGGCAGAGAAGGTGGCAATAATTTGGATAAATATTGTTGGGTTTCTTTAGACTGATATAATTGTGGATTCTTAAAGCTCATATTTTGAAAAGATGGATTAGAGGATAGTGTGGCAAACAGAACTGTATAGATCTATTCTTTCATCCATATCATCTCATTTTCATAGATGCTACAAATTTATTTTTCAGTATATAATATGAAGAATTGTGTTCTCTTTAATTGTAATATTATTTGTGATTCTGTCCTGAATGCCTGTTTAATGAGAACAGAATGTGTCCTACAAACACCAAGAACGCTTTTTAGTTTGAGCTTGTTTTTATACGAATCGTTTGCCCTTTTAAATATGAAGTTTGAATTATTTTAAGCAGGCTAGCCAAGACATTTCAGAAAATAAGTCTAAAATATACATTATAGTTTTTTAATGACATTAGTATAGTTCTGGTGTAGCTTTTTATAGGTACATTTTTATTAACTTTCTTTCATTTGAGCTTTTTGTCTTCCAGTGGGATGACAGCCTGAGTGAGAAAGGATGTGGCTATACACTCTCTTTGGGGTGCCTGCACCTATATTTATATGACTTTATAAAAGAAAAAAGAAGCTGGGCGTGGTGGCTCACTCCTGTAATCCCAGCACTTTGGGAGGCAGAGGCAAGAGGATTGCCTGAGCCCAGGGGTTCAAGATCAGCCTGGGCAACTTGATGAGACTTCATCTCTACAACAGATCAAAAAATTAGCCAGGCATGGTGGTGCACACCTATATTTCCAGCTACTTGGAAGACTGAGGAAGGATTGCCTGAGCCCATCTGGTTGAGGCTGTGGTAGCCATGAGTGTTCCACTGCCCTTCAGCCTGGATGTCAGAGTGAGACTCCAACTCACCAAAAAAAAAAAAAAAAAAAATGACAAATCTATGTGTTTATGTAAATTTAAAGCATTATAATTTTTAGTTGATCAAACTCTGTCTTTTGCAGAAATAGAAATGTTAGTAACCTTAGGCCTTTCTATTGTGATGGTGAGAGGTCTGCTGAAGAGCCTTTGGAAAAAATTTGAGAATCTTTCATTTAGAATACATATAATACATACACATATGTGTGTTTTTACAGTGATTATTCAATTATTTTCTTTTTATTGCTGAATAATTAAAGATGACAGTTCATCGGGCTTAAAAACACCAAATACTACCAATGAGTATCCAGTTGATTAGAATTTTGACCTACTGGTTAAGCCTAATCTTCATGATCTGAAAGGATACATTTATTAGATTTGAGGGTACTAGTGCCACTGAGAGGTGACATTTCACTGACATCCTGACATAGGTTACTGTTTAAACGGTTGCATTTAATATATGTGCAGCTTTCTATGAATGGTAAATACTGTTGAACTTCTTTAAAATAATTGTCCAGCATATTAACCAAGACCTAACTTTTATTTGTCACATGATTTTTAAGAATTCTTACATTTCTGTTTTGTAAGACTTGAAAAAGAGATTCGTTTAGGTGTTAGGCTGTAATGAATAAGAAATACAGTTGAAAAAGACTTCTAAAAACTCAGTGTCATCTCTTTTTCTCTGAGATGATTGGCTGAAAGCAATGCAATCTCCAGAGAAACTTCTGGAGAAATGAAAGAGGCAGATGACCAGTGCCCACATCATGGAAGGCATCAGCCTACACTATGGGTGAAAGCACCATGTCAGTGAATCAAATGCAGAAAACTGGCTCTACGAAATGCAGAGAAGGGAGAATATGATTCATGAGAGAGTGTTTTTAAGTTAGTTATTATCACTGAAAACCAAAGTATTGTGTGCTTTACAAACTCCAAAAAGAATGTTATTAATAATTTGGAAAGATTATATATGTGAGTAAAAATGACAGAATTCAAGGTAATTACATCTAGAAGTGAAATCCAACTTAATATGACAAACTCTATTAAGTTGATTTGGGGTTCTTATGTACAATTGACTCTTGAATGGCACGGGTTTGAATGGCGCAGGTATACTTGCCCGCAGATTTCTTTCTGTCTCTGCCACCCATGAGACAGCAAGAATGACCCCTCTTCTTCCTCCTCCTTCTCAGACTGTTCAATGATGAAGACCTTTATTATGATCCACTTCCACTTAATGAATAATAAATATATTTTCTCTTCCTTATGATTTTCTGAATAAAATTTTCTTTGCTCTTCCTTACTTTAGTAAGAATGTAGTATATAATACATATACAAGCTTTGTTAATCATCTATTTGTTACTGATAAGGGATCTGGTCAGCAGTAAGTAATTGGTAGGTACGTTTTGGAGAAGTCAAAGGTTATATGTAGATTTACACCTGAGAGGGAAATCAGCATCCTTAACTCCACGTTGTTCAAGGGTTAATAACTGTGATTATTAAAAAAGAGCTTCACATCAAACATTTAAACATCTAAACATCTAACATCTAAAATGTATAGCTATTTGGAATGATGTTGCTATCAATATATTTAGAGGAATTTAATACTATGAGTGTCTTTTTAAGCAAACGCGGTGTATAAATATAAAATCTTCTTTTTTCTCTGCTTTTACATGTCAGACTTAATTGTGACTCCATGCCTGAGAGTTAAGAAGAAGATTATCAACGCCATTGTCCAGTGGTGTAGTGTTTTATGTCATTGAATACCTTATAAATGATAAAGACTGTATTTGTGTTATCCACTGTATTTTTACTAGATTTTCATTAATAACATTAATTCTGTTAAATGCTATGCCATGCTAAATAGCTATGAGTATACTCAGAGATACATTAGTTTAAATAAAGAAATAGCTTACTCTTAAATGTGTCTTTAAATGTAAAATTAGAGATGAATTTAAAATAGCATAGCTTATTAATATTAGGCTTTAATTGATAGAATATAAATTATGTGAAATATTTTAAAAACAGTTAAATGGCATGAGTTTTTGTTAAATATGCCAATTCTAAAAACACTAGCCTAAGTTTATTATTGCTATACTACATCAAGAAAAGACATTTTTTAAAGCATATACTAGCCACTAGAATTTACCGTGTCATATCTCAAAATTATAAGAAGATATATATATATATATATTTATTTATTTATTTATTTACTGGCTAGGCTGGTGTTTATAGACTTACAAATCATTCTTCTCCCTTCCCTGAATTTCCTCATCCCTCTGCCCACTGTGTCTTTTGAAGCCTAATGGATCATATTTCAGTCAGCCATCATTATACATTCTTAACCAAGAACAGCAATTAAGCTTGTGCAGAGTGGCAAAGAAGAACAGCCCAAGGGTCCAATCTAAGAAAACAGTTGAGCAGTTTGCTAAAACAGGCAGAGGTCAAAACAGACTAGAAACCAGCACCCAGCAGAAAGGTAGTTCGGGTAGAGGAGAACAGAGGCCTTGGCAAGTGTTTGCGAACAAGTTAGGAGAATCCGCAGCAGGTAGCAATGAAACAAGATTCCAAAGAGGAATTCAAGGCAGCCAGGGTACATGAGCTCCTGGCTTCTGCGGTGGGGGGTTCCTTCACATAAGCATGCCAAGTGTAGAACCACATTCAGAAACATGCCACCATACCACTAGAGAAAGAGATGAGGGTGGGGAAGGTGTTGTGCCTGGTGGTCCCTTTTAAGCCACCCAACTATTTGTTCCCTAATTTATTGCTTTTTGGAGTTTTTTTTCTAGTAAATAAAATAAATTAATAGCTGGGCATGGTGGCACATGCCTGTAGTTCTAGCTACTTAGAAGGCTGAGGTGGAAGGATCGTCTGAACCCAGTAGTTCGAGGCTGCAGTGGCCATGAGCGTGCCACTGCACTCCAGCCTGGGCAACAGAGTGACTCCAACTCAAAAAACTAAACTAAAACTAAAATAAATTAAGCCTATAACTTTGCTAACAATTATCTTCTGTATTTTACTATTTTGTTCTTCAAATTTATCACATTGAGGAGAATTTTTCTGAATTGTTGAAGAGTTGCCCAGTAGAGAAAGGGAGAGAAAGGAAGAGAAGTACAGAGCTTTTCTTTCTACTGATTGACTTTAGAGCCTGGTGTTGAGGCAGGGTAGCTAGTACAGGTTAGGCATGGAATGCACTCAGCCATTCACCTTCTTACATTTTTACTGCAGGCCACACCCTCAGCCAATCAAAATAAAATTCTTCCGATATAATAGGACAGCCCAATCTTTCATTTCATGGTTTAGCATAGTAATCACTAAAAATCTTTCAGGTTCTCTGTGGAAGGTGGAAGGTTGAATACCACCCCTTAACTGACCAAAGCCATAGACATGATAATAAGACCACCTTTTAGCTCATGATCTTGTGAATTGAAAAAGTCTGATACGTCTCCTACAATGACAGAATATGTGTTCTGGAAAAGATCACCCCTTCTCCTATCAGAGGCAGCTAACAGCTGGTTACCTGTGCCCCACCCTCTTTAGCATATCAATTGTTGTGAAAATATATCTAGCTTTTTAGTTAAGAGCAGAAGGGTAGTCTTTCTTTTTCGAAAGACTTGCCCGTGCCAGGCCTTTCTGGTGTGAAACTTCCACCTGACCTCTCTTCCCTCTCTTCTTCCTGCTAATAAACTTTGTTTTAAAATTTTGCTGACTGCTCTAAAAAAATATTTTAGGGTCACATCAAAGAACCCAAGAGTGCACCGTGGCACACCTAGCATCAGTGTGGAGAATACACTTTCCAATGGAGAGAGGTCCTGGCAGTTTCATGTTCCCCTGGCCTTACTATCTCCTGCAAAGAAGGTCTTATGGTCATTGTGTTCAACTTGAAAACCTCTTCTCTTCTGTGGTAACTGACATCATCCAGTATGTGTCTGGGACATCCAGTACCTCATGGGTTTCTTCAGAGACTTATGTGCTCAGTTCCTGAGACTATGGCTCATTGGTAAAGATAATTCTGCATGAGGAACCATTTGACATTTCTTGGGCACATTTTAATTGTGTCTTGCAAAGACTGCAAATGATTTAATTGGGCCATTTGGTGTGCCCTGATGCCAAGCATATGTGCCAGTTGATGTCCCTTTGATAGTTTCTTCAAAATGAAATATTTTTATTTTTTAAAATTTTTATTGTAAAGATGTGGGGTACAATTCAGGGTTAGGTACACAAACATTGATCATGCAGGTACCCCTGTTAATGAGGTATGCCCCTCCCTGCCCTAGCAGTTTCCCTCAACTGCCAACCCCAGCACCCCCCCCCATGAAGTATTTTTAAATGTCTTCAAGACAGGGAAGTTTTATTGTAGTTAAAAAATAGCTGAAGAGAGAAAAGGACTTTTAAAAAGTCAAAACAACAGAATAATTAAAAGATCTGTTTCATGGCATAGATTTTGAAAATTAAGATATCAATGTATAGATGAATTTTTTAATTCCCATATTAAAATATATCAAATAGAATTCTTTTTGAGTGCAGTCTTAAAAATGTGTTTTCACAAAGAAGATAGTTTTAAAGATTTCAGTGTACTGATTTGCTTCTTTCCCTAGTGACCCATTTTTTCTTTTCCTTTTATTGCAAATTGCCACTTCATTGATTCTTCTCATAGTAATGATTCATATAAATCTAATTTCCCTTTGAAAATGAGGTTTTTTTTTGAATTACCTTACCTCACTACCATAAAGACCTTGATTAATTTGAATTAAAATACTAAATACAAAATGCTTAATTTGTTCAACAATTACAAGTTTTATTACTCTGTAATCTGATATAGTTCCCACTTGGTAAGTCTTGTAGAATTGACATAGCAGAGATACATTTATTTATCAGAAGATTATTTGGTGCATTTGGCACTGAATAGAGTTTCCTATTCACGATCTGTTTCTTTTCATTTGTTCTTGACTATATTGTCTTGTCTGTCCTCTGATATAGAGAGAGCCAAGCTTATGTGGTGCTGAATTTTGGTGGGAGTAAACAGAAACCTATTAGGAGAGGAAAGAACAATGGGATGACAAAACATAGCAGATGATTATTAATTTAGACCCTAGAGCCAGAGAAGCACCTGTTTAGCCTAGGAAAAGCAGACTAGCTATAAACCAGATTTAAAATTTCTGTCTTTCTCTGCAGGCTATTGATATTGCTGTTGATACCAGTATTCTTGCTACCTGTTATAAAAAGCAGACTGCTTATGATATAATCAATCATGATCTTTTTAAAATGATACAACCTAAGATTTTTTTAAAAATATGTTTTAGCCAGGTGCAGTGGCCCATTCCTATAATCCCAGCACTTTGGGAGTCAGAGGCAAGAGGATTGCCTGAGCCCAGGGGTTTGAGACCAGCCTGGGCAACTTGGCGAGACCTTGTCTCTATAATAATTAGAAACAAGTGGCTGGGCGTGGTGACGCAACCCTGTGAGTCCAGGTACTTGGAATGCAGAGGCAGAAGGATAACCTGAACCCAGCAGGTCGAGGCTGCAGGAGCCATGAGCATGCCACTGCATTCCACCCTGGGCAACAGAGTAACACTCTGACTCAAAAAAATTAAAATAAATAATATAAAATATGTTCTAATATATGAATGTTTTGAAAATTTTTTTATGGTGCCTTCTGTGAATAGCCACAATAAGAATGAATCCGCTTTTCTTGTTTAGGCAACTTATATCTCAAAAGATAGACATTTCTCAAATATTTTTCCCCAGGAGGTTTTAAAATATGAAAGCTTGAGCTACAGTGAATCTCTGAGAATTTTTATATTGACATAAGCAGCCTTCTATTTATAAAGAATTTTTATTAAAGGACTTCAAAACACTTTAGAAATATTTTTTGATGATAAGAATAGACATGACTCTTCAGAAGGCACACAACCAAAGCAGGACTTCTCAGGTTTTTTGTCCGATGTTCTATTCACTAGATGCATTTTCTCAGGACAGTTTCCTGGAGCCTTTCCCAGTCTCCCCAGGGGAAATAGTCAATGGTCTAAGAAACAAAATAACTTAGTGACATGAGAAGAAAAACAAAGCATAGTTTTAGTGAAAATGCTGATAAGATAGAAATAAACACTCACATACTAGCTTCTGTTTGCTTTTGTTTTTGGAATGAGGGAGATGCATAATAATACTCACCATTAAAAAAATCTTAAACTATACCCTCTCTCTGTGGAATGCTGGATAGTCTTTCTTTTACCCATTGTTTCCCAGAAACTCTTAAGTCAGCTTTCTTGTTTGTCAGTTTCTTTTCCTGTAATTAGCTCACTCAACTTCCACTTGAGGTTTTCTAGACCAGAGGGCTGATGTCCAGATAAATATCCTGTGCTTTTTGACTGTCCCAGTTCTGATTTCTTGTAGCCCATGATGCCACAGATGTTTGTTTTCAAGGGGAAGAATAAATAAAATAAAATAAAATAAAAACTTTTGAAAGGATGTAGTACATATTAGACACAAATGTAGTTGAACCCAAAAGGATATTATATCCTAGACTGGTAAGAATAAACAGATAGTAATTAGACCTAGCACTGAGTCACCCACAAAACTGAGACTTAAGCTACTGAAATCCACACACAGTAGACGTAATTCACTCATGAGATCTGTGAGCTCATAGAAATTGATTTAATTTCTTCCAAGTTTCAAGAGGGGGAAGTAACGGTGTTATAATTTGAAATCTGGTGAATCTGGCTTCAGAATCTGTTGAGGTTCTTTACCGTCCCAAGCAGCATCAATTTCTATAGGATAAAAGTTTTGGAGGGGATTAGAAAATGTTGTGAATGGGCTGTCTAGGATTATCCAATGAGTGCTTACTGGATACCTACTATATGCTTCATTCTTAGAAAGGAAACTGTTGGAGTACAATCATTTTACTTTAATAACACTTATTAGAATCAAATAAATTTCAGAATTTGAGACTGTGCCTTCCTCTCCCTCCCCCTCTCCCATGCATACACAATCCAGGAATCTTCCTCATACCTGTCCTGGAGAAACCTGAAAAACCTTTGACTAGGAAGAGGTAGTTACGACACAATCCACTTCAGCCACCCTCATTTTCTTAGGTTTCTTAGGTGGACTCCTGTGTCCATTGTGCTCTCAAATGGCACATTCCAGTGTCTCCTTTAATTCTTCCACCCTTTCCTACGGGAGAGGTGGGATTCACAGCACAGCAGTGCATTTACCTAAGTATCTAGTCCTGCTTTGTGTTCTCAGAGCGGATGCTGAACTGCAAAACTGTTTTGAATACTTTCTTTGCAAGTCTTACAAACTGGTCTAGTATTTTGCTTTTGCTTTGGAATTTGTTTGGGAAGTACTTGGCAAAGTTTTTTGTTCTTAACCAGAGTTGCAGATAAACTGGGACAAAGAGGTCCAATCTAATATTCTGTTGTTATATACATTTTCACAAAGAAAGAAAAGTCACTAAGTATGTATAATTTAAGTCACAGATCAAAGGGAGAGATATTGCAAGGTTATGAGTGACTTCTTCGTGGTGTTTTTGTTTTTGTTTTTGAGTTTGTGTCTTACTCTGCTGCCCAGAATGGAGTGCAGTGGCACACTCTCAGCCATGGCAGCCTCAACCTGCTGGACTCAGGCAATCCTTCCACCTTAGTCCTTCAAGTAGCTGGAACCATAGGCGAGCACCACCCCCCCAGCTAATTTTTTGATTTATTGTAGAAATGAGCTCTAGCCAGATTGCTCATGCTGGTCTTGAATCCCTGAATCCGCCTCCACCTCCCAAAATCCAAAATCCAGTGGATTACAGGTGTAATCCACTGCGCCCTTCATGAGTGACTTCTTAAAAAGAGTTGTCAGTTACCTGGAATTTTAGACACTAAAAGTTGCTTAGTTATAGGCAACAGTCTTAATATCCCTTAACACTTTTTAGAAGTATCATAAAAATAAGTGCCCTAAGCTTAACAGAACAGTTTCTTCAGCATTGGATTTTTTTTTTTTTTTTTTGGTCTCACTTGTCACCCAGGCTGTAGTGCTGTGGCATGGTCACAGCTCACCGCAGCCTCAACCTACTGGGCTCATGTGATCCTTCTACCTCAGCCTCCCAAAGTAGCTGGGACTATAGGCATGTGTCACCATGCCTGGCTAACTTTTTAATTTTTTTTTTTTGTAGAGACAGGGTCTAGCTGTGTTGCCCAGGCTGATCTCAAACTAACTCCTGGACTCAAGCAATTATCCTGCTTCAGCCTCCCAAAATGCTGGGACTATAGGCATGAGCCACTCCACCCACCCCATCATTGTAATTTTAAGAGATGCCTGTACATATTTGGCTGTCTGATATAATAGTATAAATTTAAGTTGGTCTTTGCTAGTGGTTGAAAATGTGCCAGTGTAACAACCCTGGGTCCATTTGATAGACAATTTCTCTTAGATCTCAAACTGATATATATTTGGATATGTTTGAATCTCTTCTGAGGATAGGGGTCACCTTCCTATCCCTGAAATACTTGAGGAAGGCTTTGCAGAAGGTAGATGTTCAGGAAATAGAAATTAATTAATCTATTTATGGTCATTTCTTTCTAATGTCCTGCTGTAAACAAGTTGTCTTTTCATCGTCATCATGAAACACAAGTATAATATTCCTTGGAGGTTTTGCTTTAATAATCACATCTTGACTATGTAGACAGCATTGTAGTATATGTTTTAAAATATTATTTTGATCATTGACTTATTTAGCAAATATTTATTCCCTGTGGTGGTGGTGTAGGCCTCCTCCCTCAAAAAATCATCTAACAATAACCAGAGCTACTATGCTAAGGTATATATATATAATTAAGATATATTATATACCTCAGTGGGAAAACAGTGAATGCAAGTAACCAGAGTGACTGATGGTGGTGGTCAGGAAAGAATTTACAGAAAAGGTAATATTTGAATCAGATCTAGAGAAAAGGCATTCCCAGCAGAGGTAAAAACATGTTTCTGGCACAGAAATAGGAAGCAACAAAACTAAGCAAATGGTTCTCTGCCATTTAGTAGCTGAGGAGCTGTCTGATCCTGAGCAACTGCTTTATCCTTCCTGGGCCTCAGTTTTCTTACCTTTAACATAATATCTATCCGACGAGAACTTGGAGGATTGACTTATGATTACATGGATAGCTCTAGGTCCAATGCCTAGTACTCAGTCAGCACTTATAAATAAGGGTAATGAACATAAAGATCCCAACAGCAGGCATGGCAAGTAGTAAACCCCCAAATGTAAATTATTGTTGTATTCCCTTTCTCTGATCTACATAGACTTAATTTCATTATTAAGATAAAATAGAAAGGAACTAGTAAAGATTTGTCTAATTCTTAACCCAAGTTTGGGACAGTTGACTATAAATTATTTGCAACAGGATGTGGGAAGACAGCAAAAACGAAAGTTGTTCAATGACCATGGAAATTAAACTGCCAGTGACTCAATTCCCTCTTTAGTTAAGCATCACATTATGCCTGTAACTTTCAAATCCATTTGGAATCATTACCATGAATCAACATGGAGAGCAATAGTAATATTCATGGTAGGAGGAAGTATTTTGTTTTGCAGAATTAAAGAGGCTTGTGAGGAAACTTAAATTTATTTTACCAGCTTTTCTAAGAGTGGCACTTTTTATACTGCTGGAGAATGAGTCGATTTGTTCTATCAGTTCACCAGTCAAAGCAGCAGTCTTAGCTAGTACTGCCTACAATTGATTAAATCGATGAGTCTAGAAAAGCATATTTTCAATAAAAAATTAATAGGCTTCAGTACATAGCTCTATCCAGATTACTCTATTTCTCAAGATTACCATACTCATTAACAATATATCTGTGGTTTTTTTTCCCCCCACACATATTGGAATAAAGAAGGTAGAAGTTTTAACTGAGGGAGATGAAGAAGATATGGTTATCAGGGCTCTATGCTATGGGGTAGCTGTCAGTTTAAATACAAGTCAGAATAGTACTTTTAGTTTGCAGAGTTTGGAGTTTGAATATCAGGAGCTAATCTGCAAACGCATCCACTCTCATAAACTGAGGGAGTTATGGCCAACATTATCCCAACACTTTGTGCCTGTGCTTGATCTTTTAACAGGAGACTAGGCACTTATCTCCTGCTGTGAGATCACTATCAGTGCTAATTCATTGTTGTCCCAAGTGAAATAACCAGATAACTTGCAAAGTCAAATATGTCTGCATTTCATTTTCCTACTCTTTTTGTCAACATCTCTGATGTTCTCTCTGGCTCTTTTACTTTTCTTAGATGTACATTGATATCTGTATCCCCTTGAAAGTAACTAAAGAAATACTACATAGGAACAGGTAAACTCTTCATCAAATGCATTTCCTATTCCAACTTTTCAGACCTGAATGAAGAACAGTTGCTTACACATAGTATAATTAAATGCTGAATATGCATGTATTACCAGAACTTTCCAATTCTCAGTAACGTTTATAATAATTCTTCATATGAAGGCTATTTTCCATCTTTAACTGAAATCTCATAAAAATATTTCTCTGTGACACTTAAGAGAGATAGTGCGTTTCTTATCTCCTTTAATTGCTCTGCACCCTTATCTTTAGCATTACTGTTTCTGGGATTGGAGGCATTTGAAGGGTAGTGGGCCTCTAATGACTGACCAGTCTAGTGACTAGATGGTTGCAAAGTTTCGCTGGGCTTTAAGTCCTTTTGAGAAGTGGTTCCCAAACTTGTCTGCGTATGAGTCTTCTGGGGAGCTTCAGGAAATGCTGATGCCTGGGTCCTACCCTCAGAGAGGGTGATTAATTGGGACTGTGGTCTACATTTGTAATTTTTTAAAAGATTCCTCCACATAATTCCAATGTACAGATAATTTTGAGAACCACTGTTTAGAATCAGCTACGGAGCTTTTATTTTTTAATTTTAGTTTTAATTTTTTTTTGAGTTGGAGTCTCACTCTGTCGCCCAGACTGGAGTGCAGTGGCTGCTCCCAGCCACCGCAGCCTCGACCTGCTGGGCTCCGGCAATCCTTCAGCCTCAGCCTTCCCAGTAGCCAGAACTACAGGCGCGTGCTACCATGCCCAGCCAATTTTTTATTTATTGTAGAGACGAGGTCTCGCCAAGTTGCCCGGGCGGGTCTCGAACCCGCGGGTTCAGGCAATCTACTCGCCTCGGCCTCCCAAAGTGCTGGGATTACAGGCTGAGCCACCGAGCCCGGCCAGCTACGGAGTTATTAAAAATGCCTCTGGGCCAGGCATGGTGGCTCAAGTCCGTAATCCCAGTACTTTGGGAGGCCAGGGTGAGAAGATTGTCTGAGTCCAGGGATTCGGTCCTGAGCAACTTGGTAAGACCTCATCTCTACAAATCAAAAAATTAGCTAGGCATGGCGGTGCATGACTGTAATTCCAGCTACTTGGAAGGCTGAGGTGGAAGGATCACCTGAGTACAGCAGGTCAAGGCTGCGACAGCTGTGAGCGTGCCACCGCATTCCAGCATGGGCTACAGAGTGAGACTCCAACCCAAAAAAACCCAAACAAACAGAAATAAAAATACTTCTGCTTAACCCTCAGCTCACAACAATCAAACTGGAACCTATGGGATGGGGGTCAGTCATCATTATGAAGCAATGCTAATGTGCAGATGGCCAACCACTGCTTCAGAGAAACTCAAAAAGTTGATATCATTCTTAAAAATGAAGGCTTTCAATACGGCTGATCACTTAATGATTTATTATGCCTTCAATCATTGAGTAGTTTCTAATAGTTGGATCTATGACCTAGTATAGCAAAAAGCCTAACTAAATATGCAATTATTTATACGCATTTATTATCCATTCTGTCCCTAAGTAAAGTATAGAAAATGAGCATGGGATGACTTACTAATACTTCCTCATAAAGACAACTGACAACAAATTATTTAATCTGGGTTTCCCTGCTGTCAGATGTCTTGTTCCATAGTCGTTCTAATACTAAACATAGTCATTCTCTTACTAGACTCCCTGTCATCTTCTGAAGTGTTATGGCTTCTGAAGTGACTTGTGGCTTTAGATGTTGCTAGAGGTGTATAGATTCTCCCTGGAATTATCTCAGGAGTCATCTATCCTAGATATATTGTAGTTGTAACTACCTTTCTTTACCAACCTGCATAGAGGTTCACTGCTCTTTATTCTTGAATTCTTACAAGTACTATTAGCACTTTCTGTGTACCATGCATGTATTGTTGTAGGTTTACGGAATACAATTTATGAATAAAACATAGCCTCTGGCCTCAAGGAACTCACAGACTGTTCCAACTCATTATAATGAATACTAAGATAATGGTAAGTCCAGGGTGGCAAAAATCTATTTTTTTTCTCATATGCCTACTGGAGAAAGTGGCTTAAACAGATGAATGCTTACTCCTTTGCTCTTTCTTTTTTGAATTTGGATTAGGTAGGTTTCTTTGCTGTCCACAGGAAGGACAATACATACCCTCTTGCATCCCTTTTTCTCCTTAAACTGATCAGCAGTCCTCTGAGGACAGGGACTTAACTAGAACCTCAACACTGGTCTTGTATTTACTGTCCATTAATAGTTGATTCACATACATTTTCTGGATACCTCTTAAATGGAAAATGAAGTGAATTCTCCAAAAAGCTGGCTCACTTCATGATTCTTAATTTATTTTACAATAGTACTTACTTGGTACCTGTCTTTATTTCATTGTCTGGATAAGAATAATAGGACATCAAAAAATTAGAGTAAATGTGAAAGAATGTGGGGAAAACTAAATTTCCTCATTTACAATTCAGAGTCTTTTCTACTAAAAGACAAGGACTTTGCTAACATGGGACTTTGTTTTACAAAGGGCCTCCTTCATATAACAAATGAAGAACTTCTAGGCCATTCTCTGAATGAGTTCTGGTAATGCATCTATATACTGTACAGCTATTATCATCCTAGGCAGAATAGATACCAAGAGAAGATGTCTTATCCTGTGAAGGTTTTAAGAACTGCTCCTAATAGCAGATGCTGAAACTTGCTAACAAGCTATTGCCAACCTAAGTGGATGACCCAGTGTGATAAGATGCAAAGCCAAGAACCTCATTAGTAAAGGAAATAATTCTTCATTACTCCCAGGTTATAACAAAGATTCAATGACTACCTACCTCTTCTAAATATGTGCCAAATTTCTTGCTATATAAACTGTTAACCTAGGCTTTTCATGCCAGTGATTTTCCACATCTATGCTATCTTCTTCCTGATAAAGGCATTGGTGTGTGTAAACTATCCATTTTGGTTACAACTGGAGTTTTTTAGACATCCTTTTAATACATAATTTAGTTCTTTTTGTACTCTATTATCATTGAATAAAGCTCAAAACATTTTGCCCATTTCCGTGTTTAATATTACTTACGTCTCACTCCTTTCTCTGGGTTCACTTATCTCTTTTTGCTGATGTGAAGGCCGGATCCATAATATGGATCTTGCAGTTTACACAATTTTGGGTCCTTCTTTTTAAAAGAACTACAAAATTAGAAATTGAATTTTATACTTTTTTAGAAGAGGAAAAAAGTACTTATTAATTATTGGAGGCTTGGAGATTCAGACCCTTTCATCCTTAGATCTCTTCAGGCAGTTTACCAGAAATGTCTCAGGGATGTGTTTTCCTTCTCTTTCTGGTATACTCTGCAGTCTTCAACAACATCCAGCATTATAAGTGCCTACATAAATGAGGGACTCTGAAGATTAAGTTTTCTTAGCTTTTTATGGCGAATCTACCCTTGAATGATATTCACGTTTTATTTTATTCATTTTTGACTAATAGGTTAGCTGGTATACAAGGGAGAACACAAAAAAATCCAAGAATTTATTTTTTTTAATTGTGTATTTATTCTTACATGTTTAAACTTCAGCCACCTTTCAAGTACTCTCCATTTGATGCAGTACATCTATAGAGACCCTTTTTCCACTGCTTATACGTTTTTTAACTCAATTTTGATTGTTTTTAGTGATTTTGCCATTTTTTGTTTCACCTCATCCACATCAGCTAAACGTTTCCCTTTGAGGACTTTTTTCATTTGGGGAAATAAAAAAAGTCGCTCGGAGCAAGGTTGGGTGGGTCACAGGACTCATGCTATTTTTTGTCAAAAACTGCTAAGCAGCCGAACTCAGTGGCTCAGCCTGTGATCCCAGCATTTTGGGAGGCCAAGGCAAGTGAATTGCCTGAGCCTGAGGGCTCGAGACCCACCTGGGCAACTTGGCGAGACCTCGTCTGTACAATAAATCAAAAAATTAGCTGGGCGTGGTAGCACGCGCCTGTAGTTCCAGCTCCTTGGAAGGCTGAGGCGGAAGGATCGCTGGAGCCCAGCAGGTCGAGGCTGTGGTGGCCGGGCGAGGCCACTGCACTCCAGTCTGGGTGACAGAGTGAGGCTCAGACTAAAAACAAAAATAAAATTGCTAAACACTCAGTGTGTTGTGGGCAGGTACACTCGTAAATTATCTATCATGAAATGGGCAAACACGTTGAAATAATCTAAAAAAAAAAAAAATTCACTGAAGCCGGAAACAGCTTCTCACAACAACACTAGCTGGTACACTGATGCTGGTGGATTCCTAGACCACTTATCTAGCAGGGAAGCCTGTATTACACTGGGCCTGCCCTCCAAAATATAATTTTTTGCGGGGGAGTCCCCCCTTATAGAGTTCTATTTCTTTCACATTTTGAAGATAGTCTTCTAGTCAGTCTTCTAAATAGTCTTCTGTAATCTGTTGCTGCTGAAAATCCACTGCCAGTTGAATTATTCTCAGTTGATGACTTTTTTCTTTCTGGTAGCAATTAAGCCTTTCTCTTTATCTTCACGTATTACAATTTCCCTATCATGGTTCTACAGGCGGGGGTTTTTTTTTTTTCCTGCTTTTTCCTTGATGTATCCTTTCCCATATATTTTTTTTCAGTTCTGGAAACTTCTTATCCATTATTTTTTCTAATTTGCTTCTCTCCCTTTCCCTCTAATTTTTGAAAGTAGGATTTATTGAGAGGACAGAAAAGCTCCCACAGTAGGAGGGGACCCGAGGGGGTTGCCCTCCCTTTCCCTCTTTATTCTTATCGTGTAGCTCCTACTGGATGTGTGTTGGAGCTTCTCAATCTCTCTTTCATGTCCTCTAACTGTTCCTTTATCTTTTTTATAGCATTATCCTTCTTAAATGCATTCTGGGTTTTTTAATGCTATTTGAACTTTACTAATTCTCTCTTTTACTATGATAAGATTATAGTCTATTCAATCAATTGATTCTTTTTTTTGAAATTTCAATGATTATATATATTTTATTCCCGTATTTCTGTTTCTTCTTACTTATGCTTAGTATTATTTCATTTTTGTGTTTTCAACTTCTTATGCTTTATTTTATGTACTTATTTATTCTTTCATCTTTTTGAGTTTTTAAACTATCCTTCAAATAATTTTGGATTATATTAAGTGTTTTTTTTCTAGTGACTACGTCTCCCAATTTTTATCATATTGACCTTCCCTCATAATATTGTTCTTTTTTAATGGGTTTTATAATTTTGTTCTGTGTCCTTGTCCTGTATTGGAGGTTTTTATTCAAATCTATATTAATCCTCTATTTATCTTGTAGCAGATTATCACAAACTTAGTGACTTAAAACAACACAAATTTATTACCTTACAATTCTGTTGATCAGAAACCTGCTGTGTTTTTCTGGGCTAAAATCAAGGTGTCAGCAAGGCTGCATTCGTTCTGGAGGCTCTAGGGGAGAATTCATTTTTTTCCGTTTCCAGTCTATAGAGGCTGCCCTCATCCTTGGCTTATGGCTCCCTTCCACCTTCGAAGCCTGCAATGGTCCATTGTGTCTTGATCCAGTGTTACATCACTCTGACACTGACTCTTCTTTTGGTTCCTGCTTTTACTTTCAAGTACCCTCAAGAAGAGTTTGGAGAAATAGTCAAGGTCCAGATGACAGAGGTCATGGAAAGTGCTTGGATTTTGATGAAAGTACAACTAGGATGCCACATATAGGATGAATGACAAGATTTGATTTGCATTTTTAAATCATCCTGCTGGTTATTCTATAGGTAATAAATTGTAAGGAGACTCCATAGAAAGCCCTTTGAATAATTCAAGTGAGAAATAATAGTATATTGGACTAGACTTGCAGCACTGTAAATAAGGAGTGGGCCTATTTTTAGAATATATTTTGTAAATAAAGCCTATAGAATTTTCTAATGTATTGAGTCTGGAAGGTAAGAAAAAAATCAAGAATTTTTCTTGTTTTGGCTGAGTAGACTAACAAGAAACCCAAATAGTTGTGCTTCTACAGGGAAGCAGATTTTGTTTTACCTTATAGCTATTATGATCTTTGTATCTGAAAGCTAAGAATGAAATCTGTGAGCTGTTTTTAGTAGCTTCTTCTAGCAACATTTCGTTGTTATAATTTATATATTAATGTCACTATTATTTCTTGATTACTTTCCTATCTTTATATTCTCCTAGTTTATCTTTCTTATTTTTAAATTATTTTTCCCATTATATTTTCATGCCTGTGTAAGCTGTCTTAAATCAAGGCAGTATATAAATAAATTAAAAATAAACATTAATAAACTATAATCAAATAGCATTTTGAGTTGTCAATTACTCACTGTCTATATATGTAAACTTTAAAAGAATTGCCATTCATTATTTCACTTTAAAGCATGCATACACACACACACACACACACTCACACTCACACTCACATACCTTAATTTGTTGATTGGATAAAAAGGTAGCAAATTTCTTCATTTATTTTTGTCTATCAGTCTTGCCTTTTTTTCATTAGTGTTGTCTATTCAAGTTTTTTGTTGTTGTTCTGTCACCCATTAACCAATTTTGAGTAGTTAAAATATGACATTAATAGACTGATGAATTGTTGATCTGATTTGTTCATAAAGATATGCAAGATTACATAGTGTGTACAATTCTAGAGATCAAAGGCTATGTTGGTTTAATTTTCTGCATTTGGCATTTCATCCTATTGCATGTTATTTGAAGACAAGGCTGTATATAATGTTGTTTGTGATGATGAGGAGGAGGAAACTTCTAAACAGATCAGAAGGCATCCAGGGAACTGTAAGTTCACTGTACTGAAAATGGTTCAGAGAATGCAATTGCTTGACATAATGCCTCCTGACTGATACTGAAATGACAAGAATTAACTTGGTTATTACCTCAGTGTTTTATTATTTTTGTTAAAGAATCAGTACCTCTTGGGTTATGAACTTCCTTACACATTTCTATCAGATCCCTTTGCTGACAAAAGAGCTGACAAAATTATTAGTCATTCTCTTGTATTTGAAGGTCGAGTGATGATCTCTATTTAATATTCCTGTCCACAACTGTTTTTTGTCTCATATTTAGTAATTAATAGCATTGTCTTCTCTGCTACTTTCTTGTCTGGTACATATTAAGTAAGATTTCTTCATTACACCTCTGTAGAGATGGCAGGAAGAAGGCCACTGATGTAATTATTTCTGGTTCTAGTCTAAAAAACGATTATATTAAGGGTCACACAATAATACTGGCATTTTCTATTACTGAAAGGCTGCTTTTTTTTTTTAACTGTTGTTTTTTCTTTTTTCATATTTAATTTTTAACCCATAGTATTTAGAAGGGAATTAATTTGTATCTAAAGAAAACACTCAACTTCAGCTAAGATGGAGAAGATAAAACTATGTAAGACTATGGCAGATGTCAAATTTGAATCTCTTAATGTTTATCATTTTCCTACAGGCATTTTTGGGCACTGTATAAATAAACTCTTAAGATGTGCTGATGTTGAGAGAAGGGGAAAGAAGTTGGGACATTAAGTAACCATGAAATTCCAAGCGTCTTGGCTAAGTTAATTATTATAATACCTTATGACTATACTATATTAATACTTTTAAAAATCAATTTCTTGCCACTTAAAAAAAATCAAGGCCAGGCACGGTGGCTCATGCCTATAATCCCAGTACTTTGGGAAGCAGAGGCAAGAGGACTGCATGAGTCCAAGGGTGTGGGACCAGCCAGGGAAACTTGGTGAGACCTATCAAAAAAATTAACCAGATGTGGTCGCACTCACCTGTAGTTCCAGCAACTTGGAAGGCTACAGTGGCTGTGATCATGTCACTGCCTCCAGCCTGGGCGACAGAATGAGACTCTGACTCAAAAAGAAAATAAAGAGAAAGAGAAAGAGAGCAGGAGGGAGGGAGGAAGGGGGGGAGAGAGAGAGAGAGAGAGAGAGAGAGAGAGAGAGAGAGAGAGAGAGAGAGAGAGGTCAAATTGTAGGTTGTGTTTAATTCAAGAGAGGCCTTTAAGAAAGACCCTTATAAGAGGATTTGTTTTCTTTTCATATTTTGATAATTAAAGGAGGGAATAATAGATTGCCCATGGCACTTTCTACAGGTTGGGAAGTCAGCAGCTACTGTTATGAAGTACAGGAGTATGTGTGGATTGGGTGGTGCCAGTGGGGATATAGTATATGGTTGTTTCTGAGGCAAGTAGTCGAGAGAATCAGCTATAGAAATTAAAAAATTGACTCTTTTGCCTCATTCACTTTTGACATTTTTTTATTCAAGAAATATTTATTAAACTCCAGTCATAAGCCAGGTACTCTGCCAGGTGCTGGGTTACAGTGAACAAGACATGACCTCTGGCCTTTCAAAACATATCTTTCATTCCATTATGATTTTTCCTAGCCTCAGAATATCAAAGGGTAGATCAAGACAAGATTATCATGGATTAGAGGGAATGGAGAAAGGTTGAGATCTGTAACTATCTTAAAAATTCTGAAATCCCAGTTTAGATGTTAGTCATCTACTGTGGCAGGGCAGACCATGCTATTCACTAAGCTTTTAGGCAGAACTAAGATTTTAGGCAGTGTGTTAAAAAGGTCAATAGCTGGCCTGCCTCACCTCTGTTTCTCCTTGCCTAGTCAGGGACCCTCTGACAATTGCTAGTACTCTGTCTAGCTTCCTGCTTGAGTTTATTTTTTCTCCAAGTGCCTCAAGCTTAGGCATCACCTGTAAGTTAACCCTTATAGAAGATAAAATCTTTTATTGAATTTTCATTTTATTTATTTGTTATTTTACAATAAATTCAACCAAGTCATAAGAATATAAAATCTTTGAATGGCATACATGATGGCCATATTAAAAATCAGAACATGTGGCTTTACAAATATGAGTATGCATAAGGAGATTATAAGGAATGCTTTGAGAACCATAAATTATAGTGTTACTTATTTCATTTAACACATACTTTATTTAGCACTTACTATATGCCAGGCTCCATTTTAAGTTCATTTCACCCTTATTCCAGACCTATAGGGTAGATTATTATTTTACTTTCATTGTTAGATGAGGAAATTGAGACACAGAATGGTTAAAATGACTGCTCAAGTTCACACAACTGGTAGACTTAAAATTCGAAGTCAAGCATTCCGGCCCCAGAGTCTATACTCAACACTAAGTATAGTAGATTGCCTACCATTTCTATATATCATATGTAGGTACCCAATGTCTATATCCTAGTAGGACATGTAAGTCAAATTCAAAGGAAAGGCCCCGGGGTGAAAACCCATCCGAACCCATGGGTATGTAGATGGTAGTTTTAAGCCACAAGAGTAGGAGAGTACAGATTGAAGGAGGAAAGGAGATTCTCAAGGATAAGGCCCTGGGATCCAGCAACACTTAAATTACTGATGACAAAAGTGTAGCCAGAGATGTAGACTGAGTGAAGAGACTTGGGGAAATGCTGTTTTAGGAGCCAAGGAAAGACAGAGTTTCAAGAGTTTAACTTTGCATGTGCCCCTGAGAGGGTAAAAGAATGTAAACAGAAAAAGTCACTGTATCTGGCGGTTAAGAGAACATGGCTGCCTTTTTCTAGATTTGGATGTTTTTAGTAAAGAAGATAGAATGAGCTGCCAGAAAGACACATTTTAAGGAAACAAACACATGGTTAGACTTTTTATTTACACATATTCATTACTCATTTTGTAAAACAAATTCAGGGAATTTCAAGTATTATTATTATTATTATTATTATTTTGTGTCTCACTCTGTCACCCAGCCTGGAGTGCTGTGGCATACTTACAACCATCGCAACCTCGACCTGCTAGACTCAAGCAATCCTTCCACCTCATCCTTTCAAGTGGCAGGAAACACAGATGCTCACCACCATGCCTGGCTAATTTTTTGATTTATTGTAGTGATGAGACCTCGCTATATTGCCCAGGCTGATCTCTTACCCCTGGGCTCAGGCAATCCTCTCACCTCTACCACCCAAAGTGCTGGGATTACAGGTATGAGGTACCCAGCTTAAATTTATTCTTTTGACTGCAACTCAGCTAAGTTTAATTTAGTATATTTTACCTTGTAGACACTCGCATATTTTTTCGAGAATTTTTGAGTCCCAGAAAAACAATAATTTAAATTTCCTTAGGTTGAACATGGCCATAAGAATTAGCCACTAATCCCTAAGCAGGATTATCTTCTGGAAGATTTATCATACCAAAATACTAACTGTGAATCGTAATTCAGAACAGCCAGAATTATATGATGACATTGTACATTTGTAATTGAATGCATACTAAAGCAAAAGATTTGAATATTTTCTTCAGTACAATATTTGAGCCAAGTAATAGCATCACTGTTAATGTATGATGTTTTCAAATGTAGCTAAAACTTGATTTATCATTTATCATTTAACTCTACTGCCATAGTTAAAGCCTTATACATCTTTGTTATTCATCAGACTTGAACAGTATGCCTCAAGAAGTGGGAACAGTCATAGATTCTTTAAATATAGGGGAAAGGGCTTTAGATTAAAAGGTATTTCAGAATATACAATCAAATGTTAGATATATTTGGTTAAACATCCCCTTTGCTATAATTGTTTGGCATAATATATTTCATTAAATTCAAGGCAGAAAAATCCCCTAAACTGATTATTTGCTTCAATAAGAATAAAAATTCAGGTTGTTTGATTTAAGCTTTCCATGTCACTATTGTTGTTAGTCTATGAGTCCTAATGTTTCCCTGATGTGACCATTCCTAATTTGTAATGTAATTTAGTTTCTTATTTTGGTAACCCCATGACTATTTAAGAAATACAATTATTTAATAGGAATACAAAATTCTTTTCAAATAAATCATTTTTGAAGATTTGGTTTAATTTTTTATTCATGAGAATTATTATCTAGTGTGGTGGCCAGACTCTTTTACAGATGGGTCTGCACATATGAAATTGGGCTAATGTGCTATTGAAGGGCGGTGGTAGCCAATAATCTACATAGAAAGATGAAAAACTATTCCTGGGGTAAAATCTACACACAATTAAAGGAGGAATGGAGATACTTGGATTATTTCGTGAGTTCTTTTTTTTGTGTGAACTTTTCAATAATGTAGTAAAAATTGACATTTTTGTATCAATTTTTTCTTTCTTTACCATATTAATAACTTATTATATAGACTAATATATAGCCAGGGACTGGGGGGGGGCTCACTGATCTGAATTAATGTGAATGTCTTTTAATTGGGCCATCTATACTTGATACTAAATATAATGTTTTATTTTCCAGGTAACACTTACCTACTAATGAACATTACTAAACACAGCATCTGAACATGTCTTCCTTAAAGTGTCATAGGGGTAATATTTATGTTAGTCTTATAATATTTAGAAAATATATTTTGTTTGCATTAAAAATAAACTAGTCATTCAGAAAATCTTTATGACTCTGTACATGAAACACTCCACTATATATTTTTTATCCAGTTGTTATTAGACTGAGTCTTTGAAACATAAGCTTTTAAATTTGAGATTTTTTTTCAAAATTAAAATGAAATACATGTTTTGGTGGTTGGAATAGATGCAGATAACTCATTTATAATAAATGAATAAATACAGAGTTGAAGAGGGCTTCTGGTTTGTTCAGTAAGATGTATGAAAACTGTCAATTTTTACTGCATTAGCCAAAAGTTCACAAATATATGGAACTCATGAAGCAATTCCAGTGTCTGTTTCTCCCTTAATCATGTGCAGATTTTTACATAAAGAATATTTTCCATCTTTCTATATTTATTTAAAACAATGATGAGAGATATGAGGTCAAAGCTATCTGTGCTGCTAATGCAGACTACTGTATTCTGTGCATTGGAGCGATCAGAGTTGGGAATAGAAAATGATGCCTATCAACCAAATGTTTTAATTCTGAGATTAAAAAAAAATTCCCAGCATTCCAAGGCTTAGAAATTTATTTCTATCACCTTCTTATTTATTTATTTATTTTTTTGGTCACAGATGGAGAACTTAATTTTGATTAATGTGTTATTACCTTCAAGCTTGTTCTTAACTATCACTTATGCTTTGAGAAAGTTCACAATATCCTATTCCCCATATTTCTTAATCTGTTCTCTATTAAAGCATGATCTATAAGGATGATCTCTTTTGATTTTTAACTTTGCTTCATTTCAAATTATGTCAGATAAAAAATTGGTTCCAGAGAAATACCGAAAACAGTGCTATCCTCTATACGTTACTCAACATGTGAACCAGTGTACCCTTTTACTATTCATTTTATTTCCCCTGAGTGCTAACAGTGGAACTTTTATGCCCAAAGGTTTATTTTACTGAGCAAACCAGATTGCTTCTTCACTGCTTTACGTTTTAGTTAGATGCTGGTGCCTTGGTCATTGTGAATGACCAGTGCATACCATTCAGGATGGTAGTGGGTTCTGGTGAATTTGCTAACCTAGATTAGGGTCTTTGAACGTACTTGGCTTTAGCAGGACAAGAGGGTAGCCTTCTCATCTCCTCTCTCCTTCTCTCTCTCATTTATTGCTAGTCATTGATGAGGATAGGATCTGCAACTAAACTAAGCCATGGGTTAACTCTTTTTCCATCGTTCTTCCAGTTTAACTGTCTACAAATCTATTGCTTATCCTTTCACTTCCACCACCAGGAATTGTGAATAGCTGCATTTTGATTTTATAAAAATAGGAAGCATTTGCTTGTTACTCTCTGCCTTGGCCTTTTAATTATGGTACTTTTAGATGGATACAGGCTCTTCTCTTCAGTTAGGATATGTTGCTATACCTGCCATGATTGTGAGAAAATATTTTAACTTCAAATGACTGTTCTTTGTTGTAATATTTACTAACTATGGTGTGATTGGTATTTTATTGGTATTTTAACAATCATATTCTGACCTATGGGAGAAAGTTTTTCTGGGATGACAGATTATTTGAGCCCAGGTAGGGTGAGCACATTAAGATACCACCACCCACACCTTTGTACTTCTTAATAAAATACAGTGCATTTTAAACTGTCACCTGAAAATAGATTCATAAACTTTGCCATCGCTTTATCTCATTTTTGGTATTTTCTGCACATGATTAGTTTCTCCCTTTTCATTACCCCCTTTATTAGATACCCAAAAAACCAAAAAGTAAATACTTGAATAATAACAACCAGCTTTGAAGAGAAGACAAGTGAGTTTATTTATATTGTAAATGTTATTTCACAGCTCAGTCAGTTACCTTGTTGGGCAATAAAAGACCCTGGAATTAAAATGACTCTTCACAAAGTATAGCTATAGGATTCATTTACTACAAAGCTGCCTTGGTTTGATATTACTCCTTCTGAAAAGGAAAATGATATCCTACAGATGCAGCTGAAGTGGGCTTTAAAACTATCCAAGGCACTCTTGTGAAATTAATGACTTCTGCTTTTGGCCTCCATTACACCCTGTGCTTCTCTTGTACTGTGCTTTTCCTGTATTTCTCCTCTGCCTTATTGGTTGCATTCCAGAACTTGTAAAGCCTCCACTTCAGAAAGAGTATATGTTTATGGCTGCCTTGAAAACATCTAGACATCTACTAATATGAAAATATAAATCTTAAGATTTATGTCTCATGCTATGCATATGATAGTTTGAGGCTATCTTAGTCTTTTAAATATTGAAAGCACCTAGCAGTTTGTTGAAGAAAATCAGCTTATGGCAGAACAGTGTATTGTAAACAAAATGATAAACTTTTTCTTGTTTAAAAAAAAAAAAAAACCATTTTCAGGCCAGTCATTGTAGCTTACATCTTTTTTTTCTTTTTTTTGAGTGAGAGTCTCACTCTGCTGCCCAGGTTGGAATGCTGTGGCATGCTCACCGCCACTGCTGGGCTCTGGCATTTCTTCTGCCTCAGCCTTCCAAGTAGCTGGAACTACAGGTGTGTACCACCATATCTGGGTAATTTTTAAAAAATTTACTTATTGTAGATAGCAAGTTTTCACCACATTACCCAGGCTGGTCTCAAACCCTGGGCTCAGACAGTTCTCTAGCTTCTGCCTCCCCAAGTTCTTTGTTTATAGGTGTGAGCCACTGTACCCAGCTGACTCACACCTTTAATTCCAGTGATTTGGGAGGCCTAGACAGGAGAATCGCTTGAGACCAGGATTCCGAGACCAGCCTGTACCATAGTGAGACCCTATCCTCTACTAAAAATAAAAATAAATTAGCCAATTATGGTGGCAAATGCCTATGATCCTAGCTATTCATGAGGTTGAGGCAGGAGGATTGCTTGAGCCCAAGAGTTTGAGGTTGCAGTGAGCTGTGATTGCACCACTGCACTCCAGCCTGGGTGACAGAGTGAGACACTGTCTCTACACTCAGTGATTTATCACAGAAACAAAGAACTGAGTTCCATATGTTCTTACTCATAAGGTGACCTTGAACAATTATAATGCTATAAGAAAGCCATTGGCAGTTGTGGAAAACTGTCAGGGGAGGGAGGGGGTAGGACTGGCAGTTGAGGGAAACTACTAGGGGAGGGAGGGGCATACCTTATCAACAAGGGTACCTGCATGATCAATGTTTGTATACCTAACCCTGAATTGTACACCACATCTTTATAATGAATAAACAAATTTTAAAAAATAAAAAAATAAAAATCTTTCTTAGTCTGGGTGATGCTATGTGTGCTAGCTAAGAGGGATCTGCTCAGCAGTTATGACTGCTCATTATTGGTCCTTGACATTTCCTTCTTATGCTTATTTATTCTGTTGCAAAACATTGTGTCACTTGAAAATGCTAATAAACAAAAACATTTTCTTTTGATTACAAAACTCACACATGGTGCTTTATTTTTTATTTTAAAGATGTGGGGTACAATTCGGGGTTAGGCATACAAACATTCATTATGCAGGTATACAAATATTCGTTATGCAGGTGTTCCTCCCCATCCCCTGGTAGATTCTCACTACTGACAATCCCGCACCCCTCCCCCCACCCCGTAGTTTTCCGCTATTGCTATCATAATACTATCTTATAGTATTATGATAATTGTTCAAGGTTCACCTATGAGTGAGAACATGTGATCCTCAATTCTTTGTTTCTGTGATAGATCACTCAGTATTATTGACTCTAAGTCCTCCAAGTTCATACTTTTGTCCCTCTTTATGGCTGTGTATTATTCCATCATGTATATCCACCATACTTTTTTTTTGATGGGCAGCTTGGTTGGTTCCATGTTTTTGCTATTGTGAACAATGCTGCAATAAACATACGTGTGCAGGTATCTTTTTCATAGAGTGATTTGAGTTCCTCCAGGTGTATTCCCACTAGGGAGATTGCAGGGTCGTGTGGGAGGTCGATTTTTAGATCTTTTAGGAATCGCCAAACTGTTTTCGGCAGAGGTTGTATTAGTTTACACTCCCACCAACAGTGTAGAAGTGTTTCTTTTCCCCCACATCCCCTCCAGCATCTGTTGTTTTTTGAATTTTTGGAATCTGTATCCCGTTCCATTGATCTCTATGCCTGTTCTTGTACCAATACCAGGCTGTTTCGATTGTTGTAGCTTTATAACAAAGTTTAAAGTCTGGGAGTGTGATATCTCCTGTATTATTATTTTTTTTTTCCGCTGAGGATTGTTTTGGCTATTCGTGGTTGTTTATGTTTCTATATGAATTCCTGTATTGTCATTTTCAGGTCTGAGAAGAATGCCGCTGGTCATTTAATGGGTATTGCATTAAATCTGTAGATTGCCTTGGGTAGGCATCTTAACAATGTTGATTCTTCCAATCTGTGAACATGGAATATTTTTCCATTTGTTTGTGTCACCTTTGATTTCTTTGAGCAGTGTTTTGTAGTTTTTGTTGTGAAGGTCTTTCACATCCTTGGCTAGGAAGATGCCAAGGTATTTTGTTTTATTTGTGGCTATTGTGGATGACATTGTGCTTTTTATTTGAGTTTCTGTTTGTTTATTGTTGGTGTATAGGAATGCAAGTGTCTTTTGCACATTTATTTTATACCTGAAACTTTGCCAAAGTCCTTTATCAGTGCAAGGAGGTTTTAGACAGAGTCTCTTGGGTTTTCGAGGTATAGAATCATGTCTGCAAAGAGGGATAACTTGACTTCTTTTTTATGATAACATAGAGCAGTTTATAATCTTTATTGAAAAATAAATGACACCAATTTTGAACATGTTCTGCCCCTTATTCATCTATCCAGAACTTAGAAACTGTAAAGTTACCTGGTTTATGAAAATACTGTTTTACAAAAGTGAGTGATAGAATTGAACAGCTTTTTAATCAAGTAGTAGTATTTTTAAAAGAGATGTATATCGGTAAAATTCCAGATTGTTTCTGAATGCTCTGATGTCTTTATTAATCCTTTATTTTTCACTCATTGAGCATTTTCTGGCAAGTCATTTAATTTCAAAATGAGCAAAGTGCTATGAAGAGAAAGGAAAAGGAGAATAAAGATCTGCCCTAGAAGATACTGATGCTTATAATCTAGTTACGTGTCTGACGACAAATTCTGAAGTGGCAAAAAGCCAAATGGATAATGTCATATAAATACATTAAAGAATGTCAAAGGATCTATTGAGCCAGAATATTAGAACTCAAAGGGACCTTAACAATCTTCAAGTGCAAACATTTTATTTTAGGAATGAGTATATTGAGGCCCCAAAGGGAAGGTGACCTACCTGGGGCTCATCAGCTGGCCTAGGTGGGGTTGGGACCAGAATTTCATTCACAGTGCTGCTCACTGTCATTACAGTGTCCAGTTTATGCTGAGGAAGGCTTCTGGGGAAAGATAAATCTTGAGCTTAAAGGAAATAGCAGAATGAGATCTATAGATTTGTGCTTATGTCAGTTCTAAGTTTTTTCTAGCTCTAAAATTCTATATTTTAAAATGTAGATTGGTAGCAAAGAGGTAATAATATGAGTAATAAAAATGAAAAATAGTAATAATAATGACTAAAAATTATAGAACTTTCTGTGTGCTAGGCTCTGTTTTAAGCTCTTTACATACATTCATTAGCTCATCTAATCCTCACAGTGGTCCTGTCATTCTCATTTTATAGTTGAGGAAACTGAGGTACAGGGAAATAATTTGCCCAAGATCAAATGTGGAATGACCAGGAAAAGGGTTACCATGTTGAGGAATAAAGATAGTTAAGAAGGGCTTCTCCGATGAAAATTAAAATAAATGAATGAATGAAGGTATGAATAGAAGAACGTAGTAATTGCTTATTGTTATCCAACATAATGATGTGCAACATTTCTTTAACTTTTCCCTTATTAATAGGAGGAAATTATCAGTAATTCAAGTGTCTAGCTTTCGCAGAGATATTATCACTAGCACTGGTATATGTCAGTTTGTATGTAATGGGGCAAGAAATATGAATGCATGATCACCTGTGTGTTGATCTTTTTCACTTGTAGTCAGTCACATATGTAGAAATAGTCACTGTTTATTGCTGTATTCTTTGGTTCAAGGTCTCATTTAAACCTTGATTAAGCCGGGCTCGGTGGCTCAGCCTGTAATTCCAGCACTTTGAGAGGCTGAGGTGAGTGGATTGCCTGAGCCTGCAGGTTCGAGACCCACCTGGGGAACTTGACAAGATCGCATCTCTACAATAAACCAAAAATTAGCTGGGCGTGGTAGCGCGCCTGTAGTTCCAGCTATTGGGAAGGCTGAGGTGGAAGGATCACCGGAGCCCAGCAGGTCGAGGCTGCGGTGGCCGGGAGCAGCCACTGCACTCCAGTCTGGGTGACAGAGCGAGACTCCAACTCAAAAAAAAAAAAAAAAAGATAAACCTTGAGTAACCTCATCTCTGAAAGCACCTATAATTGACTGCTAACTCATGTTATCCATAGTTTTGTTTAGAGTTGTGTGTGATCTTGCATTTCTTGCTTGCTTTAGAAAATTGTATTTGGCTTTTTTACTCCAGTCTACTAAACGTCAGCTTATATGGGAAGATGTAAACAAGGTTAACTGATGATACCTTTTTATTCCTGTCATTATTTTTACTTTTGGGACATTTACCAGTGTTATTGGTCAAAATGATGCTGAAGATACAGAATGAGTTAGTATTAGTCGTTCTAAATAAAACTACCCATTTTCATAGGCTTGGAGAAGCAGGGCTTTATTTGATCTTGTCTCAAAGGAGTATTGGATTCCTTAATGTTCTCTGGTTTCTTGTAACACCCCATTATTGACTTGACTAACAAAATGGTTAAACAAATACTGTACGGGTTCTGTACTGGAAGTACAGTATAATTATATGTGGAGTTTTTCTCTGTGAAGTTCGATAAACTTTAATTAACAATCTGTCTGTTTTATTGTTATTCAACAATATTTTCTCAGCTCCTACTAAGTATTAGTTATTATTGTAGATGCTGGAACGTGTGTCTGGTGCTATTATGATCATTAGCCTGTTATTACTCTAGGTATCCACTGAAGTAGATAAGTTTTCAGAGTATGGGATTTAAGTTCTGCAGCTAGGATAAAGCAAACATGCAGTGCTGTACAGCCTAATTTATTCTAACTGTTGTGCAGAAATTATTAGACCTAAAACACAAAATAATAAATTCTTGTGGTACAAAGTCCTGTATACAGAATTTTGTCTACAGTCTTTCACTCCGCTTTCCCCTCCCCCTCTCCTTTCCTCTCTCTTTCCCTCCCTCGCTGCCTCTTTCTGTCCTTTCTTCTTTTCTCCTTTCTATTTTTTTATAGAATTATTGAGAAAAAACATGAAATTAGGTCTTGAATTAAGCATATTTACTATTAGTTTTAGCTAGTAAAAAACAGACTACTCTTATCTAGAGAACATATTGAGTACACTCTAAAAAATCTTCTAAAGTATATTTATCTGCTAATAACAACACAAATAAGAGTTAAATAGCCAATTATATAGAGGTTGATTTGCTCATAAAGTTTGTATCTTTCATAACTGCTTTCTTGATGTGTTATTTCTGGGATGCCAAATTTTCCCCGCTTGCCTGGAACTTTCCCATTTTTAGCACTGAAAGTCCCATATCTCAGGAAACCCCTCAGTCTTAGACAAGTGGGATAGCTGGTCACCCTGTTATATCTAAATCTAAAGATTCAATTTTCTCAATTTCATGGAGGAAGTGTCTAATGAACAAATATTGCACACAAACCTATTTAGTGATTTAGTTTATCTAAGTAATTGAAAGATAGGGGCAGTGATGGGCCTACGGATAGATGGGTAGGTGGATGGTAGATGGAGGGATAGATAAACATATAGGGAAATGATTATGTGGTATATTTTATGATTGGCTAGGAAATGTCACCTGGTGAAATCTTAATCACCTCTTGAGGCCCGACTCTTTTGTCATCTTTTTGTCAAGTTTTCTCTGAATCTTACAGAATCAATTCCTTTCCCCTATGCCAACAAAAATCTGTTTATACCTTCATTGCTATCCTTACCATGGTTATGTTATGCTGACTGTGTACATGTCTGCCCTCTACTAGACTATACATTCTTTTTGGAGTAAGACTTGTATTTGAATACATCTGATACTTCAACCCCCATATACCACCTTGTGCTGAGGAAGAAGTAAATATGTGATTGCTGTATCGAGCATTCACCCCAGCACCATTGTGTAACCATTTTTAATCATCTTTATAATTTACCTATAATAAAATTCACCAATTGTAAAGGTACATTTCAGTACATTGTAACAAAATCAAGACCAAAAGCATTCTCTTCAATATCAAAACACCCCCAGTGCCCCTTTTGCAGTCATTCTGCTCCCACCACCCCAGCCCCTGGCAACCACTGATATGTTTTATGTCGCTATAGTTTTTTCTTTTCTAGTCTTACTATGAATTTCACATGTCTGACATCTTTTTTTTTTTTTTTTTGAGTTGGAGTCTCACTCTGTCACCCAGACTGGAGTGAAGTGGCCGCTCCCAGCCACCGCAGCTTCGACCTACTGGGCTCCGGCGATCCTTCCGCCTCAGCCTTCCAAGTAGCCAGAATTACAGGCATGCGCTACCACGCCCGGCTGATTTTTTGATTTATTGTAGAGATGAGGTCTCGCTGCCTAGGCGGGTCTCGAACCCACGGGCTCAGGCAATCCACTCACCTCAGCCTCCCAAAGGCGCAGGATTACAGGCTGAGCCACCGAGCCCGGCTGTCTGACATCTTTTACATAGCATATGCTTTTTGAGATTTATCTGTGTTGTTGCATTTTCAGTTATTTGTTTCATTTTATTGCTAAATAATGTTGTATCATATGGCTATACCACAATTTGTTTATCCATTAATATGTTGATGAGCGTTTGGGTTATTTATGGTTTTTGGCTATTATAAATAACACTGCTGAGACTATTAACATACGAGTTTTTATATTAATATGTTTCTGTGTCTTTGGGTAAATATTAGAATGTCATATAATCATACCTCCTTCAGATTGCCTTCTTTCACTTAGCAATATGCATTAGTGATTACTCCATGTTTTTTGGTCACTTTTTTACTCCTGAATAATATTCTGTTGTATGACTGTACCACTCTTTGTTTACCATTGAAGGATGTCTTGGTTGCTTACGAGTTATGACAATTATGATAAAGCTGCTATAAGCATTCCTGTGCAAGTTGTTATGTGGACATACATTTTTAACTTATTTGACTAAATACTAAGGAGCAAAATTAATGGATCGTGTGATAAGAGTCTGTTTACTTTTATAAGAAACAGGCAAACTGTCTTCCAAAGTGACTACTATTTTGCCTTCCCACAAGCAATGAATGAGAGTTTCTGTAGCCCCATATTCTCACCAGCATTTGGTATTGTCAGTGTTTTGGATTTTAGTCACTCTGATAAGTATGTAATGATATCTCATTGTTTTAATTTGCAATTATCTAATGGTATATGATGTTGAGCGTTTTGTATATTTATTTGCCATGTATATATTTTCTTAGATGGAGTGTCTGTTCAGATCCTTTGCTTAAATTTTTAGTTGGGTAGCTTATTTGCTTATTGTAGATTTTTAACTGTTCTTTGTATATTTTGGATGTAAGTCATTTATCAGACATGTGTTTTGAAAATATTTTCTCCCCAAAGGTGGCTTTTCTTTTCATTTTCTTTTAAGTGCTTTTCACAGAGCAGAGTTTTTAATTTTAATGAAATCCAACTTATCAATTTTTTTCTTTTATGGATTGTTATTTTGGTATTCTACCTAAAAAGTGAACATCAAACCTAAGGTTATTTAACTTTTCTCCTACATTATCTTCTTGGGTTTTTATAGCTTTGTGTTTTACATTTAAATGTATAACCCAGTTTCACTTAATTTTTGTAAGATGTGTAAGGTCTGTGTCTAGATTCCCCCCCCTTTTTTTGCAAGTGTTTCAGAATAATTTGTTGTAAAGAAAAAAATTTTTATTGAATTGCATTTGCTTTTTTGTCAAAGACCAGTTGATCATATTTATCTAGATCTATTTGTGAGCTCTATTCTGTTCTATCGATTTATTTTTCTATTCCTTTGCCAATACTAACAGTCTTGATTACTGTAGTTTCATTTTAAGTCTTGAAGTCAGGTAGTGAGAGTCCTCAGACTCTGCTTTTCTCCTTCAATTTTGTGTTGACTATACTGGGTCTTTTTCCTTTCCATGTAAACTTTAGAATCATTTGTTCATTTCCACAAAATAACTTGCTATAAGTTATTGGGATTGCACTGAATCTACAAATCAAGTTGTGAAAACTAACATCTTGACATTGTTGGATCTTCCTATCTGTGTGTATGGAACAGTTATCCATTCATTTAGAACTTTTATTTCTCTTATCTGAGTTTTACAATTTTTCATATATAGATCTTATACATATTTTGTGAAATTTATAACTCCGTGTTTCTCCTCCTCCTCCTCCTCCTCTTCTTCTTCTTCTCTCTTCATTTTTTGGTGTCTTAATTAGTCAAACTTCTCTAGATAAAGAGAATAAACAGGATGTATTTATGTCTGTGTGTATTTATTTTGTAGATGTAGGTGACTCTCTATTGAAATTTTTCTAGTGTTTTTCTCATGGTAAGAGTAGGGTTATAGGTTTTTTGTAATAAGACCACAGAGATAAAGTGCTTTTTAAAATATATCTCAAAGGTACATACTATCAACATGATTTGACACCACTGATTTGACCTTGATCACCTGGCTCAAATAATGTTTGCAGGTTTCTGCACTGTAAAGTTACTGATTTTCTCTCTCCTGCTTATGCTATAGTCTCTGGAGGATAGATAGTCACTATGAGCAGCCCACACTCAAGAAGTGGCAAGTATCAAGATAAATTATGTGAAATTCTCCTGCTTGGGGTTTGTGCCTCTTCATCCTCATCAATTTATATATTCTGTCATGGATTTGTATCTGTGTAGGCTCATAGTTATTTATTTTAGACTTTGAATTATACTCCAATACTTTTAAAATTTATTTTGTTGCTCAAAGTCTTTCAGCTTTGGCCATTGGGAGATCTTTCAGTTGGCTTTGGTGGCCCTTTGATATATCCATATCGGTGTAGCATTTCCCTTTCTCTCCTCTCTCCCTTTCCCTTTTTCTTCCCCCCTTCTCTTTCCTCCCCCCCATCCCATGCCTTCCCTGCCTCTCTTCTCTCTCTTTCTCTCACACCTCCTTCTTTTCTGACACTACAAGATGCTCCAGGCTCACCTTTTGTAATTCCTTCCCTTGTCCTAATCTAGGCACCTCTTATTGGAGAGTGGTGTTAGAAACCAGGGTCTGGGCTCTAAGTATGCGTATTCTTATTGGTATGTGATTGCTTCTAGACCCTCTCAGCTGACAGAACAAAGAAATATGTATCTATTACTAACCTGTGTGTATACACATATCTATAAATGTTACTCTATATATGTCTGTAGCTATATTGAGCTAAATAAGTATTCGTGCTGATGTCTCTTACTCTAATTTATTATCATAAGGATGATTCTAGTCACATTCTTTTGCTTACCTCTAACCTCTCACTCCAACAGTGAGAAATCTGACTCTCACCCTACCTCATCCATTTAATTGTGTTACACACACACACAGATACACACACACACAGATACACACACACACAGATACACACACACACATACACTTTTGCTTTCATTTATTATTCTCACTGTATACATTTTTGCTTGGGAGTATAGTAAATATAGTAGGTAACTGTATAAATTATCATTTTTTGCTAATTTAAACAAAATCAATACACTTTTTATTAGCATCTCATAATTGATAACTTCAGTAGCCCTCCCCCACTTCAAAGAAATTTCTGGGCTGGAATCTTGGTGACAGCAACTCAATGAGATTTTAGGACCTACAAAACTAAGTCTTTAATCAGAGTCAAAATTGGCATCTTCTCTGACTTCCCCATGTTTGTTGTATTAGATTCGTTAACTGTAAAGAACCCATATGAAGGAAAGGAAAAGAATTTTTTAAATCTTCATAATTATAAAACTATGTTATCTATTGACATTCATTATATGATCATATGTTACCTTAATTAAACTGGAAAAAAATAATTTAATGGAAAGAAAAAGTTTCTTTAAAGTGACATCAATTTTGAGCATATTATTGCAGTGTTTTTTTGCATGTCTCTTCATTTTAGATAATAGGGAAAATATAGGAAGTGATTGACATTTAACAAGCAGTTGCCTTGGATATTGATTTTCTGTTAGTGATTAGATGCAGTAAGTTCAGTCCTGAACTCTGCACCTACTTCTCACTGCCATTTGACTCTTGAGACTGAGTCTCACCTGGGGCATGATTCTGGAAGAAATTGGAAAATTGGGTGAAGGAGCCATTCCAGCAGACTGGGTTTTAGGATTCCATGAATTGTGATTCTGTTTTTGTCCCACTAGAATGACTGCCTGTTGCTTTCCTTTATACATTGTCCCTGAGACATGATCTAGAATCCTGCTAGAAACCACTAATGCTGTCAGTAGTTTTTAAAACTGTCCTTCTCTTTGACTAAAAATAATTTTCTTAAAAATCAGGAATATCAGGTTCATGCTTTCAATAGTTTCAGAAATGTGTGCTGGATTAAAGTAGCTGAAATAATAGCTGGGGCGGGAAGTGATAAATAAAGCAAATACCTTATTTTCTAAGTTTAATGGTCATTTTATTTTTTTCTAACATGGTAGGCTTAAATTTTTTTTTTTTTTTTTTTTTTGAGTTGGAGTCTCACTCTGTCGCCCAGACTGGAGTGCAGTGGCCACTCCTGGCCACCACAGCCTCGACCTGCTGGGCTCTGGCGATCCTTCCGCCTCAGCCTTCCGAGTAGCCAGAACTATAGGCGTGCGCTGCCACGCCCGGCTAATTTTTGATTTATTGTAGAGATGAGGTCTTGCCAAGTTGCCTAGGCGGGTCTTGAACCTGCGGGCTCGGCAATCCACTCACCTCAGCCTCCCAAAGACGCGGGATTACAGGCTGAGCCACCGAGCCCGGCGGTAGGCTTAAATTTATATATCTTTTTTAGATTCATGACAAAAGAGTTAGAAGGCATTTGACCATTACTAATGGACTCTAGGCATTGATAGGATAATTTAGGTAGTCTAGATGACTTCAATTAAAACCTTTGACTCTTAGGATAAAACATGTCTTTGAAAGGAGTTTATTCCTGCCTGGTCAGAGCCACCTAATGCAGAGAAACTGGTACCTGCGTGTTTTCAGCTGCTTACTACTATTAGTTTGATCTAAATATGTCACTTGAACTTCAATTTTTTTCACCTCTAAAATGGAGAGAGTACCTCCCTAGAGGACTTCACTGCCAGAAGAGCACTTTGAAAAGCATGGAGACATTGCCTGCTCTCATCTCTGTTGGCTCCCAGCAAGCAGTGAGCTGAAACCAGATCTTTCCCTGATGTAATTCTCTGCTTGACCTTCCTTGAACTGTGTCCCACAGAAGTTGTTAAACTCTCTATTGTACCTAGGTTATGCCACTGGTTTATGGAAATTGGATCAATGTCCCAGAGTTTTAAATCTGTTGAGAACTCCTGTAATAAGTGACTATTTTATCATGACAACTGATCAACTATAACAACTTAGAAGAATCATATTTGCTCTCTTTACAATAACTGTGTCTGGATGGTTTCTCTGATATTTTTTAAGCAATGTTTTTTCAGAAGGCTAGTAAGCATTTTACGAAAAGATGATGTAATTTTAATTGATGCACTATATATCCTAATCCATTAGGCATATTTCAGATTTTCTTTTCTTTTTCTTTTCTTTTTTTTAAATTTTTTTTGAGTCAGCGTCTCACTCTGTTGCCCAGGATGGAGTGCAGTGGCTCACTCCCGGCCAACCCAGCATCGACCTGCTGGACTTCAGTGATCCTTCCGCCCCAGCCTTCCAAGTAGCTGGAACTATAGGCACGTGCTACCATGCCTGGCTAATTTTTTTTATTTATTGTAGAGAGGACATCTCACCATGTTGCCCAGGCTGGTCTCGAACCCCTGGGCTCAGACAATCCTCTCGCCTTGGCCTCCCAAAGTGCTGGGATTACAGATTTGAGCCACCTTGCCCGGCCTTCAGATTTTCTTAAGAGGAGTTCAGATTCCAGTGACATTTGAAGAACATCTTATTTTATAACTTAGTTTTCACAGTCCTACACGAAAGATCTTTTCCCATCTCAAACTCAATCATTTTATATTGCAGATGTATGTCATTTATTTTTTTAAAAGATGTAACCTTTTCCTTAGCAACATATTGTGATATTAAGAGAGAGCAAGAAAAATCATTGAATGCCAACTAAAAGTTTAGTATGTTAGCAGCATCTAGAAACTATTAGGAAATGACCTCTCAAATAATGAGAACCATATTGAAATACAATATAGTTTATTATATTTTTTTCTAGAGAACCTATTTTTGATGGTATATTCAATAAGCAGTTTTATAGATAGTTGTACCATCTTCATTACAAATAAACCACATAACTTTTTGTTTGTTATCTTTGTTTAGAAAGGAGATGATTATTAAGTATATTCAGCAATAATGAGATTTCCTTATGCTGATTGCAAAATCAAATTTGTATAATATGTAGACCAGAGAGAGGAAAAGACATAATGTGGTAGAGTACAAGGAAAAAGTCACATGCCAAACAATATGCAGTATGTTTGCCATTTATCACTGACCCTGTATTCCCTGTATTCAGTATGAGTGTGCTTAATCTAGGAAAACATGACAGAGCTACCAAGTTAATGGTTACTAGATTTGACAATGCAAGTTCATTTCTCCAAGCTTTGGCTCAGGTTATAAAAAAAAAAATCTCATTTTCATTGCTGAGTTTGTGACTTATTTGCAAACATTAATAAAGATTAGTTTTACCCCTCAGGGTTGTTCAGCTGTCTATTAAGAGAAAGAAACGAGAAAGTCAATTAACAATTGTTACATTATTATTCTTATTTTAAAATTTATGTCTGCCATTTGTTTTTGAACTTCTTAAATTTTTAACTATATGAACCTCTATAAACTTTAAGAAATTTATTTTAAAGTGAATTTTAAGGTAAATTAAAATACATGACTTATTTTCATTCCATGTATTTAAATCTTCATATTAAATGTTTCACTTTTCTTTTGCCTTTCATTTTTAAGAAATAATTTCTCCTAGCCTATCTTTCTAAGTTGTCAAGGTTTTGTGATTAAGAATAAAAAATTTAGATTTCTTTCTATTTTGAGACCATTCTGCCCCATGAAATATAAACTTAGCAATTTTTTTGTCCTTCATTTAGGTAAATTAAGGTTTGTGTCTGAAGACAGTGTAACACATAGAAAAACAGTATTAGACTTCCCTGCACATGGCAGATACTCGATACTGTCTGTAGCTTATCAGTTGAAGATGAAACTTAGAATAGTAGTCATTTTTGCAAGTACTTCAACTGTGCCTATAGACCAAGAGTGTTTCTACCATGTGTACTATCCAGAATCTCCCCCTGTGCCACGTGGGGTGTGGCACAATACTCCTGAGTTCTCTGACTCACTACTGAAAGGAATTTCAGAGCGTCCAGTATAGTTTTAAAACAGAATTTCTTAGCCAGGCGCAGTGGCTCATGCTTGTAATCCCAGCACTTTGGGAGGCAGAAGCTAGAGGACTGTCTGGGCAACATAGCAAGACTTTGTCTCTGTAGTCAATCAGAAAATTAGCTGGGCATGATGGTGCAAGCCTGTGGTTCCAGCTACTTGGAAGGCTGAGGTGGAAGGATCACCTGAGCCCAGCAGGTCAAGGCTGTGGTGGCCCTGAGCATGACACTGCACTCCAGCCTGGGTGACAGACTAACATTTCAACTAAACAACAACAAAAACAGAATTTATCAGGGAGAGAAAGATAAGGAGATATGTCAGAGAGCTGGCATGGGCAGGTGTCTTGAAAGAAAGACTGCACTTTTGCTTTTGACAAAAAGTTGATATATTTTCATAATTATTATCATGCTAAAGAGGGTGGGCTCCAGGTATCTGCTCTGGAGAGATTAACACCTCTCCACCTCTGTTGTGCTAAGGGGTAGCCTTTTCCCAGAACATGTGTTTTGCCTTTGACAAGAGAGTAGATAGACTTTTAATGATTATTATATTAAACCATGAACCATGGTGGGCTGATGGCCATTTCTACACCTTTGATAAGCTAAGGGGTAGGGTTGAGCCTTTACCTTCAACAAGGAACTTGATAAATTTTTAGTGATTATTATGTTAAGACCATGAAAAGCAAGGTTGAGCTGCACCATTTCCACAACTTGATGAGAGCTGAGGTGGTGGGCTGGACTGGTGAGTCCACACTCCAGCCACAAGGTGGTCCGGTCTGCAGGAAAGATGTTTGGATACTTCCCTATTTTAAAGCTTAAATGCCTAAGCTATACTAAAATACCCTGTCTCACCCCTAGACCAAGATGTTCCCATTAAATGACTATAGCCTTCCAGATTACAGAAAATGTTCTCCAACTTTATTCACAGAAAATTGGTGTCTCAAACATATGGACTTCACAGCAACTTGGAGGGATTTAGAGTCTATCATACTCAGAAACAAAAAACAGAGTACCACATATTCTCACTGATAAGTAGACCCTGAATATTTACCGTAATACTATAAGAAAGGGATTAGCAGTAGCAGGATACTGCTGAGGTGGGGATGGGGTGGGGTGGAACACAACATTAGTAAGGGTACCTGATCTCAAACCAGGCAAAGGGGAGACCAAAGGGAGGCACAGACTTTACTTGTACGATGACCACTTGTATACCTGAATTGTACCCCACATCTTTAAAATTAAATTAAATTAAATTAAAAAAAAATAATGTCTCTCTCTTCCCTCTCCCTCTGCCATTATTAGGAGCCACTTTACCTTGTGCCATTTTATCTGCAAAAGTCAGTGAACTAAATATTTTCAATGAACAAATAATTGTGATATATTTTATAAACTGTAAAACATTGCCAATGTTATGTTACTGTATAAGCAGTTGAAAAAACCATACTTCTTTTCTCTATTTATCTATCTCAACCCACAAGTGAATTCAGTAAATCAGAACTCAGCCCTTACTAGTCATATACAGAGTTGTTTTCCTTCTACCATACAGAGTTGTTTGTTTATACTATCTATCAAATCCAGTTGTGAAACTGCAGTGGGAGCTGAAGTAGCTCTTTATAAGCAATAGATCAATAAATAGAGAAGTTAATCTGTGGTGTGTTAGCGGCTAGAGACTGCTAATAAGGTTACACTCATTCCAAAATGTCTTTCAGTGGGAGAGAACATGACAAGAACAGAAAATTTAAACCGGATTATCCAGAAAGGTAAAAGCAAGTTATGTTAGAAAAGTGTACCTTGTTTTATTTATATTTTTTATAAGGCCCTAGCTAGCTCAAGAACCATCTCTGACTTATTTTTTTAAAAAGAAGAAAATTTTTTTTAAAGCAGCATTTATATATCCCAACATCATACCATAACTTTCCAACTACTTAATTCTTTTCTTCCCCTAGCCAAAAAAAAAAAAAAAAAAATGAACAGCATGCTAAAAGACTGAAGGGTTTAAGAGCAGTGTGGGGATAATTTCAATAATTTTAAAAGATGTTGCTTTCTGTAATAAAAATTGATTCCATTTCTTTTATTTACTTAAATGCATGCTTGTTGTAAACACCTTAAAATTAAATTGAAATGCACCTAATCTATGTTTTTCTGAACTACTTGATTCAGTGTTTTCAAGTACATGGTGTTGGAATTTCCGAACTATTTATATGTAAATGGAAAGTTGTCTGTAATTGGCACAGGGAGAACCTGCTAGAAGCCCAGTAATCTAATCTAACTTGCACGTTTTCCTCTCTCCTGTTATACATTCATAATGGCAGTTGAGGGCAAATAGTTTGATCCTTACGTCAACATCACTCTCCTTTGCAATAAGAAGAAGCAAAGGGAAACTTTGTTTTAAGGATTAAATGGTGAAATTTTTCTGTGACATACCGTCTTAGACAGAACTGCCAGGTTTTATAGGGAGCAAAAAGATATCATTAACTTCTAACTACTTGGAATAGGAATTTAAATTATTTGCTTCAGGTAGTAGAATGAAGACAAAATTGCATAATGTTTCTGGCTGTGATAGACTTAGTTTTATTGTATTTTTAAAAAACTTATGCTACTTGAGACTTTGATAGCAATGATCCAAAATAATTTTTTTGTGTTTTCACATTTTTCCTACTTTTCATGTTTGTTTTGTTTTGTTTTTTGAAAATATTAGCAAAGATCTATCAGATAGACGGAGACATTTAATGATGTTAAATACTCAGGGAACTTGTTCTATACCTGTTATAAATCATGTACTGTTTAAACTTTAAGTAATCTGAGAAAAAGGCATCTGAATCTCAAATTCCATTCCTGAGCAAATAATGTTTAAAAATACTTAATATGAATTAAAATGAAATCTGTTAAACTTCATTTGTTAAAATGAAATTTGCTGTTCATACTGTTGTCTAGCCATCCATTCCACATGTCTAGCCATTCATTCACATATCTGTCCATTCGTCCATTCCTTCACTAAATATCTTGCCCAACCAAGCTGAAGCACTGGGCTGGATGCTGGGAGCACACTAGTAAGCAAGAAACTCACATTGCTCTCCTGGAGAGGACTGTCTTGTCATTCAAGCTGTTAGCCAGAGTACATAGTGGAATGAAAACTACATTGAAATTTTACCTAGTTTCCATTTTCAGGAACTTAATGGTTCTGCTTTTTCTAGATGTTTAAGAGTTAACCATTTAACCACAACCTGTTTTGTTTTTGTTTTTGTTTTTTTGGTTTTTTTGAGTCGGAGTCTTTCTTCTTTCTTTCACCCAGGGTGGAGCGCAGTGGCACACTCATAGCCCAGCATTGACCTGCTGGGCTCAGGCAATCCTTCTGCCTCAGCCTTCCAGATAGCTGGAAATACAGGTGTGTACCACCACATCTGGCTAATTAATTTTTTTTAATTGTAGGGCTGGGGTCTTGCCAAGTTACCTACACTGGTCTTGAACCCCTGTACTCGGGCAATCCTCCTGCCTCAGCCTCCCAAAGTATTAGGATTATAGGCGTAAGCCACCACATCTGGCCAGCACAACCTGTTATACATGGAAATCTTTCTAATATATAACCCCTAAATAGTGTTAGACATAATCTTTCTTTATGCTTTCAAGATCAAAGTTTTGCATATTATACTGTCCTGTAATGCAATATGTAAATAACCTAGGTGACTGGATTATTATACTTGATTTTAATTTGTATTTGCACTTCTTTTCTGGCCACTGCACATTGGATATTATCTTCTTGCTACAGTCATAGTGTCTGCTAGTGTAGCAGCACCCCTGCCCCCCAGTTATTCTTTCTAACTACCAATAGGTCTACCAGGGCTACTTAAATTATTACAGTCATAGCTCAAATAAGAGGCCATTTATAAGGTAAGATGCTTCTCCTGTGAATAAAATACATTTTCTTTGCTAAATTTATTTTTGCTGCTCACAGATCTTTGCTTTTATTTTGACCCTGTTCCTAATATATGAGATACTATTATATTCATACTTTTTCCAGTTTAGGAAATCAAGTCAGAAAGATGTCAGTGCCAACATTCAAATGTAAATATTTGGAAATATTCAAATAGCATATTTTTTCGGGTTTGGGGCAATGCACCCTGAATTTTAGATACCAGATGCAACAGCATGCAATGCTATTTTTCTAGGCAATATCATGAACAATAGCTACTTTGAGTCTGATAATTCTTATTGGTTAAAAATAACTAATATTGTCCTAAAATCTTAGGATTTATCAAAGTAAAACTTTTTCCCATTTAATCTTCAGGACAACTCTAAGAAGTAGATGCCATGGCTAACTACATCCTATACATAATGAAACTGAATGTTAGAGAGATTAAGTGGTAAGCCACTTTATCATTTGCATAACCTGCCTGGTGCCTCTAAGCACCTGGATTTTTGGTTTGCTCCAAGTTCAGAAGTGGTTTGTTCACAGATACAGCTGACTTATTTTAGTGTGATAAGGAGGATGGAGGATCGTGGAAGAATGGGAGTAGATGAAAGGGATAGATGAATCTTGAAGTCATAATAATGAGGTTTCAGAACTATTTCCATTCCTATCTGGAGAATTTGATAATTTGATAAGGGTTATTTATAGGTGACCAAAATTTCAGAAGTTTTCCCCCCTAAATTTTCTGATTTCAATACCCCCTTAATTAAGCCTCTTGAACAAGTCATTTTCAGTTCCAAAAACTGTTAGCCCTGAAGATGCCTGATATGATCAAGTAAAATTTGAAAGAGAAGGAAAAATAGGCAAGAGAAAGTTTTATCTTTTCTCTGTTGTCCTTTTTTTTTCTTCTCCCCAGGTAAATAGTGCTAAAGTTGTGCATTATGTTTTCTAGTTATTTGGCAGTTATTAGGGAACAAAAGGGACTTTTAGTTATTTGGTAGTTATTAAAGAGGTAGAGGCCAGGATAGAGTAACAGGGTATAGAATTACATTCCCTGAGGAAAAAACAACAACAACAACAACAACAATAAAAAAGGACAAAATACATGAAACAAGACTGTGGGCATCAGGCAATTTAGGCCAATGATCCCTGGGAGATGGCAAACAAACACGGTGAGCCTTACCATTGTTCCAGCTTGTTTCCAGGATGCAGCATAGAATGGAGGAGCCCAGCAGAGCCCAGAGGACTACATGGGTTCAGGTGATAGAACTGAGAATCTGGGAAGATAAAAGCATGTGGAATTCATAGGATAAAGTAGGAGAGAAAAGAGAGCTGCCCACAGAACCTCCTCCAGAGAGCTGCCCCATCTAGTACTCAGCAGGCACTATCAACTGATGCACCTCAGGAAACTGTTCAAGGCTGCAAGGAAAGAACCATCTGGAAGGATTAGAAATAAGTGTCCAGTACTCACACAAGACTGGAAATAGTGTGGTTCCAACCAGCCAGACTGGAAAATTTAAGATTCATGAGGCACTCATGATTCAGAAGGGTCTTGCCTTAATGATAAGGAATAATTAGCCCAGAGTGAGCACTGCTCCAGTTCCATCTAAGAAATCTTAAAAGTAAGACTCAAAAGAATCAGTGTTCAAGAAACTTAACTGTGTCTGTTTTGTATAGAAAGACACTATTCAACTATTCAATGGAATGTATGATTCCATTTATATAAAATTCTAGGAAATGAAAACTAATCTGTAGTGATGGAGACTGGAAGGGTACAAGATTTGAAGAAAGGATTACCAAGTGTTTACTAGTAAACTTTTGGGAATGATGGATATATTTTTATTATCTTGATTATAATGATGACTTTACAATGTATACATATGTCAAAACTTATCTAATTATATACTTTAAATATATACTTTTTATTGTATGTTCAGTACAGCTTAATAAAGCTGTTTTTTTTTAAAGTGGAACACCTTGCTGAAATTTTGACCCAGATTTTTACCTGTCTTTGGTATTACCTGCATTCTCTATTTCAGTTTCTCTATATAGTAAATTCTTGACTTATAATTTAACGATAGAACTCATATATCCAATATTTTCTATCTATTCATTTGTGTGTTTAATATGGCCATCTACAAATTACTAATGTATTTTTCTTTCTCCTACTTGTGTCTTGAGATTCCTGGACGATTCACCCATCTCTCTATATTAGAGATTCTTAACCTTTCTAGAGACATTTACTTGAAAATTTGAGAGATGGAGTTGTGAACTCCTTGCCCATAACAATGCATATGTGATTCCAAATGGCTGACAACCCTCTAAAGCCCGTACATTAACCACCCCAGACCCAGTATTTATGAACTTTAAGAATTCATAAGTTGAATGAACGTACACATTTATATCTGTTTGAAAGGGGACATTCTGAGCTACAGTAGTCTAGATTATTTGTTTATATGTTTACTAAGACCATGAGCTCTTGAATATTTAAGTTTCAAGTTAACAAGGAAATGATGGCATTTTGTGTGCGCATGTGAGTTCAGCTGGTACAGAAAATGTGTGAAATCAAACGCTTACTTCCAATAAGCCTTTACATGACTGCAGATGTTAAGCAAGTAACAGAACTTGCCTCCAGGATACTGTTAAGAGCGATGTGCAATCTCATCAGACTCGGCTTCTCACATCGCATCCTCATGTCCACAGCAGCAAATTCACAGGGTCTTGTGTGGCCATGTAGCCCTGTCAACAGTTTCACTGCTACATTATGTATGACTTTTTTCTACTGAGGACATGAAAGTTGGTATAGAGCTGCAAGGGTGATTTTGTATTGTGTCTGGTTCATAGTTCAGAAATGAGTTGCATCTGCTTGGTTTATATGCTATCTTTCTTATTCAATTTCACAACATTTTTCCATTAAAAAAAGAAAAAAAGGTCAGCATTAAAAATGAATGAAATTTATTTCTGATCAGAGTTCTAGGCTGTTTTTTAAGACCATCTGAATGCCTGTCGTACAGGAGATTGGGGAAAGGATCAGCAGATTTGGTGACACAACAATTGGATGTTATGACATGAATTAGTGACCTCTCTGCTTATGTTTTTAGTCCTGAAGCTATGGAATATCGATCATTCTTGAGGAAAACCAAGACTTTTAATGAGGGCAGATCAGTGTTTCTCAATTTTTTTTTTTTAACCCCAACACTCACAAGGGGTAATACACATTACCATCAACAACAATAGCTAGCTGGATGTGGTGGCTCATGCTTATAATCCCAGCACTTTGGGAGGTCCAAGCAGGAGGATTACTTGAGCCCAGGGGTTCAAGACCAGCCTGGGCAACATAATGAGACCTCATCTCGATTTAAAAACAAAACAAAACAAACAACAAAAACAAACAATGGCTAATATTCTTCAGGGAGTAGGGTATTTCAGAATGTCTGAGGGGGAGTAGAGTTTTAAAAGCCTTGTCCCCTGGAGTCTTATTCATATCCTTGCTCCCAGGTTGAAAAAACACTTTTAAAGATTGACTTGTGACACTGAGTCTTTAGGAAAAACATAGCAACGTCAAAGTTTAAACTTGGGTTTTGCTTCCTGTGCTGGGTTGATAGGGGACGTTATTCTAAGGATGCGACTCAGATTTTGAAATTGTAATCCCAGAGAGCTACATTTCTGTGCTTTGCACAGCCTGCGTCACTTCATACCGCCTCAGTCTTAGGAACTTATATAGGTAAGTCCATGGCTCACTTACACTTAAGAAACATGAGATTTAGGAAATGGGTCCTGCTTCAGACTAGGATTTGTTGGCAGAACAGGGTCAATTTTAGTTTGCTTGGAAGGAGGGTGGCAGAATGCTCAGCATAGGTTATTCTACTGAAGAAATATTGTTGATTGATTAGGGTGAGTGAAGAATCAAATTGTGAGGAATATTTATTACTTATACCCTGCCTGCTTTCAGATAGAATTTTCTGAGACTTATTAAAAAAAACTAAATATTTACTAAATAAAGAGATGAATGAGAAGAGGGAGAAGAGAAGGAGGGAAGACGGTCTGGGTCGTGGAAATGGCTTCATGCTCCCTGAGAAAGTGGCTAACGTATAACATCAGGTTTTTTGTAGTTTTCTAGTGTAAATAATATTATATTGTAGACTTGCTGTCTATATTAGGCAATTTTATTCTGCAAAGTGTGGTCACTACTAAGTGATTTACTAATTATGTTGTGATTTTCATCATTACGCTTGACTTCTTGGGAAATTAAAGTCAACTGAGGAAGTACTCGATCTATTTTAGTTATTACAAATTGCCATATTTTATTTAAAATGAGCAGGAACTTAAGAAATATTACATTTTTAGGTCTTTTTGAAAATCATTTGAATTATATCAGTCACTGATTTTGAAACTGCTTCTTCTGTCCTTTCCCTTTAACTTCTTTTATAACCACCCCTTTCAATTTTTTTGGTATATCACATTTAGTATATTAGAAACAGAAATTAAATTCTTCCTTTACTCTGACCAAGTGTTTTCCTGTTTCTACTTTTTTCTCTCTAGAATATGTAGTAACATAAGAGAATTTATGCCAAATACAAAGGTGAAATTTCCTCTAAAAGTCCATCAGAGGTAGCATGTTCCACTACTATATGGAAATATAGATTTAGTATTGATTTTCAAAGGTTTAACTGGATTGCATTTTCTTTAAAGCCATGCTTACCCCGTGCAAGACACTCTGCTAGGCAAAATGGGAATTCAAAGGTATAAACAACAAGAAGGCTGCTTATTACAAGTTTATTGTCCAATAAGAGGCTTCTAAAATATGTAATAGACAGTATAACTATAACTTGATGTACAGCATACCACAGTTGAAGGTAAGCTCCCTGAATAGGAATTTGCATCTGTGTTTTTCATCACTGTATCCCTGATGCCTAGGAAGGTACCTGGCACATGGCAGACATGCAGTAAATGTCTATTGAGTAATTACACTACACAAGTAACAGCTAAGAGCTCTATATACAAAGTATTCTTCTGGTGATCAGGAAAGGCTTCATGGAAAGGACAGCATTTTGGTTGTGACTGGAGATGTTACTACATTCCAGAAAAAGGTGACGGTGGGAATCAAGAAAGCAGGGGGAAGGAGGACCGTTTAGTTTCCTTTCAATTTATGCCCTTCATTTCGATAATTTTTTTCTGGGGATAACTAACAGCGTCAGCAGGCTAGACTCCAGAACCCCATTGTAGTGGGTTCTTTCCGAAGGCACTGACGTTAGCTGCTGATTTACAGTGGCTCTTCTAACACGTTTTAACTCTCTAGGCATGAATCTGACTTTCCTTTGTGTTCTCTTTCAACTTTGCCTTTTCTTTTCGAAAGTCATTTTCAAAGGAAGACAGAAGACCCTGTGTAGGAGGAGGCTAAATCCTTTTTTCTTTCAGTTTGACTTCTTGGTTCTTTGAAAAGTAGGTGGAGGCCCCCTTGCTGCCTGCCTCTCCCTCTAGCCTCTTCCAGAACGCCTCCCTCCTGCCAGGACTCCCCTGAGGCTGGGGGGTGTGACTCGGAGTCACTGCAGCTTCCCTGCTGCGGGGGCCCTCTCTGATTTCTGACTTCCCTCTTTGCTCTCCCTGCCCCTTGCCCTGCCATCTGAACTCCCTTCTAGCGCAGCAAGGAAGCGGATCCCGGGCCGTGGAGCTTTACAAAAAGTAAGGAAGCCCTGGGGCAAAGGCAACTAAGAGCTTGCAGTCACCTTTCTTTCTCCATCCTCCTCCCTCATCTGTTTTTTTCCTTTCAATGCCACCAGACGTTTCCTTTCTATAGTGTTGATTTATTTACCTCCTATCTTCATTAGACACTTACTGATTGTTTATACTATGCTAGATGCTCAGAATATAAGGACAGTCATCTCTGCTTTCAAGGAGCAGAATTATCTGCCCAGCATCTTCTGTGAATAGAATCACTTGTCGTGGTGGACTCTGTCATTTAGACACTGTCCACACCCCCAACTAGTCTGACTGTGTTCACTGCCTCAGTTGACAATTTTGTCTTAGTAATTTCGTTAACCGGGCAATTGTATTAAAAAGATTGAACCATTGCATATGTAGGCATGGCACTTTAAAAGAAACAATGCTATTGTGACATGGATATTCATTAAAAAAAACACTGATGCTTGTAAAACAAAAAAGACACATGCTATCGTATGAATTAAACATATGGACTTTAGATAAACTATGTGCTTTAAATTTTGGGTTCTCCATTTACTAGCAGTGTGATATCAGGCAAGTTCACTGAACCCTGAGCCTCAGTTGCTTTTTATGTGAAATGGGAACAATAATGTGAGCTATGTTTTGGGGTTGTTGGGATTGTTGTTTGAGGATTATGAATATACGCAAAGTACTTAGAACAGTGGCTGGTGCATACAAAGTGCTATGTAAGTGTTAGTTGCTATTGGAAACATTTCTACTTTTAAGTCTTAACCATGGAACAGCCTCGAGGTAAATTCTGAATAAACAAAAATGTTTATTTTCTTTAGAAACTGTCCTGTGTTTTAGAGCCCTTCTTTTATCCCCCACCATTTCATGCTATTTAAGTGAAGAACCCAGAGATTCCTGTGTATATTATCATGCACAATTTGCAATCGGTATCAACACTCTCTCCACAGAGCTGCTAACACTGCGTCATATTAATGCTGTGTCCCACCATGTTGCCTGGTGACTTTAATGAACACCCAGGGTGGCTCTACTGTACTGAAATTTGTCTTGCTACCTTTCAGAATAATATATGTATAGGACATTATTTTTCCTACTTCTGAGAAATAACCTGAGTTCAAATAATAGTAGAATAATGATGCTGCCTTGGAATTGAAAAATATAAAAACAAACAAAGACAGTTTAAGAATAGCTGTAACTTGCAAGTGATTGATATTCTATTTTAGAGCTCACTTGCATTGAAGATATCCATCGCTTTCATTTTCCAAGATGACTAACAGTTTGTCCAAAACGTATTGTTAAGTAGGTTTGTTGCTTTGGAAAAATAAGCCTATGAATATAGTTCAGAATGACATCTTTTTGTAAAGTCAGGAGTCTTTCTGCTGAATGGGTTTTTCTCTGACACGTTCTCTTGTAGGTTCTGTTCTAGTGGCCTGCTGTGGTGTCTGTCTACCTTCTGGGGGCTTGTCTAAAGCTTCCTGAGCCTGGTGAGATGATGAGGGTTGGGACTTGAGCTGGGTTTCTTAGGGGAGAGAATGACAGCACAGCACAAAACCAAAGAAACCCCGCCTGTCTGGTTGACTGGTAAAGAAGGGATTGTATGGAAAATAAAAGCAAATTGAAAGTAAACTGAATGGGGAGGATAAAGAAAGGGCAATGAAGGGGGAAGGGGAAGTTGTTTTTTAGTCACTGATTCTGTGGCTGTTAGCTTTCAAGAGGTACAAGATTGTGGTACCCTATACATAACCAGCTGACTTATATATTAATCTTTGTTAAAAATAAAAGGTGTTCTATTACCCTAGGTTTTTGACATTACTAGAAAATAAGTAGTGGCCATAGAGTTTTTTTTTTTTTAAAGTAAAATATATTTAGAAAATACAATTTGAAATTCTATTAACCATAATTATTATAGAATGTCTATTGTGATATAGTGGTGCTGCCATCTTAGTGAAATTTCCACTTTATTTTTTTCTGCTCAAAATTTCATTAAAGTGTAAATATAACATCTTTAAAGGAGTTATGTATTGCTGCAAGATATATATATATGTCATATATATGTAAATTATTGAATTTTATTTTCAAGTTTGAGTGGGAAGGAAGACAGCATTCAAATAACATTCTTGTAGCTAATCTTTTTCATTCTAAATTCTTATCTGAGTTTAACCTAGATGAAACACAAGGCTTTTAGTGAAAATTGAAGATGTAGTTTTAATTTTAGATGTTGAGATAAGATGTCAAAACATCTTACTCAAGTAGGCTGATCCATATAGTTGTTTTTGCAATGCACACTAAATCTCAGGCAAGGGAATTTCATATTTTTATCCTTGAAATTCTCTGGCATTATGCCATTTTTCTTAGCATAACATTATTAATGCTACATTTTAGTTTGTTGTCTGAGGATTCCTAGGGAGTCGAATGCAGTAGCTTAAACAAAATAAAGAACATATCTGGAGTAACTGCTTTATAATATTTCTTTGAGTGTTTGACGAATGGCTTGGAATTGCTTGAGAGTCTTTGGTGTGTGAGAGAGGCTTTATAAGAGGCAGCTCAAGTGTGTCAATCATTAGACATCAAAAAACTTTTCTAAAAAAATTATAAAATTTGATGATATTCATAGATTCCGAATTGTGTAACCATCACCAATATTTAATACCAGAGCATTTTTATTACCCCGGGGGAAAAAAAAAGCCTCTACCCATGAGCAGTCACTCCTCATTTGCCTCCAATCTCCCCCTCCTTTAACAACCACCAATCTACTTTCTGTCTCTATAGATTTGCCTACTCTGGACATTTCATATGAATAGAATCATATGTGGGCTTTTTTATTGTGGTAAAAAGCGTGTAGCGTAAAGTTTACCCTCTTAACCATTTTCAAATGTACTTTTCAGTAGTGGTAAATATATTCATGTTGTGAAATAGATTTCCAGAACTTTTTTACTTTGCAAATCTGAAACACTGTACCCACTGAACAACAACTCCACATATCCTCTCTCTAGCCCCTGCTGATCTTCATTTTACTATCCCTATCTACGATTTTAACTATGTTAGGGAGACCTCATAGAATAGAATTGAACAGTATTTGACTTTTTGTGACTGTTTTGTTTTACTCAGCATAATATTCTCAAGGTTAATCTATGTTGTAGTGTGTGGTAGGATATCCTGTCTTTTTAAGACTGATTACTATTTTTGTACATACATATAACATTTGTTTTTCCATTAATCTGGTTATGGACATTTGGACTGCTTTCATTTCTTGGCTATTGTGAATAATGCTGCTATGAACATGGTTGTGAAAATATCTTTTTGAGACGCTGGTTTTAATTCCTTTGCTTATACCCAGAGGTGGCATTATTGAATGTCATGGTAGTTCTATTTTTAATTTTTTGAGGAACCTCCACGCTGTCTTTCATAGAGGCTTCTCTGTTTTACAATGCCACCAACAGTGTAGCAGAATTCTAATTTCTCCACACTTCTGACAATACTTGCTATGATTTTGTTCTATTTGATAGTAATCATCCTAGTGGGTGGATGTGAGGTGAAATCTCATTGTGGTTTTTATTTGCATTTTTCTGATGGTTAGTGATATTGAACATTCTTCCCAGCTGAACTCAGTGACTCAGCTGTAATCCCAGCATTTTGGAAGGCCGAGGCAAGTGGATTGCCTGAGCCTGCAGGTTCAAGACCAGCCCGGGCAACTTGGCAAGACCTCGTCTCTACAATAAGTCAAAAATTAGCTGGGCATGGTAGTCGGGTCTGTAGTCCCTGCTACTTGGAAGACCGAGGTAGAAGGATTGCTGGAGCTCAGCAGGTCAACGCTGGGGTGGTCGTGAGTGTGCCACTGCATTCCAGCCTGGGCAATGGAGTGAGACTCCAACTCAAAAAAAAAAAAAAAAAGAAAGAACATCTTTCCATATGCTTGTTGGCCATATCCTACTTGTATATCATTCTTGGAGATATGTTTATTCAAGTTTTTTGTCAATTTTTTGTTTGGATGATTTGTTTTTTGTTGTTGCTGAGTTGTAGGATGTTCTGGATATTAGTCCCTTATAAGATATATAATTTGCAAATATTTCTCCCATTCTGTAGATTGTCTTTCACTCTGTTGCTTGTGTCCTTTGATGTACAATTTTTAAAAATTTTATAATTTATTTATGTATTCTAGAGTTACAGGGTACAAATGAGGATTTACTACATAAGCAGGCTGCCTACAGGTAACGTTTGGGCTTCTAGGCGGTCCTTACACCCCCTGGTAGTGGACCAGGTACCCTTTGTAGTGTCACGTGCCCCTAACCTTCTCTCTCCCTCTCTCCTTCCCCTAGCAGTCTCCAGCATCTGCAGATCCCACTCTTGTGCTAATGTGACTAGTGCTCAGGGCCCATTTACGCATGAGAGCATGTAGTATTCAGGCTTTGTTGCTGTGGTAATTTACTTAGTATGATGGGCCTCCAACTGCGATGCACAAAATTGTTTATTTGATGCAGGGGGTGGGGCGGGACTGGGGGGCATGGGGGGTGGAATGTTTGATGTGGTTACATTTGTCTTTTTGCTTTCGTTGCCTGTTCTTCTGTTGTGGTATCCAAGAAATCCATTTTATAAATGTATATACACAGTTCACTTTTGATTGTAAAAAGAGAGTTCAGTAATTCAAACAAAGATTAATCCAGGAGTGATTTATATTTGTATTTAAAATGTAATTTGTACTTATATGTGATTATGGGCAGGCCTACTGTTTTGAAAGATAATCAGCAAAATAACGAAGTTTTGCTATGAATACATGACTCAAGAAAAGCTGGAAATATGTGCGGTTTTCCTGACTTGACCTCCAGGTAAAGGAAACTTTTTACATGTCTGTCTTTCAAATAATGTTCTTGGTAGGATGCAGACTATACAAGGAGGTAAGCAAGATCTGTTTTTTAAAAAGAAAAAATAGGTCAGGCTCCGTTACTCAACCTGTAATCCCAGCATCTTGGGAGGCCGAGGCGAGTAGATTGCCTGAGCCCACGGGTTCGAGACCCACCCAGGCAACTTGACGAGACCTCATCTCTACAGTAATTCAAAAATTAGCTGGGCATGGTAGTGCGCACCTGAAGGCTGAGGCGGAAGGATCGCTGGAGCCCAGCAGGTCGAGGCTTCGGTGGCTATGAGCATGCCACTGCACTCCAGCCTGGGCGATGGAGTGAGACTCCAACTCAAAAAAAAGAAAGAAAGAAAGAAAGAAAAAATGTGAGCAGACTGAGTGTTAATCGATTGAGATATACCAGGGATAAACTAAACTTGAATAAAATATATGCATAAATCAGATTTTATTCTATAATAATGCCCAAGTTACAAAGACTCATGCTACTTTGCTGAAAAATGAATTCTTTTCTCACTTGTAGGCAAGGGGCATAGATGTGAGTTTGTATGTGGAAGAAATGCATATGAACTCAAAGCTTGCACTCAAAGCTTTCTCTTCTCCTCCTCCCCTGTTCCTTTTTATGTTGAATAGCTTCCTGTTCACCCACCTACTAAAACAGAAACTTGCACACCCTCCTTCAGTTTTCATCTTCCTCACACCTCCCATCCAGGCAGTCACCCAATTCTTTAAGTTCTACCTCTGAATCGTAAGGCTGTTTCTCTCTGTCCTCATTGCTACATTTCTTGTGCAGGACATCATGTTCTGCAGCAGCCTTTTTATTCATCTGCCTGCCTTAACTTGTCCCCTCCAATCAGCAGCCATATTTCTAAAAATAATTTGCTAATATCTACCTCTTACTTACAACCCTTCAGTGATTCTCAATTGCTCTTAGAACTAATGCTGAACTTGTGAAGGCTCGCAAGGTCTTTGTGATCTCACACATGTTTACCACAACAACCTTCTCCGTCCTTACTTATTTTGCCCTCTTATTGCCTTTATCTTTGGTTCTTCTGATAACCTCTCTACTTGTCTGTATCTTTCAGTGGATGGTGGGGTTTGTGAGATCAGGAATCACACCAAGGTAGCTCATTTCTATAGTTCTAGTACCTAGCACAATGTCTAATACACCAGGCACACAATAAAAATGTGTTGAATGCATGAAAGCTGCTGTGTATGTAAGCTATATAAAATCCTCTTCCTAATTGCAAATTTTCTTACAATATCTTAGTACATTCATTATTTTCTGCTTCCCAAGGAAGCTTGAAGAAGTTCTGAAGAAATAAGATACGGTGAGCCCTGTAAGCTTCCCTTTCCTTGTCTGCAAGATAAGGACTGAAGCATTTATCATTAATTCTGTAAGCTAAAGGAGTTGGGCCAGTTCATCTGTGAAATTCTTTCATGTGATCCTCTGTATTTATATCTACCCTAACTAGCTAAAATTTCAGAGTGGCTACCATATATGTAATCTGTATAAATGTTGGCTCTAAATCTATATTTATTTGCCTTCTAAAATTCATCTCTATTAAAGTTTGTTTATTTTTGAAGTTTGTAAACCTCAAGCATGTGTGGCCTTTCCAACTTATGTGTGATTTACCCCTATGTTGATATAATATGTAACCATTACAGTATGTGAATACCTTTATTGTAAACTGAGAAAGCATAAAAGTAGAGGAAATGAATGTATTCATGTTTATTTGCCTATGTGAAATTTGTATTTGTTTTTTTCGTATTGACTACATTATTATGAAATGTTCACTGTTCCTACTGCAGTGAAATATTTCTGAGGGTAATTGCAATATTGCTGAAACTCCTTAAAGGAAGAACACAATGTAAATTCAAAATGATGATGGGAATAATTGCATTGTTTACTCTGAAAAATCATGGATGGACATCTTATCAGAAATGGTTCATATGAAAATTAGCTGGGTTAAATTTTAACTGAAATAGCCATAGAAATTTATTTTACTCATGGCCTTTGATCTGTATTACATTTCAGCTCTTCGAATAATAGAATTCTTTCTCTCTGTACTACTTGTGCCACTCTAACTCAATAAATATCTGTTACTCAACATAGACAGGGAGCTGCAAATGGACATACTTACCTCCTCTTTCCTCCCCACAAATACTCAGAAGTGGTTCTGGAAAAGTGAGCTGCAGTCATGTGCTTCCTATCTGTGAGGTCCCAGAGGGAAATATAGCATGACAGGGAATGTCAATGTCATGAGAATTTCGGAAAACTATACTACCAACATCATAGCAATTCTTAGCTTATAGCATACCCTTCCCCATGCAAGGCACAGGTGAGAATCGATCCATAACCTCTCAAAATTACACATCTATATCCAGGTAAGACTCGATCCATAACCTTTCAAAATTACACACCTATACAAAGGGTTTACTTCTTTTTTGAATTTGTTTATCCACTCTTTCATTCATTATGGGGAAAATAATCGATGACACTTGGTCACTTGTTGGAGTCTTCAATACAACATGGTTCCAGAATTCCTTCCTTGCCAGTGACAAGGTGCAAATTATCACACCATGCCAAAGACATGTCTTGGCTAGAGGTATTGTTACTCAGCTATAGGAAATTACCCTGGTCCTAGAAAGAAAGGCTGTAGTATCCCATGGGCTCTGCATTTATTGACTCCCTCCCCAGGCTTCATTTCAGAGTGAAGACAGTAGGAAGGGTCCTCTTTTCTTTAGCAAACTGTTTTTCAAATGTACTGCATTCTTGCAGGAGAATGTTCTTTGTGCATGTGTTTTATGTGCACTTTATTCTTTAAGGATAGCACAGATATCTGTCCATTCTGGGTGCACATGGCTTTAGGAAAACGGTAAGAGCAGTATTTCTCCAAGCTACACTTAGTTTTAAGTGTAGGACCAACACTTAGTCTTAAGTGTTGCTGAATCAGACGTTAATGAATAGTGCTCTCAACAAATGACAGTTCACCTTAAATTTAGGTTTTATAATTCAACATGATTAAGCCATTATCTGTCTTTCCACTGGCAACTGGAACTGTGTATCTGAAAATTTAGTGGCTGCTTTTCTGTCTTTCCATAATCACTGCCTATTCTTACATCTCAGAAATGCCATTCACTTCTCCAGCTCTTTCTTAAGTATCACTCTCATCTACTGAGCTGTGGCACACTGTCTTGCCTTCCATGATGATCTCTTGTTGGGGACAGTTTCAGCACCTGGGTCTGTATCTTGACTTTTTTAATTGGCTCTGATGGCCTCATTAAGCAGTAAACTTTTTTGAGGCCATACCTTAAACTTGTCTTCAGTTGAAACTGTGATTATAGTCTCAAGGCCTGAACGCCCTTTCTTTGCCCAAAATATGGCCTATCCTTGCAATTCTCTCCTTCCTTTATACTTGCTGAACTTCCCCTTTACACTAGCATGAGCCTCGGTTGTCTGATTTCTCTTCATGCACTTTGGTTGAAGACCTTACCGGTTCTTTGATCCTCATAAATTAACAAAATGTCCACCAACCTCGGTTTCCTTCTGTGTAAAATAGTTGTCTGGCCTGGATCTGTATGTTCCCTTCTAGCTCTAAAATGATATGAACTATAATCAGTAGTAAGAGTCTTTTGGGAGCCGGGCTCGGTGGCTCAGCCTATAATCCCGGGCCTTTGGGAGGCTGAGGTGAGTGAATTGTCTGAGCCCGCGGGTTCGAGACCCGCCTGGGCAGCGAGACCTCATCTCTACAGTAAATCAAAAAATCAGCTGGGCGTGGTGGCGCATGCCTGTAATTCCGGCTACTCGGAAGGCTGAGGCGGAAGGATCGCCGGAGCCCAGCAGGCCGAGGCTGCGGTGGCCGGGAGCGGCCACTGCACTCGAGTCTGGGTGACAGAGTGAGACTCCAACTCAAAAAAAAACAAAAAACAAACAAACAAACAAAAAAGGAGTCTTTTGGAGAGAAGCATGATATTAAGTCAAATGATAGAATCTCTATAATTTTACTATACACTATCTATTTTTGCCCTATTAGGATGTGCTTCTTGATTATTTGTTTTTACCTAGTTTGAAGACCTCTAAGTGAATATACTACCACGTGAGTAAAGGAACTCATTCAAATGATTAAACATCATGTCCATGCAAATAATTGTTACACTAAAATTTCAGTTACATTACTAAAGACATAGGACTCTATGATTTCTCTAAAACCTCTTATTTGATATTAAACTATTTATATGTTAAATAGCAACTCTTTGAACATATTATCAGAAATGAGATATAACTAAGAAAAATAAGCAGAACGATATGCCAGGTAGTCTACAAAATATTGTCTGCTCTAAGTCTCTCTTTACTTTGACTCTCAAATCTATGCGAAATGCTTGGAATATTTATCTAAGGAACTTGCAGATACACTGATATAGTTAAAACCATAACTGTTCAATTAGGACTCAATTGTAAATCAGCCCATGGCTCGGTTGTTTAGTAGCAGAGACACTGACACGGAGAGTTCATATCTTAATTTCCTGAGCAAATGAGGGCATACATTTAAAAATAAAAATGTTGCCTTGAAGCAGTATGAGAGAACACAAATAAGGTTTGGAGCCTTTGTTTAATTTCTCTTCAGTGTGTTTGCAGTAGTCTCAAAACCATGGCGTTTATTTTTCACCTTCTACTTAGAATGCTCCAGGAACCCTAAGTCCATTTTCCAGAGTAGAATAAGATTATGAGAAGGAGTGACTCTGTGAACCTTTGAACTGTGCTTCCCATGTTGCCAAAGATCGACTATCTCTTTTTATGCATTTTGGAGACAGACTGAAAACAGAAGCAAAAAATAAATGTGGTCAAAGCTGTATATAATGTTTACATTTTCAGTATGTCAAAATGTAAATCGTTCGCATATTAACAACTTAAAATAGAGCTATTTCATCTGCAGGATGTTCTTTTATACCTGTGCCTCATGCCATGATTCCTCATTTTTGGCATTTTTTGAGTGCTTGTTATATATGAGATGCTGTGTTAGGTGACCTGAGCACTGCTGTTTCTGTTTTCATGGAATTTACAGTCTTAGGAAATTATTAAGATCAGAGCTAAAATGAAAGATAGGCTGAGAAATATACATATACATACATGTATACACACACATATATATTCGGCATTAGAGCTGCAGTTAATCTGACTTGCTAATACAGTGTTAAATGAAATCATTGCAATTATAGCTCTTTACCAAATAACAAGACACCCATTTTGGCTATACCAAATTTCCCTGTGACTTGCCACAGTAAAGCTGCTTGTGGGCAAAATCTTCTTTTCTAGGAAGGCCAGATAATCAGATTTTTAAAATTGTTTTTAGGGAAAAGATATACTGGCAGGTTCTTATGTCAGGCATGTAGTAGGTAAGCAATAACTACATAGTAATTATATTAAAAATCAGGAAATATGTAGAATTATTTTGATACTGAAGAAAATTCTAGACTATGTACCATGGATCATAGATGGCAAACAAGTTTAGATAAGAGAGCAGTCAGTGTAAGTTGGGACTAGTCAGGGGATGTCTTCATAAATAACTGATCACCAAGTTGACCCAGAGTGGCACAAGATCAGTTCATATTTCTGCTTTTGCTTTGAATTTCCCATTTAGTTTCTGGAAACTTCCAACTCATCCTTTATAACTCAAGACTGGCCAATGAAAAGACTGGCCAGTATCTTTTCATTGTAACTTTGCTGCACCTGCTCACACTACTCATACAGCAAATAGTTTTGAGTGCTGACTATGTGCCACATATTATTCTACGTACTGAGAATACAGAAGTAAATTCACCTGACTGAAGTCCCTGTCAACACTGCAAGCTACAGTTTTTTTGTTTGTTTGTTTGGGGGGTGGGACAGGGGAGGAGAGAGAAAAATAAATAATAGCAGCAACATTGTGTGTGTGACCATATCTATAAGTGTCACAGAGAAAGAGACTAGGAGAATTGGGTTTTTAAAAGTTTTTGTTTGTTTTTTGTAGAGATGGGGCCTCACTACATTGCCCAGGTTGGTCTCAAACTCCTATACTCAAGCGATCCTCCTGTCTTGGCCTTCCAAAGTAGCTGGTATTATAGGCATGAGCCACCCACCTGACCTGGGAAGAGTGTCTTTTATTTGACTGTCAGGGAAGACTTTTCTAATATAATGACATTTAATCAGAGACTTGAAATAAGGGAGGGAACCATGCAGATATCTGGAATTTGAAGGAAGAACACCTTTAGGCAGAGGAACCGTGAGGTACTAAATCAATGAGACAGAATTCTTAGTATGCTCAGAGAATAACAAGGCGGTCAGTGTGGTCAAGAATAGAGCAGGTAGGTAGATGTAAAGAGATGACCTCAGACAAGTATTGGGAGAACTGGAGTGTGTAGGGTCTTATAGGCCATTGGTGGATGTGAGCAAAGGAATATACCAATCTGGCTTGGCAAAACGCTCATGTTGTTGTGTTGAGAATAGAAAATAGGGAGGGGCCAGAGATAAAAGAGGCAAAAGAGCTAGGAGTCTGTTGCAGTAGTCCAGAAGAGATATGGTTGTGACTTAGACAATGGTGGTGGAAGTGGTGAGAAATAGTTGGATTCTGGATGTATTTTGAAGGGAGAGCTAACAAGATTTACTGATAAATTAGATGTCGGCAATAGATAAAGACAGGATCACTAATGTCTTAATGTTTTTAGCCTGGAAAGATGGAGATGCTATCAACTGCCCTTGGGAAGACCAAAAATCAGGGTAGAAAGTGGTGAATCAGGCTTCTGATTTGGGATTTGTTAAATTTTAGATGCATATGATACATCCAAGTAGAGATAATAAGTAGACAGTTGGATATGAGTTGGAAATTTATAGAAGTTTGGGATATATCTATGTTTGTATATCTGTATATATACATATGTTTGCATATACATACATGCAAACATATCTATATGTGCACACACATATGAATATCAATGGTATTGAAGCATATGAAAATGGATAAGATTAACTAGGGAGTGAGTATGGATGAAGAGAGGCATGAGGTCTTATTTTTGGGAAATTTTAGCTTTTAGAGGCCAAGGGGAAGGGGAAAAATCTGCAAGGGAGACAGAAAATACAGCCAATGAGGCAGGAGGAGAATTAAGAAGGTACTGTATTTTTGAAGTCCAGTGACATACACGTTTCAAGGAGAGAGTGATCAGCTGTGTCAGATGATGCTGACCCTAGTAGGAACTGTTTTGATAGAACGGTAGAGACAAAAGCCAAAGTGGAGTGGGTTCAAGAGAAAACAGGAGGAGGGAAAGTGAAATATGTCAAAGATGTGGGGTCAGGAGCGCGTACTCCTGTGCTGATAGATCCCGCAAATGTATGAATATATATAAACGATCCGGCAGAGGGAGAGAAATTGATGAAACAAGTGACATAAAAAGAATTCCTAGAATGATTTCCTTAATTAGGTAAGAGAGAGGGATCTCCCAGTGCTTACTGATTATGATGGTGTTTTAGAAAGAGTAAAGTAGACTTGAAAGTTGAGAGCCTGGTAGCAGTTCAAATAAGGAGGCTGCTGAAACAACCAGATGCTGAGATCCTGGAAGCAACTGGTAATGGTCACTCGGTAGACAGTGAGGACTTTGGAATCTGAGACTTGGGGTAAAATTGTTGCTCTTGAAAGAAATAGGAAAGCAGTGAAATATATTTCCCCTAGTACAGTATCTGTTAGAAGGTTTGTTCTTAATAGATATGTCATGAATGAGTGAGTGTTAAAATAAATAGCTGTTATGGGAAAATGTGCTTTTGCTTCAGGGGATTAAGCTAGTTGTTTTCTAGCATCACTTTTAATGTTAAAAGTCTATAAGTCTATGAAAAAATAAAGCCCGATAATATATTATAAAGTACAGAGGCCAAACAATGTGATATAAATGTCATCCTTTTCCCCCTCCTATAAGAGTTTGTCAGTCAGTACACATCAATCACTTTATTCTTTTCCACACTGAATCAAGAGTTGTCCTCAGAATCTTTTTTTGAGTCAGTTAGAGACTACTTTTTGGTTGGCTTTGGCATTCAAGATCATGTGTATGTATCGTAGATATTTATAAGTTGACAGTGACAATTAAGTATGTCCTGAATTGCATGGGAGGTATATGTATAATTCATCCTAAAATGTGAGAATGCAGCCTAGGCCCAGATTCAGATAAGTCCTTTAAGAGTTGGCAGGATGGTCGGTCTGTGTGTAAAGACCAAACTAGCTCAGCTTTTGTCTGTTACTCTTGACCAAGGGGTCCAAGTCTTTAAAAAAAAAGAAAGAAAAAGAAAAAACAAAACAAAACAGTAGCCTCACTGAAATTCGTTTCTTTTTTTTTAAAGTTTAATTTTATGTTTTGTAGAGATGGAGTCTCACTCTGTTGCCCAGGCTGGTCTCGAACTCCTGGCTTCAAATGGTCCTCCCACTTGGGCCAGCCAAAGTGCTGGGATTACGGGTGTGGGCCACTGTGCCCAGCCCTGAATTTAGTTTCATTCTCTACCTCGTATTACTTTGTTCACCAAACATTCTAATCACTAATTCTGTTTCCCTGCATTCTGAAAATAGAAAGAGTGGTCATGGAGAGCAGTCTTCCCCATTTCGTCTGAATAGAAGACCTCCTTTGCAAAGAATATACTTGAATTCTTTACCCTCTCCTGAATGGGTAATTGTCTTCAAAATCAAACCCAAATAAAAAAATCACAGTCCACCATAACACCTTAATTACAGGAGATTGGACTTCCCCAGAATAATCTGGTCATTTATAATTGTGACTCTCTTTGCAGGGGCATCATAAGTGATGAACTATGTAGACTGATTGCCTGCTTAACTGAGGCAAATGCGAATTCAGGACTTGGATGGCATATGCTCTACAGATGTTGGAGTAGTTGTTTTGTAGATCGATCATGTATATGTTAGATTTAAGTAGTTTCCCACTTGTATCTTTGCAAGATAGGCATGCGTTAATTTTCTCTGTGCAATTTGGACATTAGTTTTACATATAGGTCAAAACAAACCACTTTCTAATTTCCAGGAGCTTTTTTATGTTATAGTAAAAGATGCGTGATTGATAATAAGAAGCACTGTATATGGTTTTTTCTTCTTTTTTCTTCTAAAGCAAAGATAACATAAAGATGAAACAATTCTCACTGGGTGGCCCAACTTGCAGGCCTACAATCAATCAGGCAGGTGGGATTCTTTTGGTTTTTGTTTGTTTGTTTGTTTGAGTCAGGATTTCACTTTATTGCCCAGGCTGGAGTGCAGTACCATGCTCACGGCCACCCCAGTGTCGACCTGCGGGGTTCAGGTGATCCTTCCGCCTCAGCCTTTCAAGTAGCCAGAACTGCAGGTACGTGCTACCATGCCTGGCTAATTTTTTATTTATTGTAGAGGTGAAGTCTGGCCAAGTTGTCCAGGCTGCTCTCGAACCCGTGGGCTCAGGCAATCCTCTCACCTCAGCCTCCCAAAGTGATCACAGGCTTGAGCCACCTCACCCAGCCCAGATGGGGTTCTTAATATAATCACCAACTTGGAAAGTAACAGAGTGAAGCGCTAAAGTGATCGCCACATAAATAGGAATATAGATACAAGTTCTTTGAATCCAGAACAGTAAATTCACATATTCCAGTCCTTTGGATGACTGGAAAAGTAACCTCCTTTTGGGTGTCCCGAGTTGTCTTTAACTTAGTAGCTAAACTATATATTGGATCTATTGCAACCTGGGACAATTTGAAGTAAATTTAGCTACATTCATTTAATAGCTTTGATGTGGATAAATGAGGATAGTTTTTTTTTCTTTTCACATCTACCTTGAGATTTCAAAATTCACCTTCATTTATATTCCCAAATGTCTATTTATTTTATTAGTGGATTTGTTTCTAAAAGTTAACTAAATAAACCATCCATATAGCATACACTGAAGGAATCACCATGCCTAGATCTAGAGGGTCACAGAGTATACAATCAGAGGTTCATGTTTCATGTAGAAACTGTACAGCTTAGCTTTCCTTGAAAGGGGTAAATAGCTGAAGACACTCTATTTTATTCAGCTCTGGTCATATTTTAAGGGTCATGGTATTGCTTTAATTCTTGAGATAATGGTGAGTTCCCCAGAAGATCTTAAAAATACCCCTTTTTCAAGGAGGTAGGAGTGGAAACGTGGGACCATAGCAATCATTAACTAACATTTATCAAGTCTTTACTCAGTGATATACACTGACCTAAGTGCTTTATGAGAAAAAGGTAATTTTCATGGGACCACTATGAAATTGGGATATTATTTTCTTTTTTATAGAAAGTTATGTGACTTGCACAAGACTACCAAGATAATACATGGTGAAACCAAGCATTCAAACCTAGGCTGTCTGCCTCCAATCACCACTGAGCTATACAAGGGTATGCCATTCTCTCTGTCTCCTGCCCCTTCATTCATGGAATTCATGATCTTTGACAATGATTCATTGCTTTCTTTATAAAATTTTTTATTTTTACTGGTTGAGAATATATAAAGTGGTATCTCAGTTTGTTAAATAAATAGTATTTGAAAATTTGTTTTAATTGAAATTTCTATTATGAGATATGCATTCAATGGGGTAGTAAAAAGCTCTGAATTTGGAGTTCGTGACATTAAATTACTCACATATCTTTCTCTTATTTGCCAAATTTGGTGTTTATTTTGATATTTTGAACCCAACTCTATCATGAATTTACAAAGTTAAGAACACTAATATTTTAATACCAACTTTAATTTTTATTTATGTAATACTTTGTAGCTTACAAAATCAAAAGATTTTTGTATGACCGCTTGGCTTTATCTAGCAGGGATATTTTGATGATATTTTGATGACATGAGTAATTGAGTATGTAAAGAAGTCATTAATGAGCAGTTTTACAGTTTATATACTATTTGACAAAGAATACATTATTTGGTCATTATATAGCACAAGAGCCTAAGATGGAGAGGACATTGGTTAGCATTATCTTTACTTACAATTAAGAAAACTTAGGCCAAACAAAGCATCAATAATAAGTTTAGAGCTAGACCAAACCCAGATTGTTTTGATCTGTATACAATAAGTTAAGTGCTAACATAAACTAAGAATTATAGCAATAATAACCATGATGACGTACTAGCAGAAAAATCCTCCCAATGGCTCCAGCAGCAATATCCCTGTCACCAAGAGGATATTCTGGATTATCAGGGATGAACATATAGGGAGACATTGCCTGCATGGTGTCATTACCATGGTCCTGGGATGTGCAGCTTGAGAACTTGATTTTACCCACACTCCCCAAGTTACTCAGTCTTTGGGATACTGGCTTATCCTCACCAGACTCACAAGAGCTGATTAAAACAAAATAGAATGCAAGTGTGGTATTTATACAAGAAATCTTCCTTTTTAAAAAGTTTTTAATTTCAGATTCAGGGGGTGCACAGCATTTTCATTACATGGACACATTGTGTGGTTGTGGGGATTGGGTCTAAGGTGGCCATTCCTTATGAACACTGTGCCTCCTAGGTAGCTCCTGAACCCTAATCCCCCTACCCTCTCCCCTTATATGCGTCCCCAGTGTCTATTAATTCCATTTTTATGACCATTTAGCTTCCATGTGTGATTGAGAACATGTGTTATTTGGTTTTCTGTTTGTAAGTCAGTTTACTTAGGATGATCTCCAGCTCCAACCATGTTGCTGCAAAGGACATGATTTCATTCTTTTTTATGGCTATGTAGTATTCGATGGTGTGTATATACCACATTTTCATTATCTACTGATTTGTTGAAGGGCATTTAGGTTGATTTCATATCTTTGCAATTGTGAATTGTGCTGCGATGAACATGCAAATGCTGGTGTCCTTATTATTTAACGACGTCTGTTCCTAAAAGTAGATACCTAGTAGTGGGGTTGCTGAATTAAATGATAGATCTACTTTTAGTTCTTTGAGTAATCCCCATATCGCTTTTCATAGAAGTTGTACTAATTTACACTCCCACCAACAGTGTATAAGTGTTCCCTTTTCTCTGCATTCGCACCAGCATCTATTACTTTTTGATCTTTTAATAATGGCCATTCTGACTGGTGTAAAGTGGTATCTCATTGTGGTTTTAATTTGCATTTCCCTGAGTTTGAGTGGTGTTGAGCATTTTTTCATGTGTTTGTTGGCCATTTGTATATCTTTTTTTGAGAGTTATCTATTCGTGTTGTTTGCCCACATCTTATTTGCTTTTTTCTTGTTGATTTATTTGAGTTCTTTGTAGATTCTAGATATTAGTCCTTTGTCAAATGTATAGTTTGCAAATATCTTCTCCCATTCTATAGGTTGCCTGTTTGCACTGTTGATTATTTATTTGGCTGTGCAGAAGCTTTTTAGTTTAATCAAGACCCACTTGTTTATTTTTGTTTTACTGGCATTTGCTTTCAGGGTTTCAGGCACAATTTTTTTGCCTAGGCCAGCGTCTATAAGAGTTTTTTCTAGGTTTTCTACTAGGATTTTTATGGTTTCTGGTCTGACGTTCAAGTCCTTAATCCATCTTGAGTTGATTTTTGTATATTGGAAGAGATAGGGATAAAGTTTCACTTTTCTGCAGCACCATTTGTTGAATAGGGTGTCCTTTCTCCAGTGCATGTTTTTTTCTAATTTGTCAAAGATAAGTTGGTTGTAGGTACTGGGGTTTATTTTGCAATTCTGGATTCTGTTCCATTGGTTCACGTGTCTGCTCTTATACTAGTACTGTGATGTTTTGGTTACTACAGCCTTGTAGTATAATTTGAAATCAGGTAATGTGATGCTTCCAGCTTTGTTATTTTTGTTTAGGATTACTTTGACTATTCTGGCTCTTTTTTGGTTCCATATGAATTTGGGGATTTTTTTTCTAATTCTTTGAAAAATGACATTGAAAATTTGATAGAGATTGCTTTGAATCTGTAGACTACTTTGGGTAATATGGTCATTTTAATAACGTTGATTCTTTCAATCCATGAGCATGGAATACACACAAAAAAAGAAAACTATAGACCAATATTCCTTATTAACATAGACACAAAAATCCTTAACAAAATATTAGCAAACTGAATTCAGCGGCACATTAAAAAAAAATACACTGTGATCAAGTGGGTTTTATTCCTGGAAAACAAGGGTGATTCAACATATGCAACTTAATAAATGTGATTCACTACATAAACAGTATTAAAAACAAAAATCATATAATCATTTCAAGGGATGCAGAAAATAATTTGATAAAATCCAGCATCCCTTCATGATAAAAATCCTCAGCAAAATAAGCATAGAGGCAATAGTCCTCAAGATAATGAAAGCCATATATGACAAACCCATAGCCAATGTCATCCAGAATGAAGAAAAGTTGAACACATTTCCCTTCAGAACTGGAACAAGGCAAGGATGCCCATTTTCACCAATACTATTCAACACAGTACTGAAAGTCCACGCCCGAGCAATCAGGCAAGAAAAAGAAATAAAGCGCATCCAAATTGGAAAAGAAGAAATAAAACTGTCTCTATATGCCAACAGTATGATCTTAGACCTAGAGAACCCTAAAGACTGTTCCAAAAGACTCCTGAGCTTCATAAATTAATTTTTGGTACAAGTTTCAGGATACAAAATCAACACACACAAATCAGTAGCACTACTATATACCAATAGTGACCAAGCTGAGAATCAAATCAAGAACTCAATTCCATTTACAAAAGCAGCCAAAAAGTTAAAATACCTAGGAACGTATTTAACCAAGGGAATAAAAGATCTCTACAAAGAGAGCTAAAAAACTCTGATGAAAGAAATTGCAGAGGGCACAAACAAATGGAGAAATCTTCTTTATGGGTGACCTAAATGCTTAAGCCTGCTTGTCAGGATAATTTTCAGAGTCAGGATGCAGTGGAAATTGAAATAGTGTCTCGAACACTGTGTGGTAACCTGAAATCAGAAAAGTAGAAACAATTTCAACTAAGCTGTAAATTTTCAGTTTTTCAAAAGACATGGAGTCCATGGTTAAGTGTATGACAGATGAAAGCAGAACTACTCTAGTCCTTTCGTCCCCACCCCCTAGCTCCTCTTCCCATTGTAGCCTCTGAAGGGGCTTCAAGAACTTAAGCTTTAACATTTGAAACCATGCATTCTGGCATCCAAGTATTTGGAAGAAGTATTTCTGCCTTAAAACAGACACATATCTTTAGTGAAAGGTGGCATATAGTCCAACTCCTCCAAATTCATCATCCCTTTCCTTGAGGAATTTGCTGGCCAAAACTATGGTAGATTTGGTCACTCTCTGATTCATTTCCTTGCTATTTTTTCTGACCATCCTCATCAGTTAATACATTCCTTCTCTTGGGATGTTTATACCTGGGATTGGGTAATAGGAAGGATACCCTCTTTGGACCTAAGAGGCATTCTATCCCTTTAAGGTAAGTGTTGCCTGTACCTTATACTCCATGTTGATTTTATTAAACTTACTTTCAGAATTCTGCTGATACCTCACATGGTTTCTTCATTTATACTCTCTGGACTTGATTCTCATAGTATCAGTTAATTTTGTCTAATAGTGAGAAAAAGCTTTAGTTTTTATATTATTGATGTTTTGTGTCAGTGGGGGTTGATGTTTAATTTTAGTTTGCTCAGTTTCATTGTAATGCCTTGACCACATGTCTGGATTGTATTTGTATGTTGGAGGAATTTGGGTGTGATAAATTTTGCAGCCTTTAACTATTTATCTACCATAGGTTTTCTACCTCTGGGGGTTACTTTTACCTCATAAATATTGCAGTGAATTCTATGTCTTTATTTTTTGGTGACTGAGTTTTGAGAATGGTGTTGACTGAAATATTTTGGTAAGAAGAGAGTTCTACTGGGTGCGGTAGCTCATGCCTGTAATCCTAGCACTTTGGAGGGCTAAGGGGAAAGGATTGCCTGAAGTCATGGGTTCAAGACCTGACTGGGCAACTTGGCAAGACCTTGTCTCTATAATAAATCAAAAATTAGCCGAGCATGTTGGTACACACCTGTGGTTTCAGCTACTTGGAAGGCCGAGGTAGAAAGATCGCCTGAACCAGCAGGTTGAGGCTGCAGTGGCCATGAGTGTGCCACTGTACTCTAACCTGGGCGACAGTATGAGACTCTGACTCAAAGAAGAAAAAAAAGAGTCCTATATAAAGATGGAAATAATGGACACGGGATTTCAAAAGGAGGGGTGGGAGGAAGGGGATGAGGGTTGAAAATTTACCTACTAGGTACAATGTTTATTATTTGGGTGATGGGTTCACTAGAAGCCCAGACCTCACCATTATGCAATATATCCAAATGTAAACCTGAACATGAATGCTTGAATGTAAAATAAATAAAATAAAACAAAATAGAGGTAAGACTCCTAGCCTATTACAAATCGTGAATTGTCGTTTGACCTTAGTGTACCTCTAATGCTCATTATTAACTGTTCATATTTGAACTTTGCCTGACATTTAAATATCATACTAATCATGTTTTAGCAATGAAGCATTTTGACAGATTATTAATTGTGAGATTCCAATAAATGTTTCTTTAATTGATTCATGGAAGGTATAATTAACTGCTTGCCAAATTTCATAATAATAGTCATTCAAATACTTCTTAAAATGAAACCAGATCTCTTTGGTATAAAAAACAGCTAATTTTTATGTGCCCGCTCAAGTTTCCTTTAAAACCTTTTAAACAAATCTGTTGAAACATTATTTAAGGACACACTATATTCATTTTCTACTTTTATATTTTTATCACACTTTTATACATGATTGAATACAATAATATAAGGTATTAAAAACATGTAAGTTTAAGTTATGCTTTAATGGATTTTAATTATACTGGGACCCTCATAGAAGATTGGCTTAAAGAAAGATGTTTGAAATAATTAAACATTCCATTATTTTATTCTATAAGAGCAAAATAATGTTTTGTACAATAACAGCAGACGAGTGTTTTTGTACCAGTAGGGGAGACTAAAAAATGATGTTTTTGTGACTCCTATGACACTAGAGTTCTTACACTGTGGTTCTACATGCAGAAGTTTACGTGTGTTCCATTGATAAAGCTGTTTCTACACACTACCACCAAAAAGTAATTTGGTACAATGTTCGCTATTTGAGTGATTAGATCCATGGATGAACTGACCGATCAATATCATCATCTACAAAGAATGTCTATATGCAGTTCTGGTTCAGTTCTTTTGTTACTGACTTTGGCTTTTCTAGCTCTTTTATTATCTTTTTGGTACATTTGCAAAACAAGCAAGAGGATGCCAAAATGTTGGTAAGAATTTCTATGTTTTCATTCTACCACAGGGAGTCATCTGTTTTTTAATGCTCATAATAAAAAATAATACATAGTATGTGATCAAAGATAATTCCAAAATGAAGCCCTTTATCCTAATTTATTACCACCTAATTGTATTTTTTTCTTGTTACATCATATTGTTTTCTGATGATACTTTGGAATTTGTACTTGTAAAAGCAAGGGCTGTTACTGTGGCTAAATTGAATGTAAGTATAAAAGATTAACTTCTTTTTCTGAGTTGGAGTCTTACTCTGTTGCCCAGGCTGGAGTTCAGTGGCATGTTCATGGCCACCGCAGCCTCAACTTTTAGTAGAGATAGTTGACTTGGAGTAGGTGCTTGCCTTCCATCCCTCATGAGATATTTTTAAAGGGATAAATCTTTAACAGAGGTGAGAAATTCTGGGCTGATAGCAAGGTGTGTAGGGGCGTGGGGAGAAAAAGTGGCTATAAACATGGATTAATTAAGGGTATCTTCTTTCCTCTCCCCAAATTTGTTCCCAGAATAAAATTATCCAAAAGGTGCTTGGTAAAACAAAAACTTAAACAACAACAAACCAGATGATCCTTCTGTACAAAAATTGAGTGGATTGATTTGGGAAAGCTAAGGCTACTAGTGTGGATATTGATGTTCCAGAGTAAAGTGGGTAATGCTTCTCTTATTCTGTCAATTCAGGGGGTTGGATAAACTTGTCAGATGGCTGCCTGCTCTTTTACCCTAACCTGCAAATTGACAAGTTTCATCCTTTACCTTTGATTCTCTCCACCATGCTACCATACCATACAAATATCACAGTCGAAATTCCCTTTCAAGGAAAAAACTTGGTGGGGAAAAAGTTTTTCTTACCCAACAGCATGGGAAATCTGCATCAGCAACCCATCTTCCTTTTGTAACTATGAATGAACTGCCAATTATTGCTAGCCCTATGGGGGGACCCAGGAATATGAAAGTAAAAGATCAAATAAATAAAGACAAAAGCTGATCCTAGCAGTAAGAGTAACTATTCAGGGAACACAAGTATCTTGTTTTTTTATTCATTAATATATTTAGAAATGTTTGAGAACAGATTATATCCATAAATCAAGAATTAGGGATACTATGATAAAGGAGCCACTAGCAAACTAGAGTGCACTCTTAGAGAATACAAATATGATTGTCAAAATTAAATCAATCATTAGAAAATTACATTGAGAATATCTTGCAGAAAATAGAGCCAGAGGACAAATAGAGAAAAAATATGGGGGAAAGGCTGTCAGGCATAGATGATAAAAAAAGGTACAATCTAGACTCTCATAAAAAAATATGGAAAATAACAAATTAACAAGAAAATAGTAGTAGGCCATACCCAGGCCTGAAGAGTGCTTCCATACAACAACCTACACCGAGATACGTATTGAATTTTTAGAACTCCATGGATAATGATGAACTCATAAAAGCTTCAAGAGAAGAAATAATGTCTTACAAAAGAACACATCAGATTTACATCTGTCTTCTTGACGGCAGCATAAGACACCAGAAAACAAAGCATTGCTTGCAAAGCTATGAGAGAAAAATCTCTTTTCCAACTTAAAATGGTAGCTGCCCTCCATTCCATAATGACAGGCTGAAGATATTTTCAGATATTCAAGAACTCAGAATATTTCTCTCCTAATTCATTAACTACCAGATGGTTTGGTGGACTCAGGATTGCTGTAAGTTCTTTCACATTCTTCCTATTGAGAGATGTAGTTCTTTATCCTCTCCCCTTGAATCTGAGTGGGCTGTATGATACTTTCACCAGTCATGTCCAGTAGAATGCCACTGTGCCAGTGTCCTAGCCCAGGCTTTAAGAAACTGTCTTCATTTAGTTCCTAGCACTTGGAACATTCTTTCCTTGAATTGGCCCCATTTGGCACTCTAGTTGACAATTCCAGTTGAGCCCTGCCTTCCAAGGGGATGTGAGTGATGCCACCTTTGAATTAACCAAATTTTCCTAAGAAACAATTTAACCATATGAAATTCAAAAGAGCAGAGTACATATTGCCAAATTAGACAACTTTGATTTACCTAGATAAATGTGTAGTAGTTTGCAATGATTAACTGATAGTTGCTGGAAAAAGTAGATATGGAAGGGGCATCCAATTTCACACAAGAGAATCATGTGCCTTAAGCTAGAGAACTCTACATGCTCTGCATTCTAGTAATAGCCCTAACCCAGGAGAGCAAGTATAATTCTTATTATAGAGAAATATAAGCCTTTTGGGAGACAAATTGTAGGCTATAATGACCATGACAGAAATTTTAGGACACAAGAGGAAAGACTAGAAAAGCCACTTTGGTTATAATGTGATAACCCTTAGTTGGTAGGTTGTAAAATTTATACTTTTTGTGGGCATTGGGAACAACTGAAGATTTGAGGGTTGGTAAGTAGAAGGAAAGACCCCATTCAGGTCATACTGGAATCAGGGCAAAAGCCTACTGATCTGCAACCCATCTAGCCATATATCCTGAGAAAGTTCAGTTTTTGTCAAGAGATAGGTAGTCATCTGTATTGATTACCTATTAATAATTATGTATTATGGAAGGAAAGAGCCCACATAAAAAATAGGCAGATATGGGAGGGGGAGCAGAGGTTAAAGTGCAATAGAGCTTTCATTTTCGATTTCTGAAGCATCTCAAAAACTAGTTTTATTCATAGGTTCTAGTATTAAAATAACTTCTCAGGTTCTAAGTCTTCCACATATGTATTTTTTTTAATTCCCCGAATTCTTCATACTAATTCTTATTTACAGTCACTAGTGAGACAAGCTACAGACTAGGAGAAAGTATCTGCAAACCACATATCTGAGGAAGAATTTGTGTCTAGAATATATAAAGAACTCTCAAAACTTAACAGTAAATAAGCAAAACAGTTTACTTAGAAAATGGGCAAAAGACACGAACAAAAAAAAATCACTCAAAAGAATATACAGATGGCAAGTAAGCACATGAAAAGATGTTAAACATTATTAGTCATTAGGGAAATGCAAATTAAAACCACAATGAGATATCACTACACAACTATTAGAATTGCTAAAATAAACACTGGTGACAATGCCAAATGCTGGCAGAGATTTAGAAACTGGATCATTCCTCCATTGCTGGTGAGGATGTAAATGGTACCACTGCTCTCAAAAACAATTTGGCAGTTTCTTATAAGACTAAGCTTACAACTATCATATGACCCAGCAAATGTAGCTTGGACGATTATTCAAGGGAAATAAAAAGTTATGTTCAGACAATCACCTAAACATTAATATCCATAGCATTTTTATTTATTTATTTATTTATGTGTTTTATTTTATTTTATTCTTTTGAGTTGGAGTCTCACTCTGTCGCCCAGACTGGAGTGCAGTGGCCACTTCCGGCCACTGAAGCCTCAACCTGCTGGGCTCCAGCAATCCTTCCGTGTCAGCCTTCCGAGTAGCTGGAATTACAGGCACGCACTACCACGCCCAGCTGATTTTTTTATTTAATGTAGAGATGAGGCCTAGAAATAGTTCAAATATTGTTCAACAGGTGAATGGATAAACAAAATCTGGTACATTCATACCCTGAACTACTTACTATTCAGCAACAAAAAGGAATGAACTACTGATACATGCAGCAACTTGGAGGAATCTTAAAGGGTTTTTTCTTTTCTAAAAGCAAGATTTATTGATAGGACAGAAAAGCTCCCATAGTAGGAGGGGACCCAAAGGGGTTGCCCAAAGAGATTTTTTTAAAGGTACATTCTGTATGATTCCATTGATATCACATTCTTGAAATGACAAATTTTAGAGATGGGGAACAAATTAGTGGTTGCCAAAGTTTAGGAAGATGGGGAGAAAATTGGGTGTGTCTCTTAAAGGGCTCCTTGTGATTGATTATGGTCATAGTCACATAAACCTACATATATGAGAAAATTTCACAGAACTCAGTGTACACACAAACACACACACACAAATAAGTGCATGAAAACCTGGTAAAATCTGAGTAAGTTCAGTGGCTTCAGTGTTGGCATTGTAATTGATTGTAAGTTTATATTACTGTTACGCAAGATGTTACCACTGGGGGAAACTGAGTGAGGGGTATACAGGATCTCTCTGCATTATTTCTTACAAATGCATGTGACTCTGCAATTATCTCAAAATAAAAAATTCGGAAAAAAAACCAGAAAAGAGCTTGTGTGTTTTTGCAACCCACTCAGAAAGAAAGAGGCTTTTAAACTTCTTATTCTATAAGGAGGGACCGCTCGTTTGGTTGTCTCTCTTCTGATCCCTGGGTCAATGATCGCAAGGCTGGGTCTACCAGCCCAGGTGTGTTTTCCCAAGTGTTGATAAAACTAACCTTTCCTGAGCACTCTATGTATGTCATCCTGCTACTTCTTCATTTGGTAATGGCTTATGTTGTCCTGTATTATCTGACATATTCATACACCTCCAGCTTCACTTTATGCCAAGCTCCCTGTCATTCTCTGTGCTCCCACTATAGTTGCTTTCTTTCATCTCCTGAAATGTGCCATCCTTCTCCCACCACAGGCTGCTTTTTCATGGTGTTCTCTTTGCCTAGAATACTCTGCCGACCTCTGATTTCCCCTTGTCAACCTTCAAATCTTAGTTATAATATCACTTCTTCAAAGAACCCTTCCCTGATTTTCAAAACTAGGTCAGATGCCCGGCAACATACTCCAATGGTATTTTGATGGTCACAGCACTTATAGATGCAATTGCATGCTTATCTGTGTTGTTATTTGATCTTAATTGTGCAGTTGGATAAACTGAAGCTTAGAGATGTTTTATAAGTTGCCCGAAGTTAAATATCTACTACAGTGGTAAAGCTGGGATTTAACCCTAGGTCTGTCTGACACTAAGTCTCATGCATTTACTGGTATTTTCTGAGGCATCTTATATGTATTACATCTGGCGAGATTTCTTATGTTAGGATTTTATAAATGCCACAGAAGGATTTGTTGACAATGGCCTAACCTGTAGACTTATATTTCTTTACTATTCTAGTATTCCAAGTGGATTATAGATAGGTAGGAAATAGGAAATACAAACACACAGCTTCTGATTCATTTGGCTAAGGCTACAGAGACTAGCAGAAACTAAGGGAGAGATGTAGCATCTCTTTGCATGACTTTTGCTTGTCCAGGGTCCCTAATGGGTTTCACGGCTACTGGTAATGCTGCCTGTATTCGTAGGGTCCTGCCAAATCTGGGAAACCACCTGATTCTCAGAAGCTTGAACTAGAAAGAACTGAAGTATAAAGTCTGTATACCAAAGATTCCAACAAGTGTTTATGAATGTTGAAATCTTGTCATTGAACCAAACTCAGTAAAAGCAATGTACTTCCTTATCTCAGGGAAGAAGCAGAAGAATTCTGTTGTGTCTGTGATTTCTTTGGTAGTTTCTTGCTGATCAGAATCTAGGGAAAACAGTTTCTCACAACTACTCTTTGATACAAGCACAAATGTCATCAATAACTAAACAACTATAAATATGCGTTGGTGGAATTCAGGTATTAACTCAAGATTTTTCCTTACTGCAGGTATTATCATTACTTTTAACTTAGGTTCTTGAATCTATTCTGATCCATTTTAAGTTTCTCTTCTTGTGTTCTTCCAATTCTACTTCTCCTATGTAATGGACCCCATGATGTTTTTACTTCATGCCAGTCTCCATTGAGATTGTAGCTTCTGTTTTTCCTGATCCTTATTTCTAAGTTTCTTTTTTTTTTTTGAGTTGGAGTCTCATTCTGTCACCCAGGCTGGAGGGCAGTGGCATGCTCCTGGCCACCGCAGCTTCGACCTGCTGGGCTCCTGCGATCCTTCCACCTCAGCCTTCCAAGTAGCTGGAACTACAGGCGCGCGCGACCACGTCCAGCTAATTTAATTATTTATTTATTGTTGAGACGAGATCTTGCCAAGGTGCCCGGGTGGGTCTCAAACCCACAGGCTCAGGCAATCCTCTTGCCTCGGCCTCCCAAAGTGCTGGGATTACAGACTGAGCAACCGAGCCCAGCCCATTTCTAAGTTCTATGTCTTTTTATGAGTAAATGACTGACATTCAGGTTAGTTTTATTTCCCTCTATTGTGTTATTCAAATGTTTTATTTTCTTTCTAATAGAAATAACACAATAGCTCCAGCTCTCTAATTTTCTATCTACCTTGGTTGTGCTGTAGCTGTGGGCCCTTTTGGGGGGAAGATTTATTTTATTAGGGCCAGAATTGAAAATTTGTTCCTCTTCTTCTTGCTGCCATGTTTCTTTCTGTGTAATACCAATTAAGCCTTTCTCCTGGCATTAGGAGCTCAGGAGTGTTACTGCTTAACTCCTTCTTGCTGTACGATATCCAGTGAGTCACACATTATTGTTGTTGGCAAGTAAGAGAGATGCTGAAGAGATTGTGTCTATTTAGTAGTTAGCCTGTTATGTCGACTATTGTAAAAGAAAGCAAAATAGCAAAGGCTTAAACAAGGTAGAAGTCAATTGCTGTCACATACAAACATCCACATTATAGGTGGTCAGGAGAGGACATGCAGGAGCATGACTGTGTTCCAAGAGATTGTTCAGGAACCAGACTCCTTCTTGTTGCTCTCTGCCCCTCAGGGGTTTCGTCATTTACGTGGCGAGAAATGGAAAGTGGAAAAAGTAAGTGGGGGCATCCTCCTCCTTCTAAAGGCACTCTAAAATCCCTACGTGTGGCTTCTGCTTGTAGCTCATTGCCAAAATATAATTATAGGTTACACTTAGCAGTAAAGGAGGCTAAGAAACATAGTCTTTAGTTGAAAACCTAATTTTTTCTATTGCTAAAAAGAAGAAAGTGAGAGTGGACACACAGGGACAGCTAGGCTCGTTTTATACCCAGGCTTGAAGGGGAGAAAAGGATCCCAGGAATGTTAAGAGTAGGCCAAGTTCCTATGGCTTGTGGCAAATGAAGAGAGAGCAGAAGAAACTGATTTGGGTCTGAGCAAAGATAACTGGAACTGATCAATAGAAAGCCAGATATGTAATTTATCTACCAAAAATAATTAAAGGTTAATGGTGAATATTTAAGGAATCAGTGAGTAATCAAAGCTATTCCTCAGCATATTAAGTTGATGCTGGCATTAGGGATTGCACAGAGAGGAATATCTGGAGACTTTTTCTTTTTCTGTATAGATGGGAGCCAATGTGAGCTAGCACTGAAGTGTGGACAGTGAGAAGGACAGAGACAGGACAGGCAAGAGAGACGCCACAGACACCGGTGACTTCCCAAGATGGGCAGAGAGGGCCTGGATGAAGGCAAACCTGACCCTGCAGGGTCTAGCATGTTTCCCTAGAAGAGAGTGTGTTCATTCAAAGAAATGGGGAAGTCAAGTGTTTTGTGGTCTTCCTTGTTTGGGATTTTTGGAAGTAGGGGAGGAGGAAGATGAATTATTTGATTTTTGACCATTTGAGTTGGAGGTATCAATGCAATGTTCAGACAGCTATGTGCACAGAAAGTCAAACTATTGGAGGAGAAACAAGGAGAGCGTCTGAATTTTTAGGAAAAGAGGTTTGAGATCTTTGTGTCCTTTTTGGGAATCTAATAGGTGAAGGCATGAAAATGCCAAGGCAAAGGGAGAAAAGGGCCAACTTTGGGAAGGACCTATATTTATTGAGGTATAGTAAGAAGAGCTAGAAAATCAATTTAAAAAAAGGAACCATCATTGATATTGATAAGAATTTCAAGGAGAGGAGCAGTCACTAGGGTAAAATTTCTAGAGAAAATAAAAGTGAGGAAGTAAGCCCAATTGATCTGCTCATCGGGAGATCATTAAAACTTCCAAGAGATCAGTTTTAATAGTGACCTATGAGCCACAGTTCCAGTTAACCAGTGTGCTGAAGGGGCAGCAAAAGTGCTGTGACATTACCTTTTCCTTTTCATTCCAGTAATTCAGATGGCTTGTGTCTGTCTATTGTGATCTGTAAGGAGAGGGCATAGGTTGACAGGCAGGAAAGTTTTAGAAAAAATCTGGCGTGTTTTTTTAAAATTGATATAATATTCTAATATACTACTTTTTTCTCAATTAGTTGCATTAGTCTCCTGTGATTTAAAAATAAGTACAGTATACACTTGTTTTTATATAATAGGATTAGATTGAGAACTCAGTAAGTATAGGAAGGTTATTGTCTGTTACATTAGGTATTCATTTTGATACTGTGAAATCTCACTAAAAAAATGATATTTCCCCCCGCTAAGTGTTTTGTTGTTGGAGCCTAGCTCCAAAAAAAAGTTATTTTATCTCCAGGAACTGAGTACAAGTGCCCTATAAGAACAATATGAATTTCTTAGCCAAGAAGTTGGCAATTTGAATAAGCATTAATTATGGCATTATTTCTGAATATATTCTTAATTATATATTGATATTGGCCAAAAGTTCTGATATGTTTGGATGAACTTTCCATTTGAACAAATGCTTGAGTGATTTGATTAAGCTTCCTAATGAATCTGTTGTATATTATGAAGCTTTTGCCAAGATATTTAGGAACTCAGTTAAGTTTTAAAAAAGTAATACATCTTTATCTGAATTTCAAATATGGCTTAGATTCTGTTCAGAAAATAAAACTAGATTGTAATTATGATTTATCTTACTTTTGAGGGCTGATAGCTTATTGATTCATTATAATTTATTTCATTTGTTTGCTTCTTTGTTTAATATGTATGAATTACATACTTTATGCCGAGTATGCATGAAAAGGGTAACAAATCTATAATTATTATGGGTGATATTTAGTATCCCAGCTGTTAAATACATAGTTGGGTATTTAAATTACTGAAATCACAGGAAATATTTACTTCATTAAGCAGGTTGCCAAAATCTGTGGCTATTGTAATTTCAAATAAATATTTATTAAATACTTACCATGTGTAATACATTATGACAGGGAGCACAGAGAATGTAGTGAGGAATATAAGATTTTTCAACACCCTCAATAAACATACAGTCTTTTGGGAAACTAACAAAATGCACAAATAATTGTAGCATATATTATAATTTATGCAATGAAAATATCAAATGCAATCAAAGCTTTTTTTTAAAGTAAAAAGATCAGGTATAATTACAGTTTCATAAAAGGAGGGATATTTAAGGAAAGGCTTGGCCAATGAATAGGATTTGGGTGGCAAAAACTGGGAGGGTTTTCTAGTCAGCCGAAACAGCCTAAGTGAAAACAGAGGAAGAGAACAAGTTCTAAATTTGGAGGTTAATAGGGAAGGTAAGCATGAAGGGTAATGATGGAGAGTCAGGAGATAGTATGGAATGCAAGTTAACCAGAAGAAGGTGTTTATAAGCTACAAGTATTTTGATTCATAGAAAATGGGAAGTCATTGTGGTGGTGGAGGTGGTGGTGGTGGTGGTGGTGGTTATTGTTGTTAGAGCCATATATTTCCTATGCAATTAGCGGAGTCTAGCAGTAGTATGTCTTTTAAAAATGTGGAAATTAGTCAGTTGGCCTGTGTCTGGGAACAAGGGTCATACCCATCATAAGGAGGGCCAGCATGGCCCTGTGAATCCAGTCTTCCCATCCAGAAAAGATCTAAAATGAGGGCTTTTGATGTTATCACATGGTAACAAAGACACACTGACAAGATTGAAAAGTGAGGGCCTTTTGCTCATATTACTGCCATATCACCTTTAATAAATTGTGAAATATTTATTATGATGATAATGAATTCAAATTATTTTGTGAATGGTGCTATTATATTGCATTGCATTTAAAAATGTTGAGTGTGTTAATTTTTTTAATATAAACATTTAGAACAAGTCCCATCATATATAGTTATGTTTTGGCCTTCTCCATTTTTTAATATGCTGGGAGACTCAAAACTTGAAAGTAGCCTGGGCCTTTCTCAACCTCTGAGATGCTTTGTCAGGGCCATAACATTTTCTTATATGTACAGAGCATTATCATTTATTAATCTTCTGTAGACTTTGCATTGATCATCCTAAATGATGTGGTTCGAAATACCAGTACTATGTAAACAGTTCATGGGATTTGTGCTAATCCAGTGTAACTCATGAAATTTACTTTTAATTATGAAACACACATTTCCATCTTATTGCATGTAAATTAGAAAATTTTCCTTTACAAGAGAGGAAAAAGAAGGAGCATTAAAATGTGCATTAGTAAGAGATGCCACATATGAATATGAATTTGTGCTTGTCCAGTGATACTTTCGATTTCATTATTGTTGAGAGAGTATAGTCCAGAACAGTAGAGTTTGGGCCAATAGGTCTAACTTTCTCTATCACACAGTTGGAAAACCAGCAAAGGTTTTTAAGTAAGCAATGATGCCTTCAGGCTTGTGTTTTAAAAGTCAGTCCTGGTGTAAGGTAACTTAGAGCAGATTGGCACTGGCATTAGGGAAGCTGGTTAGAAGGTTTATGCAGCAATCCTGGCAAACTAGATAATAAAGGCTTAGATTTGGAAAGTGACAAGAAAAAGGAGACTTTTGAAGCAAAAATAGAAACCTGACACCAATGCCTATGATATCTCTATTATGTCAGGTTGCTTATAAAAAAAAATATGACAGGTGGGGCATGGTGACTCAAATCTATAATTTCAGCACTTTGGGAGGTTGAAGTGAGAGGATTGCCTGAGCTCAGGGGTTTGAGACCAGCCTGGGCAATTTGGTGAGACCTCATCTCTACAATAAATAAAAAAAAAAAAAATTAGCTGGCGTGGTAGTGCATATCTGTAGTTCTAGCTACTCAGAAGGCTGAGATGGAAGGATTGCCTGAGCCCAGCAGGCTGAGGCTTCAGTGGCTGTGATTGTGCCACTGCACTCCAGCCTGGGCGACAGAGTGAGATTACAACAACAACAAAAAAGCATGACAAGAGCCTTGTACTCTTGATACTTATTATCTGGCTAGGATATAACTAAAATAATTGAGATTAAATATGTAGAAGAATGAAGCATAAAAATGTTTTCTTCTGTGGTTTAAGTGTGGCCTATTTAAATTTCTTATGAATCTACTATCTCAGAATATTTAAATTTGAATTTTGGGCTAGGATTATTTGTGGAGGCAATGTCCATGCATCTTAAGACAGTCTTATAGAAGTTCACAAAGATATTTACTTAACTGTTACTTAATGCTTTCATAATTATGAGAGGAAATTATAAACTTATTTATGGTTACAAAGCATTAAGAATATTGTCACAACACATATATTACTAAAATTGCTTACACACATGACTTTGTAGTTATATATATTTATTTGAATCATTGATTCATAAACCCTTATTTGCTACTTGCTCCTTTTTGCTTCTTCTTAGGATCAGTAAACAGGAAATAATGTATGGGTTTTTATTGAGCGTGACTCTTGATGGAAAGTAATTCCTCGTACATCAGTCAACACAGAAAATTGGTGGGATAGAACATTGGCCTTTGTCTACATTAGTTCATAGCGAATGCTCAGGATTACTTGTTTATTGCAATTATGAAATAAAAGTGTATTCCAATAAAAGTAGAAGCTAATAACTTTTTCCTTCCCAGATCTCTTTTACAACATTTTTTCTAATGTCTTGCCCATGAGATATGTGTGGAAAAGTGATAAAATATGTTTTAAATTTTGTACTCATCTTTTATTATAAAATAGCTTTAGAATTTTATCATTGGTATATATTTAGTTACATATTAATGTTTTTATTTAGAAATATTTTATTATAAATACAATGAATACTTTCAAAAATGAGAACTGCATATTAAAAATTAAGGTTATAATCCCAACACTTAATACAGCTACTCAGAAATAACACCTTTATGTCTACCTTTCCAGATGTTTTCTCCCATGTGCTCATTTTCATATTTTGTGTAAAAATGAGGTCATAATGAACATACTATGTTTCTTAATGTATTATGAAACTTCTTACAAATTATTATTCTACAACATGATATTTATTGAGTACATACCACTCCTTCTTAGGGATACTATAATTCACTTAACACCTTTATTTTTGGTGTTTGGATTATTTTTAATCTTTTAAAAAATAGTTCTTTTTTTTTAATGGCACAAATAAGACTGGTACTAGTCATTTGTGTAGACCAAATTTGTTTTTTTGTTCAGATTTGTTTTTTGTGACTTTTCCATTCTGGTATGACCTAATTTTTACCTCTTTTTCTCTGTGCACATGTAGCAAAGGCTGCTATTTGTTCGCTAAAATCCATGCTTTCCTGTTCTTCCTGGGTACCAGCTGGATCACATTGTGCAGTTACTGTGACCACATGGTTATATTCTAGCCAAATAAATAAGAATAGAAGTCATGGCACCTCTGATAGACCTGGTTCTAAAATATCTCCCATGCTTGCATCTCTACTCTCTGTCCATTTCCAAAGGATTGGGAGGGAGCCAACTCCTGGGGTAAATTTGGAAGCCCTGTGTTGATGATGGAAGAGCCACTGACAACCCAGCTCCTGCTTGAGAGTAAAGCTGTCCTTGCCCTGTGTCTCCTACCAAATTGAAGCACTTTGGACTGTCGGGCCATAGTGCACTTTGATTAGATTAGAGTCGTTATACATTTTTGGTACACTTTGTTAAAGAAGTTGGCCTATACTTAATCACAGAGCCCTAAATCTTATTCCTTAAGCCTTGAAAGACTGAAAATTGAAGCTCTGCTTTGCCCTCCATAGTTGGCTTCCCATACTTCTCCTTTTCACTTTTTCCTTTCTCCTGTTTGTTTTTCTAACATCCTCTGTTTAAGCTGGTCAAGAACCAAGCTGTTAAAGATTGATAATAGAATAACATGCCATTCCTCAAGGGTATTTTAATTTTAGTAGAATATTTGGGGAGATTCATGGCCTTAGCTGACAGGAACAAATATAATTTTTAATTATTATCTTTAAGTGAATGTAATGCTTCTTAACTGAATCATAGAGCAATGGTTTTAGCCAAAAATGAGATTCTATTCTTAAAGACTTTTTGGACATCTGCACACTATATCCATCTGTTGGCAATGTACAATTCATATTAGCATATGAAAAGCTCTAAGAAACCTTGCAGTAAATAAACCCATCTCCCTTCTCTAACCTAGTGTTTTTATAGTTTAATTTCCCGTAGCACTCTTGTCAAAATTCTACCACTAGTATCTTAGAAAATCAGCCTTTCTAAAACTAGTGTTCCATCCCAGGATATCAGCATCTGAGAAGACTTTGAAATAATTGACTGAGAAAAACAAATGGAAAGGACCATTTTAAATTTTATATGTAGTTCTAAAGAGATAACTGTTCCAGTTCAAATAGAGTTGTCATTGCGTTTTCAGAAATAGGTTTACTGAGTGGAATACAGTGCATTGTGAACACCTGTCAACTCTGATTACCTTTTTCTCTGTCAAGAGTTTAAAAATAACAAGAACACTTGTTTTGTGAGAATTCAACTATTATTTTCTTCTTTGACATCTTCATAAATATTTTAGATTTTTTAATTCAGTTAGTTAATTTGTTCAGTCTATCTCGTTCTTGAATTTTAACTTGTTACCTGTTCATATTATAGATAAGTAGAAAAGTGATGAAGTAATCTTAGTTAAGTAAGTGTTAGGATGTTTTCTAGAAGTGGATAATGTTATAGTTTGACTTTTATTTTCTTTACTAGCTGTGAAAATGTATTTCAACTCACCCTAGTAATAGTGTCACGGCACTAGAGAGGGTGTTGAAGATTGTGTTTCATAAGTAAGCCGGCTGAGGCCCAGAGAGACAATGAAATTTGACCAGGAACCGAAACTAAGTTTCCCACCTCTAAAGTTTGTGTTCTGTCTTCTATATTATGTTGTTTCTCATTTATCTTTTGAAAATTCTGTTAGCTAGGACTGGTTTCACACTAGGAATAGTAGGTAACAATCTCTAAGGCGGGATTTGCAAGTGACCTGGGAAGCCCCAAAACAGATTATTTTCCCCACAACTTGTCCTATTTGATGGAGTAGAGATAGATTCTTTTATATCTTAAGGGTGTTTGGGTCTTTGAGTGCCTCTTGTTAAAATGTAAATGTGCCTGGAGAAATCTCTCCTAAACTCATACTGAGCTAAAGTTTATATCAGTGATTGGGTGATCAAATTTGTTTCTAATCAAGAGTGCTGAGAGCAACACCATGAGGGGAAGAGGGAGCATCCCAGGCAGGGATAGGGAGAAAGGATGAGGAGGGGAGGACTGGTCTAACAAGGTTCTAAAACCTTGCCTGCCTTACAAGTATAACCAGAAAAAGTTTGACTTTTTTTTAAGCTCAGTATATTTTGAATAAAATTAATTCTGAGTGGATAAATGGAATCACTGATATCATAAGGCAGAAATTTGAGCCAGGTGACAACTTGGGTTTGCCAATGCCTGGTCTATGATGAAAGTTTAATTTTCCCTCAAAGAATTAGCAAATTACTTTCATCTAGTATTTTCTAATTTTTAAAAGTTTTACCTTCCACCTAGTATGACAGTTGATCATACTTGTAATAATTTGCTTTAATTTTTGTGTTTCCAGTGAACTTCCTGTTCCAGTCTACAAACTGTGCTATTATTAAACCACCATTAGGTTGATAAATGTGATTCGTTGTTTTTGGTTTTCACTTTTAAAAGTTGTATTCTAATCGTCTTTATGCTTTAGGGATAGTATAGTTTTCAGAAACATTCAGTTTCTGCCTATAGATATCAAATAAAATACAGATTTGTTGTCTTTGAGAGAAACTACAATCATCTTTGATTCTGATGCTCTATTTAACTCGAGGAAAAAACTAAGAACTGTAATTTTTTTTTTTTTTTTTTTTTTTTTTTTTTGAGTTGGAGTCTCACTCTGTCACCCAGACTGGAGTGCAGTGGCCGCTCCCGGCCACCGCAGCCTCGACCTGCTGGGCTCCGGCGATCCTTCCGCCTCAGCCTTCCGAGTAGCCGGAATTACAGGCATGCGCTACCACACCCGGCTGATTTTTTGATTTATTGTAGAGGTGAGGTCTCGCTGCCTGGGCGGGTCTCGAACCCGCGGGTTCAGGCAATCCACTCACCTCAGCCTCCCAAAGGCGCGGGATTACAGGCTGAGCCACCGAGCCCGGCAAGAACTGTAATTTTTATGCTGTTAATGTTTTATTATTTCATTTCTAACAAGTATGGCATTTACATTACAAAAAATTAAAACATTCACACACTATGAAAGTAGTTTTAAGCTTGACTAACATATTTTATTTACTGTCAGTTATATCATCAACCATAACTAGGTTAAACAAAGAAGGCTTAAATAGTGAAAAGCTACATGTCTTTGTTTTTGATTTGTGACACCAATTTTTTTTTTAAGATTTACTGGCCTTTTCAAACAATAGTTGTTGAATTTTGTAGCAGTAATTCACATGTTTTGTTATAATATACGATTCCTGAGCCTTAGCGGTCTGGTGAAAGGCCAAAGAGTCTGCATTTTTAACAAGTGAGCCACAGAAAACGATTTAAGAAAACTGGCCTGTATTAGTTCTCTATTACTGCTATAATAAATTACTGTAGACTCAGTGGCTTAAAACAACAAAAAATTTATTACATTATAGTTATGTAGTTCAGAAGTCCAACAAAGGTCTCACTGGGCTAAAATTAAAGTGTCAGTAAGGTTGAGTTCCATTCTGTAGGCTCTAGGGGAGAATTTGTTTTCTTGCCTTTTCCACCTTCTGGAGGCTACCTGCATTCTGTGGCTAATGGCCCTCTCCTCCATTTTCAAAGCTGGCAACATTGCATCTTTCTGACCCTGCTTCTGCCATATCATCTCTTTCTCCGACTCTCCTTCTGTCACCCTCTTCCTCTTTTAAAGGCCTTGTGATTACACGAGGTCCATCTGAATAACAGAATAATCTCTCCATTTTAAAATAGGGACCTTAAGGTCCGCTGATTAGCAACCTTAATTCCATATGCAACCTTACTTTCCCATTGCCATAAAAACTACCATATTCATAGGTTCAGGGATTTCGAAGCAGGCATCTTTATGGAGCTATTATGTTGCCTACTATGGCTTTAAAAGTTTGAGATGTAAGATCAGACCCAAAGATACTATTAATTTTTGTTTCCTAGATGTTTTTTACTACAATTAGGTTAAGCCCCTACTAATTAGGTAATTTAACTGTGGAAAATAGTAGTCTTTTTTTAATCAACAAAAATATTTTTATTAAAATAAGCATAAACATGACTATTAATCACCACTAATTGTAAAAAAGGTAAAATAACACTCGAAAAAGATTTCAAAAAATATGAACATCTATGTAAAAACGTTGTGCCTAAGTAAAATGATTACTAAATCATTACTACTAATTATTACTATTTACAATTTAGTCACTATTACAGCTCTGGTTTTAAAAAGGCTTGTACTTGTTTCACCTCTTATGCAAACTAAATCATTAGGTCTTCTGCGAGTATATTCACAACTCTAGTGTTTTTAGACAGACTTTAAAGCACTGTATTTAAAACATTCTTTTTTCTTGAATTTGATCTAATGACATAGAGGAGTCTGCTTTTTCAGATTCTCTGTCTTCTTAAGAATCTAGGTTTTTTGTGTCCTTTTTTTTTCACGATAAGTATATAAAACCTGTCAACTAGCTTAAGCAAAAAGAAAATATTTAAAATTAATTTGATACCCAGTATAACCCATCTCTTTATTTCCTCATAGACTAGATTTCATTGTGTCAGAGTATATGTGGCCATACATGGCTAACCTATGGATCTGCATTTTTGTACCCTCTTAAACAATCTAAGAGATTGAATCATATCTGAATTCCTGAGGGAGAGAATCTGTCTAGTTTATATTAGGCTTTTCACCTTTTCTCAGTCATGCAATGACTGTCTGGGCTAGAGCTGTAGAATATAAATGTGGCATCTGGGGCCCATACATGTGATATTTGGGGAGAGATGGTGAGTGATCCTGAACTAGGACAATGAAAATCTATAAAGCTTAAATACGGAAGTCTTAGTGACTAAATAAATAGCAAGAGAGAAGTAGCTTTTCCCCATTTTCTTCCCTTGATTCTACCTGGATGTATAAAGACAGAGGGTCCTTATAAGGGCTGATGTTTAGCCTAAATACTTACACAATCATTTCCTGTCTACTTTTCTTCTAATTGGGCAGTGCCTTATCATAATACTTGTTAAATACTTCGACTTTCATCTCTAGTCCTTTGTATAATTTTAGCAAAACAGGAATAATACAATAAATATTTAAGTGTCATGTCAGAACTAAGAATGATTGCACTAATACATGTTGAAAGCATTTCTTACTTGACTATTGGCGATGGTGTTGCAGTTCTAGATTCTGGTAACGAAGTTTCTAAATGATGGGAAGGGAAGAAATATGTGAAGGCAGTGATTTCTTAAATAAACTTTGAGAAAATTCTTGTTTTTTAAAAGTCACATACATAAGCAATGCTTGTTATCAATCTGCCAGATTAACAGCATAAAGAGTACATTAAGGCTGGACTTGATAGCTTGAGCCTGTAATCCCAGTGCCTTGGGAGACTGAGGTGGGAGGATCGCTTGAGGCTAGGAGTTCAAGACCAGTCTGAGTAACATAGCAAGATCTCATCTGTACAAAATATTTAAAAATTAGCCGAGTGTGGTGGTATGCACCTATAATCTCAGCTACTTGGGAGACTGAGGCTGGAGGATCACTTGAGCCCGTAGTTTGAGGTTGCAGTGAGCTGGGATCATGCCACTGCACTCTAGTCTGGGCAACAGAACTCAACCATGTCTCTAAAATAAACAAGAAAAAAGTAAAATAATAAAAAAGACTATATCAAATATTATTTTTTTTAAAAGGACAAATCTTTTATTTTATTTGTATACACATTACCTTGACTGTTAGGCTCCCTTAAAATCTGGAGTTTAATAATTTACTTACTCTACTTACTAATATTTTCAGTACTTTGTTACTTTTTATTTGTTTGTTTGATACAGAATAACAGCCAAAAACCTATGTTTAATGACAGCACTCTTTATTTATTTCTTTATAACAAATATTTACATGGAATGAATCACATGTTTTCATTTCTGCATGACTAGAAGTAGAATACAAATTATATGTGTGATGTTTAATAATGGTAAGCAAAGTTTAAAGATGTGGTCCTAAATTGAGGGAGGCAGCAAATGATGTTTAACCTAATGATCTTTCTGTTGTGGGAGATTAAGGGATATGGTTAGTGGTTCTATCATATGATTTTTCAAATTTAGATAAGAATTATGTGATTTAAGGAAACTTACAAGGCACCATTTCCACAACATACTTAATTACAAATATCTTACTTAAAAAAATTTTTTTCATGTGTTGGAAATACTTTATCTATTTGTTCAGGCTGAAACTGGATTATTTAATTTCTGATAATTAAGAAAACCTTAATTTATAAGAAAATACAAATGTGTGATTTATATATACTGTTCATGTCTTTTCAAATATACATTAGTTCTCACAAAGTATACTTGCACCATCACAGTAGAGTCTCTTTAGGTAATTCATGGACCCCGTTGTGTTAGCTTCTTCATAATGCCTACCAATTTGCTTCATTTTTGACCTAGTAGGACCACCTCCAGGGATCAGAGAGTTGCTAGGTCTTCATGCCTATTCAATCCCCGGGTTTTCTACTGAGACTGCCAACAAAGGTGCAAATTTTGATGTTCTGTGTATCTCTTCCTCCCTAATATGAGCACTTATGCAATATGGACTCAACTAAAACTACTTGACTTTGAGTACCTAGTGATCTGGCTAAGGTCAAAATGTTGCCTTAAATAGGGTGTTCTGAATCAGTGAAGCCTCTTTCTGGAGGTGTGTACTTGGATATGTGACCTAGTTCAGTTTTATACCTTTGGCTCAATGACGCAGCAGGGTCTAGCTTTTGGAGAACAGTAGTTCAGACATATCTATGTTACTTTTGAAAATGTGAGAATTATAGAGGGGAAATCACTATGTTACTTCATGGTGTCTAACAGAACCTGAAATCAGATGCATGTATTAATAAATTTGCACAGTTGATACATAACTATTTCTTACTGGAACATTTAAAAATGTCTTTGAAAAAAAATCTTGCAATGTATGTTTCACCTTAAATGTCCTAGTAAAATGCCCTACTATCAGTTTTTAAATTGGTCCCTTTATATTTAGCTCTTTATTCCTTTTTTTTTCAAGAAATGCCAAAATAAAGGTTAAGAGAAGGTACTTATTATTCCAGACATTTGGGTTCAGTTGTCTTGACTCTCCAAACTAAGACATTGGCAGGTGTTACTTTTTGTATAGGGCCTGCCTCCGTGGAGCAAAATGAGGAAGGCAGCATGAGAAGTGGAAGAGGACCAGAGGTTCCATTTCCATTGCAAGAGCATGAATGACTTAGAAAAGGTTTCTGCTTGAGTGAATGGAAAGAACAGATGTTTTTTCTCATTGCTGAAAATGTAATTGAATTAGTGTTCTAATGAATACATTTTGGGGATTTTTCAAAATTCTGAAGTACCTTCAATTTCCAAACACTACCTATGACTTCAATCTTTTTTTTAAATAAAAAATACTATTTCTTTTTTTAATGAAAAGTTAGTCATAACTGCTCAGCACTCAAATTTTATGTTAAACATTTTGTCATGCTCCAGGAGTATAGTCATAATTGTTTATTTCATCAAGCCCATTCTTACTAGAAAGTGTAGCAAGATTTTCCTAAATGCTGAATAAGGTATGACCAATTGGTTTGTTTTGCCCAATATAGACCTATCCGTACGCAAGAATTGTTAATTACCCACCTAATTTTATAGTGTGACTATTGAAGGGCGCAGAGAACAGTCAGAAGGGCGTCCCCAAGATGGCGCTGCCACCCTAGACAACAAAGGTCGTAGGTTCCGGCTTCTTCACACAGGATTCCCCTAGCGCGCTTCCAATCATTTGCCTATGGTATACCTTTCTTATTGTAAAATGTAGATAAAATTATTTCACTCTTTTAAAATATTATTATAAGTAAATCAGAGCATTTTGAGGAATAAAAGTCTAGAAATATACTAACAAATGGCACAACCCATTATTCTGGAAAGAAAACACTGAAACAATGAGTATGAGACTAAAAATTGGACTAATGTATGTCATTTGTCAACTTTTTAGTGGTTTATTCTGAATATCTCTTATACCAAGGGCTTCTTTAATTGTATACCTGTTTTCAGGTATAGTATGTGAATTATTTGCTGTGTTTCCTGGGCGTTTAAAAAATATATTATTGCTTTCATTTTGTTACCTAGTTCTCAGTAAGGAAAAGTTAATTAAAATATACAGCCAATAAAACAATGAAATTCCCTTCACTTTTCAAACAAAATTGGTTGATTAAGCTTTTGCATTTCACTGGAACAGTTAAAGTTCCCAGAAAGAATACATTTAGCTACAAATTTAACATCTCATAAACAAAAGAAAACAAATCAACAAATTGCAAGATCTAGAAATGGCTTCATCTATCTGTACTGTATTCAATTATTTTAAAAAGGTCATATAAAGAAGGTTCTAAGAAGAAAGGGAGGAAAGGATGGAGGAGGAAAAAAGGGGAAAAGGAACAACAGAAAGAAAGAAGAAAGGAGAGAAAGGCCATTTGGCATTTATTTGGAAATGAAGTCAAGCTTGCTATTTGGTGGCAGAATTGCTATCTGGATGTAGTAGACCACAATAGATGTCACAAAATGTTGTATAGAGATCTCTGTAGTGAGAAGCTCATTTTGCTGTTTTAGTTTACAAAAATTATACCTTCTCTCCTGTTTGAAATAGGAGTTGGACCATGGAGTACTCCATTAGAACTTGATTATCTCATTCTGAGACTCATTCTATGTAAAGCAGAGGCTCAGCAGCTTATGTTTAGTAGTGCCTGTGATCTCTACTGCAACGCTTACCAGATGTCATCATCCATTTCCACTTATGAAAAATAGATGCTAAGACAGGTAGATGACTTGCTCGAGGTGATACAGCTAGTATGTGGGCTTGAATCCTAAAAATATCATGCATGCTATAGATTGTAATAAAGTTAATCATGTAAAGTAGTGACATACAGAGTATTTGGAACCTGGTTGTCTATATTATTGACTATAAGGAATAAATTCTTGTGTAACTGTAGCCTTTCTGTTAAATCATAACTTATCTATTATCTTGTCTACTTTGAGGATTTCATATTCTAAAGAACTCTGAAGGGGATGACTTGCTCTTTCTTATTTGGGTTATGCTCTTCCATACTAGTTGTAGATCCACTTCCAGCCATATGTTAAATATGGAATTATTAGAATGTTGAGGGTTTTTTTTCTAGTAGAATATTTTAGAATTTTGTACATGTTTTAAAAATCAGTATTACTTGTCATGTTCATTTCAGAAATATTTTATGGCTTTTCTTTATTTTTATTAAACATGTGGGGAGCCAATATGCTCAATTTCATAGCATTTTCATATGAGGGTTCCCAGCTGTGTTTATCAAGGATGGGCTAGACCACCTGCATCAGAATCACCTAGGTGCTTGTTAAAATGCAGAATTCTAGATTCTGAGGGATCAATCCTGGACTTTAAATTAGTTTCAGAGCCACTAATCTACAGACTAAGATCCGAGGACTACAGTCTCATTTATTTTTGTGTCAGCATAAATTCTCTTGGAAATAAAGGAGAAGTTATAAATTTTTTCAAAGTCTCAGTTGCCATTTTGAAAATTAGACAACAAGAAATATACCAAGATATTGCTACTAGGCTGATAAATCAGTCTGGATATTCATGAATTAATAGCTAGTATTAGTCATGAAAATGGTAACTGAGAAATGAAATTCTGATACATGCTACAAAATGAATGAGTCTTGAAGACATTATGCTGCATGAAATAAACACACAAAAGGACAAATATTGTATCGTTCTGCTTTGATATAGTACTGAGTTGTATTGTTTTGATATATATATACTATTATTTAATCATCATTATCAAATAATAATTATTTTTTTAAGTGCAGGCAACTGACTTGGGACTGAATATAATGAGAAGGGTAATACCACCTCCACATCATCTTACAGCTTATTTATGGAGACAGAAATAGACAAGTAAATATATAGCAAATGAAAGCATTTAAAATGTTACATAGCATCCAGGCTAAAGAAATTCAAGAGATGTAAGAAAATTCTCAATGGATTCCAGACTCTCTTTGGGCTTTGTAGTTAGATTTTCACTTTTAGATCATCACTGGTATCAGTTCTGCTGTACCTATACAATGCAAAATCCATTTTCATACTACTTCAAAGCTATTTTCTTATTTTTGGCTTGGTGTTTCAGGATTTAAATATGAAATACTACTGAGCTTAATGTGACTAAAAGTATACAGGAAAAATTAAAAATTAAGTATACAGAAAAAATTAATACACGATTAGTTTACATACTTTAATTTTATACTGAAAGCATTCCATTTTTCAGTGTGGTGAGATTTGTAACAAAACTAGTGTTTCATTGTGACTGTGACAACTCAACCCATTGGGGTGCTATTGTGTCTCTTGACCCATATCAAGGGAATAACTTAGCACCAAAACATTCAGAACAATGAGACTCTCTCGGAAGATGATATGACACCAGGTCAATATGTTACTTCAGCTGACTTGAGCATAAGACATCTAGGAGCTATGGTCCTGAAAATTAACTTTCTGGATCAAGATAGTTTATTAGTTGGCAGTTAAGAAATTCTGCATGCATTCTTCAAAGCTAAGGTTAAGGTGATAAAGCAATTGAGCCTTTTAACACTTAAAGAAAGGTGGAGGTGAAATGAAATAGCCATTCAAAACAGCAAATAATTAATTGAGTCTCTTTGTTAACAGGCAGGAGGTCAAGTACACATAGCCACAGCAATGATACAGTCTGCATGCTAAACAGCTGAGTTTTTGACTTGCAAGTGACTAGATTGGATCGTTGAAAACTAATTAAAATGAGATTTTAATTTAGAAAGGTAGTGATAATAGTTCGAAAGATACTATGCGATTCAGATATCGTCACTTGCTTTACTACTTTCTTGTTATTAATTCAATAGAATTATAACTTTGAGTTTCATTTCTTTTCCTTTTTAAAAAAAGATATCACGTTGTATATTTGCTTTAGGATATTGATTCTGTGATTAGGTCAGTGTAACTGAGTAGATAGAATTTCATATATTAAAAGTTAATAAATATGAAATATGATTTTTCTGGAAATATTTGAATTAACTACCTCTTCATCATAAGACTAAACCTGGAACTATAGGGACTGAAGGAATTGTAATTGTAAAAGACAAGATGTTTGGAAAATTTTCCTCCTATGTACAAGACAAGACAATATAGCAGGAAATAATTGTGTTTAAAATAGAGGGCCAAAATCAAACTTGCATATTATTTCATTGAAAGTAATATCTGAGAACAGTGTGTCCAAAGTATAATGTCCAGGGGGCGGTGCTGAAGAAAATCTTTGGGAAGAAGAATAGGAAGAGGCCTGGAACATTTCTTGGATGGTGCTGTAAAGAATGAGAGGAAGGCATCTGAGTACCAGTGAACAGCCTGGAGGGATGGGCATCGTGCTGGAAAAAGCAAGGCAAACAGATGGCAGCGGTGAGAAAGAACTGATAAAGGGTGGTGAGACACGGTATGCATCTGTAAGGCTTTGGGGCTCTACGTTTTGAAATGAAGCTGCATCAAAGGGTTTTGATGAGAAGTATTTACTTGATTTTGTTATATCTTTTCCAGAAAGGCATTTTATTTTAGGGAGTAGGGGTGAGCTATTTAAAAGTTTTAAATAGAGTTTGAAAATGTTATATAAATCAGAATATCTATCCATGTGGTCATTTCAAAACTTGGTGTCATTGCCTGTAAACCCACTCTAATGCGGATTAGATCCCTGCAAACATATTTTAGACTGGAGATCTTTCTTAATCACTGATGTTTGTGCTCGTGTCTCTTGGCAAAGCTCCCATGCTAGAATGAAATGAAACCCTTTAAGTTTCTACCATTCAGATGAAGAATGGTGGGTGGTGAGCATATGCTTCTGAGAATCTGCTTTTACTTAAATCAAAGCCTCCTTCATACATTTAACCCACAGGCATGTTAAGACCAGTTGGAGATTATTTCCCTTAATTCTATTTGGCCTTGTTTTATTGCACTGTAGAGGTATTTGAGGATTACTAATGGCTCTTATACCTATGTCTGGGAGACACTTATTAAGCTTCAGCTGTGGAAACCATATAGATATCAGGTCCCCTATGAATTTCATCCGCACACGAAGATGAGGGTTTGCTCCCATCTTGACTTAATAATCTCCCACACTGTTCTGGTTTCGAGGAAAGCTGTTGATCATGTCTGAGCTGTGGAATGATGTTTTCAGAGCTTGTGAAATGTACAACTCACGGAAAGCATCAACATGACAGCTGTAGAGATTAGAGTCCATTTTGTGTGTGTACAGAATTAGAGGACTGATGCTCAGAAAAGCAGGCGAGCCTTCTCACATTAATCAATGTCTTTCAACCTAGAATCAAAGCAGCTTCCTGCACAGAACAACACATGTGGGCAGACATAGTATGTTTCCATTTTAAGTGGATACCCAATTATTTGGAATAAGATTTTATGAACTATAAAAAAGTGGCTACAGTATGTGTACACTAAAGAATGATAGAGAGGGGTAAATGTTCTTACAAATTTTAACCTCAACATACTCTGTACTTTTATTTTTTTAAATGTCTGAATAAATTTTATAGTTATTGTTGATTGTGTACAGCCACTAAAAATAGCAAGACAGAATCTTTAGCTTTGTGAAAGGAAGTATCACAAGTTGGGATGTGGTTATGAGTTTTTGGAAAGAGATTGCTTTGATGTTCTATATCTAGAACATTGGCAGCTAGGAATTTTCCCCCAACTTTATTAAATTATAGTAGACCAAAAAATTGCATATTTCACAGTGTAAAATGTGATGATTTGGTGTATGTAGACATTGTGAAAATGATTAAATCTAATTAACATATCACTTCATTTATTTATGTTTTATTTATGTGTGGTGAGAATATTTAAGATTTAGAAATTTTCAAGTATACAAAATACTATTATTTACCAGAGTCACCATGCTATACAATAATTCTGAAACTATGTGCCCTCGACCAACATCTCCCCATTTCTGCCCTCCCCCAATAACCCCGGCAACCACCATTCTGTTTTTTTGACTAGGAATATTTTGACCTCTGAAATTTCTTGCAAAGAATGAAACTTTTCCAGGGTAACCTAACAAGAGAAATTATAATCATAGGAATTTTAACAGCAACCTGATAACCTAACTTTCTCTGATTTGGAGGCTCTATTAAATGAGTAGGACCCAAATATAGCAACTCTGAGGGCCTTTTTTTATACAAGTCTATACTTTTGTGCTCTCTTTGGTGAATCCACAGGTACCACTCTTTGTACTCATCTGGATGTGTTTTTCTCTCCAGTCACTGCTCTGTACCGCTCTGGTTTCGTTTACTCTGTTGAAACAATGTCTGTTAGTCATTGGAAATAATTATCTCCCCTTTCCTCCTGTTGTCCCCAAAGAAGCTTTATGGTTTCTCACAATTTTTTTTTAACCCCTCACCTAAATTTTTGTCATTTTTAACTTGCATTCTTCCTCCAAAATACATTTTTTTCTCAGCTACCAAAACCCTTTCTAAATTAAGCTCTACAAAAACTGGCTGACCACATGCAGAAGATTGAAACATGACCTCTATCTGTCACCGTACACAAAAATCAACTCTAAATGGATCAAAGACCTAAACGTAAAATCTCAAACTATAAGAACCTTAAAAAATGCAGGAGACATCTTTATGGAAGTTGGAATTGGCAACCAATTTCTGATCAAAACCCCAAGTGCCCATGCCATAAGAGATAAGATAGACAGGTGGGACCTCTGACAAACTTCTGCAAAGCCACAGAAACCAGCAAGAGAGTGGGTGGGAAAAAATATTTGCCAACTGTATATCTGACAAAGGCCTAACATCCAGGATCTACAAGGAATGCAAATATGCTAAAAGGAAAAGAAACAGCCCCATTAAAAAGTGGGCAAAAGACATGAATAAATACTTCTTAAAAGAAGAGATACGGACAGCCAACAGACACATGAAAAAGTGCTCAACCTCACTAATCATCAGAGAACTGCAAATCAAAACCATACTGAGGTATCACCTAACCCCAGAAAGAATGGCCATCATTAGTAAAACCAACAACAACAGATGCTAGCAAGAATGTGGAGAAAAAAGGAACGCTTCTAACACTGCTGATGGGAATATAAACTAGTGCAGCTTCTTTGGAAAACAGTGTGGTGATTTCTGAAAGAGCTAGAATTTTTTTTTTTTATAATTAATCAGTATTTTTTATTATCGTTTTGTGGGGTACAGTTAAGGGTTAGGTGTACAATTGCGTTTCATTCAGGCACCCTGTTGATAAGAGGTGTTTTCCCAGTCCCAGATAGATATTAGCTACTGTTAATCCCATCCCCCTCCCCCCCCATAATTTCCCAGTACCGTCAGTCATTTTCTTATAGTATTACATTGGATGTTCAAGGTCCATTATATGAGTGAGAACATGTGATATTCTGATCTTTGTTTCTGTGAGAGGTCACACAGTATTATAGACTCTAGTTCCATCCAGGTTGCTGCGAAATTCATGATTTTGGGAGGCTGAGGTGAGTGGATTGCCTGAGACCGCGGGTTCAAGAACTAGAATTTTACCTTCCATATGACCCAGCAGTCCCCCTGCTGGGAATATACCCGGAGGAACTCAAATCATTCTACAAAAAAGATACCTGCACATGCATGTTTATTGCAGCACTATTCACAATAGCAAAAACATGGAACCAACCATTCTGCCCATTGAAATTGGACTGAATTTTAAAAATGGGGTACATATACACAATGAAATATTATGCACCCATAAATAAGGACAAACATATGGACCTCGCAGCCACTTGGAGGGATTTAGAGTCTATCAAACTCAGTCATGTATCACAGAAACAAAGAACAGAGTACCACATGTTCTCACTCATAAGCGAACCCTGAACATTTACGATAATACTATAAGAAAGGGATTGGCAGTAGTGGGACACTACTGGAGCGGGTGGGTGGGGACACAGCATCAACAAGGCTACCTGATCTCAAACTAAGCAAAGTGGGGACCAAAGGAGGGCCCAAACTTTACCTATATGATGACCACTTGCATACCTATCCTGAATTGTACCCCACATCTTTAAAATAAAAAATAAAATAAAATAAAAATAAACGAATTAATTAAGCCCTCCCTCCAGCTCTTTTCCCTCTCTGTAGCTCCTTGTAATTTATCCAGCAAAGAGGAAAAGGTAATACAACCTACAACCATATGCATACCATTAAGAATAGGACTTGGACATGTAATTTAATCTTAGCATTATTTAGCTTAAAGCATCAATAAACAAAGATCATAGTAACAAGTAATTGCAGTATAATAGCAGAAAATAAAATATGTAGAAAAAATTTCTCATAACTTAGCAACTAGAACTAGCTATATAAGTGGCTGTCAAGCTGAGCAAGTAAATGATAATGCTATTTTCAGAGGTAACCAGTTGCAGATGACTTTGTAAAATCCCAAACCTCATGTATTTTTTTTTCTGGAAACAATTTGGTAATACTGTTCAGTCTACTGTTGGGGACATAAAGTTGACACTTTCAAGGGAACAAATTGTGTGTAGTTATTGGAACCTAACTGAGAACTCTTCTGCACAACAATAGTACTGTATTTTAAAAATTAATAAGTTCAAAAGGGTTAGAACAGAAATGAGTTATGATACTTCATATTCTACTAATGTTCTAACCTCCACACTGTCAACATTCTCCAGGAGAGTAAGAATTTTAGAGAAATTAGATAGTGTCATTGATTATGCAAAATTTCACCTCTCCCCCACATACACCTCACTCAATTTTACTAGGAAATTCTGAATCCAGCAGCACAGTTGAAACATTAATAATGCATGTCACTACAGTCACTAGAGAGCACATTAACCCACAGACATATGCAATGGAACAAAGACAATAGAATGGATACAAATTCTCAGGTCATAAAAATCAGGTATGTAAAAATATGTAATGTTATTTTACCATTACTGGATTTGTTTTCTATAGCAAGCAAAATCTTATTCTTTTCAATTCTGGTTAAACTTAGCTTTCGGAAACAATTCAAGGCAAATTAAGTCTGTTTTTAGTTCTCCATATTGTCAGAGCAGCATCTAAGCTCCTAAGAGTTTAGAGAGTGCTGGCATCAGGAAGGGACCCTGTACCTCAGTAGACACCTCTCACTGCTGGCACCCATGGAGAGATATATTGGCCTGTCTGGTTCTCAGTTGTAAAGGTCCCCTTCTAAGCTCCCCAGTGCTGACAACCATGGAAATGCCTCCATTCCCATCTGACTCTTTATTGTATATTGCCTGACCCTGAAAAGTGTCATATGGTAACCATAAAATGTTCTAGGTGAAATACTCAAGACTGGTATTGTCTTCACGCTCCTCACTTTTACCAAGGCGCTTCCTGCCCTGATCTTGGCATCTGAAACCCTATAATATGGCCAATATCATCGCATTGTCACGTAAGCCATGTTGGGGACAGGCTGTGTCATTCTTCCAATTGCATTCTCCAGGTGACTACAGATACTGCTGACATCTTGGATGAGTATTGCCTTAAGGGTACTGACTTCAGTTCTTGTATGCTAGTATTCATTTTGCGTTTTGGTCAGTCTGCTTTTTCTGTGCCATGTTGGTAGAGATGGATGTGGTTCAACATAGAAATTACAAATAGCTTACTCTTTCAGGGTATTTTCTGTTATGAATCTTCTTCAGTCCTATGGAAAATATATGTTACTATTTCTCAACCTGATTGACACTAAAAGTATGATGCTGGTTCGCTTGATTGAAGTGCTAAGCTTATGAGGCTAGACTGTTGAGTTTATTCCTTTGAAGAACAGTTAATTTTGTTTTATTCTATGGCCTTAAATTGTATTCTCTTGCAAATATATACTCAGTGACATAGCATGACTATAGGGCTGAAGGCTATCTTGACTACAGGAAACAAAGCAAAATACTTTTGAGTGCATGTCTGCCTTTTTGAAATAGAATAGCAGTGCTACTTGTATGAAAGTGTACACTTTGAGAGTTTATATTTTAAAAAGTCAGTATTTAAATTTCTGTAAAATATTCATCTCCATTTCCACAGATATGTTAAATTTAAGCATATTCAATATATAAAAACCCAGGTTTACAAAATAAATCAGAGAATATAATTTTCATGACTAGAAGTTTCTTTATAGATCAAAGGAGTTTGCTGCATGGTATTTACACGAACACACGCGTACATATTTTACATATATGCTTATACTATTTATGTGCTATACACATTCATTTACATACAACCTATTCTAGACAATGGGATATAATTGTGATTATATTTAATACCTGAAGATTGCATTGTTTTATGTTTTTAAATGCTTGAGTTAGCATTGGTGGAAATTAGTTTATTGTAATGATTATACTAAATTTCTTAGATTTTTCATAGTTAAATGAAGACATTTGTTTTTCAGGATCAAAAATGCTCCGTTACAAAAACCATTGCAGCTCTTTTCAATTATAGAAGTTAGAGTCATAATACACATTTAATTGATTTTACATAATAAAGGCTGATTCACTAATAAGACCAGTTGTCACTATTTGCTTATTAAATTTCTCCTAATCATAGTGAAAGTGAAGCAACTCTTATATTTAACCACGACAATTTTTTGTCAATAAATAGCAGTTCAGTTCTTTCAAGTTCATACTTTTGTTGTTTCATCAGTATTATTATTATTATTATTATTATTTTTATTTATTTATTTATTTTTTTGGGTTGGAGTCTCACTCTGTCGCCCAGACTGGAGTGCAGTGGCCGCTCCCAGCCACCGCAGCCTCGACCTGCTGGGCTCCGGCGATCCTTTCGCCTCAGCCTTCCAAGTAGCTGGAATTACAGGCACACGCTTACCATGCCCGGCTGATTTTTTGCTTTATTGTAGAGATGAGGTCTCGCTGCCCAGGCGGGTCTCGAACCCGCGGGCTCAGGCAATCCACTCACCTCAGCCTCCCAAAGGCGCGGGATTACAGGCTGAGCCACCGAGCCCGGCTCATCAGTATTATTAAAACACATTTACATATGTACGGGACTGTAGAAGATCTGAAACATAAAGTTTTCTCAGATCACTAGAAATCTGACTGGAATCTTTCCAGTGCCCCTTAAAGATTCTGTTGCTGCCCAGTAACCTGATTCGGGTAGGGTATGCTTTGAGAATATGGCCAAAGTAGATAAACCATCCCTTCCCTGTTCCATCCCTAACCCACAAAATGAGACTTTTCAGTTCTTGAAATTCCACTCACTTCTCACTAGCGGTTTCTATATATGTAACAACCCTCTGTCCCTGCCTGGTAGCACCTTTCCCATCATCTCCTCTTTCCTTTCTAGAAAACAAGACAAATTTGAAACATTAAAACATTAACCTGGGTTCTTACCACCTCATCTGTGAGTCATTGTGCTAATGATGAGGCTCTTGGATGGAAGCATTTTTTAGGATATCAGGCACAAGTGATTGTTAGGAGTTTAATATATGTGCGTACATAATTTTCTGAAAGTACATCTGAAGTTATAAGCCCCATGCTTCTGAGGATTTTAAGCATGAACCCAAAGAACAACAGTAGTCGGTAGTTTATTTTGTTTAGGTTTAAAAGATTCACAGGATACAAAGAGAAGTCAGAAGAAGGAAAAAAATGTAGCTGAAATGTTGACCTAAGTAAAAAGTTTTGAAAGTACTAATTAATAAAACTGTATTGACTTTTCAAAATGAATTATTAAAAATGGGACACTACGTACAAAATTCACACTACTGGTAGGGAAGCAAGTATACAAAATCCAAAACTGAAAATTACTAACTTTGAAATTTGATTTTACAGATAATGTCCATCTAATTTAAAACAAACCTGTGCTTTTCAATATGAATACTGTTTTATTTAGTTTTGATGTTTCTTTAATGAATTGTGTAATAAAACTTAACCAAACCTTTACAATGCTTTTCTTGCTCTCTATTGCAATGGAATCCATAAACTCTTATATTAGAGGGTTTTAAAAAGTTGTCTATCTATGTAAGTCTTAAAAAAAAAGACCATAACAATTATTTTAGGCCCATTTAATGTATTTCCTTTGTGACTTTATTTTAGGAAAGGATGCCTAAATTTACTAAGTTTCTACTATGTTCTAGAATTCCTGCTAGACCTTTGTTTGTTTGATTTTTTAATTTTAAAAATGTGAGGTACAATTCAGGACTAGGTATACAAATGTTCATTACACAGGTAAGATGTGCCCCCTGCCCCCTGCAGTTTCCCACTACTGCCAATGCTACCCCATCCCCTGGCAGTTTCCCACTACTGCCAATTCCTTTCTTATAGTATTAAGATAATCATTCAAGGTCCGCTTATAAGTGAGAACATACAGACCTCTGTTCTTTCAGATCACTAGTATGATAGACTCTATATCCCTCCAAGTTGCTGTGAAGTCCATATGCTTCTTCTTCTTTATGACTGTGTAATAGTCCATTGTGTATATGTACACCATTTTAAAAATATAGTCCAGTTCCAATGGGCAGGATAATTGGTTCCATGTTTTTGCTGTTGTGAATAGTGCTGTAATAAATGCATGTGCAGGTATCTTTTTTGTAGAATGATTTGAGTTCCTCCGGGTATATTCCCAGTAGTCATATGGAAGGTCAATCTCTAGTTCTTTCAGAAATCGCCACACTGTCTTCCAAAGAGGTTGCACTAGTTTGCATTTCCACCAGCAGTGTAGAAGCATTCTTTTTTCTCCACATCCTCACCAGTATCTGTTGTTGTTTGTTTTATTAATGATGGCCATTCTTTCTGGGGTTAGGTGGTATCTCAATGTGGTTTTGATTTGCATTTCTCTGATGATTAGTGAGGCTGAGCTCTTTTTCATGTGGCTGTTGGCTGCCTGTATCTCTTCTTTTGAGAAGTGTCTATAATTGTCTTTTGTCCACTTCTTAATGGGACTGTTTGTTTTTCTCCTTTTGGCACATTTGAGTTCCTTGTAGATCCCGGATGTTAGGCCTTTGTCAGATATACAGTTGGCAAATATTTTTTCCCATTCTGTAGGCTGTCTCCCCATTCTTTTGCTGGTTTCTTTGGCTTTGTAGAAGCTTGTCAGTTTGATGAGGTCCCACCTATCTATCTTATCTCTCATGGCATGGACGCTTGGAGTTTTGATTAGGAATTAGTTGCTGGTTCCCATTTTCATAAGGGTGTCTCCTGCATTTTCTAAGATTCTTACAGTTTGAGGTTTTACATTTAGGTCTTTGATCCATTTAGAGTTGAATTTTGTGTATGGTGATAGGTAGGGGTCCTGTTTCAATCTTCTGCATGTGGTCAGCCAGTTTTCTCAGCACCATTTATTCAATAGGTTTTCCTCTCCCCAGTGGTTGTTTTTGGAGGCTTTGTCAAAGATGAGTTGGTTGAGAAATTGAAGTTTTGCTTCCAGAATCTCTGTCCTTTTCCATTGGTCCATATGACTGTTCTTGTACCAATACCAGGCTGTTTTGATTATTGTAGGCTTATAGTAAAGTTTGAAGTCTGGAAGTGTGATGCCTCCTTTTTGTTTCTTTTGCTAAGGATTGTTTTGACTATTTGTGGTCATTTATGTTTCCATATGAATTTCTATATTGTCATTTCCAGGTCTGAGAAGAATGTTGTTGTAATTTAATGGGTATTGCATTGAATCTGTAGATTGTGTTTGGTAGGATAGACATCTTAACAATGTTGATTCTTCCTGTCCATGAGCATGGAATATTTTTCCATTTGCTTGTGTCTTCTTGGATTTCTTTGTGCAGTATTTTGTAGTTTTAACTGTAAAGGTCTTTCATTTCTGTGATTAGGAAGATGCCAAAGTATTTCATTTTTGTGTGTGTGGGTGTAGTGAATTGGTTTGTGATTTTTATTTGGTTCTCTGCCTGCTTGTTGTTGGTGTTTAAGAATGTGACTGTTGGCCAGGTACAGTGTCTCAGCCTGTAATCCCAGCACTTTGGGAGGCCGAGGCAAGAGGATTGCCTGAGCCTGGGGGTTCGAGACCAGCTTGGGCAACTTGGTGAGACCTCATCTCTACAACAAATCACAAAAACTAGCCAGGCATGGTGGTATGTGTCTGTAGTTCCAGTTACTTGGAAGGCTGAGGCAGAAGGATGGCCAAGCCCAATAGGTCGAGGCTGCCATGGCTGTGAGTATGCCACTCATGTACTCCAGCCTGGGTAACAAGAATGAGACCCCAACTCAAAAAATACATATACAACTGTCTTTTGCACATTTATTTTGTACCCTGTGACTTTGCCAAAGTCTTTTATCAGTGCAAGCAGGTTTTTGACAGATTCTCTTGAATTTTCAAGGTATAGGGTCATATTGTCAGCAAAGAGGAAAAAATTGACTTCCTCTTTTCTTGTTTGGATACCCCTGACTTCCTTCTTTTATCTAATTGCTCTAGCTAGGACTTCCAACACAATGTTGAACAAAAGGAGTGAGAGTGAGCAGGCTTGTCTTGTTCTGGTTTCCAGGGGAAATGTTTCCAGTTTCAGTCGATTTAGCTGACTGTGGGTTTATCATAGATGGCACTTACTATTTTGAGGTATGTTCCTTCTATACCTAGGTGTTTGATGGTTTTTATCAAGAGGGGATGCTGAATTTTATCAAAGGCTTTTTCTGCATCTAATCATATAATCATGTGGTTCTTGTTTTTACATCTGTTGATGTATTAAATTACATTTATGGATATCTTGTGGATGTTGAACCAGTCCTGCACCTAGGGATGAAGCCTACTTGGTCATGGTGGAAGATTTTTGAGATGTGTTGTTGGATCCGATTTGCTAGAATCTTGTTGAGAATTTTTGCATCTATGTTCATAAGGAATATTGGCCTGTAGTCTTCTTTTTTTGTTGGATCTTTACCTATTATGGGTATCAGTATAATGTTCCTGCTAGACCTTTAACACATATTCTCTCACTAGATGTATGATGCTCCAGGTAGAAGAAATCTTCAAGATTTTTAAACTCCAATGCCCTCAGGCACTACACACCTGGGAAACAAGCTGGTAGGACTGCGGCAAGTCCTCAATATCTGCTTCTGAGTTCCAGTGGGCTTTTCCATGCAGGAATGTGGGTGCAGTGTTGCCAGATCTACCCTATTTTTTCAACAGAAATAAGGAATCAGAATTTTTGGTGAAGTTTCCTGTGTGCTTGGCTAGCTCAAGATTGAACAAAATGGATGGACCTAACAAAACATTCCACAAGCCACATTTGATGTCTGGCTTTCTGTTTAGGACCTCTGATCTAACATTATCTCCCTGAAAATGAGACCTGGATTGGTTATATGCCTTGCCTACAGTCAGTAGCTCACTTGTAGCAGAGGAGGAACAGTGACGGCAAGACTCTTATTTCCATTTCACTTCAGTCAATGCATTTGCAGGACACAGCAGGGCATATCATGTGGTCACTGAGTAGCGATCATAGATCATTAAGAATGAGCAAGATCAAAAGTAGTAGAGGAAGAGCCAGACATACTCCTGAACTTTTTCTAGCTCTAGCCACTATGAAAACCATGTTAAACTCTGGCAACAATTTCCAAATTTTAAAGATTACAGAGAAGGAAAGCTGTCATTTGATGTGACTTTTACAATTGTGTTGAGTGGACTTTTCATTCTATTTCTTATTTTGATGATTTAAATCAGCAGTCCCAAACCTTTTCGGTGTCTTAAACTGGTTTTGTGGAAGACAATTTTTTCCGTGGACTGCAGCGGGTTGGGGGGCTGACGGGGGGAGTGGAATGGGGATGATCTTGGGATGATTCAAACACATTGTGTTTCTTGTGCACTTTGTTTCTATTATTATTCCCTTGTAATATATAATGAAATAATCATTATTGCCGGGCTCGGTGGCTCAGCCTGTAATCCCGCGCCTTTGGGAGGCTGAGGTGAGTGGATTGCCTGAGCCCGCAGGTTCGAGACCCACCTGGGCAACGAGACCTCATCTCTACACTAAATCAAAAAAATCAGCTGGGCATGGTAGTACACACCTGTAATTTCGGCTACTCGGAAGGCTGAGGCAGAAGGATTGCCCGAGCCCAGCAGGCAAGACTATGGTGGCTGGGAGCAGCCACTGCACTCCAGTCTGGGCGACCGAGTGAGACTCCAACTCAAAAAAAAAAAAAGGAAATAATCATTATTATGAAGATATGAAATTATTATTTTGATATGAATCTGTAAGCAATTGATTTATCATGGACTCTGTGCAAACCTCACTGCTAATGTTAATCTGTATTTGCAGCCGCTCCCCAGCATTAGCATCACCGCCTCAGCTCCCCTCAGATCATCAGGTGTTAGATTCTCACAAGGAGTGGGCAAACCAGATCCTTCACATGTGCAGCTCACAATAGGGTTTATGGTCCTATGATAATCTAACGCTGCTCCTGGTCTGACAGAAGGCAGAGCACAAGTGGTAATGCAAGCAATGGGAACAGCTATAAATACTGATGAAGCTTCACTCAAGTCACCTGCCATTCACCTCCTGTTCCTAATGACCATGGACCATTACCAGGGGTTGGGGAACATATAACTTTACTTAATCACAATTATCACATAATTGTGATTATGTAAAGTTATATGGTTTAATGCATTATTTTCCTTTAGGAGAGTAAAGAGTAGCCTATCTAATGTAAGGCATTCCCAGAATATTTGTTCTTACTTTATCTCATTAATAAAGTGTTAAAGTCGGGTTCGGTGGCTCAACCTGTAATCCTGTGCTTTGAGAGACTGAGGTGAGTGGATTGCCTGAGCCCGTGGGTTCGTGACCCGCCTGGGCAACTTGGTGAGACCTTATCTCTACAATAAATCAAAAAATTAGCAGAGCGTAGTAGCACGTGCCTGTAGTTCCAGCTACTTGGAAGGCTGAGGACGAAGGATCATCGGAGCCCAGCAGGTCGTGGCTGCAGTGACCAGAAGCAGCCACTGCACTCCAGTCTGGGCGACAGAGTGAGACTCCAACTCAAAAAAAATAAAACTAAAAATAAAGTGTTAAGATTTAGGCCTTATTGGGATATATGCATGTAATTAGTATCTAACAAATGCTTTTTTTTGAGGGATCAGTGCTTACATTATACCGTGACTAAGGTTACTTCTAATTCTATGATAATCTGGGCCATCCTGAGCCACAGAAATATAAATACCTTCCCAATTCACCAAGGGAGGTTTTAGAATTTTATTATAAATGTGTAAAGAGTGAGAGTGCCTGAGGGCATTGGAGTCTAGAAATCTTGAAAATTTTTCTCCTGAGTGTGCCCCGCAGATGGTGATAGATCTGTAGTCACACGGTATTTATGTGACTTCAGGTTTGGATGGGGTCAGGAACAGAAAGGTTGGGATGTGTTAATGTCTCCATCCCCACAATGCAAGAGTGTAAGGCCGGAGGTACCAGAGGCTGTGGCAGGCCTCAACAAGATGGCTCCAACCTGGACCAGGAGAACAATGGGCAAGAGTGAGCCAGCAAAAATGAGTAACCGGAACTGAGACTCCAGCCACAAAGCCAGCCAGTACCTGTTACAGTGACTCCAGCAACTCCGTTCAGCCAATCACCAGCAGACGTGATATCTGTCCCAACCAGTGATTGCTCTCCCTGACCCCCTCACAGCTTTCTCAGTGTGCCCTTTATAAACCCATTGTCCATCTTGCTGGGTGTGACTTCTCCGGCCCACAGCTACATGGACCAGTGAACCTCACCTGGGACTGCACTAATAAATTTTTCTTGGCTTCTTTGTTGCCGTTTCGCCTGGTCTGGTTTCATTTACCTTATAAAGAGTAGCTTCTTTTGAGTCTCCCAAAATACCAGAGTAGCTTACCAGTGCTGCCATCAGGGTCAAAATTGCAGCCTTTTAGGAGCATAAAAGAACATGAAATCAGTTACAGAGCTCATGAGACTGAAGGCATGGTTCTGTTTAGTCTATCAAGAGTAAAAAACAGCAACATTTCTATCAAGATAGAAAGTGAGCCAGGCTTGGTGGCTCAGCCTGTAATCCCACGCCTTTGGGAGGCTGAGGTGAGTGAATTGCCTGAGCCTGCGGGTTTGAGACCCGCCGGGGCAGTGAGACCTCATCTCTACAATAAATCAAAAAATCAGCCGGGCGTGGTAGCGCATGCCTGTAATTCCAGCTACTCAGAAGGCTGAGGCGGAAGGATCACCGGAGCCCAGCAGATCGAGGCTGCGGTGGCCGGGAGCGGCCACTGCACTTCAGTCTGGGTGACCGAGTGAGACTCCAACTCAAAAAAAAAAAAAAAAAAAAGATAGAAAGTGAAATTCAAAAGAACATTGAAGCTTATTGTATGGATATTTTATTATATCCACACCAGACCCCATACCCTGCCTTAACCATTCTAGTTAGAGACATTCTCTGCCATATATCACCCATCTCCTGAGGCCCATGAAACATACAGACAATTCTAGACTTCTTGTGTAAGTCTATGAAGAAATTTTGCCTAATTAAATTATAATTATAAAACAATGTTTAAAATGCAGGTCTCAGAAATAAATATTGTAAAACATTGCTTATTATGCAAACACTAAAATTACAAATTTAAATGCAAATTTGAGTATTTATGGGGCAGCATATATTGTATTCCTAAAGTAAAGCATAATCTGTCACTTATTATTCACGTTCTAGGAGATAAGCAAGTGACTAGGAAAATTAAGACAAAGAGAAGTTTAATAACTTTCATGATGTAAATCGGTAATAACTCTCTGACCGCTTCTACTTACATCAAAGTAATGCATTCAACAGCCTAATGATTAAAATATAGATTTTAAGCAGTAATGGAATTAATGTTAGTAATAGCTTTTTTTCATTTTGAATTATTTGATTAGATTCACGAGTTTTATATTACATTAAAATTTATAGATATGTTTGAAGTAGTAATTCATAAGACTTTAATTATATAGATAGCTCACTTTGCATATCCTATTTTGCCTCATGATCTTAAAGTACAGATATTTTAAAATATAGAATACTTTTCAAGCACCTCAAAAACTTAAAGATTGTTAGTACAAAATATGTTTTACACTGAAGGGGGTTGCTTTTCGTATTATTTCACTCTTGTTAATCTAACCTCAATATTAAGTGGTAAACTTGATAATTAATTCAGGTCCTATGTTTTTCTTAGAGCATTTTTTCCTCAGGCAGTGTCATATGACACGAATAGTTGTCATATGCTAAAGATGTCCCAAAAATCTGAACCAAAAATTTGAACATAAAAGCTTTTAACACACAAACAGAACTTTTTTTCCCCTTTTATTTTAGATTATTCTTGATCCGTTCCCAATAAAATTGGATGCACATTTCTGTTATTACAGATGAAGTCTTGCAACGAAAAATATTTTCTAACTTGCATTTTCAATCCATACATTCTGTAGGTATTTCCATATACTGAATATTGTCCTATAACATCATTTTTAATGACTGTAAAGTATTTAATTATGTGGGGACTATTATTTATTTAAACAGTCTCCTCTTGGTGAAATTTTTCTCTTTTTTAAAAATAGATTACATTGCTTTAAATGTCCACATAACTAAAATTTTTCATGTTTTCATAATCATTTCATTAAGATAAATTACTAAAAGTATCATTGTTGTATTAAAAAGAATGTAATGCCAGGCGTGGTCGCTCACACCTGTAATCTCAGCACTTTGGGAGGTGGAGGCAAGAGGATTACCTGAGCCTGTGGGTTCGAGACCAGCCTGGGCAGCTTGGCAAGATCTCATCTCTACAATAAATGAAAAAATTAGCTGGGCGTGGTAGTACATGCCTGTGGTTCCAACCACTTAGAAGACTGAAGCAGAAGGATTGCCTGAGCCCAGAAGGTTGAGACTGTCATAACCATGACTGCACTGCACACCAGCCTGGGAGAGACAGAATGAGACTCTGACTCAGAAATATATATATATATATAAAATCTTGACAATGTCTTACAGAAAGACATGTTACATGACTACATAGTTTATATATGAAGTACTCATGTCCCTAAACACCCAACAGTTTATTTTTATTAGTAGTAGCACATCTTTGTCACCATAGTACGAAAATGTCTCAATATCTCATTGTTGTAATGGGATATTGAAATGCAATTCTGTGATGACCACTGAGGCTGAATGATGTTTTAGACATTTCTAGTTTTCTAAACAGAGAAGTGATGGGGGAACATTTTCTAAAAGGTTGATAAGTAGCTCTGCACAAAAGACTTCATTAGCTTGAATGTGCCCAGACCCCTCATTCTGACTGTACATTAGTGACATTAAAATTATAGAAACATAAAGTTTACTCAATGTAATAAAGAGGAGAGGCCAGTCAAAAGTCTGTTCAAATTTTCTTTTAAAATAAAAATATTTGCAATTAAGTTAGTGAAAAACTGTGAAACTAATTGTCACAAATAGATGCAACTAGTTTACATGATTTTATTTTTTCTGAAAGATATATTATGAAATGTAAATCTTATTAAAACTGCATATTTCCTTTGATGAAATATACATTTGAATATATTTAATCTTTTCAGTTTTATGCATTTTATTCCTTTAAAAAATTAGTTCAATTCAAAAAGTTATTTGAATTGAAAATAGTTTTATCTATCCATGATCTTTAAATACATATTAAATGATCATTTATGTGATATATGAGATGTTCCTTGAAATGGATCAGTTAAATCAAAAGACTTAAAATAATGTTATTGGCAGGAAATTGACCATATTAAGATAGCATTATCCATTACTGCATAACAAATTATCCCAATATATAGCAGCTTAAAACAACATTTATTATCTCACACATTTTCTGAGGATCAGAAAACCAGAAGCAGTTTAGCTGGCTCTCTCATGAATTTGCAGTCAAGCTGTTGACCACAGCCACAGTGTCTGAAGACTTCACCAGAAATGAAACGATCTGCTTCTCAGCCCGTTCGCAGACCTTCCTTCCTCAGGACATGAGTCTCTTCTAGGGCTGCTCAGGACAGACATGACTGTGGGTGATCGTGTCCCACAGTGAGTGATCCAGGAGAGGGACTTCAGAGGGAAAGAGGAAGAAAAGAGGGATAGGTGAAGAGGCAGAGGGAAGGGGAAAGCTCACGGAGGAAGTGTCACATAACATAAAATAAAAAAACATAAAAATATGTTTTATAACATAATCTCAAAAGTGATATACTATCAGTTTTACCATCCTCTCTTGACCCTACAGATGAATTCTATTACAACGTGGAAAGAAAGTGCACAAGATATTTATACCAGGAGAGGCAGGTATTCATTTAGAGTAAATAGGATTACTTCAAGTAAAAATTTACCACAGCCAAGTAGCTTAAAACAAATGTTATCTGTGGTAAGAACATCAGAACCTATTAATTTCTTTTGTCAGTAGCCCAGTTTTAGTACTCTGAGTTCTATAATCATCAAATGGCTAAACCTAAATGTAGTTTTAAAGAATTCTTTCTAATTTTTTATTTTTTGAAAAAATGCTTCTCATCTTCATTTTTTTAAGGATTTAAATCAAACTCCTCTGTTAATTTTAAATGAAATAAAAACTGAAGTATATTGTCACTTTAAGGAAATGTGTAATTATTTTCGTGTGTATGAATCTCTTATGAGTACTTATCTTTAATAACAATAATAACTTAATAATAAACGTTATCCCTTAATAATAAAATTCTTTCTCCCTCTTTATTTTTATTTTTGTAAAGTTTCAACATGGCTTATTCTTCCCCAGAGGTTTAAAATGAGAATTTCTTCAATAGTCACTTCATATCTCTAGGGACCTAAGTAGGATTGATGTCATGTCATAGGTGCAAAGGGTTCTGTAAAGACTTTAACATAGCCTATTTTGTTGTAGAATTTCTTTTTATTTTCTTAAAACAACATAGATATAACTATTTATATAATTTTATCATCTTGCTCTAGGTCTCCTAAAAACCCAGAACAGAAGATCATTAAGAGAGTGATTGCTCTTGAGGGAGATATTGTTAGGTAAGTACTTAAACTGTTGCTTCTGAATTCAGGTTTTAAATATCTAGGTTTTTGTTTAGTTTTAGATCACATGACTTGGAAAGTACATCTTAATTCCAAGGGAGCCAAAGCTTTGGAGACATTCCAAATGAGCTGGTACATCTTTAGTGGGCATTATTAACTATTTCAGGATGCAAGACATACACATAGACTTTATTGGTCATACTGTTATTCCTTAATTGTGAAGCATAGGAGAAGTAAATATTAAATAAAATTAACTATACACTTTAAAATGACCATTAAATCTTTGTCTCTCAGATATTAATATTAGCATGATTATTTTAAGATTATGATGTTAAGGCTCATTTTAGAAAAAAATGAGAACATTTAATTATTTTAGAAGCAAACACAGGAAATAAGTGAAATCTTTTATAATCATAGAGATGGTGGAAGACTGGAAAGGGTGTGAAACAGAAACTTACGAATCAGTGACAAGAATAGAAGCTTTAGATAATAAGATTGTAAAAAGCAAGTGTTTAAGCAATGTGTAGTAATGTCTTATTTATTCTACTTGCTGATAAATAAAGAATGCTGGATGAGATTTGGCAAGTATATATTTATATGGCATGATATATCCCACTTCTATTGCTTTCTTTCAATACACTGCAGCCAGGTATACACAATGTGATAGCCACAATACTCTGAAAACTGCATTTAGAAGTTTTCTGTTTCTGTTTTCCCAAAAACCTTTTTCCTAAAGTATTTGCATTAGTGATAGTATATATTAAGCAATCTCACTAAAATGAGCCTCTATCAATGTTAGAGCAGACTCTAGGCCAGCGGTTCTCAAATGATGGCCCAAGGATCCCAGAGGAATCCTCAAGACCCTTTTTTGGTGTCTATGAAATTAAACTACTTTCCTAATAAGATGTTATTTGCCTTTCTCCTTTCTCATTATGTTGCGAGTATACAGTGGAATTTTCCAGATGTGTGATATTGCAGTAGTATGAAATCAGGAGCAAATATGAGAATCCAGGTGTTTTCTATTAAGCCAATTACTAAAAAGATTTGCAAAAACATAAAAAATACCACTCTTCTCACTGTTTTTCCTTCGCTTTAGAAAATAACTATATGTTTCTGAAAAATGTTTTTTCTTAACATATAGATTTCTTATTGTTGTAAATTGAATCAATAAATAAATATTTAATAACTTTTTCCATTTAATTTCTAATATGGTAAATACCAGTAGATAGTATACATACAAAGAAAAGTTTTTTGAGATACTCAATTATTTTAAAAAGTATACAGGAGTCCTGAGACCAAACATTTGAGAACTTGTTGATATAAGACTTGATGGCAAACATTTTCAAATCAGGATTAATTAGTAATTAATTAATTAGGCTACTCATTAGTAGCCTGAAGAATATCTTTGCAGCTATTGTAGTGAGGCACATTTTGTATGGTTTATAGTCATGAATATTTGTTTGGTATTTTTTAACCATAAAAAATTTACTGAGGTAATTTATATATCAGACAATTCACAGTGCAGTGAGTTTTAGTATAAATGTATACACTTGTTCAAGCCTCACCACAGTCTAGTTTTTGAATACTTCTATTACCTCTAAAAGTTCTCGTCCTTTTACACTTAACTCCCTCTTCCACTAGTCTGCTTTCTATGCTATAGTTTAGCATTTTCTAGAATTTTATTTAATTGTATTTATACTATATGTAGTCTTTGATGTCTGCTTTGTTTTTGTTGTTGTTTTGTTTTGTTTTTACTTAACAGAATGTTATTTAGTTTCTTCTGTATTGTGCATGTTATCTGTAGTGCATTTTTGTTGCTGAGAGTTTCCTGAGGAGATTATACTGAAGATATTTGTGTAAATACTATTTGTGTCTTTTGATGGAAATATGTTCTCATTTCTGTTGGGTATTCAATTGATCCTTTATATCCATGGGCTCTGCATCCCTGGCTTCAACCAATCCAGGATCAAAAATATTCAGAGAAAGAAAAAAGGTTGGCTGTGTCTGCATTCCACATGTGCAGACATTTTTTTCTTATCATCGTTCCCTAAATAATACAGTCTAACAACTATTTACATAGTATTTACATTGTACTAGGACTAAGTAATCTAGAGATTACTTAAAGTAAGTGGGAGGATATGCTTAGATTATATGCAAATATTACATCATTTTAGAAAGGAAGTTAATAAGCATGTGTGAATTTTGGTGTCTGTGAAGGGACTTGAAACCAATGCGCCAGGGTACAGAGGTATGGCTGTATACTTAGGAATGCTGAGTGTTATGGTAAGTTTATGCTTAACTTTTTAAGAAACTGCCAGAATATTTTAGAAAGTGATTATATGATTTTATGTTTCACCAGGAATACACAGGAGTTTCAGCTTCCTTACATTTTACACAGGAGTTTCAGCTTCCTTACATCTTTGCCAGCACTTGGTATTATGACTTACCTTTCTCTGAAGGCTTGTTAGGGGAAGTGTCTGTTCAAATCATTTGCCCATTTTTTATTGAGTTGTGTATATTTTGAGTTATAAGCGCTTCTTTGATTTTTATTGTTTTAATGGCATGAACATTTTGGGAGAGATGAGTGTGTGTGTATGATTTAATCAGGAGTAAGTGTATTAGTATAAAGAGCTTAGTTATCATTTCCTGTAGAATGTGCATTCTAAAATCAGAAAAACTTTGTAGTTTCTTTTTTGCAAGAGCCTACCTAGCCTTCTGATTTCTGTAGGAAACTGGGAAGAGCAGTAAATTTAGAAAATCATTTTATATACATCCATAAATATCCAAAATACACTTATAATATTCGAAAAACGGTATATGGGTATGTGAGTATAATGTAAGTTTCATTCAAAGAATGAGTCAGCAAACCTTAAAAACTTTATACTAAGTGAAAAAGCCAGTAGCAGAAGACCACATATTGTATGATTCCATTTATATATGAAATGGCCAGAACAGGCTAATTCACAGAAACAGAAATAGATTAGTGATTCCCAGAGGCATGGAAGAGAGAGAATGGGCGTTGCTGCTAATGAGTATAGGTTGTTTCTTTTTTTTTTTAGAAGTATGAAAATGTTCTAAAATTAAATCATGGTGATGATTACACAACTCTGTGAATATACTGTACTAAAAACATTGAGTTGTACATTTTAAATGGGTAAATTCTATGCTATATTAAGTAAATCTTTTAAAATATTTTTTATTTTAAAGATGTGGGATACAAGTCAGGATTGGGTACATATGTAGTCTAGTTACAGGTGAAGACTGGGCCTCTCATCGGCCCTCACTTCACCTGGGTTAGGATCAGGCACCCTTATTGATTTTATGTGCCCCCTCATTCCCGGCAGTGTCCTGCTACTGCCCATCCCCTTCTTGTAGTATTATGATAGGTGTTCAAGGTCCACTTATGAGTATGAAGTACATCTTAATAAAACTATTTAAAAAACCCAAAAGAATCTGTTGACAAAGCAGGCAAAAGTTTCCTCTGTCTAACGTAATCTAACAGTATTAGGAATGCCAAGAGATCCATTTTGCATAATAATCCAAAGAAGACACAGCTTTTAACTCAGATGTATCATCATCAGTCACTAGCTGAACAGTCAATGGCATTTGAGACTGCAAAGTTTGGTCAGACATAAAAAACTTTGTGCAATCAAAAATCCTACTGCAGACCGCTCTGAGAAAAAGTTTGGGTTGTTTCTTTTTTCAATACATATAAATGTTGGGTTCACAGAGCAGAAACAGATCCATAACAAGAGTTAGTGGTGCAGGGTTGAGGCTTGAGGGAAAGGGAATTGAATGATATAATAGGTGTGGGGACCTCTTTCCCCACTGCTGCAGCCCACATGCAAAGTTTGAAATTGACACCAAGGACATATAGCCCTGTCTGTCTCCCTTCTTCACTACACCTTTATCATGGAGCAATGAATAATATAAATAATGAGAGTATTTAGGCTCAAGACTTTCCAATCATGTGACCTTGAAAACTATTTGATAATATATTAGAAAAATTATTATTTTACAGCATTTGATGTTTTTTAAAGAATTTCCCTTTGAAACTTTGGCACCTGAAGAACCTGGGCTTTCTGGGTTTTTGTTTGTTTGTTTGTTTGTTTGTTTGTTTTGAGTTGGAATCTCACTCTGTTGCCTAGGCTGGAGGGCAGTGGTGCAATCATGGCCACAGCAGCCTTGACCTGCTGGGCTCAGGTGATCCTTCTGCCTCAGCCTTCCAAGTAACTGGAACTACAAGTGCGCACCACCACATCCAGCTAACTTTTTGATTTATTATAGGGACGATGTCTCACCAAGTTGCCCAGGCTGGTCTCGAACCCCTAGGCTCAGGCAATCCTCTTGCCTTGGCCTACCAAAGTGCTGGGATTACAGGATTGAGCCACTGTGCCGGGCCTCTTTCTGGGTTTTAAATGCATAATTGAATACTTATATTTTTATGATGATTTTCTAACAGTGTTTGAAAATGTTAGGAGATGTTTAGATAATAGATTATTATTTCCTGATGTACCTACATCTTTCCTCTGTGACTCATTTTTTAAAACACCAGAACATATTAAAAATTTTTTAAAATGCCATCTACCACTACAAGTCATTAATCTAATGATACTCTGACATGTAACAGACATGGTGCCTTGGTTTGTGATATGGACTTTCCAGTCTCAACTTTTCTTTAGATATTACTGGATTACCTAGTACGCAGTCTAAGCTTGCATGTAAGTTACCAAAAACATTTTCTTAGAAAGAATTTGATGTTTCATAAAATGATCAAAGAAAAAAAAATCTTACCTTTTTGGACTTATACTTACTGTAGTATGTATGTATGTATACTGTAGTAAGTATGTATACTTACATAATTATTTTGAATTATGCGTAATTAAAGAGAAGTGAAGGAACTATACTTTTTGCAGAGGGTAGCCCTGTTAATGGCTTAATCTAATCATATATTTAATATTCTGTTAGTTATACTCCTTGAGGTTGAAAAACCCAGGTGTGGAGTGAAATATGGCTTTAAGATACTTATTTTAAAGATATCTGGGGCAGTAAGGGTTGTAGGAGTCAATGCTCAGCCTGGTTTCTGTCACATGCGCCCTTTTCCTACTGGCACATTGCTTCTCTCAATTTTCTCTCTGTTTCAGTTGGCTTTTGCCCCATTGCCAACTGCTCACTTCCTCGGATGTGCTTCGCGTCCAAACTACCTAAGAGAAATCTGAGTGTGCCCTTCTGAGGTATATAGATTTAGGACCTGGCCATCTGTCAGACCCCTGGTCAACCATTTGACTGACTGCCTTTTGGGTAGATGCTTTCCCTGGTCCAGTCAGCTGAGGTGAGGCACCAGTCCTCTGGTGCACACTCGTCAGTTATAAGGAAACTGTTGAAAGGGGCTTATAGGTATGATTGATTCTGTGAGGCATCTCAGAATGAGCCACTGCAATTAGCAGTCACTTTACTCGGCATTACCTTTTGAAACCTCAGTTCATTAAAACCCTAATCTGCTCTTCTTATTAGTTTCTTTGACAATACTCTCTGGAAAAGCTAAACTTTAGAAAAACTATGTTTAATTACAGAAATAACACAAGCTTATAAAATTTAAAATGTTCAATGAACATCCTTGCACACATACCTTTTTACCCTCATTTGTTTATTTTTGTAGAATAGATAGCTAGAAATGGGAATATTGGGTCAATATGTTGTTGTTATTGTGGTGGTTGTTATTTATTTTTCTGAACTATACTGCCAAATTTTCCTTCCAAGAGGTTTGTGTATATTTATACTCTTATTAACACAGCCTAAAGTAACCTTTTCAGAGAAAATTGATTTAAAGGTCATGTACAGTGGGGAAGTTATGAACTTAAGATTCACAAGTTAAAACATTTCAACATAAAATCTGAAATTAGTTTTAGATGATCAGGGCATATTTCATTTAATCAATTCACTGACCATGTAGACTTTACTGTTCATTTAATGAGCACTGGTCTAGATACTGGAGAGACATAAGTGAACACAACAGCAAGATTCTTGCCCTCACGATGCTTATGTCTTAGTTGCTGGGAGCAGACAATAAACAAACAAATGTGTAACACAGAATGCAATGTCATGGACAAGAAGTGCTATGAAGAAAAATAAAATAGGAATATAGAAAGAGATGGTGAAGGTGTGGGGTTGCTATTTTAGGTAAGATGTTCACTGAAAACTTTTTAACAAAAAATTGTTTGAGTACATTCAGACGTTAAAGGAGGAAGGGAGAGAGCCATCCTAATAGCTGAGGGATGGTCAGTTCAAACTAAAGGAATAATAAATAAAAACTTGAGATGGATACATATTAGGTGAGTTGAAGGAACTGCAACAGCATGGTTGGACCTTATTGAAGGAGGGAAATTGAAGAAGAGGTGAGATCTAAGAGGTCTGCAGAGCCTTAGAGGTCATAGTAAGGACTTTGGTTTATTTTAGTAGGTTGGCCAACTGGTGGAGGCTTTTGAGCCATGGAGCGATATGATCTGATTGGCATGTTTAAAGGATCACTCTGTTTCTCAAGGAATAGACTAAAGGTGGATAATCCGACTCAAATAACTAGCCAAAGTATTTATCTCTTGATAAAATAATATCTAACTTCTTATAAAAATAGTTAAACACCCTTGTTTATGGCATGCATTGTGACTACTTTAATTTGTTGTTTTCAGTGACTCAGACAAAAGTAGTCACATTAATTATAGTCACAGTCATTTTGATTATACTGACAAGGTGAAAAATAGAGTTGAAGTATTTGATTAGAGAATTCAGTCAACTTTACCAATAAATATTGTAAAATATGAGATTTTGGGTACTCTGAACTTTCTACCTTGATTAAAATGGATTAAAATAGCATTGAGTAAAATCACCAGGCAATTGCTTGGTTATCTGAATCCCATAGCTATGAACATAGTCATTTTCATAATACTGACCCAAATGGATGTGCTTATCTATAACATCAAACAGTAAAAAGCTAATGATAATATTAGACACATTCGTTCTGCCAATATGTTTTTTAAAGTTATTTACTTTTTCTTATTAATTTGTTATAATCACATAGATGCACTGTTTTAGAAAAGTATAAAATGAATGTAAAGCACAAAACTGTAGTAAGTCAATGGAAGTCAACTGCAATTGAAAATTTTAAGGCATCAACATTTTTATTGGGATACTTGTTTTTCCCTTTCACACATCTTCTCTGCCCAATCAGAAGTGAAACTGAGCATTCTTTTTCCTACTACTTGGTGAAATACACTTTATGGACTTTTGGAGTCTGGGGTACCATGTGGTTAGCAACCTAAATGACGCAAGAAGATAGGATATTTTTAGTCCCCAGTGAAGAGCATAACCGTATAACTTATCATCTAAACGAGGACACTTTGAGGGTGAAAAAGGAGGAATTAAATTATTACATTCGGATAATGAATATACACTGGAATGGCCTAAACAAATTACAACAAATGACAGCGCCACCAGTGAGACGTAATCTGCTTTATAATTCGTTTCACATAATTAGATTTTGTTAGTTTGTGGCACTCCATGTTCAGAAGAATTCCAAAAAGTGTTCACAGGATCACTTTTTGGCCTCAGGGAGGAACAGGTAGGGAAGGATCAAGGAATATGTCCTGCTCACAACAGTCTTGTTTGTGCTGGTGACTTTGGTGCAAGGTTTTCTTTAACTGGTATTGATACTGCAGAGTAGCCTGAGGTAGAGGTAGAGAATCATTTTTCTCTCACTACAAAATATTTAAACAAAAATTCATCTTCAAGTCTAGAGACTATATTGTAAAATGTCAAAACACTCGAATTTATTAAAAAAAACTTTCTGGTAATACTGAGTACTAGAATTTAAACATTTTAAAACTTGTTGATTTTAAATGTACTATTGAAGGTCCGGAAATCAATATTAGCCTATCACAGATGGTTGACTTATGTTCTAGCAATGATGAAGTTTTCTAGGAAGAAAAACAGAACTAAATTGAGAGTTCTCCAGTAAAACTACAAATGATATTTGTTTAATAATTTCTTTTTCTTATGGTTGACTCAATAGCTTTGAAGAACAGAAGCCTAATATATTCATATGGTTGTCCTTAAATACTTCGCGTTGATTTATGTCATTTTTGGTGGATTAGGGATTAGGAATGCTTTCTGACTTGAAAGGAAAGAGTTATGAAAAAAAACTTGTGTCCAGGACCCTGGTAGATATGGGTGAGTAAAATGTTTTAGAGCATGGAGACTAGTAGTTTTATTTTAGAGATCTCAAATGGGAGCAGATAGGTAGTTCTTTTGAGGACAGAGTTTCTGAATTTCCCAACATCAAAATGGCATTGCGCATTCTTGTGTAATGCTGAGGGTTTGACCAGTGTTGCTGTTTAATAGATAAGGGCTTAAGCAGTGAAATATTCTCAGGGTAAGTGCAAGGGTTTGGCTGCCAACAAATAAGAGGCTTTTGTGAAAAATCATCAATATCCCTCTGATGTCACCCTTAGAAATTATTGATCTATTCTGGTTATTCTTACCTTCTTCTTGTTAAATAATTCTAATTCTTCCTTAATAAAGAATTATAAGCCAGGTTCGGTGGCTCACCCTGTAATACCGTGCCTTGGGAGGCTGAGGTGAGTGGATTGCCTGAGCTCACGGGTTCAAGACCCGCCTGGGCAACTTGGTGAGACCTCATCTCTACAATAAATCAAAAAATTAGCCGGGCATGGTAGCGTGTGCCTGTAATTCCAGCTACTTGGAAGGCTGAGCCGGAAGGATCGCCGGAGCCCAGCAGGTCAAGGCCGCGGTGGCCGGGAGTGAGCACTGCACTCCAATCTGGGCGACAGAGTGAGGCTCCAACTCAAAAAAAAAAAAAAAAGAATTATAGATTGTTAGGCAACCTGGGCCTTTATGGAAATAATTATTTCTTTTATATAGTTGTAAGTAATTATTTATCATACTACTGCTGTATCTGTGAATAAAAATGGAATTGCTAATAAAAACTGTCTTAGCAATAGGTATTTCTATAGTCATCTTAAGTTTATATGTAGAAATGTTGATCTTTATTTTGTATCAAGACTAATAAATGCTGTTATGAATGTTGGTTTTTTTAAAGTTCAAGTTATTTCTGTAATCAGTTTAGCAATGTAGGGAAGTTTGCAGAAGCACTACATCAAATATAGTATATGCACTTTCATTTAGGAGGGTGTGACAGTTGCTGAAAGTCAATAGACCATTTAGATTGAACAGCTTTTTCTAATACTAATGACACTGATTATTGTGGTACTCTCCCCAACCCTGACATTGTTTTCTCTGAATGGTTACACTTTCTACCTTAGTCCTCCTGTCTCTTGAATAGAGTTCATAGCATGTTTATTTAAATCTTCCATATTTATTCATTTATGCGTAGCCATTCATTTATTCATGAAGTATGATGTAGAAGTCATGAACACATACTATGAATTCAAACTGCCTAGATTCTGATCCCAGCTTTGCCACTTATTGTGTTACACTGCTAAATTACTTAATTCTCTAAACCCAATTTTCCTTGTTGGTAAAATGGAAATTGTAATAGTGTGTACACTATAGCGCTTTCTTGAAGATTACAAGAAATGATGGATATAACATGGTTAGCAGAGTGCCTAGCACTTATGTATGTGGTCAGTAAATATCTGATAGTAGTTGTGATTTAGTCATTACTTATTGCGTGCCTTTAGTATTTACTGTGTGCTCAACACTGTTTCAGATTCTAGGAGTATAAATATTGAAAGTCATAGATATTTCGTGTTCAGATACAGTTTATAGTTTGGTGGAAATGGCAGCAAAAGAGACACAGTATAACAAGAGAACTGCCACCATGGAGATGCACTGAGGTCCCCTGGAGCTTAGAAGGAAGAGCATCCCGTGGGCCTGATGAGCTGGGCTGTGTTGGAGACAGTTTTCTGGTTGAAGTTTGAGATAAGTAGGAGATCTTGTTAATTGCAAGAGTAATACATACTTAGTATGGAAAATTCAAACAATGCTAGTATATGAAGTCAAAAAGAAATGTCCTCATTTCTCTCACTCCCTAATCACACTCCCGGATGTATATCTGGTGTGTATTCTTCTCATTTGTGTCTCATAGAAGGAGATTGAAAGAATTAGAAAAATACCTTATAGCAGTGTTTTCCTTGAATATTCCACAAACAAAAAATATACTTTATACATTATCTATAAGGATTATGATATATCTGTGAGGATTTCCCCATGTGTATGTTATACTAATATACCTGGGTTACACTAGTTTACTAGTATATCTATACTAAGCATTTGAAAATATGAAAATTCCAGAATTGTGTTTATTTAGGAAGTCTTAGAATAGTCATTGGAGTACCATACACAAAGATATTATGGGCATATTATTGGGTAGTAATGATATGTGATCTAGAAAAAAGTATAGAAAATTAAAGGAAAGAAAATGAAGATTGAATAATGTTCTCGTTATTTAATATTCTTCATCTTAAACTCACCGTATCTAAAAGGAAGTATTAGAACTATCATGTTCTCTCCATCTAGTTCATGGGCTGAAATAAACTGAGGTGCTTCGGGTGGGAAACACACTGGCTTGGCTTAATCAGGAAAAATCTCTCTAACAGGAAACCTAGCAGGATGATCCAATCTGGTTCTGTCCTTATCCACATCTCTCTGCTTCTAATGACAGTAATGAGTTTTTAACTTTTGGTGCTTTACATAAAACTCCCTTACTTTCTTCTTGAACAGGCTTTGGAACTTTACTCCTTAGTTCTCACCATGAGTCTCACCCCTTTCCCCCAGTACAGATAGATTATGTGAAGTTCTCATTTGGCGCTTGGTATTTCCTAGCAGGAATCACATCACACCTGGAACTGGTTAGTATATTCGTGTGTCAGGCTTCTTAACTACTGGTTCAATTACGTTTCTTAGTGGGATAACTATCTAAAGTTAGGACTCCAGGTTAAAATATGAAGAAATACTAATTTTTGTACCTTCCTTTGAACTAAATATTGATTTTTATTTTTTCTTTGCCCATGGTAATGTAAGTCTGTCAAATATTTTGAAAAGACATATAAGTATAATTATCTCAGTAGGAAGCTCAAAAGATTGTCTTTTAAAATACCTTTTTTTAACTAAGCTTAAGAAGCATGTCAGAAAGATTTGAGAATATTTCAGCCTGAATAATTACTTAATAATTAAAGAACAGATAGATCTTCTATTTTTGTGCAATTTTGGTTAACCTTGTTTAACTTAACTTTGACAATTGTTTCTCTTTTAAGATATTTGGAGGAAGAATTTCATGTAAAGAGCAGATATGTTCAAGGTACTGATTTAATTAGTAATGCTTTTACATTTTTATTTAAAAATTTTATACAAAAATTTTTTTTTAGATATTTATGGACGATGAAGATTAGCATGATATAGTAGAGGGTATGTTACACTCAGAGTAAAATGACAGGAAGTTCAATCCCAGCTCTGTTCCTCACAAAACATTGTAACCTTGATAAAGTTATTAACCTCTATGAGTTTGATATATTTCTAGGGTTATTTTGAAGACCAAATAAGATTTTTAAAATATATATGCACCAAGACTTGTGAACTTTAGCATATGATCAAAATTTAATTTATTATTGACTAAGTGTTATGTGACTTTTCCAGAGCTTAGCAGAATGCCTCACCCATTTAGATTATCAAATTTTTTTGTTGTTGTCCTTTTGGATATGATTGTTCTACTAGGTTAATTGTTCTACTAGGTTACTATGATTGTTCTGTTAGCTCCATATTTTGTGAATCCTAAAGTTGGAAAAAAGGAAAAACACCAAAAAAAATTTTTTAATTTAAATCTTTATGTTATTGGGATGTGAATACTTTACATGAGACCTACCCCCCCCCCCGTTTATTTTAAAGATGTGAGTTATAGTTCAGGGTTAGGTGTACAAATGTTCATTATGCAGGTACCCTTGTTGATGAGGTGTGCCACTCCCTCCCCTGGCTGCTTTCCCCAACTGCTAATCCCACATCCAATCCCCTGGCAGTTTACCACCAATGCCAATCCCCTTCTCACAGTACTATGATAATTGTTCAAGGTTTGCTTATGAGTGAGAACATATGGTACTCTGTTCTTTGTTTCTGTGATAGATCACTGAATATGATAGACTCTAAATCCATCCAAGTTGCTGCGAAGTCCATATGTCTGTCCTGCTTTATGGCTGCATAATATTCCATTGTGTATATGTACCACATTTTTTTTCATCCAGTCCAGCTTTGATTGGCATCATGGTTGGTTCCATGTTTTTCTATTGTGAATAGAGCTTCAACAAACATGAGTGTGCAGGTATCTTTTTTGTAGAATGATTTGAGTTCCTCTGGGTATATTCTCATTAGGGGGATGCTGGGTCATATGGAAAGTCAATTTCTAGTTCTTTCAGAAACCACCACACAGTCTTCCAAAGAGGTTGCACTGGTTTACATTCCCACCAGCAGTGTAGAAGTGTTCCTTTTTCTCCGCATCCTCGCCAGCATCTGTTGTTTGTTTTATTAATGATGGCCTTTCTTTCTGGGGTTAGGTGGTATCTCAGTGTGGTTTTGATTTGCATTTTTCTGATGATTAGTGAGGCTGAGCACTTTTTCATGTGTCTGTTGGTTGCCCGTATATCTTCTTTTGAGAAGTGTCTGTCTGTTCATGTCTTTTGCTCGCTTTTTAATGGGGCTGTTTTTTTCCTTTCAGCGTGTTTGAGTTCCTTGTAGATCCTAGATGTCAGGACTTTGTCAGATATACAGTTGGCAAATATTTTTTCCCATTCTGTGGGCTGTCTCCTTGCTCTCTTGATGTTTTCTTTTGCTTTGCAGAAGCTCATCAGTTTGTGAGGTCCCACCTGTCTATCTTATTTCTTATGGTATGGGCTCTTAGGGTTTTGATCAGGAATTGGTTGCCAGTTCCAATTTCCATAAGTGTGTCTCCTGCATTTTATAAGATTCTTATAGTTTGAGGTTTTACTTTTAGGAGACCTACCGTCTTGACAGATTAAGTGTGCAATACAGTATTGTTAACTCTAGGCACAATGTTGTACAGCAGATCTCTTGAACTTATTCATCTTGCATAGCTGAAGTGTTATTCTCATTGGTTAACAACTCCTCATTTCTCCTGCTCCCAGCCCTTGGACCCTATTCTACTCTCCACATCTATGAGTTTTATTTTAGATATCTCATACAAGTGGAATCATGCAGTATTTGTTCTTCTGTGGCTAGCTTAATTCACTTAGCTTAATACCCTCAATGTTTATTAATGTTTGTTGCATATGGCAGGATTCTCTTCTTTGCTAAGACTTGATTAATATTCCAGTGCATGTATGCATCGCATTTTCTTTATCCACTCATCTGTCAGTGCACTTTTAGTATTCACACCTTGGCTATTGTGAATATTGTTACAAAGAACATAGGAAGACTAACATCACTTTGAGATTCTGATTTTTTTTTTTTGAGAGATATTGAGAAGTGGAATTGCTAGAGCATATGGTAGTTCAGTTTTTATTTTCTGAGGAAACTCCATACTGTTTTCCATAGCAGCTCTACCATTTTGCATTCCCACCAACAGTTTACCCTTTATAGCCAAAACAATCTTGAGAAAGAGAAACAAAGTTGGAGGCATCACACTTTCTGATTTCAAAATATATTAAAAAGCTAAAGTGATTAAAACAGTATGGTACTGACATAAAGAAAGACACAGAGACGAATAAAACAGAATAGAGACCCCAGAAACAAAACCATGCATATACAAGTCAACTGATCTTTGACAGGGATGCCCAAAACACACAATAGGGAAAGAACAGTCTCTTCAACAAGTGATGTTGAGAAAGCTGTATATTCAAATGTAGAGGAATGAAATTGTACCTTTATCTTACACCACACACAAAAATCAACTCAAAATAAATTCGACTTGAAAATAAGACCTGAAAAATGTAAAACTTCTAGAATTTCTTCAATGGAAAAAGAAAAAAAAATATTACAGTGGAAAAGCTTCATGACATTGCTCTTGGCAATGATTTCATGGGTTTGACGACAAAAACACACGTAACAAAAGCAAAAATAGACAAATGGGACAAAAACACTTTAAAAACTTCCCATGTAAGTACTCAAATACTGTCACTATAGTTTTCACATCTTAACCTGTTTCTTCTTGCAAACTGTTACCTGTTGGCAAGAAATTGCACTTATGATTTCTTCTGATTTTTTTTTTCTTGTATCTGTAGCACACATTTTTTCTTCAAAAGGTCAGATAATAGTTTTGGTTTTGAAGGCCATACTGTCTCTGAGAAATTTCCTCAACTCTGAACTTGAAGCATGAAAACAACTACAGACAATACATAAAATAAATTTCCAATGAAATCCAATGTATAAAAACGGGTGTTGGACTAGATTTGGTTTATAGCTTGTAGTTTGCTGACCTTTGGCCTATGTTATCTACTTTCATTCTTTAACTTGGAAATTAGTAGAAAATAAAAAAACTTAGGTTTAGTCTTGGCCAGTAATTTAAACAGAAGAGAATAATTAGCCTAAAAGCCATGAATTTGTTAGTTATATATTGGTTGAGGCAGAAGACAATAGGAGAGAAGATACTGAACTGCTACTTTAAGTGAGATCTTTGCTGAAATTCTAGAAGCCACACGGGCACACCTTGACAATGAAGATATTTGTCTTTAGTTGGATGGGTATATTAGTCAGGGTTTTCCAGAGAGACAGAACCAATAGTGTGTGTGTGTGTGTGTGTGTGTGTGTGTGTGTGTGTGTGTGTGTGTGTGTAAAAGATTGAAAGATTAGGGGAATTGGCTCATGTGATTATGAAAGCTGAGAAGTCCCATAGCGAGCCATCTGCAAGTTGGAGATTCTGAGATGCCAGTAGGGATTCAAAGCCCAAATGCCAAATTCCCAACCAGGGAAGCCATGGTATAACTCTGAGTATGACACCAAAGGCCTGAGAACCTGGAGTTCACTGGTGTAATTTTTAGGGTACAAAAACTCAAGAACCTGGAGTTTGGGTGACCAAGGCAGGAGAAGAAGACTATCCAGCTCTAAGAGGGAAAGGAGATCGCCTTTTTGTTCTGTCTGGGCCCCCAGCCTATTGGACGGTGCCTGCCTACACTGAGGCTGGATCTTCTCCAGTCAGTTTACAAACTCATATCCCAATATCTTCTGGAAACACCCACACAGACACTCCCAGAAGTAACCCTTTACCCATCTTCTAGGTAATCTTTAATTCAGTGGAGTTGGTACCTAAAATTAACATCAGAATGGAGAAGAGCTATTATTCTACAAGAACGCTACAAAGCATCTTAACTGAAGAGTAGCCACAATGCTCATAAAAAGGAAGACTAATTTTCATTGCCCCAATAGTTTCTAATTCATACAAAAGGAATAGCCCTACAGTGGGGAAGATTTTGTATCAGAATATCATCTCATGCTATTTATAGTTTCTTTTATGAGCTCAGCGTTAGAACTCTATCTTTTGGCTCTTATTTTAGCTCACTCTGCCTTTGCTGGACCAAACCAACAGTACAGTAAAGAAGGAGCTAATAACTTTATTTAAAAAGTAATTTAGTTCCTTCAATTCAATCATTGTTGTGGAAAATATTCACATGTCATCTAACTCATTGTGAGGGATCCTGATGTATATAATAGTGTCTTCGGAATAAGCAGTAATTATTCCCATATTTAAAATGTTGACTTTGAAACTAAAATCTATGTTTGTTGTTTTGTAAATGTGAAAAATGTGTATTGGCAGAAGTATTAATTGTAAATTGTTCATTAAAAAAAGAGCGTCTCACTAGTTTTCTTCTGCAAAGTAATTCTGCAAGAGAGTCCGAATGGTTCTCCTTAACAACATTAATAAGATTTTGATTGCTGCTGTAACTGAGATTCAAATAGGAATTTGAGTGAAAATGATTAATTTTTTTTCATTATTGGGGGCTGACAGTTGCAGATATTTTCTTTCAGAAGTATAAGTTATGTGATGAAACCTGTGTATTTGGGGGTGTGCTCAGTAGCAAGTCATGAACTTGGGACTCTGCAGCCGGACTCCTGGGAACCAAGGAGATTGTCTACTTTGTTTTTTAAACAAGTACATTCTATTCCCTGACTATTATATGATACCTGATTTTAATATGCATCCGGGAACATTTGTCACTGCCTAGTGATAAAGGCTACATCCCACACTGCTTCACCTCTAGGTGTACTGATGCTTCCAAAGAACATTCTGGAGTCTGGATTTCAATTTTACATACATCAAAAAGTAAATGGCTATTTAATCTTTCAGTATAACATGAAGAGGAGCAAGTAATACATACCGGAATAGAGTTTAGGAGGATGGAAAGCCAAAACGGAAAGATTTTCTATTTGAGATGAAAGTATAATAAGCAGTAAGCTTTACAAAAGCATAGAATATGCTTTTGAGGAAACGAATGAACAGATTGAAATTTGGTTTATGTATGGGAGAGTAAGGTGACCTTTAATGGATTTCTGGGGCAATCTTTGGAGGATTATGTAAATCAAGCCTGAATTCTGAATCTAATACAGCTATCATTAAAATCAAGAGAATGCTTACTGCATAATGGAAATTTAAATGACTTCTAACTTTATGTTTCTGTGCCCTAGTATCCTCACATGACTTTTGAAAAAATAGCTCATTTTTAAAAATTAAAACTTGCAACATCCTTCGCAATAACGTGGAAGGGAATCAAGGAGGTTACAATAATGAAAATTCCTCCAGCAATGTATGAACATTTCACAGTATAGTGAACCTGGTAAAGAATATTAAAAGCATTTTAATCTTTGCAAATATAAAAGATTTTTAAAATTTCTTGTTGCTTTTGTTTGTATTTTTTATAGATAATAATGAATATTTTATATAGTTATTAACCTTTATTTCTTTTTCTAAGAACTGCCTACTCCAGAATTACTCATTTTTTAAAAAATGGTATTAAATATTTTCTTATCAGTTTTAATATAGTAAGTGTGTTATCTCCTTGTCATATTTAGATCAAATATATTTTCAATTTGTGATTTGCCTTTTAGTTATATTTATTCTCATAGATTATTTAAGAAGTAAAGCTTTAAAAAATTTAAAAAGTCATTTAGTCTTATTTTTTATGGTCTTAGATCCATGATGTAGAATTTTAGCAACTGAAACACTTGGTATATGTTTTATACATTTACCTATTGGTTTTCTCATTGTTAGTGAGTTATTATTAATCTTTTGGATTTTACAAACAGAAAAAAATTGGACTTTACTGTAAATTTTATAATATATTTTCTCACTAATTTAAAATTATAAAATCTAGAAATACTTTATTGTAGAAGACCGTGTGTATGTCTATATACACTATATAGGCAACATAACAACCAATGTAGAGTGGCATTGTTATCATAGATTGTTGCTCAAAGTGATCACCAGACAGAAGTATCAGCCAGAAGTCACCTGGGAACTTGTTAGAAATTTAAATTCTTGATTTCTATTCCCTGCATACTGAATCAGAAACTTTGGGGATGTGGTCCAGAAATCTATGTTTTAACAAGGCCTCCAGGTGATTCTGATGCACTCTGAAATTTGAGAACCTATTCTGGTATTAGGTCTCTTACCAATTCACTGCTTGATTTTGAGCTGAATGGCTTAGCCTGTTTAGACTTTGTTCTAATCAGGTATAAAGTGATGCTATTATATCTTCCCACAGGACAGATTGGAACATTTTAGATCAAAAAGTCTTCTTCAAATTGGCTGCCACTGCCTCAGTGCTTACGGTTAAACTCCCAGTGGTGGGATTTGAGTTGGGATGTTTGGTGAGAAAACATACACGGTGGTGTGAGTCCCCCATTTCCTTTGGGTATTGGAATGTAAAGTGTCAAACCCTCACCAGTACCTCCACCCTGGTCATTTCTATAGGAGTTCACTTCCACTTTCTCTGTAATCTCTCCCTTTTCTGATTTTAAGGCATTAGAAAAATGGAGACCAGCTGACAATAAATCTTAGGACCCTTGTAATAAGTGATTTCCAGCTCTAAAACTCTATGATAATTACTTTTTCTATAGAAAAAAAAGGGAAGCAGTTACTACATTCATTTTTATAGAAGGATTGGCACCGGGAAGAATTTTTTCCACTTCAGGGTAGAAGGATGGAGTCCCACAGCTGGGTTAATTCTCTATGGCAGATGCTTTATTTACCACAAGGCATCTTGGACGTTGGCCTATGAGTTCTCCCAAAAGGAGAAAGCACAAGAAGCAAGCGAGGCGGTATTTTCTCCCTCAGTGCCCAGGAAGGTGGTTTACCAGGCCTTCGTTATTTCCTCCCTGGTTACTGTAACTGCATCCTAACCAGTTTTCCTTTCTTACCCTTGTTAATCCGTTCTTCACACTTCTATGAGAATGATTTCTTTCTGTTAATCTCATTATGCCTCCCATACTCAGGAGCCCCGCATTATGGCCCCTCATGACCTGACTGCCACTTAGTATCCTTCCAGCAACAGTTTCTTGGCAGCTGTGTACCTTCTTACATACGACTTTTGTAAGAAGCACTATCCTTTTGTTTGTTTCCTTTTGTTCTGTTTTTGTCTGGCTACTTCATACTCAGCATTTCCATTTTTAGGACTTTATTTGGTAGCTATATATTCACATGAGTGCAAAGGAGTATTTAAAAGAGAATGAATTACAACATTGTTTATAAGAGCAAAAGACTAAGAAACTCCCAAATATACCTCAGTACAGTTAAGGACATTATGGTGCATTTATAAAATAGGGTACTCCTGAATGATTACGAAGAAAAGGATAGATCTATGAGTGATTTCCAACATGCGCACACATAGACACACACAGACAAACATTTTATGTGAGTACACTGTCTCTGAAATCAGTTAATATAAAGTGTCAGATCCTGACCACCACTTTTATCCAGATTATTCTTCTAGGCGTTTACTCCCACTTTCTTTGTAATCTAAACTAGCAAATAATCTTAGTAAATGAAAAGATGCATTTAGTGGGTAAACTGAATATCCTTCCCCAAGCCACCAACAAATCCAACAATGAAACATTCCAGTTTCATGGAGGGTCAAGAGAATGTGGAAGCTCTTTCACTGTATACCCTTTAATGTTGAGGACTCTACCTTGAGGATTATTTCTCTCTCTCTCTCTCTCTCTCTCTCTCTCTCTTTCTCTCTCTCTCACACACACACACACACACACACACACTGTGTGCTAGAGCTGTGTTATTCTAGATTTTTAAAAAATACTTTCATTCGTATCTACATATGTTTATGTTTTGCCCTGAGCATGGCAGATCCTTCTCCATTCCCTGCTCATTTTACAAGATCCTAAGAACCTGTATCCCTCTTCTCTATTTCCATAGTACTTTATTGATCCTACAGGTGCAAAATGCATCTCATGGTATTAGAGCCAGTGGCACATGTGTCTCTCTATCTGTGAGCTCCCTGAAGTCAGGGGCAGTCTGATTTTTGGAGCCCACCATGAACCTGCCTTATGAAATGTAGCATAGTAAGGGTGTGTTCATCGAGTATCTGTCAATTTTAATGACCTCAGATAGCGCTCTGCAATATTTATAAAACTTCAATCCTGAGCACCACTCTGTAAAATGATTCTATTTATTTTGGAAATATTTCAGCTTATTTCAATTAATGTCAGTTCCAACTCTTTATCTTTAAAAATGTAAGCTCTCTAATTTGCTGAATATTAGTTTTTCATGTTGCTGAAGGTTAAGGAAAGTGAGTGGTAAAGAACATGAGTCTCAGCCATCTGTTTTCCTTTTTTCTCTTCAGCAGCGTGATTGCTACAGGGATTGTCCCTCCATTGCAGAGGGGATGAGAATATGTGTGTTTATTATCAAAGAGGCTTAAGTGGGCCCTGTATCAGGCAGCTTGGGCTAGCTTACTCTGTGATAACACACCTCCCCCTAATCTCAGTGGTTTGCAGTCGACTGAGGCTTGTTTCTCACTCTGTTATATGTTCCCCATGGGTTACATGAGGCTCTGGTCCTATTTTCTTCCCTCAGGGACTCAGGCTGTCAGGGTATTAATAGTCTCAGGAGAGACAGAAAAGAAAATATGGTGGAACCATGGGTTGGATCTTAAGACTGCTATTTAGAAGTGGCACATACTATTTCTGTCCACATGTCATTGACCAAAACAGGCTGCATAGCCAAGCCTGATATTAACAGGGTGGGCATTGCAACCCTTCCTCAGGATGGGAAGCAAATATCTGGAACAATAATACACTCCACCAAAGTCTCTTCTAGATTCTTCTTGAAAATGAATTAGTTTTGTTCTTGCATCATTGTGCATATTCAGCACACATCAAATGAGCATGTACCACAAACAGAGCACAGTAGGGAATGTGAGGCTAAATCAGAAACTCTCTTTTCAAAGAGTTGGCTGTCAGAAGGCCTAAAAGTACTTATGATACTTCCCTGCACAGTAGTCAGCTTGGTACGACTGGAGAGAGAGCTCTTGGAGGAGAGAAAGCTGGAGGTGGGATGATGTGAAACCATGTGCAATAGCTAGTGATCCCTGAATGGTCTATTATTATTATCTTGTGTTCTTACAAGTAAAGGTATTCATCATATGCTCAAGGATTCATCATATGCATCTGTCCTGCCATTCTTGTCATCATTTCAGAAATTTTATGGTAGATAGACAGATAGATAGATAGATAATCATATATATAATATATAATTGTTTAATAAATAAATATTTGCATGTGTGATAAAGTATAATTCTGACTATAAGTCACTGATCAAAATTGCTGGCATTACCTTTTTTATCATATACTTTGGGTGTTGGATGTGTATAGCAGAATCTTTTAAATGTCTACAAAAACATAGAGAATGGTAAAATGGACACTGGAGACTAGGGGATGGGAAACAGGTGGAGGGACAAAAAAATCACCTATTAAGTACAGTGTGCATGGGTGGGGATGGTGAGTACATGTAAAGACCTGAGCAAAAACTATTTGTACCCCCTTAAACTATTGAATAAAGAAAAGTTAAGAAATAAAAACCACTATACAGTATATTTTTATAGTACTTTGTAGCCTTCTATTGATTAAATTTTCTGTTTACTTATTTGTTGTTTTATCTAGCTAACATTTTATTTATTTTTGACGATTACAAATCTGCTTCATGCCTCGTGTGGGTTTCGAATTTCTTGGTGGCTTTGGAAACGATATTCAGTCTACCCACTGAATACATGGCACTGATGCTCTAAGCTGTCAGTGTTTGTCTATTGGAAGATTATTCCTCGCCCATTGCCTTTTAAATATACATTCAGAAGGATCATATTTTAAGAAAGGATTATATATTTCAGGGGAGAAAAATCACTCTGCTGTTTCTAAGGCGTACACAGCTGTTAAACTTTAATTAAACAGGTTTGTAGGAAAGGGGACTGGAGACCAAGTTCATACAACCAGACAGATATGCTTTGTAAATGAAGAAGAAAGCTAATTAAGTCAAGTAGAGCAGCTTAATATTAATTTTTAAAACACTTCCAGTGTATTTGTTGTAAATCTTGACACTGCTGTTGCATAGTTCCTAATGAGTTATTCCACAATTTAAGTTCAGCATTTGGTTGTCAAGGATTCCTAGTCAGTTGGAAAATTAGAAATTCTTTCAACATTATGTTAATATTTACTGCAAGAAACTTAACTCTTGAATGAGATGTAATTAATCGATGAAAATAAATGTTAAACTTATACTTTGGAAATAGAACTTATTAGGTGAGCCACAAAAATAATCCAGATCAAAATTCAGATTTTTAAAAAAAATTGTCTGATTGCCAACAGATTCTGTACACTAAAACAAGACTGATAAAACAGATTTAATATTTAGCTGTGGTTTTTTTTAAAGCTTATTTTAAGTGTTTTAACCAGGTTATGATTTTTTTTAAAATTTACTAAAGGATAGCAATATCATTTTAACAGAATATACCCATAATTCTGTGAAGGAGGGAGAACAAAATAGCCTAGCGAATTCAAATTTCTTCCCATACTGTCAGAATCTAAGAAATGTGCAGATGCATTCAACTATTCAATTGAATTCATGATTTTACTCTGTATTCTTTTGTGCATGGGATCCGTGAAGGAACATTATTAAACGTTAGATTTCACCATCTCAATAGGGAAGGCATACAGAAAAACTTGAAAAGCATAAAGGTGTTTAAATTAAGTCTGCTAGAATCAATTCATTAAACAAAACCAAATTTGTGATTTATTTAAATTATTTACTAGTTTAAACCCCTTTTTCATTCAACAATAAATGTCCTTTATTCTCTAAGGAGAATTATGAAGCAAAAAGTAAACATTGATTCTATGCTTAAATGCATTAATATAAGAATTTCAAATCATGACTTAATCACAACTGAAAAGATCTCATCTGTGTTAAGCAAAAGAATCACAGGTACTATTCATTCAGAAGACCACCAAAGAATAAGAAGATATTTGAGGCCATCCATAGTTTTTCCAGATAGTCACAATAGTTGCAGATAAATGAAGATTTAGAAACAGATTATGCTAAGCAACTTAAATTGTGTGGCATGTTGTCTGGTGGTGCTTCAATTGATATACTGTGTAGCCATAATACTGCCATCAGCAGAATATCCCTGAAAATAGGATGTTTCTCCCAGTAGGTTTCTGGATAAAATGAAATGTTTTACTTACGCCGAGGATGAGAAATGTACAAACCACTCTTCTGAGGGATGCCTTCAACCTAAAAGGGTACTGTTACTCTGGGTTCTTATTTCCATTTTAAAAACAGTATTATCACTGATTATGTTGAACATAACTCTCCACACTAGCGATTTCCTCTTTGTGCCAGATGAATGTCAACAGTGAGGATTGGTCCCCTAAGTATTTTTATCAGGCTGACTTCCTTCATGCAGCACACTGTCAGCATGTGATATAGCAATGATTAAATCACCACTTATAAGCATATTAGTCATAAAGACTTTCTAAGTTCTTTCATTTTTTTCCCCCAAGCCATCTAGTAACCGAAATATAATCTTTGTGGTTTTTCTTTCCCATGACAGCTGAGGTATCTCCTGACAGTCAGGTAAGCTACTCCAGATTGTTATTTGTTTAATTAGCAATTTACTAAAAGAGAATGGCACACATTTGCATAACTTGATGATAGAACTTCAAAGTTGAGTTCCATTCCATCATGTTATAGATCAGGTAATTAATACATGAAAAGTTATGTGACTTGCCCAAGTTTTCCTAGCTAGCTAATGAACTAAAACTCAGCTCCCATAACCCTTTGTCTAGCTTGATACGCTGATACTCATGGGAAATCTATAAACTTTCATGCAGTTATCTTTCATTCTGTTGGGTGGGTGAATGGTCGAATAAGCTCTCTACAAACACTTTTATTCCTGAGAGTTCATAAATCGGTGACTTATTCTAATGGATAATCAAATATACATATTTGAAATTATATTTCTATTTATCTATATTATTACATAAATATTTCTATTATTTTAACTTTTACCTACTGTGATATTTCTAGAATTAGATTTCTCTTTTTTTCCAGCTAAGGAGACTTTGGGACAATGGTGCTATTATAATACAGTACTACTGTTTTGCCCACATGAGTTTATATGTCAGGATGTTTAACCTCAGCAAAATACAGCGTAGCATTTTCTTCTGTTGTATGTCTGTATCAGAACTTTCATGAGTCTTTTCTGTGTAAGAGCACTTTGTGTGTCACATGAAAGCTTTTCTAACAGCCTACTATATTCTTCTATTGTTAATAGAATGAATATAGTAAGATGCCCACATTTTATTTAAAGTTACTACTGAGCTGTACTCTAATGCTGGTTTATTCGGCTGCTTAATTATGGGCTTGCTTTTCTAGGGGAGATAGATTGGTCAAATTCCTTAAATGAGGAGAGAGGATACTTCATTTGGCCTACCTTCCTAGGGTTGAGGGTTCAAGAAGGTGAGCTTTCTCACTGCTTCATACTATTGTCAACACTTAATTTCCAGGTAGCCCAGGAAATTGTGAAGTCTTTGGAGTCTTAGGATAGCCATGTTCCACAGCATGAAAAAAAAATCTCATTATATTATTTTTTGACCGTCTGTGTACTAGCTTTATGATTTTGTAAACAACTGACTTTTCTTCTTTCTCTCTTTTTTTGGACAGTTTTGCGTTGGATCAGTAGTTTTAAAAATCAGACCAAACGTGGAAACTCTTGGAACATTTTTAAAACTGTTAAACCCGAGACTCTAATCAGAGAGAGAGAGAGACCACAAAGAGCCAGCTCCGATGCAAACACACGAGGGTCTTTATTCAGGCTCGAGTCTGGGCTCACGCATGAAGCCCGTAGAGGCTTCATGAACCAGAGCCCCGATTCACAATGGCAAGCAGTTTTTATGCACAATTACAGAGGGAGGGGAAAGAACTTTAAACTTGATTTTACATGATTGGGTAATTTCTCCTAATGGGTACGGGCACACTTGGTATTGATTGGTGCCTTTCGTGGGTTGCCCGTGATTGACAGAAACCCACTCAACGGGCAGAGTGGAAGGTTAGATAAGTTAGATCCATACAGTCACTGCGTATATAGTAACCTGAGCCAGCAGGTAAAGGGTTACATTAGCCCTTTAAGTTTACTAATCCGCCCCAAGGTATGCTTGGGAAAGCTTGTTTGCTTAACATTTACATAACATAACATGGTCATTATGGACAACAAAAGCCAAACGTAACAAAGTTTTAAATATGAATGCTGCAAACACATACAGTGAATGTGGGGTAGAAATTCATATACTAATTCTGGGAATTTATAAAATATCACAAACGTCTTATAGCAAGGCGGTTTTTGTAAAGGTCTCTGATTCTCTCAAGTTTACATAGCCACTGCGGGTAAATTAACACTGGGTGATATAGCAGTTGGCGCCTCAGAGTCTGCTTCGATGTCGTAGGAATGTCTGAAAGGGGCTTATCACTTTATCATTTACATCCTGTTGTAAAAGCAGAAGTTAGCCTGGTAATTGGGGCTGACAATGCTTAACTCAAGAGTTCTAAATATAAACACTACTTAAGCCATTATACAATTGGTCATTACCCGGTACCGACATATGCCTAATTCTACGGGGTCTGAGGTAGGATTTAAAGTACTAAGATTTCATTTGAGGTAGGATTTAAAGTACTAAGATTTCATAAAATACATGAGGTAGGAATACACAAAATATATAGTAAACATGAGGTAGGGATATATGAAATATAGTGAACTAAACACTACTTTTACAGCAAGTATGGCTTTTTAAGTTTCCTGGTTTCTTGGGTCTCTCAATAGCATGCTCTTAACCTAAGTCTATTTTCGTCCTCTCAAAACCACAGATTCCAGGAAGTGACTTCAAATCAACTTAATTGGAAACACCCAGGAATGAGGCCCAGGGATCTGTACCTTTATTTGTTTGTTTGTTTTTTAAGCAACAAGGTCTCATTCTGTTGCCCAGGCTGGAATGCTGTGGCATGATCTAGTTCATTGCAGCCCTGAATTTCTGGGCTCAGGTGATCCTTTTACCTCAGCCTCCTGAGTAGCTGGGATTACAGGCATGAGCCCTTGTGCCGGGCTGGCATCTGTAATTTTAAAACTTATCTGGGACACAAAAAAGCTTGGTCACACCCCAGACCAATTAAATCAGTATCCCTGGGGATGATGCCCTAGGTTTTAGCATTTTACAAGTTCTCCAGGTGATTCTCATCTATAATCATGATTGAAAACCACTGCTTTAAGTTTTTTTCCATTTCTAAGAGTCAGCTTTGGGAGCCCTCACTATTTTTTGCTTAAAGGATTTAGCAATGTAAACTTAGCTTTTCAGGGGCAAATAGAATCCCTGCCTGTTATTTGTATGTCCATGATCGAAGTGGTCTGAAAGTCAGTTATAGAATCTGTGCTATTGGAAGCTTAAATTCTTCGTATATTCAGATTTCCACATAGATTCAAGAAAAATGATTTGCATATAAAAGGATATACCATTAACATCTTTATTCTGTCTCACCCCCTGCTATCTCTTCTTCTGGGTAGAAACTGCATGTTATAATTAAGGATACTCTTCCCCTTAGATGACCACTAGAAAAAGATCAGATTTCTTTTAAATCAAAAGTTTCATCAGTGTGTAAGCCATAGTTGTCATGCATAGATGAATTAGCATTAGAGGAACTGTTTGCATTTCTTGCTGTTTTATTTAGAGAAAAGTGTTTATTGGAAGCATATTTCTGGTTAAGAAATGTGTTTCTCATCCAGTCTGACTCAAAAAATGCTGTCACAGTACACTTTCCCTACCATCTCTCACCTCAACTCTCCTTTTATGTCTCTTAACTGTATCCCTTTTATTATGAAATGCCTGCCTTCCCAGCTAGATGGAATTCCTCAGCCAGGAAGCACTGGGAGCCATTCTTTGATATACCCCTTCCCTATTAGCACCTAACACAATGCTGAACACAGATTGATAAACCATAAATGTGTGTTGAATCATGTGTTGATAACCTGGACTGCCTTTTAAGGATGGAAGATGCTGCTAAATTGTTTTGCCATGTACCTGACAGATGATAATATGAAAATTGGGAGTTCAGAAGCCAGGAAGCGCTGCATAACAGAAGGAGAACATGAAGGGGGGTCTGGGAGGGAGGGCGCGTGGGGAATGGGAGCGAGAAAGGGCCAGGGGCCCAGGGAGATAGGGAGGGCTGCTCAGGGGACAGAGGCCACTCCTTGAGACCTTCACATTTTTCAGTAAGTCTTTTAAGTTTAGTTGCTTAGCATATGTGGATTTCTTATAGAAATTGGCTGTGGCTTTGTATGACTCCTTGTTGGCACAGTTGAAACTGAGGAGGATTCATTGAACAAGGATCTAGCAGAGGCTGAGGTACTACTGTGAAAGCATTAGACACCTCTTCTACCAGCAGGTCGTATAAAGTATTCTCATTTGTATTTCCACAAATGAGAACTTGGTAGTTTAAGCCAAGCTGAACTAGTTTTGCAAAGCATAAGAAGTCCAAAAGTGAACTCCTCTCTCTCCCCATTCTTACCCACAGTTGTATGGAGTTGGACCATATCATAGAGTCACCATATAACTCAAAAATCGTGAAAGGTAAATCATGTAATGTCATGTGACATCTGGGTTAGAATGACTGGACTCCTCCAACAGAAACTCTTGCCATTAAGTCTTGAGCTGTGATTTTCTCCTAGAGTTTAGAATACCCTGAACTGTCCTCAAATATGTAAGCTCTTTCAACTGGAGTCAACTGATCTGTAAGCCTCTTCACCCCAGTGCAGCCCAAACATGAGCCCAGCAGCCCACTCCCCTGAATGCCACATTCACACCCTGAGAAGGGACCTTTGTCTGCAATCACATCATACCCTACCTTTATCTATAGTCACATTAGACTCTATGCCATTTTGTACTGTGTTTGCTTTTTGTGTTTGTTTTTATCATAATAAGAAATCTGAAGAGGGAAAATCTGTACCTTTTCTTATTGAAAAAGAGCCTCTGGGGTGAGAGTTAGCTTTATAAAAACTCAGGGTGCAAGGACCTTATCCATGGAGTACGATTTAAGGGAGACTGGGAACATCTCTTGAACCAACAGTCACACAAGCTGGAATTTGAACATCAATGATGAAAAGAATGGAGCAAGGCTGAAGACTTCAAAGAAAATCTTCTTGGAACTGTGTTAAAAGAGCACATCCTTTGAATAAAAGCTCCATATAATTTATCTTTTTTAATATCATAAGATGGCTTAATTCAATGAATTCTCTATTATATACTTACCATATTCAGAGAAGTACCTGAGAGTTGAGAGAGAAATAGGTGAGGAGCAGGGAGGGTTTCTTTAAAGGAAGTGGAAATTATGCAAAGACAGACTTTATGGACTTAACCACACCTTCCCTTGGGTCATCTGCCTGAGGCACTCCTAGATGATACATCTCTGTTCAGTGTGGTGTAAGTCAGAGAACCCAGTGGTTAGCCAGTGCCTCATTATCCCCCTCCAGTATTTGGGCATCTGATTGTCTTGTTCAAGTTCAGTGCCGCTTTGTCTCCACCTGGCCCTTTCTCCAGGTCTGTTTCTCTGTGAAGCATACCATGAAAATGAAGGAGCAGTGCTTTCGAGTGTGTTGAATACTTAACTGTACATGATAAAGTTAATATAGCTGTCGTTTCCACACACTTCTTATTTGTGATTATGTTTCAAGTAAGCACAGTAACAGCAATCTTAAAAACCCTGTGGCAAAACTGAAGAGAGTTAGAGCTCTTCACTGATGTAATATTCTGAAATAACATTTTCACAGGTTCACCCTCTTACTGAGGGCATGTACAGTAATATATCATACTAGAAAATTCTATTGCATTCTCCAGAAAGGCAACATGAAATTTTTTACACTATTCTTTCAATTATCTCTCTCATCCACACATTATTCTGAGGTTTGAGTCTCATAGAGAGGACCTCTGTATTAAAACAGTGTGTACAAGGCAAAAATATCAAGTATTTTCTCAAATATCTTCTGAGAATATAAAAACCATATTCCACACACTAGGAAAGTAATTCTTAAGCAGTGATTTCAAAAAAGGCTTAAGCGCCTAAGACTTTTATGGGATTATTTCATGCATTTATTCATTCTGGAAATAGTTATTTAGCCCTTCCTAGGTAACGTGTTGTTCTAGGCAATGTGGATAAATTGTTAAGAGTCCCTCCCTTCATGAGCTTATATGCAACTATGGTATAGGGAGGTAGGGGGGCAGGAATAGGACATAAAGACAGACCACTCACAAGTAAATAAATAAATGAAAGTGTCAAGTACTGTGAAGAAAATAAAAGAGGGTGTGGTACACTGACTGGGTTCAGTGGGGTAGGAGTGTGTGGAGGTGCACGTAGTAAGGGTCAGTGGCCTAGGTTAGAAGAAAGAAGTTGTCCTAAGAAGATGCAGTGTCTATGTACACACGCAGAGTACACAGTAAGGTACTGCTGAGAACAGTAGTACCTTAAGGTGCTCATGAGCTTGGCCTGTCTAAGGAAGGGAAATAAGTGTTCTCTGGTAGACTATGAAATGGAGAGTAGTGGGAAATGAGACCAGAGAAGGAGAGTCAGACCATGTAAAGCATGTGGGCCATGGCAGAGCTTCAATCTTATTTGAAGTCCGATAGGAAGCCACCGGAGGGTTTGAAGCAAGCATGTGACATGATCTGATTAATATGTTTAAATAGTCACTGGGGATGGTATGTGTCAGACTGTAGCTGGGAGCTGGGGGGCTGTAATAATCCCAGCAAAAGATGATGGCAACCTAGGCCCGAGTAATAGAATGGAAATGGAAAGAAACCACTGTAGGTGGAGTCTGGATATGTCTTGAGGAACAAGTCAAAAGACTTGCTGAGGATTAGATATAGGGGCTGGGGGAAAGAGAGGGATCAGTGTGGCTTCTTGGATTTTAGTCCAAACAACTAGGTACATGGTGGAAATGTTTACTGAGATGGGAAAGACTGAAGAGGAGAACAAGTGAGGCAGAAATAAGGGTCGATGAGAATGAGGTATAAATTACCTGAACACTATACTCAATTAATTAGGAAGCGCTACTTTGCTGCTGCCAGTGGCATCCCTTCCCTTCTTAGGGGTTAGTGACACTCCTTCATTTACATGAGATCCTTTATGTTTCAGACCAGGGAAATCCCTGATTCTCTTCTTCGTACTCATGGAAACATTTGAAACTTTCCTGGAAAAAGAAAGAAGGAGGTAAATTGTGTACCTTATGCATCTCTCCAACTCCAGGCGCCCATCCTAGCCTATGTTCTCCTGTTCACCGTTCCTTATCTGTGTTCTCCTTAAGCACAGTTACCACCTCTTATCCCTCTACCTCCCTTTGCTGGGACTATTAGAACTCTCATTCCTGTCCTCACTCTCCCAGAAAAACTACAATTTATGTTTGTTTGATTTTAGGTACTTTTTAAAGATCCTAATAGGATATTTTAAGATCACACAGTTAATGTATATTGTATATTGTATATTGATAATTTTTGTGAATAACATCATGGGAACTAAAAAGGAAGTTTTAAATTTATATAAACATAGATGTTGCTCTTCATGAACTTAGAGTTTAATCAAGGCTATAAAACACATCCATATGAAATAACTAAGTAATAGTGTTAGATAATTAAACTTTGTGGAAACCATAGGGCTAAGTCTATCATCCAGCTTGGTGTAATTACTTCAGTGTGGTTACAAGGATGTGATGATAATTCTATTCTACTATGATTTCAAACTCCACTAATAATGCTAATTATCAATGTGATGATTAAGTGCTTAGGGTTTGATGTCATAATTTAAGCCCTTACGGTGCCGCTTTCTGTGACCCTGGGCAAGTTAACTCTTACAAAACTCACTATCCTCTAGTAAAATGGGAATATAACCTACCTTTATAACTATTGTGAAAAATGCGTGAAAAAATTGTCTGACACGTGGTAAGAAGTCTGTAAACGTTTGCTCTCCTCATGCATGATGCAATCAATGAGAGTTCCAGGTACAAGTCGCCTGCTCCCTGGATCAGCTCTAGTTAGGAAAAAACATGTTAACAAAAGGTTTACTGTTGTTCAAAACCACAGGACAAGGGAGAGAGGATGGCCTTGATGGGAAAAGGTAGAAGAAGCAGGAGACAGTGAAGGAATCTGGTTGGTGGAGGAGCTGGTCACCAGCTTTCCAAGTAGCAGAGGAAGTATGAAAAGGAAGTAGAGGCTTAACACAATAATGAAATGTCATTGTTGTGCCAGATTAAGGGACCTTGTAACTGTGTATTGACTTAATAGGGTTTCTGATTTACACTCTCAGTCTTACATATGATGAAATGATGAAGAGCAGTATGCTCATTAGCTACAGGACTGATGACTTCTCCTGAGCCAAGGCTAAATCTACCTCTAAGACTGATAAATGTGTCTCTTGACAGGGGAGCATTTAATAGCAGTTATCTTCCCCCATCTACCACCTCCTTTTTGGTCATTTTATTATTAGGAACTAGCAGAAATTCACAATTCAATCATTTCATGACATTTCTCTTTGTAAAATGGTAACTTCTCTGTCACTTCTTGATCAGGGAAGAATCAGTCAGTAAGTGACTCATTCTTGATTTGTTAATGCAAAACCTTTTTGTTATTTAATCATTTTGAGACAGTCATGGGTAGTTATTTAGCTTTGCAGCTTCTTATAAGTCATGAGCCTGCTTAGGCAGAAGATGTTGAGTAGCTTGTTGAATTATGCAAAGTTAAGTTCAAAAAGTCAATCTTGATTTACAGCTGTTGCGTGAACAATTCAGTGCAGGCTCAGGGAAGCATATTATCTGCAAATAATACTCTGTACTTGTATAGGAGACAGCATGAACAGAAAGTGACTTCATTCTATATGATTAATGCACAAGTACTTTAAAAACTGTGAAGTGTTCTACTGATACAAAATGGAATTCATGTGCAGCATTTATGTGATGGTGGGTGAACCTATCCCAAGGATAATGAGGCGTTCATATTGATGTGAAACATCATAAGGGACCTTACTTTCCCGGGGGGTGGGGGGGATATCTTAGTGTTACTTAATTGTGTGTACTACTTCAGGATTATGTTTTGTTGATTATGTTAAAGAGAGCAACTTCAATAGCCATTAAATCCCATGAGCATTAAGTGCCAACCATTAAGAGATGCAGGGAAGCATAAGATACAGTACTTAAGCATTCCCAAGATTTTGTTCTCCCTGCACATTCATTTCCAATAAACAAATAGCTCTACTAAGCCAAGGGGTTCTATGTATATGGGGCCATATGTACACTTAAGCCTCAAATTTTTGTTCCTTTTTTTTGGCTTGCAGTTGACAAGCAGTGTAACTTGTTTGAAGGAAACCTTTTGTCATTTCTTTTACTACCAAAATGATAAAATCAGAGGCAAAGCTGAACTACTGATTTCAATAAGGTGTCCAAAAGTACAAATTTTAATCTTGAAAGGGAGCAGAAAATTGTGGGCAGGTAGAGATCAGCAACAGAAATCTGTGGCTAGGTCACTGCATTTTATGACTTTGCTTAATACATGTGCTTTTGAGCAGGATCCCAACTAGTAGCTTTATGTACATAGAAGACACAGATGTGTACACTTAATAGGTTGTTCATCCCACAAGTGGACTGAGGTTTTAGGGAATGTGTCCAGGGCCAGTAGGGGAACTGAGGCAGAAGCCTAGTTACATGGATGTGGTTTACACAGAGATGGTGGCACCAAAGGGGCACTCTGGAGGGAGGGGGATCTAGTGGAGGGGAGGTAAGTATACAAGAGTCACTTATAGCCTCAGGAAGGATTCCATCTGTAAGGTCATTGCCTCTATTGTACATTCACTACAGTTGTTATTACTTTGGGCTTAAGAACCCAGAGAGGCTGGGCTGCCTTCAGGGGTCTTGGTTTCTGAAGCTCAGAAGACCTGATAAAGGAAGGTTTCATCAAGTTTATAGAGAAATTGCTGAGGGATAGATAATATCCCTATTAGTGCTTAGAATGTTAAAATTCAACATAGTGTCAGAAATCCTCAATAAAAATATCCCCCAAAGGCACATATTGGAAGGGTGAGTTTTATAATGAAAACGTCTTTGTCTTCCTTCTGAATGTGTCTGGTTTGGGATGTATTTTATGTATATTCCTGTTTGATTCTCTGTTTTCTGTGTGTCTCTATGAGGTTGTTATTTATTCTCCTCTCTTTCTCTCTCTCTCTCTCTCTCTCTCTGTGTGTGTGTGTGTGTGTGTGTACACACTAAATTTTACAAAGAATCATCTTTTTCCTTTTGTTTGTGGGTCTTTCTCTGTCAACCCTTTGCTTTCATATATTCTCTTCCTTTATACTTTCTTCCTGAACCTGATATAATATAAAACTGAAAGAATATGTGTTTGTGTGGGGGTGTGTGTGTATATGTATATGTTCATGCACACATTTAAAATTATATTTTGGATAAGAAGTTTTTGTTTCTTGTTCTTAAATTGAAAAATAGAAGAGGTAAATACTTTATTTTCCTAGTTTAGAAAACATTAAACTAAATTGAATATCTTTTTGCTTCTGTCCTTAATGGATGCCCTTCATAGCTATTGATCTGCTTTAGAGGTTTGTTTTGTTTTCAATAGAGACCAGGAAAAGAAACTCTTCATTCCTTCTACTTAATTACATCTAGTAAGTTTTGGTCTGTAGTATATATGCATATATGCTATATATATGTGTGCTCTCATTGTATATATACCATATATGGTGTATATACATATAATATATGTATATGGGGGCACACCTCATCAACAAGGATATCAGCATAATGAACATTTGTATACCTAACCCTGAATTGTACCCCACATACTTAAAATAAAAAAATTCAAAAATGTATATATTTTACACTACACACACACACACACACACACACACACACACACACACATATATTTTTAACCAATCTTATTTATTACTGGCTCAGTTCTAGAAATGATTTGAGATAGTCTATAAAAATAAGCATAACACAAGAGAGGAATCATATCAAGAAAAAGGAATAGAGTGAAGATAAGAGATGATGCAAAGAGATCAAAAGTCTGAGCTTCCTAATGGGCCAAAATTGAAATGAAGCAAGGTGACTGTTCCATTTATAAAATAATATGTGTGAAAGCTCCCTAAATTTAGAGGCTTGAAGCAAGAACCTGTAGTTTTCTATTTTTGCTGTAACAAATTATCACAAATCTAAACAACACAAATTTATAGTCCTTGGGGGTAAGAAGTCTGAAACAGATATCATCCAGCTAAGGTGTTAGCAAAGCTGCATTCCTCTCTGGAAGCTCTGTGAGGGAAACAAACAAAAACTGTTTCCTTGCCTCTTCCAGATTCTAGAGTCTGTCCACATTCTTTGGCTCCTGATCTCTTTCCTCCATTTTCAAAACCGGTGGTGTTGCATCTCTCCAACCATTTTTCTCTACTCATATCTTCCTCCAACTTTCTTCTGCTTCACTCTTCCCTTTTTAAGAACTCTCACAATTTCCTTGGACCCTGCCTGGATAATCCAGAATAATCTTTTTTTTTTTTTTTTTTTTTTTTAGGGCTGCTAATTAACAAACTTATTTTCATCTCTAATCTGAATTCCCTTTTGCCATGTAACCTGATATAGTCTAGGAATCAAGACATAGATATCTTGGGGGAGGGTGCTGTTCTATATCTTTGACCCAAGAGTAACAAGTCATCTGGCATTTCTAGAGTATCTCTCTCTATGTCTTTGTAACTCAGGTAATTGAATTTCTTATACATGTTTGGTAAGCTCTCTAAGGCATGAAGAGAGAGCAAGACCGAGAGGGAGGAGAAAGAGAGGGAGAGAGTGAGGAAAAAGAGAGAGAGAGAAAGAGAATGAGAGAGAGAGAGAGAGAGAGAGAGAGAGAGAGAGAAGAAGAAGAGGAGGAGGAGGAGGAAGAAGAAGGAAAGGAGATGGTGGAGGAGGAAGAGAATGAGAAGGAGAAGAAAGACCAATAGGCAGAAATGGGTGGAAAATGTGTTCCCTTTATATCCTAGTCTCCAAAATCCTGTATAGGATAGTAGTTTGTATTCACTTCTATCACTTTCTATTCACTAGAAAGGAGTCACTAAAGTAAGGCCATATTCAAGGGAGAGAAATTAGATTGAAAGAGTATTAAAGAATTTGCAGACATGTTTTATAAGCAGCACAGCCACTTAAAAGATTTACAGTGTCCCTGAACAGCTTTTCTTGGGGATAACAAAAAATAAAACTTTTTTTCATGGGTCTTATAAAAGGACATTGTGTGTGATGTAAAAGATGATGGCCACACCAATATCTGCACAAAAAAATACTGTGATAAAATTCATAAATATGTTTATTATAACATTTCTAGGTTCTGGCACCAAAGTACATGTCAGGAAAAAAGCAATTCCACAAGTTGCTCAAGTGTTTATTCCAAGTATACAGATCTCTAATGGAATAAAGAAAATCCAGGCAAAAACTTAAAGACTATAGAAAAATTAATGGCCTATACATTCCTCAACCAATCCTCCATGAATATTATATTTTATGATAAAAAATTTACAAGACGTAGGCATCAAAGAGATGAAGATTATATTGCTTGAAAAGAATCATGAGTAAAAATACATTATTTGACTATTTAAGGGCAGATCTTTAGGTTTTTTAACTAGTTTGGGTTTAGTTCTTAGATGAAATCAATGTTAATTGAAATCAATGTTAATATTTTTCTACAGATGCTTAAATATGATATTTTTAAAAAATTTGGACTACAAATACAATGAATATGATCAAGTGTGGGAGTAATCTAAGCTAGTTCTTATACTCTCTGTTCTTAAATTATGTTTCACTAAGAGGGCAGTATATAATTTTGTTGATTATATCTTCCAATTTTTGCTTTCTTTGTATTATCTTCATTAGTATTTTCTTCTCTCGTGGAATGAGAACAGGGTCATTCATTCCATTACTTATACATTTAGCAATTAGTGTACACATGAGCAGTCTACTCTTTGCAATTAAGTAATACAGGACACAGACTGTGAAATGAATGAATAAAAGATAATTACATGCTATACTTAATAGCCAAATTCACCAGCTTTTTAGTGTTCTTTCAGTTAAGTATCCATACTTGATTATTGTTGTGTTTTTTCCTATTGCCACTTAATAAAACAGGAGATTACAAAGAACTTCTGAATGCCTGTCAAGTAGTCGCATATCTTTTTAATTCAGGCATAATGTCAGGAGATCTACATGCAAATTGAATGCAGCATTAATCTAAAAGTGTATAGCATAGTAGAGCTGTGATAGTATTCGAGGGATGGACCCTTTGAAGAGTTTGTTTTCATTTTTAAAGATAGCTCCCCCTATACTCTTTATGTCTAGAAGGAATTTGATGTCCATGTGTGAGTCCATACCCTTGAAGTAAGAGTTAGTTTTTTGAGACCAAATATCAAAAAATATTTACAACTGTTTATTTTCTGTTTACTTAACAGTATCTCTCAGTAGAAAATAAAAACTGGTCTTCCTTGACCCTTCCTATTTAGCTCTAATATCCTTTTTATGATCTTCTCCCAGCTCCTAGCCCCAACCTCTCAGGCCATGATTGATCTTTTTATCCTAGCAATACAAGTTTTAAAAGACCACTTTTTCTTTACCATATTTCTGTCTATTAATTTCCTTGATTATCATGTATAGCCATGAATAGTTAGATGTACTTAAAAGTTTCCAGTATCTCTTTTTGTTATCTTTCTCTTACAGAAAAGAGAATGGTATAAGGCTCTGGGCAGTGTAGTGACAGAGGCATAAACAAGAGCATTTTGTCTAATTAGTTAATCAGCTGTGTATACAAACTCTACTTGGGATAAAAAGTGAAACATTGAACAACTACCTATATGTCTTTTCTCTAATTTGAGAATCCTGTTTCCCAAATGAGGATATTGTTACCCACTACTTATTTACATTATTAGAATATCCAATTTAAAATAAAACAAGCCTGTCTAGTTCACGAGGGTGACAGAAACAGGATAAACCCGGTACCTGCAACCAAGAGGACATTGCAACTGGCCAGAAGGATGGGCCCCCTGTATGTCATTTGCAGGACTCCTTTGGCAAAAGTATTGCTGAAATAGAACCCCAGAGGCCTTCTTTGAGGAGAAATATAAGTAAATAAATCCTCATCCCCATCCATACCCTTTTATCTGCCTGCAAAACTACAAACATTCTCACCTGAAACATCTACTCAATTTTGCTCTAGTAAACGGAATTGAAGACACACTGAGGAGAAAGAGAAACAGTGCTGCCTATGTTCTCCTAGGCCGTGACCTGGCTGCATGCTAACAAAGACTGGCTATTCAAATAAAGCAGTGCTCCACTTGCAATCATGAAGTAGAGGAAATAATGTTTTAGATAGAAATCAGACTTCTCAATTATCATGGAAACAGTTTCTTTTACATACATTATACTCAGGATGTGTCTGCTTATGCCTGGTGGCCTGGCCTAGCCAAGGGCATAATCTCCATAGCAACTGCCCCAGGCTTGTTTACCCAGGTGACAAGGTGAGCTGAATGCTACCTTAGAGGTCAATAAAGGTTACCCTAGAGGCTAGCCTTTTAATTCCCCTGTATATCATGGGGGGCTATGTTTCAGCAAGTGTGAGTCCTGGGTTTCTGTTGCCAATCATTAGCAACAAGGCTATAGTAGGAAATAACCTATGGGGCATTGTTATATAGTACTCTTATAAATGTAAGTTCTAGGAGGTCAGTTTTAGTCTACCTTGAAGGAACACTTAATAAAGAATAATGTCATAGTGCTAGGAAGTAACATTCTAATTAAAAAATATGATCTTTTGACACACAATTTAGATCAAATTTTAAATGTGTTGACAGCATATTTCAATTAACCCATAATGAACTGTGACCAAATATTTATATACAAAGTATTTGATAAACTTTATTTTATGAAAAGATAATGCTTATATATAAGACTTGCTGAATTCTTTAAAAATATTTTAATAATAAAAGGGTAGACACGCCCTTAAAAGTAAAATGTGTGTGTGTGTGTGTGTGTGTGTGTGTGGTGTGTGTGTGTGTGTGTAGTAAATCCTCTTAGGGAAAATTCTCTATATTTAACAGTTCACCTTTTATCCCTTTATGAGTTAACTTTCTTTTTTTTTTCTTTTTTCTTTCAAATAGCTGGACACATGGATACTTTCTATTTTATTTTTCTTTTAAGCCTTAACTTTCTATTTGTTTCTCGTGCTTTTTTTTTTTTTTTTTTTTGAGTTGGAGTCTCACTCTGTCACCCAGGCTGGAGTGTAGTGGCAGGCTCAGGGCCACCCCAGTATCGACCTGCTGGGCTCCAGCGATCCTTCTACCTCAGCATTCCAAGTAACCAGAACTACTGGCGCATGCTACCACGCCCGGCTTATTTTATTTACTTCTTTGTTTGTTTGTTTGTTTGTTTGTTGTAGAGACGAGGTCTCGCCAAGTTGCCCGGGCTAGCCTCAAACCTATGGGCTCAGGCAATCCACTCGCCTCAGCTTCCCAAAGTGTCTCATTCTTTTTTTAATGATTGATGACACCAAACACATGTGTACTTTGGATAGAGAAAGTTAATTTGCTGGATAACTCACCCTATCAAATGCTTTAATTCATTCTCAAGACAATGCTATTTAACAGATTATCTTTTTCCTGTTTTTCTAGTCAAGCCATATACGTTTCTCTTAATAGTATATGAATGACTTATTCTCAAGAATACAATTAATAATAATTATATTAATAATAATTATAGTCATTGTTTCTCCATTACTGAAAATTGACTCATGAGAGCAGTAAACCACTCACTGTTTATAGGTTCCTTTTTCCTTTTTGCAGTCAAGGGACTGAAATTCAAAAGATATGGTTATTGGTACATTAGGACAAGATGTGTTTGCTTATGCCTGGTGGCCTAGCTGAGGGCAAAATCTCCATAGCAACTGCCCCAGGCTTGTTTCTTCCCAGGTAGAGATTTAGAATGGTGAAATGCAATGCTGTGAAACAACTAATCTAATTGCTGACTGCACCATGCAGTGGGGCAAATCAGAAAATCAATCAGAGTCCACCAGTTTCCAGGTTTTATCTTCTTACACATAAAATGAAGGTCTTGACAATCAATCTGATGAGAAAAACATTACATTCAGAATTTAGTGAGAAACCAAACAAGAGTTTGCTCATGTTAGACATCTGAAACAACAGGGCAATCTCATATTCTTACCATGGGTCGTCAAAGTATTTTTCATGATTCTGGGTCCACCCTGATGTGTATAAAATAGGACAGTGAAATTGGACCATGGTCTTTCTAATTCCTGTGGTCCCCTCAGCCTAGCCCAACCAGAAGATGAATTGAAGAGAAAAAAAAATATTTTAAAGGTTTTAACATTTGTCATGAGTTTTGAATCATTTAATTTTGAAGGTCTATTCATGGAGAAATGATTCTGTCAGATAGATTTAGATGATTTTAAAAAACACAGCTCTTTAAAATAGTATGTCAAAATATATAGGGATCTTATATCTTGTATATATGTTTCTACAGGGCTTACTTAAATATAATTAAAGATTTGGTATCTGTTTTCACTACCAAGATCCTTTGGACCAGATATAGTAAGCAATTGACAAACATCTTAGGATTTTTATGTGCAAGGATCCATGGAAGATGTATAGAAGTAGAATTGTGCTTAAGCCTGGTGTTTGCATATTTCATTACAGTTTACAAACATTACCATATACATTCTTTCCTGAGCACTAGGCTTTCTGACAACTTTGTAAACAAGTAACAATTATTTCCACAATTTTAAAAATGCTTCTATTTTCAAAGCATAGTGGAATTATTATTTTCATAGCATCTTGGAACTCTGAATGTTGTTTGGTAGTAGTGGCAAACACTAATGGTCTGAAGCTTATTCTTATTTAACCGAAGGAAATACTGTGTCTGTTAGTGTTTTTTCCTAGCTAATGAACCAAATCTATAATAAGGCTACAAGTTCCAGCAGTGGTACAAGTGCTTTGCAGTACACTGACACTAGACATGACACTGCAAGAAAAGATAATTTCTGGCTAATGCCAGGGACTCTGGAGAATTATTAAAAACCAACTCCCTGACCAGTTCTTTTGGAGTAGTCTCCTGTTAACTTCTAGAAGAGATGGAGTATCCTCCTGTGCCAGAGCAATTTATACTTCCAGTTTTCATATATATGTCAAAATAATGTTCTTTGTGGTATGCCATGGGTAGTTAAGCACATTTGTTATTCCAAGATCCAAGCTTTCACATTACTTAATAGATGAAAATATAATGCCATCCCAGCCAATGCTTTCAGCCTGAAAAGGAGAACAGAAGAAGAAACAAGCAGGGGGGCGTGTCATCTCAGGCATTTCTCTTGCTGGCCTGGTTTAGTAGAATTCTTATGTGCAGTGTACAGTGAAACTTTCAAAGGGAGAGTAATTTGAAGTAAAGCACACTATTGCTCTCTATTGGCTAATTAGATAACTAATGCAGAGGAATAATGAGGGATGTGCAGAGGTTCTTGTGACAAATTGCCTCTTGCTTTGATGTTAGATAGTGGAGAAGCTTATGTTTTGAGCAGATGAGCATCTCAATATAGGTGCCTGTAGCTATCATTCTCCCACTAGAAAAGGGCATTTATAGATGCTATTGTGTTGAGAAACCTCCCCAGATGGAACTGAACCTTCCATCCCCAAGGTAAAGAACCTTCGGTATTAAAACAGTGGAGTGTAGAGAATGAAATTATGGAAAGCATATCTTTGTGTATCTACTATATGTCAGAATTTAACCAAGGTTATACAATGAGTAGCATATAAAATAACAGTGACTAAAGCTTATCTTATTTAAGAATTTCAAAACACAAAATATTCTTCAACATGAATGTCTCATTTAAGAAGCTGGCAGTTCTTAATTCCTATTCTTTTTTATCTTTTAAATAACTGGTTATTGGGTGATTTTTTTTTTAAAGAAAGGGCATGATCTTAAAAGAGTGGAGAAAAAGGACATCAAAGGAAAAACTGGTGAAATCTGAATAATGTCTGTATTATTCAGATAGTTAATAGTACTAAGTTAATAGTACTAAGCCAGCATTATTTTCTTAGTTTTGATAATTATGCTACCGTTATATAAGATGTTAACACTAGGGAAAGCTGGGTGAAAGGTGAACAGGAACTCAACTATTTTTGTAACTCCTCTGTAAATCTAAAATTATCTCAAAATAATGTTTTTAAAAATCCATGCTAGTTACTGGGGCAAAGGAGTGGCATGATTGAGAACTATAATTAGTGGGACATACCCCGTAGTGATCGTTGCTATTTAAACATGGTACAATGAGATAAAAAAAGTATATACAAAAGCTTGGGAAAGCATATAAAAATACTATTTCAGGCAGTGCTCATGCCTGTAATCCTGAAACTTTGGGGAAGCTTAGGTAGGATTGCTTGAGCCTAGGATTTCGAGACCAGCCAAGGCAACATAGCAGGACTTTGTATCTACAAAAAAATTAAAACAGCAGGGCGTGGTGGTGCACTTCTGTGGTTCCAGCTACTGGGGAGGCTGAGGCAAATGAATCGCCTAAGCCCAGGAGATTGAGGCTACAGTGAGCTGCGATCACACCACTGCACTGCAGCCTGGGTAACAGAGTGAGACCCTCAACTCAAAATACTAATTAAAAATGTAGAAATACATAAGATCAATTCCCAGCATTAGAACTTTCAGATTAAGTGAGGCCTCACAATGATCTAAAAAATACTGAGTATATTAAGAGATACCTCTTTCGAAAAAAGAGAGTCAAATCACTTTCAAAAACTTTAAAAGGAATAACTCTTCAGTGGTCTTCCATCGCAAAGACATTCACGAACTGTTTCTTAATTTCCCAGAATTCCAGGGTGACACTGTTCTCTCTAGGTGCCTTGTACTTCACACATCACTGTCACCTGTTACAGAACTTAGCAGCCCTACTGTGTCTTTAACCAGGGTGCCTGCCCCTAGACCGTAGAAACCTATTTTATGTTTATCTTCTTTAATGTCTTACCTCACATAGATACTCTTAGAATTTTTTTTTTTTTTTTTTTTGAGTTGGAGTCTCGCTCTGTCACCCTGACTGGAGTGCAGTGGCCGCTCACGGCCACCGCAGCCTCGACATGCTGAGCTCCGGCGATCCTTCCGCCTCAGCCTTCCAAGTAGCCAGAATTACAGGCATGCGCTACCACTCCCGGCTGATTTTTTGATTTATTGTAGAGATGAGGTCTCGCTGCCCAGGCGGGTCTCGAACCCGCGGGCTCAGGCAATCCACTCACCTCAGCCTCCCAAAGGCGCAGGATTACAGGCTGAGCCACCGAGCCCGGCTTTTTTTTTTTTTTTTTTAATTCCGGAAGAGTCAGTGAGTTTGAGGGAAAAAATGTGCTCATTGTAAAACATTTTTTGTAAGAGTGCTTTTGGTTTAATTTCCTCTTCAGAGTGCAAGTGAGGAACAAGCCATAGAGAGAAACACTTCCCAGAAGCTCTTGTTACCTTTAGGATGCTTGAAAACATACCCTCATTGCTCCGTAGAATTAAATGTAAATGATCCTAAAAACAAATGAAGTCTCTAAGAAAGGGCGTGGTTAGCATAGATTCAATGTATGTGCTGACTTTGCTCTTTCTAAGTTTGATTTGTGATTTCTAACATTGAAATCTTGGTTATTTGAAGGTTTGAGTTAATTTGTTATAACTTAACTAACAACTTTCTACCTCAGCCAGTTTCTGTCTCTTAGGGTTCATTTCAGTGAGTCATAATAGGAAAAGTCAATCATAGATTAATTACCAGTGATCAGCTTGTCATTTTAAACACTTTATTTAAAGCAGTGAAGTCAAAGCTACATTTGAAAGTAAATATACTGAAAAGGGAAAGCCACGCAAAAGTCAGCATATGGAAATGGATCGTCCCTGGTTGGCCCTGAATTGGTTTCAACTTCATGGAAACATCCTGTTCATGGTTGGTGCATTTAGTATGTACTGTGTCTGCTGCTGTTTGAAGGTTATTAAGTTTGAACTAGATTTTATTGGTGTTCACTCTAATCTACTCAATTATCTTTTGGATTTTGTATGTGTCTCTGGGAAAGACGAACCACCAACTTCTATTGGCATATTGAATAGTTGAAAAGATTTGATAAAATGCTAATTGATAATAATGAAAAGCAGAGTCACTATTTTGATAAACACTTAGTTTCTTATTTTTAAAAATTATTGGAGAAATTACTTTTTAATGAAACAAGGAATGACTTAAGTAAATGACTTAGGAAAAGTAATATAACAATGAAAATCTTATTTCTTTTGGTGTTTTTCTAGCTAATACATCTTAAATAAGGGTTTCATGGTGAAAGGCTCTAAAATTTTAGAATTATAGGTTCAGGAACAGCTAGCAGAGGTCATAATTACTTCTCCTAACTCTAATTCTAAATGCAGATCACTTAGTATGGGAAATCTCCTCCATTTTCTTAAATATCATCAGCAGGATAAGAATGTTTAATTCCCTTGGTAATCATTTTGTAATCTATGTTTTGAAATATCTCATGATCTACACTCTCTTAGTCTACAATATTAAACTTTCAATAACTACAACAATTAGTAAGGAATTTTTTTTTTTAAGTTTTCAAACAAAGTTTATTAGAGAAAGAAGAGAGAAAAGACAGGGTGATATGCCAGAGCTGGCATGGGTGAAAAGAAACTACCAGAAAGGAAAGAAATTATTGAGGGAGAGACATGTATATTGAACATTGGAATGCTTAGTTATTGTTGTCCACACTTGGCCTATTGTCAGTGGTGAGGTGGGTGCTTATGAGTGGAGCAGGCAGTGGGAGAGTTAAGACATAGTATAAAAAGAGGCTGACGTTTATTTGAACAGCACTCCAGTAGCACCTAGTAATTTCTTGGCATATTTTTATTTTACTAAGTCTGATAGGATTTTAGCTATAGTCTCAACATTGTTCCTTCGGCCGATAAATGTACAATATCTTCATAAATTTCTTATTATCTATTTGGGGATTTTTAAACTTATTTTTCAACAGGCAACTAATGTTTTCCTCTTGCAATTTATTTATGCATAGATGATACATTAACATGATTCAGAAATTTTTTTAAAAGTACAGCAGTGGAAAAGACCTTTCACCTTGCCTCCCATTTCCCTATTTTTTGCCTTCCTTTCAGGGGCTTTTAAAATCATATGAAAACAAAGAAGGATTTATTTATATTCTTCATACTCAGACTGACTTGGGAGTGAATCTTAGTTCTCAGTTTCTTCATCACTAATGTCAGTTAATAATAATACCATCTTCACAGGGTGTTTAAGAAAGTTGACTAAGAAGACAAAACATGTGTCACTTTTTTTTTTTTTTTTTTTTTGATTTGGAGTCTCACTCCATCGCCCAGGCTGGAGTGCGGTGGCACGCTCATGGCCACCCCAGTGTCAACCTGCTGGGCTCCAGCAATCCTTCCACCTCATCCTTCCAAGTAGCCGAAACTACAGGCATGCGCTACCACACCCGGATAATTTTTATTTATTATAGAGACAAGGTCTCACCAAGTTGCCCAGGCTGGTCTTGAACCCACAGGCTTAGCAATCTACTCGCTTCGGCCTCCCATGTGCTGGGATTACAGGTCAAGCCACTGAGCCCTCCTATATCACTATTTCTGGTATGCAGGTGGTGAGTGTGATTATGATTATTGTTATTAGTTAAAACCTTTGAAAAAGAAAAAAAGCATAGTATTGACTTTCAAAGGATGCTGTGACAAATTATCACAAACTTGGTGGCTTAAAACCACAGAAATCTATTCTCTCAAAGTTCTGGAAGCCAAAAATCTGAAATCAAGGAATTGAAAGAGATGTGCTTCCCCCTGAGATTCCTTTTCTTGCTTCTTCCAGCTTCTAGTGGCTGTCAACATTCCTGAGCTTGTGGATGTATCACTCAGTCCTTCCATGGCCTTTCCTCTTCCTTATTTGTCTCTTTTCTGTGTCTCTTCTCACATAACTACTTGTCATTGGATTTAGGACTCACCCAGATAATCCAGGATATAACATTGTTATATCTATACAGACCATTTTTCCAAATAATATCACATTCACAGGTTCTGGGTATTAGAATATGGATTTATCTTTTTAGGGACAATTTTATGTTTTATTTTTATAACTCCTGGGCTCAAGCAATCCTGCCACCTTGGCTTCCCAAAGTGCTGGGCTCACAGGTACCCAGCCAGGGGGCCACTATTTAACCCACTACAAACATCTTTTTTGTGATTTATTTAGTGATGATTGATATATTTACAGAAATTATGTTTTTGAGAGCCATTAATGTATTATCAACTATAATATTTTAAATGTGGAAGCATTGATTGACATTTGGTTGGAGATCAACTTCACACATGGTAAAATTTTACTGGCAAATTATGAAATATAAAATTATGAAATGGATGGTAATAAAACAACGACAAACAAATAAAACATACTTCTTTTTTTTTAAGTTGGAGTCTCATTCCGTGGCCCAGGCTGGAGTGCAGTGGTATGGTCATGGCCACTCCAGCATCAACCTGGTGGGTTCATGCGATCCTTCCGCCTCAGCCTTCCAAATAGCTGGAACTACAGGCGCACGCTACCATGCCTGGCTAGTTTTTGATTTATTGTAGAGATGAGGTCTCACCAAGTTGCCCAGGCTGTTCTCAAACCCGTGGCCTCAGGCAATCCCCTCACCTTGGCCTCCCAAAGTGCTGGGATTACAGGCTTGAGCCACTGCGCTCGGCCAACATACATTATTTTTTGTTTGTACAATTATTTGGTTTTCCTTTTGTTTCTATATGTGCATCTGTGTGGGGAGAGAGGAAGGAAATAGAGTCCCAGATTATTTTTTGAAACATGTATTAATAGATTTAATGCCATTGTATAACAGAAACTTGAATTGGCTAATCACATCTTCAAGAATTTACTTTTACTCTTTGTTGTGAATTTCCTATTCCAATGATGGCCCACCTCTTTTATATAATAGTAGAATGACTTATCCATTCTGTAATAGCACAAAAGAGTTGGAAGTAATAGAGGCACCAGATGCATTTTCTCTATATCTTTTGGAGCAGAAAAAGTAGAGAAAATGTTAAATTTTTTCTTTGAAATCCATATGACTCTTCTTCAAAGAATCACTTTTTTTAAGAGAGAAAATTCTTGATTGCATTACAAGCATTCAGACAGAAACACCTTATGTTGTCAGAAGCTACATTCCACCTGCCAATATCATCATAGTGACTACAATGTCCTGCAATTTTTGTATAACTAAATCATGCAACAAAGCAGTGATTTTTTAAATTCTGCTGTTGATTTTTTTCCACAATTGATCAGCCTATAGAAATTCCATATACCCATCAAGGTAGCAGAGTGCTAGAGCCATTGAGTATGACATGAACCTTTTATTTTATTTTTTTATTTTTGAGTTGGAGTCTCCCTCTGTCGCCCAGACTGGAGTGCAGTGGCCGCTCCCGGCCACCGCAGCCTCGACCTGCTGGGCTCTGGCGATCCTTCCGCCTCCGCCTTCCAAGTAGCCAGAACTACAGGCGTGCGCTACCATGCCCGGCTGATCTTTTGATTTATTGTAGAGATGAGGTCTCGCTGCCCCGGCAGGTATCGAACCTGCGGGCTCAGTCAATCCACTCACCTCAGCCTCCCAAAGGCGCAGGATTACAGGCTGAGCCACCGAGCCCGGCTACATGAACCTTTTTTTTTTTTTTTTTGAAGTTGGAGTCTCACTCTGTCACCCAGACTGGAGTGCCAGCCTCGACCTGCTGGGCTCCGGAGATCCTTCCGCCAACCTTTTAATAAACATTTTTTTTTAGTTTGCAGAAATAGAAAAGTACTGGCTATGTTAAACAATTAACCTCATGCTGCTGAATAAATACTTTACTAGTCTTTTAAATTCACTACTCAGACATCTGAAAGGATGTTTTAGGAGATGGCATGATGTTCATAAATAGCATAACCTCCAATATATTATTACTCTATTAAATGTAAAATACAGTGTATTATTATTTTTATCCTTACAGCCTTCTAAAGTCTATTCAGTGATATGCTTTCTTCTCTTTTTGCAGTACAGTATGTAATTTTATTTTTTATGTAAAATTATTTAATATGACAAGTAAAAATGATGTCTATTCAAAGTGGACAATGTGATGATTTGATATACATATACAAGATATTCATACATTTACTGATTACCACAGTCAAATTAATTAACATTTCCATCACCACCCATAAATAATTACTGTATGTGTCTGTCGAGGGGATGGATGAGTATACTTAAAATCTCTTTTACTATGTCTCAAGAACCAATACAATAGTTATTAACTATAGTTGCCATGCTATGCATTGGATCTCCAGAACTGTTCATCGTGCAACAACGTTTGTACTCTTTAACCAGCATCTCTCCCCATTTTCCCCACCTGTCCTGACAGCTACCATTCCACTCTTCTACAATTTCGACTTTTTTCGATTCCACATATAAGTGAAATCATACAGCATTTGTCTTTTTGTGTCAAGCTTATTTCATTTAGCGTTATATTCTTCAAGTTCATCCATGTTGTCATAAATAGCAGGATTTCCTTCTCTGTCCGCCCTGCCATCCTGCATACTGGATTTTAGTCACTGAGGAGATGGAAAATAACAGGTTTCCATAGTACAGATTGATAGGCGATCCAGCTTTGATGTCTCGGGAGTCTATTCCTGAGCAGCAAGCGAGGTTGCTACTTTAATTTTGGGGTGGTAGATACAGACCTTGACTATCAATCCAGGAACAAATAGCAAGTCCTTTCCACAAAGTCACTGGCATTTAGTCAAACTTTTTTGTTTGTCTTCTTGTTTTTACATGGACATTGTAAAAACCCCAATACTGAATTGTATAAAGATTAGCATGTATCTTCCTCAAATTGCCCATTATCCTACTCCCAATAAGTTAAAAAACAAAACACAAAACTAACAACCTTAACATTTATTTTATTTTATTTTATCTCATCTCATCTCATTTTATTTTATTTTGAGTTGGAGTCTCTTTCTGTCGCCCAGGCTGGAGTGCAGTGGCACACTCACGGCCATTACAGCTTCAACCTCCTGGGCTCAGGCGATCCTTCCACTTCAGCCTTCCAAGTAGCTGGAACCACAGGCATGTGCCACCACAACCAGCTAATTTTTTTATTTATTGAAGAGATGAGGTCTTGCCATGTTGCTCAGTCTGGTCTCGAACCCCTGAGTCAGGCAATCCTCTCACTTCCACCTCCCCAAATGCTGCAATTACAGTTGTCAGCCACTATACCTGGCCACCTTAGCATTTAAATATGTCCCTTTCTCTAATTTATAATGCTCATAGACACCCATATGTACTTGTATGCTAGCTTTTTTTTTTTTTTTAATACAGAGCTTGGATTTTCTTTAACTGGTTATTGGCAGTCTGAAACCCATCGTGTACAGTATCTATTTGACCACAGATCTAACTCATTATTTGTAATCTCTGCACAGCATTCTACAGTTAGAATGTATTATAATGTTTTATCTCTTACTTATTGTCGAACACATGTTGTTTATACTTTTTTTGGCTATTTACAAACAGTGCTGCAGTGATTATTCCCACACACAGGTTTATATGTGTTTTGCAATTATTTCTGCTGAATAAAATTCTAAATTTGCTGAGCCATAAGATTCTGATAAATGCAGCCAAATTTCACATTTTAAAAGGGGCAGGAGGGAGATAGAGGATTCAGCCTTCTTTCATTTACAATGTGCTTGAGACATTTTGTCTTTGGTTTGTTTATTTATTTCTTCTTTGGCATTTTAACTGGATACTAGAAAGGAGTGTATCAGTTAAGATTAGACTGATGTCTTTGGAATGTGAATGCATAACCAATATTTTTAACATTACATGTGCTATAGGAAGTCTTCTTCCTCTAGGAACTCCTGTGAAGGAGGAAAACTTTCTCCATGCATTTTCTGTGAATTCTTTAGAGGAAATTATTTTGATACATATTTACTCTCCCATCAAATGCCTGAAATATATATGTGAATTTTCCAGGAAATCTTGAATAGAAATTGAAGGATTAGACAGGTTAAAGTAGATATAACAGTAATAGTTGTCTCTTTCTTCCTTGATAAATTTTGGGTAAAGCTAGAGAAAATATTTTGTTTTTGTTTCCAGAAGCAGAGAATAGGAATATTTATGTCAAGATGGGGAAGAAGAAACATTTGCAGTTCTGTTCAATGCCATGCATTTGATACCTGACCCATGGAAGATTTTTCAAATCTCCCCCTTCAGCCTCTTTTTGCAAACTTAGCTTATTAGGAGTACTTAGCATTTACACATGTAAGTGTGAGTCTTTTTATTTGTACTGTTTTTGATGTGCAGGTTAAACAAGGATGAGTCATTTATTCTTTAGTCTTCTATTTTCATGTTCATAAAGATAGAATAATTTCTACATAATTGAAATTAGTGCATGAATGCTAAAATAAAGTTTACTGAATGCTTAAAAACCCTTGGAGAGAAACATAATTTTAGCATAAATTAATGCCTTTTGATTTACATTTTGTAATGTATTTTTAATTTCACTTTTAAAGCTAACTTGAATTCATGCATTTTCATAACTTCTGTCTTTTAGATGGAAACTCCTTATCATACAAAGTAGTGAAGGTAAATAGTTTTGAGAAAACATATAATTCTTGATTGAGTAATTTCCTTTTTTGTGGCTATGAATTCTAATTTTAACATTTAGTTGTTCATCAACATACATTTTTACTGTTTAAAACAAATCATAAATGTTTGTTCACAATACCGTTTAAATTTATATGTGAAATTATTGATGGTTTACTTGGGCAACGTTTTTAGTAAATGTATGGGTGTCTTTACTGCTTGATTCTAGAAAACTCCACTATTCACGTCTCTTTAAGAAGAACTGTGCATACACATTTATGTGTATTTATTTACATATGCATATATGTGTGTATCTATAGACAAATTTATGTATATATGTAATTATGTATATTTATAAACTTTACATATACTGAAGAGTAAATTGCAATGTTCTTTCCTAAACAGCTTGATTTTTCACACATCCTACTATCCTTTCATTAGTTACATTCTATCTCAATCATAGAAACATGCAGGCAGAATTGATATGTAGACTACTGGATCAAAAATATCTTCCCCAATGGTGAGGCATAATATTATGTGTTTCAACTACCAGATTTAAGAATGATATATTGTTAACCAAAAATAATGAGTGAGAAGCGATAATTATCAGGTCCTGCATATGAACTTCATTTATCAGTGGTACCTCACTGCTTGATGAAATCACTTATGACTTCAGACTCTACATCAGTGGCACCTCTCTGCTTGACGAATTCACTTATGACTTCAGACTCTACATCACCTCCCCCAAAATACAAACCAATTTTCAACTTGATACCAAAGCCTCCTCATGTCGTGGATTTCAAACTGTGGAGGAGCCAGGTGTGATTCTCTCTTTTGACTCGATTAATCTCTAGTAAGAATTTCTTTTTTTCTTCTTTTTTTTTTTGTACGTTTGGTTTATTAATGGGTTTTCTGTCACCTGCAGCGTCCACTGCTGTCAATTTCGAGAATTTCAAAGTCTGTCTGATTCTTCCTTTCTTTCCACACTTCACCATCCTACATAAATCCTCAACATTTTCATTAATGAATATCTCTCTTTCTGGTTTTGTCTGCACTCCTAGCGTCTAGCACTGTTTGGGGGCATGGAAAAGCTTGAATCGATACTCATAGAATGAGTGGATAAACACTACAAGATTCATTTTAGTAATTTTATTAAAATGCAGCTCTTATCACATTACTTTACAGCATGCAAATTCCCAGTGTATCTCAGCTATCAAGAGGGGAAGGTGAAACTCCTCCTCAGTGTTTAGGACTCACTAACCCCTTCTCAGTTTTATCACTGCTCTCACTGTAATTGCTCTGTTGCATTTATGCTACTTTTAAATTACCCTTAATATTTTGTACTTCATCCCAAGCCTAGCATGCATTATTTCTTTTTACTGTGTCTTCATGCCTGATTTTCTCACTCTGGAATGACCTATCTGGTCTAGTCTGTCTCTCTAAGCCTAAGGCTTAACTGAAGCTTAGGTACTTAAGAATTCCTTTAGTCAGCTTTAGCTCATACCAGTGTCTCCTTCCTTGGCATGCCTATTGTTTTTTTTTTTTGAGTTGGAATCTCACTCTGTCACCCAGACTGGAGTGCAGTGGCCGCTTCCGGCCACCGCAGCCTCGACCTGCTGGGCTCCGGCGATCCTTCCACCTTAGCCTTCCAAGTAGCCAGAATTATAGGCATGCGCTACCACGCCCGGCTGATTTTTTGATTTATTGTAGAGATGAGGTCTCGCTGCCCAGGCGGGTCTCGAACCCGCGGGCTCAGGCAATCCACTCACCTCAGCCTCCCAAAGGCGCGGGATTACAGGCTGAGCCACCGAGCCCGGCTGCCTGTTGTTTTAATGATCTCTCTCTCTCTCTCTTTCCCAACTCATAGAAGAATTCAGCCTTCCTTTTCTTTGGAGAGTACAGATACACTTGATTGAATGGTGGGAATAGTTAGTCAACTGTATGATCCCTGAGAGTCTGCAGGTAGGAGATGGGGAAGACTGAAGTAGCTAGATGAACAGAGTGTGAGGGTTGTTGTTGGACAGAGAAATGTTCATCTCCGGGGGACCTGAAGGTGGAGAGAGTTTGTGTTAGACCTAGAGAGTTTGCCTTACTTCTCTGAGAAAGAAGTAAGTTCACAAAAAAAAGGCTCCAGACTTGAATGTTTCCTTCTTCAAAAATTTGACTTAACATAGCCACTCTTGATGTTTCCTAGCAGCAGCTGTAGAGTAATTTTACCACACTGTTCTCTGGCTTCCAATGCAGTAGAACTTTTCTCAAGTACATTTAGGTAAAAGTCATATTACTTCATTACTTCATTACACCCTGCCATGCTACGTTGTCCTTTCTGGTAAGGAACTTATTTCAGGGCTATCAATTACTGAATTTCCATGTAAAATGAACTCATGTGTATCTTATGACTGAGTAAACAATTATTTCATCTATCTTGACTAAACTATTTATTCAGGCACCTAAACAATTGAATACATAATATCACTGGACTAAGGTTCTTAATTCTCCCAGTGAAGGATAGCACAGTTTGGTCCCATCTCACCATTTCTGCTTCATTTCTTACTGCTTTTCTACTCTCTTTGCCTTTCTGCCACTCTGGTCTTCTTTCAGTTTCTCAAATGCCCTAGCTTTCCTCGAACACAGGCCTTTGCATATGCTATCAATCTGCCTGAAACTTTGCTTTCCTTCACTGTGCATTTCTTTCTACTCTCTCGAAGTAGGCCATATTTCTCTCTTATACATATTTGTGGCTTCAGGTACCTTTCTTTCATTGTTGTGACACTAATTTTTGAGTGGTTACTTGATTAATGTCTGTCTTCCCTACTAAATTCTTTTTTGCATCTCAGTATGTGACACCTACGATGTACTCAATAAATATTTATTAAATTTTAATTTCATTTGTGAATTCAGTTATTTTACTACTCCATAGATACAGCATTATTCTGTAACATTTTTATCCCTGCCATTTAAACGTTCTAAAATACAAAAAACTGGTCACAGTGGTTCACACCTGTAATCCCAGCACTTTGGGAGGCCAAGGTAGGAAAATCTCCTGAGGCAAGAAGTTTGAGATCAGCCTGAGCAACATAGACCTCTGTCTCTACAAAAAGTAAAAAAAAATTGGCCATCATGGTGGTGCTTGCCTGTAGTCCAGCTACTTGGGAGGCTGAGGCAGAAGGACCACCTGAGAACAGGAGTTCGAGGCTGCAGTGAGCTATTACCACACCACTGCACTTCGGCTTGGGAAACAGTGAGACCCTGTCTCTTAAGCAAACAAGCAAACAAAACAAAGCAATATAAACACATATGAAAGGACTTCTAAGCATAAACCATTGAAACCATAGTTATCTGTTTAGTTAAAAATTAATTTTTGTATTTTGTCTTTTAGACAGGAGAGATAATTCTTTAAGGAAGTGGTAACTTTTTTCCTTCTATGTGGTTTCGGGAAACTTCAAATAACATTTTCAGTATCAATATTTATCTACTTCCAAGCAAGATTACACACCAAAAAATCTGAAGCATCCTCAAAGCCTTTCAGGTTTCAATAGAGGGAATGTAATGATTTTACTAGTCGACTTTGTTGTACAGAGTTTTCTCAATAGATGAACACTAGATCAGTTATCCGGCAAGTTCATATTAAAGGAAAGATGCTCAAAGAATTATTCCACAAGGCTTCTCATACCTAGATCTTCAAAGAGTACCTGCATGGTTTCGTGATACTAAACTATAAAAAATTTTGAGGGAGAGAGAAAAGTTTGATGGCTTATTAAGAAAGGGGACAGTTTATTCTGGACACTGAGGTTGCTAGATGCAGAGATACTGTTTATAAAGATAAGACCTTTTCTCCTTTTTGTAGCTGATTTGTAAGTTTCTTGGAAATAACTGCTTTGACTTTCTTACTTCTTTCTTGAGTCTGCCCATAAACCAAAAACTATGTAATATTTGCGTGTAGCAGCATAGAAAAAGGTACCCCTGATACATGTCTTTAACTCTTCCCTCTTGCTCAATAGCCATATCCAGTCAAGCAGCAAGTACTGTCAGTTCTGCCACGTAAGTACATCCTGACCCCTACTTGTCCTTACCTATCCATCCTGGGAATGTCTCAGCTCAGATCCAATAACTTTCTAAGCATTTCCCTATCTCCAGTGACCCCCTTCTCACTTTTGGCATCTGAAATGCAAGTCTGAGCACTCTTCATCTGAAACATTTAAATGGCCATGGTAATAACAACCACCACAATATAAACATTGTACTATATGCCAAGATGCCAAGTACTGGCCAAAGTATTTTGCATACATTAACTCATGATGATGCACTTGAACAATAAATCTAGAAACTGTGATCAACTGTCATATTGATATGATCACAAAGCTGACATTGAGTGCCTATTTCAACCAGGCACTGCCCTAAGCACTTTACAATATTAACTCATCTACCTCTAGCAACAACTGGATAAATATGTACATTAGTATTTTTTTAAATTATAGATCAATTAAATCGCTAACAAAATGAATAAATAATATACTAGACTAAGATTCAGGGGTTAAGTACCTTGCCCAAGGTCATGTGGCTAATAAATGGCAGACGACATTCAAGCCCAGGCAGTCTAGCTTCAGAGTCTGTGCTCTGAAGCACTGCTTACACTGAATTTCCAAATAAATCTCCTAACTTGATAGCCTGACTCTTGGTGCTTATTTGGCTTTTATCTAACCTCAGTTTTCACTAAAGTTGCATTTGCCCATGTTGCATTTTACTCCGCCACACTGAACTAAACAAATGATGTCTTAAATGGATTCTTCACCTAGACTAGCTTGATTAACTCAAGTGCTTTCTCTGTTCCTTGTGTACAACATTTGTCTGAGGCATGTGACCTAGTAAACTTACAGCTAAGTTACCCCCTGGTAACACTGTATGCTTTTGTTCCTACCAGCTAAAATGTGTGCTTAAATATTCAGCTGTGATTATTCCCAAACATGCTACCTGTACCTGTTATTGTACACATCTGATTTCATTAAATATCATACACATTTTATCAACAGGAGTAAGGGGAAAAAAACAGTCAAATGTTTTGAAAGACTAGCTTATAATGAGTTTTCTTTTTTAAATGACTGTCAAATGTGGTGAGACAACTGTGAAAGCCTGAGAAAAATTTGTAAAAATCTAGAAGGGTTCTGTACTCAGATTTTGTCACAAATGTATTTTTCATTAAAATGTAAAGAAACTGAAACTGGAAGTTGTAAACAGTGCAGTATGAATGTGGTCTATGAAAGAAAGATGTCTCAGAACATCAATTTATGGATTTATGTCCAAAGAAAATGATTTCTTATCTCAAAATATAGGTAAATGAATTCTAAATTATATGTTTTCATAATTCAGTATTATGATTAAGAAATAAATGTATGATATTTTGGTATAATTTTATGACTTTGCCAACTTAAAAATAATTAATCCAACAATTATCAGTCTGTAATGTTCTGGATGAGAGGATTTCTAATATGGTGCTATATGTACAATCACACCTACACTGCAGCCAAACCACAGAACTCAAGGTTCATCTGATATTAACCTATGATATACTTTATAATCTCTTATCTTCTACCTTCTTTGTGTTTTGTTTGTTTGTTTGTTTGCCCGAAATGCCTTTTCCTAACCTTCTTTCCTTGCTAAGTTCAAGTCATCCCTTAGTTTGAGGTATTCTTGCTTTGGAATCTTTTCAGACCTCCAGAGCATCCTGGTCAGATGCTCTTATAAATATCCATTATAAACAACAACCCAGAAAAACTATGATAATTGAAAATTGAAGGAAAATAATACATGTATTGGGGCATTTTGTACTTTTTTTTGGTACTTTTATGGAGAAGACAGGATAGTTTTCAAAAATCTAATTTTAAGAATAAGTAATGAGTTAAACTTTCCTAATCCTAGTATTTTATCCTGAAGACATCTCTAGGAAATCACAGAACTGACAATGTTCTAAAGATTAATGATAATATTGTGGTGCTGAGAATTAAACTCATTTTGCAAGGGAATCATGCAAAATTTCATCAGGCTGATCATTTGTAGGAGAGAAGTCTTGCTAGTAATGGATATGCAATTGCTAGGCAGGTCTCTAAATATGAACACATAACTGAGACAGTAAATGGAAAAGTAGGGCTTAGGTGAATGTAGAGGCTTCCATGGTAAGCCTATTTCATCTAATCAAAGTGGTATTTGTAACCATGAAGAGAACATAATTATAAGCATTTATTATCTGAGATGATTTTTCATAAGGGTGAAACAGGATTGCTTTTGTGCAAATGAGATAGATATCCAGTCAGAAGATACAGAGATTATATTAATTATGTGGTTCTGGTGCTTAAGAGGGAACAAGGGCCTCTCTTAGACTCACTTTCACTGGCAAATACCTGTTTAACCTAAGATATACTAGAGCTGTAAAACTGAGTTACCTTCATACTTTGCTTCCCTGTTGATCCTTCTATAGCAAGCACTCAAAATAAGGGATTGAGTTGAATGCAGTTAGGTGTCAGTAAGAACCAAGCTGTAGTAATCAGCAGTATGGTATTGGCATGGAGACAAGCATATAGAGAGGGAATAGGACAGAAACCAGGGCCTGTAAATAAATCTATGCATATAACTGATCTTTGACAAGATTGCCAAGTATACACAATGAGAGAAGGATATCCTTTTCAACAAATGGTGTTGGGTGTACTGAATATCTACATGCAGAAGAGTGAATTGGGCTCTTGTCTTACACCATACACAAAAATCAACTCAAAGTGGATTAAAGTTTAAATGTAAGATCCAAATGAAAGATTTAAAAGTAAAGTTCCTGTAAGAAAACACAAGGGGAAAGTTTCATGACATTGGTGTTGGCAATGATTTCATGGATATGACACCAAAAGCATAGTCAACAAAAACAAAAATAAGCAAGTGGGACTATATACGTCAAACTAAAAAGCTCCTTCTCATCAAAGGAAACAATCAATAGAGTGAAAAGGCAATGTACAGAATGGGAGAATATATTTGTAAACTGTATATCTGTGTTTAATCCATATACAAACCACACATATAAGAGGTTATTCTCCAAAATCTATAAGCAACTCCTACAACTCTATAGTATAAAACCCTAATAACCTAATTAGAAGATGGGTTAAGGACTTGAGTAGACATTTCTCCAAAGCAGATATACACATGGTCAGCTGCTACATGAAAAAATGCTTAACATCACTAATCATCAGGGAAATGCAAATCAAAACCAAAATGAGATATCACCTCACCCTTGTAGGGATGGCTATTAAACAAAGGCAACAAATGTTGGTATATGTGTAGAAAAATTGGAAACTTTGCACAGTGTTGGTGGAACTGCAAAATGGTATGACCACTATAGAAAACAGTATGGAGGATCCTACAAAAAAAATAAAAATTGAGCTACTACCATATGTTCCAATAATCTCACTTTGGGGTATTTATCCAAAAGATTTGAAATTAATACCTTGAAGAGATAGCTTTACGTCCATGTTCACTGTAGAACTATTCACAACATCCAAGATGTAGAAACAACTTAACCTTTATTCACCTGTTTATTCATCAACAGATGAATAAAGAAAATTTGGTATAGACATACAATTAATAAATACTATTCGCCCTTTATAAAGAAGGAAATCTTGCAATATGCAACAACATGGGTGAACCTTGAGGACATTATTCTAAGTGAAGTAAGGCAGTCACAAAAAGACAAATATTGCGTGATTCTACTTATATGAGGTATCTAAAATAGTCAAATTCATAGAATAAAAAATGGAATGGCAGATGCCAGGGGTTTGCAATAGAGAAGTTCAAGTTACTATTCTATGGGCATAAAGTTAAGAACGATTAATAAGATATAGAGATCTACTGCATAACATTGAAACTATACTTGTACACTTAAAAATCTGTCAAGAGGGTAGAAGAACCATTACCCAAAGGAGAAGTGGCTGCACACCATGGATCTGAGATACCATCCCTGTAATCATTATTAGCCTGGTATGTGTAGAAAGCAAGAACTCCACCCTGGGGTAGCCTGGAAGAGTGGTAGTGAGCTGTTAAGTTGAATCCATTTTGCCCCAGACTGCTTGTCCTAGGAAGATAATTAAGCATGACCTTGTTACTTTTTTTTAATCAACACCTTTCAAATGTTTTCTCTTGCCTTCAAGATAGAGTCTACACATTTTAGATTGATACTTAAGTGTCTTTTCAGTCCATCCTCAATCTATAACCTACATTTGCTGACTTCCAGTAAATCACATTCCAGCCAAGTCACAGATCAAGGTTGTTCTAACATGAACCCTTGTTGCTCTTTATCATTTATATATCTTTTTCCCCCTTTGCACCACTCATAATGCTACTACATTTATATTTTTCTAATTTCCCACAGGATCGGCTCAATGATAATCAATCTTTTTCTTAAAGGAGTGTGGAATATTAGTTGAACATATAGGCTTTTGGGTATCTGGGTTCAAATCCTTTAACTAGTTTCTTTTTTTGATAAAGCCTAAATTACTATCATTTGTTACACGACTTTTGCTATAATAAGTAATCGGTATAGTGGGTTGCTATTATCATCATTATATTTGGAACCTAGCATTGAACACATTCTGCTTTGTGATGTTTCTGTCTACTTATTTCATCTCTTGTATATGATGTTTTTGAGGTCTGAGGCTTTGCCATACTTAAAATTAGAATCCCCTAAACTCTCCAAAATCAAGTGTGTTTTAGATGTCCGTTTTTGTAAATGTGGATTGAGTTGATTTGATAGGAATGTACCTTACTGATTATTTTAAAAATTACCATATGCTATAATGAATCCAAATATTGTATCTTTCAATAATATTTATTACCCACATAGTATTATAGCTTTGATGCAAATCAGTCCATAAAGCCTGTAAAATGAATCCATTCAGATAGTGTTGGTGCCAAATATCAATTTCTATACTTTACATATTTGAGGTATTTTAGTTTATAATCAGAATCTAAACCATCAATTTCCTTTCAATTAAAAAAAATCTGAGCTGGGCTCGGTGGCTCAGCCTGTAATCCCGTGCCTTTGGGAGGCTGAGGAGAGTGGATTGCCTGAGCCCTCAGGTTCGAGACCCGCCTGGGCAGGTGAGACCTCATCTCTACAATAAATCAAAAAATTAGCCGGGCGTGGTAGCACGTGCCTGTAGTTCCAGCTACTTGGAAGGCTGAGGCGGAAGGATCGCCGGAGCTCAGCAGGTTGAGGCTGCGGTGGCCGGGAGCGGCCACTGCACTCCAGTCTGGACGACAGAGTGAGACTCCAACTCAAAAAAAAAAAAAAAAAAATCTGCCATGTTGCTGACTAAACTTTCTACTAAAAATGTCAGACAAAATAGCCTTTACTTATCATGATGACAACAAATAGATGTCTTAAATAATTATTACTTATATTCAATACCTATATCCAGGTTCAATTTAATTTTGTCCAAAAATGTAACTGTAAATGAACGTCTATCAGTATGGATAAATGCCCACAAGAAAGAATATAAAAAGAAGCTCTGGCATTTGTCTGTTATCATTTTGATTTTTAAAGGTCAATTTTCACAAACTAAGTCTATCACTGTTGACAAACTGTTTAAACTTTCTAGGCCTCAAATTTCTTATCTATAAAATGGCTATCTTACCTGAAGATATCTGAATCCTTTTCAATTTAAGATAGTATTTGATGTTATTACCAAAATGAGGGATGTAGCAACTAAATTGTTTATAGTATCTAGAGGCCTACTACCAGAAACCATATTCATGCATCTGTTTTAGTCAATAGGAGGACAAAAACTGGCCTGCATGACATGGATGTGTCCACTGAGGACTGACTGTTCAATTTAGACCTTCACAACAATGTTGGAAATTACATCTTTTAAAGATTCACTTTATTCTCTTGAATCCAATTTCTAATAGGTCAAATACTTACCATATGAACTCAGTAAAAATAGAAGTCAATTTCATGTGTTTATTATTATTCTGTGTTACATTAGAAGTTTAAAAACCGTATTACAAGTGATGCCTGGCTCTTCCTATCTGAATTGAGCATTCCCTGAATTTTCTCCATGATGGAAAAGTCAGGCTTATAATCAAGAGCATATTTCTTGGAAGTTGAGAGAATTGTTCTCTAATTACTTGTGGCTTAGGTAATTGATAGCACATATTCAAAGATATGCAATACACAAAATATCCCAGAAATTTTTAGGTGAATTTTATGTTTTACAGCCAAACTGCTTGGTATACAGACATTCTGATCCATAACCCCATTCATGCTTTGTAGACCAGATAATTCTTAGATATGGACCCTGCCACCATGTAATAGTCCTATATAGGGAAATAAATGTCTTCTGACTGCTATACAATTCACTCACCTCAATATATATGAATGCTGTAGTCTAGACATTATGAGTTTACGATACAATTTTGCCCCCAAGGGACGTTTGGCAATGTTTGGAGATACTTTTGGTTGTCACAACAGCAAAGCAGATGCTACTGGCACCTGCTACAATATAGGTTCATGTAGGCTGAAGTGATTTGAACTTAAATTAGCACAAACCCTTATATTAAACTCTATAAAACATTCGTATTTTTATTTTATGAAGAATAATCTGTAAATGTAAAATATGTAATTTAGTATGGTAATTCTTTTAAGAAGTTATATTATCCGTAGTACTATTGTTTGTATGAAACTGTTAAATATATTCATGTTAAGAAATACTCAGCTGGAAAAATGCATGATGATTAGTAAACTAATCCCTGCTGACTTTGATTAGGTAGCAAAATTCGTCCTGTAAAAGGATCCTCATTCAAATGTAATCAAATTCCAATTGGTTCTTGTGATGTAGTTGCATACAGACATGTTGCTGATAGATAATTAAACCTTAAAAAAGAAGGATTTTAAAAAACAAAAAGTTATTTCAAAAGATATTGCATCATTCTACACTCTGAAGATCAAATTGTTTTATAACCTTTGCAGGCAATAAATAATGAGTTGAATTAACAGGTAAATTATCAAACAGTAAAATTGCAGGCATCTATAAAGAACAGAAAAATAGAAAGCAAATCAGTCAGTTTATATGTTTTGACTAAAGAGTGTCCTAGAAGTCCTAAAAACTTAAAAACATCAGATCATTAACTCTGAAGCCAGAGTACAAAGGCAATACAAAGTACCAGAAGAGGGTAGCAAACTTTATTTTAATGACTATGTAGAATGGTGGCTAAGTTATTTCATTTAAAAAAAAAAAAAAAAAAAGGACTGATTTTCTAGCTGGAAAGTGTCTTCTGATTCTTTATGAATTATATGAAAAGAAGCGCCAGGGTAGAACTATCCCATTAGCAAGTATCCCTGACCTTAAATCTTCTCTCGTAACTTTCATCACATATGGGGAGCAATCCCTAGGGAAGTAGAAAACATGACTTGGTGGTTCTTGTTGTTTTTGCTGTTTGAATGTTTTTTTCCCCCTTCTTTCTTATCTAGGGAATAAATTACAAACTTTTCAGATTTATAAATATGATGACATTTTAGTATCATTACTTTAAACAAAAATGATTATTTTAATAGGCATCCTATTAGAACTAGCATTTGCAAAATCCTTTGCTTAGTGTAGATAGTAGCCAGTTGAGGACCCTTAACTACGGCCAAACAAGGAATATTCGTTCTATGAACTTGATTTGTCCTCTGTTCTGCCCTCCAACATTTATTTACTGATTTGTTCGGTCTAAGAGGAAAGGCTACCAAATGGGAGGATTCTGGGTGATAGTACCCTCAAGACTAAAAAGTTAAGGTTGTAAGACTGAGATCAGAGCAAAAAGATGGGAGATTGTTCATTATTCCTCAAATACCTAAACATTATTGGACCTTACCAAAAAAGCACTGAAAAGTGTTTTATTTTTCCCTACATAACTACCATGTGGGAATCACCTACAAACTAAATGATGAATGATGCAAACACCTAGGAAATTATTTTGAGAGAATACTTTGTAAACAAGTGTGACGATACCATTTATAATAAATATTGATTTTAAAAAAATAAGATTATGCATTACAAGATCACTATTTTATTTAAATTGGTTTGCCAGGAAGTCATGCATATAATAATGATATGAGTCACTATTTCTTTCATTATAAGTTTCGATTTAACAATAGGCAGACTGATTATGGTATTTACACCTTTAGCATTTTATACAGGCAATCATTACTTTGGCAAAAACTACTTTTAAATATATGCAAGTTAGAGCCATTCTTTTCTTTACAATGTGGAGTTATATTTTCTATATTTATTTAGCGTATATGAGCTCTGAAATTATGCTATAATTTCAATGATATTTTTATATACTTAGAAGGATTTGACTCAGTATGATTTAAAGTAAGTTAATATTGGCTATATTATAAGAGTATACAAAATGTTTAAGAGAAGAATCGATACCTTTAGAATTAAATAATTTAAATACATTTAATATTCTATATTAGGTATTTTCATTAGAAAGTGACTTATAAAATACTTCCCTTAACTTATGATGGTATTTCTCAAGAAAATAATAGGCCAAGGAAAAAAATCATTTTTTTTTCTGTAAGTGAATTATATTTCAATTCCACAGGGCCTTCTTCACTTGTTAACTTTTACCAGTTTTTTATATCTGGATTCAAATATTCATAGTACTCCTTATGACTATTCTAGCCTAGTACAGTACCATCTTTGAACACTTTTGAAATTAACAATGTTTAAAATTCATTCATTATTTCTCTATCAATTATTTTCCTGTAAAATGCTTTCAATGTGTTAAATTTTATCAGTGGTAGTTTAGAAAAGTCATTGACGACTTTTGTTGCTTGTGGTTTGAATAATGGCATAAGTTACAATCTTAGTCAAAAGGACTAGATCTTTTTGTGTGTGTGTGTGCCCTCATCCATAACATCTATGCTGTTTTACATAGTAATCAATCAGTAAATGTTGATTTATACCAAAAAGGAAAAAGCATAGTCCTTACTCTGACAGAGTTCATAACCTTAGCCTCATATACTAACAATAATTTACAAGATGACACAGCATAAACTACACACCCCACTGCTGGGATGATCAGCATAGTTTTAGTACGTGTTATATCCATGACCTGATCTAGCATGTCTAGAATCTGATACTTAGTAAAAGTTGACATCTTTCTCAGATTCTCCTTGACAATTGTACTGATTTTTTTTGGACAGCCACACACATTTTAAACATGTATTTGTAATAGGAGAAAATACTCTATATTGAAGAAAATTGCTATGTTTATTCTCCTATGATCCAAATTTAGAAAAATTACATCAAGATATTCATCACTAAAAAAAAAGAGCATTCAAAATTAATTATTCAATTTCATTTTGAATAACTTTTAATTTAAAGGAACTAAATAGATTTTTCTGTGATCACCTAGCAACCATCTACAGTCTATTTGGAAAATAACATTTTACTCTTTCTAGTGAAAAGACGTTAAGACCTATTCTCTGGAATCCCAAGTAGCTGTGATCCACGGTACAATGGAAAGAAAATTATGGAATCTGGTTTTATAGTCTTTGCCCTGCCACAAAGTAGCTAGATGACCTCACTTAAATGCTTTTGACTGCTTTGTTAGCTCATTGCTAAGGTCTTTTGAACTGTGATCATAAGAAACATAACCACTTACAGTTAGGCATAGGTGATCCAACTTCCTAGAAACATTATCACTAATTTGCTTAACTTCATCTTCTGTTAATTACATAAACTTCATTTCTAATTCAATACATGCTGAAAGAGGAGTATTAAGTCTTCATACTTTAGCATTTAATTGCAAAGCAAACATTTGCAGCATTTAGGTTTAAAATTGAGAATGGATGTATGTTGAACAGCAAAAATAATTGCCACATTTTGATAGAGAGATTCTTTTAGGAGTTTTTAGAATCCTTTGACCCTGAATTTTAAGAAAAATTTTGACTTTAATTACTAAAGAGTTTTAGGCTCACTTCCCTGCTTACAATCCTCTTATAGGGTAGAGCAGGCATTAATGGCCTTTCAAAATCAGGTTCCTCTGAAATTCAATCTTATTGCAGACACCTGATTTCATTTTGTCTGATATCAATATAGCTATTATTTCCCTGGCTTATTGTTTTATTATTACTGTTATTATCAAATGTTTGTTTCTTTTTTGTTTTATATATATCTCTTATATATCTTTCAGCACATGTATATAAAGATGCATAAAAATTCCAGAATATCTAGAATAGCTAGAATTTTTTCCCTGGTTGGACAATTATTTACTTTTAATTAGTTAAATTAGTCCATTTACCTTTATTATTATGATCATTGAAATATGTGGATGCCATCTTATTTTGCTCTTTCTGATGATCCTGCTTTTTAAATTTTTTGGCCTTTTCTGCATTCTTTTGAATTTTGAATTCAATTTTCCCTCTGCTTGTTTGATAATTTTAGACTGTATTTCTTTAGTATCTTAAAATATTTAAATTTATACTGAACAAATTTAAAGATAATAATTATCTTTACTCTTTGCTAGGTCAATAAAAACCTTAAAATCTTCAATTATTTACCTCCTTTCTTATATGTTATTAATATAAATAATATAATTTTTATTTCCCAAATTTTTTTTGGCTTTATGCATACATTTACAAGTTTCCATGCTCACTATTTCTTTTTGAATCTCAAATTTTTCTCAAATGTTTTTCTTGAAGTGCATTTTTTAAAAAGTTAGCCTCTGCCTTTATTGCACATTCAATCATCTAGGGAGCATTTTACTCTCCCAAAATTTAGGCTGTACTACACATCAATTTTTAAAAATCTGGGGTCCAAATTCTACTTCTGCTAATGTAGAAAAGTGCTAAAGGAATTCACTTCTACAATTAGCAATGAAAACATCAGATATATGAAACACCCTCTTTTAGGCATTGGGCAACAGACAGCGCAATGCTGTTATCCATAAGAGAAAGGATGCAAATAAGATAAGCTTTATGATTACCCCCAACTTTCTAGAATGTAACAGAGCTTACTGTTTTTAGCCTCCAGGAGACAGATTGGGTTTCTAAATGCTAAGATGAAATTTTTTGGAGAAAAGTGTTTAGAGGATGAAGATACACACAGAGAGACCTCTGGAGATCTGTACAAGGGTTTCTTTTAACTTTTCTTGAGTACTGATCTATGCAAGTGTGGAGTACAAATTCATATAACTGGGGAAAAGCAAACTGGAAAGCTGTAGATTATCTGTTTCCCAGATTTCACAAAAGATTGGGAGTTGTTTGAGCTGCCACCAGCTAAAATGAGGTGATTTTGTAGAAGAAGGCATTGGGTAGAGTCCTCAGAAGATTATCACCTTAGTTACAAGGGTAAATTACCCTTAAACCAAAAGGGGCTATAGACTTTATCTAAGTTGAGGTCAAGATTTAAAAGGAATTAAACTAATCCCCAAGAACTTTAAGGGCACCCCTGGAACAAGTCCAACATTCTTTAAAGAAATATAGCAAAATCTAGTATTCAACAATATGAATTTTATTGTTTGCATCTGGTCAAAAATTAACAGACATGCAAAGAAGCAGAAAAACATGATCTATAATGTAAAGCAAATTCCAGCAGTAGAAACAGGCTAGAAATGATGGAATTAGTGGTCAAGGACTGGAAAACCACTATTGTGAGTATAAATATGCTCAAGAATGTAAAGGAAAACATGAACGTAATAAAGAGAGAAATTGAAGATATAAAACATACTCTAGAGGAACTCTACTGTTGAAAACATGTATCTGAATGGCAAATTCCCTGCAAAAGCATGTTAATCAAATTAAGTAGAAAGAGATAGCCGGGCTCGGTGGCTCAGCCTGTAATCCCCCGCCTTTGGGAGGCTGAGGTGAGTGGATTGCCTGAGCCCGTGGGTTCGAGATCAACCTGGGCAGCGAGACCTCATCTCTACAATAAATCAAAAAATCAGCTGGGCATGGTAGTGCTTGCCTGTAATTCTGGCTACTTGGAAGGCTGAGGCGGAAGGATCGCTGGAGCCCAGCAGGCGAGGCTGTGGTGGCCAGGAGCGGCCACTGCACTCCAATCTGGGTGACAGTGAGACTCCAACTCAAAAAAAAAAAAAAGAAAGAGATAATAATAGTGATAATAATGATAATAGTAGGGAACAATAAAATAGGAAATAGACAAACAAAAGAGATGATCAATGAGATCAAAAGGTAATTGAAAAAAATAAATAAAATTGATAAACTTCAATCCAGAATGGTCAAGAAATAAACAGAGAAGGCAAATTACCATTACTAGTAATTAAAGTTGGAATATTATTATAGATCTTACAGATATTAGAGGGATAATACATTAAGAGTCCCATGTCAAAAAATTCGTTAGTTGAAGTAAAATTTCCTTGGATACAAGCTATAAAAGTTTTCTAAAGAAGCAACAGATAATCTAAATAGCACTATATCTATTCATAATATTTTAAAAATTCTACTATCAGGAAAATGCTATGCCTACATTGTTTCAGTTGGTGAATTCTACCAAACATTATGAAGAAATAATACCAATTCTGCACAACTTCTTCCAAGATTTAAAGATGAGGGAGTACTCTCATTTTATTTTATGAGGCCAATATTAACCTCAAACTTACACCAAAAAAGGAAAACTATAGGCCAGTATTCCTCATTAACATAGATGCAAACATTCTTAGTGAATATTAAATTCATTATGACCAAGCTGTGTGTCCTAAGAATGTAACTTGTTTTAACATTTAAAAATAAGTCACTGTATTTACTGAATTAACATGTTCAAAAAGATTAATCATATAGTTATCTTATTGCCTATTCATGATTTTTAAAAAAACTCACAACGAAGCTATGAATATAGGAACTTCCTCAATCTGATGAAGGGCACCAATGGAAAACATACAGTTGACATCATACTCAATGATGAAAAATGGAATGCTTTACTCCTAATAGGAAAAAGGCAAGTATGTTCGCTGTCGTGCCTTCTTTTCATTGTTCTGTACAACCTTGCCACTGCAGTGGAGGGGTGAAGGAGAAGAGAACACATTGTATTGGAAAGAAATGAAGAAGTAAAAACATTTATTTGCAGAACTACTGATTTCATTTGCAGAAAATTTTGAGAATTCTACAAAAAAAAAAAATCTAGAATAAGTGAGTTAAGCAAGGTTGCAGGATACAAGACCAATAAAGAAAAACTAATTGTATTTCTATGTAGTACCAATGAAAAACTGGCAGTTAAAATTTTAAAAACTGTTTAAGATTAAAAACAGTAAATGTTTAGATATTAATTTAACAAAATGTTCAAGACTGTTATGCTATCAATCACACAAACTAATAAAAACTTTGACATTTAAAATTGGAGAGCTATATCATGTTCGTTAACAGGAACACTCAATGTTGTTAAGATGTCACTTCTACCCAATTTGTTCTATAAGTACAATGCAATCCTAATTAAACTCCTAGCATACTCCTTTGCTTAGAAATGAACAGGTGATTCTAAAATCTATTTGAAAATGCAAAGGTTTTAGAATACTAAAGTGGTTGAAAAGAAGTGTAGTTGGAGGACTTATGGTACCTGATTTCAAGATGTAAAGCCTCACTAATCATGGCAGTGTGATATTGACATAAAAAGCAATGGAACAAAATAGAGTCAAGATAAAGATTTTCTATATAGACAAAGGCCAAGGTAATTCAAAGACAAAAGAATCGTCTTTTCAAAACATGGTGCTGGAAAAACTGCTTGGCCACATGCGAAAACATAAACTTGAATTAGACCTCATATTTCATAAAATTATTATAAATGGCCTGAAACTGTAAAACTAGAAGAAAATATAGGAGAAAATTTTTGTGATCTTGAATTAGGCAATGATTTTTTATGTTATGAAAAGCTTGTACCATATAGAAAAAAATTCAGTAAACAGACTTTATGAGAATTAAAAATGTATTTTTTGTAGGAGAAAATCTGTTAAGGTATTGAAAAAAGCAAGACAAAGATTAGGAGAAATTACCTTCAAACCATATATCTGATAAAATATTTTATTGAGAATATATAAAGAATTCTTACAAACTCAGTTAATAAGAAAAATCACTGAATTTAATTTTTAAAAAATGAATAAATTCATTGCCAAAGAAGATATGCAAGTGACAAAATATATGAAAAATGTTCAGATGAATAGTCCTAAGGGAAATGAAAATCAAAACCACTGTATGCACCTAAAATGGCTAAAATTGGAAAGAATGATATCATGTGTTGGTGGAATGTAGAATAACTGGAACTCTTTTACATTGTTGGTACCACTACTTCTGAAAACAATTGGCAGTTTAAACATTCACTTACCACATGGCCCAGCAATTTTACCTGTAGATATTTACCCAAGATAATTGAAAATGTGTCTATGTAAATACATAGGCTCAACTGTTCATAACTGCTTTATTGATAATAGATGAGATTCAGAAACAAGTTAAAGTTACCACAAACTACTTATTGATAAACTGTGGTAGATTCATATAATATTATATTATTAAGACAAAAAAAGCAAGTTAATAATACATCAACTTGGATTGATTTGAAAAGCATTAGGCTAAGATAAAGATAATCCCCTTTACAAGAAGACTTTGTTTTATTGTGCTTTGTTCTAGTTGCTTTGCAGATATTGTGTTTTTGAAAATCGAAGGTTTGTGGCAACCTTACATCAAGCTAGTCTTTTGGTGCCATTTTTCTAATGGCTTCTGTTCATTTTGTGTTTGTGTCAGCATTTTTAGCAATAAATTAGTTTTAATTGAGTCATATGCATTATTCTTGTAGACATAATGCTATTGCACACTTAGTAAGCTACAGTATAGTATAAACATGACTTTTATAAGCACAAGGAAACCAAAAAATGTGTGTGACTTTCTATGTTGCGATGTTTGCTTTATTGTGGTAGTCTGAAACGGAACCTGCAATATCTTCAGGGTATGCCTGTATATGAAATTCTAGAAAAGACAAGACTATAGTCACAGCAGCACAACAGTGATTGCCTGGAGCCAAGGATTAAGGGTAGGAGCAGATTTGCTTGTAGAGGGCCATGAGGAAAATTCTTTGGGAGCTTCAAGCGTTTTATATATTAATCTAGACAGTGATTATGTGACTGTATTGATTTTTAAAATTCATTGAATTTTACTTAAAATCACTGAATTATATTTCATGTAACTTATAGCCCAACAAGGGAAACTCTATTGTCAATTTAATTGTTATTCCTTTGAAGGTAATCCACCTTTTTTCCTCTCGCAGCTGTTCCAAATTTGAAGATGGGGGTTGGGAAAGTGAACCTTCAGTGTTCAGCAATTTCATTACAGTGTATGAAGATGCAATTTCTTACTATTTATCTTGTATTCACTTTGATTCTAGAATCTGCATTTCTAGGGGCCAAAGGAAACTTCTCCTTCACCCTGTGATGATTCACTGAAAATTAACTGACAAAAGGCAGACTCATAGGAGAAAAGACATACAAATGTGTTAACATGCATTGTCAGGGGTCACATAGTGACTTCTCCACCACACAATGGAATACAGATGGTATACCCTTCTTAGGGGAAACGGAGATGGGGATGTGTGGATGATTTTTGGATAGTGACAAATGATTTTTAGGGGAATTCAGAGGACTTGAAGAACATATAATGGCATGAGATAAAGCCTGTTGGGCCCACAGAGCATATGATGGTTTGTGATAAAAATTTGTTCAGTTGAGTTGAGACCTCGACTTTGTTCCTGCAATAAGAGCTCAGTTAATAAAAACTCAGAGGTAATGTTCTAGTATTTTCATTTCTTTACCTCTCTGTACTGATTTCTAAGTAATTTTTTGAAATATATATTCCAGCTCATTACTTCTTTCTTTAGCTCATAATAATCTGTTTCTTAACCCACTTGCATAGTTACTTATTTTAATTTTTAAAAGTTCTATTTGATTCTTTTTCAAATATGTCTTAAAAATATGATGTTCTTTCTTACTCATATTTTTAATTCCCTTTAATTTAAAAAACTATTTATATATGTATAATTTGTATTCACAAATACAGTATTTGAAATCCTTGAGGGTTGTCTAATTCTGTTGTTTATTGTTTGTCCTGACACACTGATGGTGGCTATTTCCTCAGGAGATCTGTTTACTTTGGATTGTGGATTCCTGTAACTGGGCCTTATCTATAGTAACCCTGAAAACCAGATGTGAGGGATTAGCCCTGCCGAGATTTATATTTGCCTCTGCCAGGTGCCTGAGACCAATTAAAGTTGATTCTGAACTTTCCCAGACCAACCAAGCAGTGTGAATTTGAACCTCATCTCCCCTGAGAGCAGAATGCAAATTCTCAAGGGAGAGTTTTTTCCTCTTCCAGAGGCCAACCCTAGATAACAAGTGTTCTTTTAATTTTCCTTTCCTGATGGGAGATTATTTTTTTCTGGTCCTATTTATTAACAATGATAGAGAGACCTAGTTGATTCCTGGGCCCTTCAAGACAATAAGATTGGGGTCTAGGATCCAGGGGACAGTAAAATTTCTCAGAGCAATCACGACTTTGGACCATGTGAAAAAGCAATAGAATGGATTTAAAAAGAAAAAAGAGTACCTTCAATTAATCATGAATGAATGTAGATTACCTAAATTGAGAGAGAGAGAGAGAGAGAATGAGAATGAATGAATGAATTTGAGAAATACTTTTAATAAGGATTTTTTCTCTTATGGTATCAAGAATTACATGGACAATACTTTTATATTTAACTTATGACACTCAGAAGATTCAGAGACTTAAAAAACATTGTTTTCAAGGTCAAATCAAATTGGAGGCAGTGATTCTTCATTCGATTTATAAGACCCAGGTAACTTGTCTTGGTAAAGCTAGTACTAAAACTGCCTTTTTAAAAGACAGGTAGTTAGAATACCATACAGAACTCATTTTTGACTGTCAAAACCAAAGTTATTTGCAAGCCATAGATACATACAACCTTGTAGGCTGACACCTCACTTAACTGTTAAATCACCTAAAAGATTATCTTGTCTTTCTTTTATGTGAACTGCAGAGCACAAAGCTATTTAATATTCTTTCTCTAGAGAAATTCTATTAGGAGTATTATATTTCTTTGGTAGTCCTAAAAGGAACCAACCCAATATTTTAACATCATATTTTTAAAAGTTACTTTGGGTTATTCTTTAAAAAGTGAGACTGAAACGTGAGACACAATATATGCACTATGTATACAGCCTGAATTTTACCAGGGTTCCATAGCTCAAAGAGTTCTTTCAAACCTATTTGGTATGGAGGTAAACCACTCTGTATTAGCATAGCAATATTCAAATATGCAAGAGACTAGTAGATAAAAACACAAATAGATAGATTGTGCTTTCCCCTACTACTCTCTGCATATTTGAATATGCACAAATAGATAGTGTTTTTACATACGAGTTTTACAGTGTCCCAGAAGGACATAAGAATAAAAGAAAAAAAAAAGATTCATTGTACCATTAAAAATAGTCTATAGTCACAGTGCAACTGTGGGAAAGGAAATTACTGAAGCGTAGTTCAGGCAATTTTAAGAGCCTGATGCTAATAGATAACAGAGGCTGAACACGTTCTGAATTATAAAAATGAAAGAAAATAATGGACAAAGGAAGACAATAGCAATAATAACTATCACTTACTGGGTTCTAGCTATATATCAGAACTATTTTCAGTTCTTTACTTGAAAAAAAAAAGCAGTCTCAAGTACAATGTAATTCATTTATCACATGTTTAATATTTTCCACTTTTATCTATAGAATAACTTTTTGGGCTAGATATTGTTATTTGTCCAGTTGTGTAAATGAGGAAACCAACCAACACTTGGTGTTTCCTTAAGTTGCCCAGATCACATAATTTGTTTGTTTGTTTTTTTTAGTGCTTTAAATTGTTTATTAATAAGACTGAAGTAACTGAGAGATAAGCAAATATAGTTAACAAGTTAACCAAAAAATTATTTAAATATCTTTTAATAATATGCATTGATTAATTAAAATTAGATGCTATCTTATTTAGCTGCGAATATTGATCTCAAGCACGGTTAAGGAATATGCTAAAACCAATGTTTTCTTTTTTTCAATTTTTAATTTTAAATATGTGGGGTACAATTCAGAATTAGATATAAAAATGTTCATAGTGCAGGTACACTTGTTGATGAGGCATGGATCCCCCTCCCCTGGCAGTTTCCCAGTGTTGCCAATCCCACCACCCTTCCCTTGGCAGTTTCCCACTATTGCCAGGCCCTTTCTTATAGTATTATGATAATTGTTCAAGGTCTGCTTATGAGTGAGAACATGCGGTACTCAGTTTTTGTTTCTGTGATAGATCACTCAGTACTGTAGACTCTTAAGTCCACCTAAGTTGCTGCAAAGTTCATATTTTTGTCATTCTTTATGACTAATATTCCATTGTGTATACGTACCGCTTTTTTTTTTTTTAATCCAATCTTCTTTCAATGGGCAGCATGGTTGGTTCTATGTTTTTGATATTGTGAATAATGCTGCAATAAACATGCATGCGCAGGTATCTTTTTCATAGAGTGATTTGAATTCCTATGGGTATATTCCCAGTAGGGGGATTGCAGGATCATATGGAAGGTCAATGTTTAGATCTTTTAGGAATCACCAAACTGTTTTCCACAGAGGTTGTACTAGTTTACATGCCCACCAACAGTGTAGAAGTGTTCCCTTTTCCCCACTTCCTCTTCAGCATCTGTTGTGTTATGAGTTATTGATGATGGCCATCCTGACTGGAGTTAGGAGGTATCTCAGTGTGATTTTATTTTATTTTTTTTATTTTTATTTTATTTTATTATTATTATTTTTTTGAGTTGGAGTCTCACTCTGTCACCCAGTCTGGAGTGCAGTGGCCACTCCTGGCCACCGCAGCCTCGACCTGCTGGGCTCCAACGATCCTTCCGCCTCATCCTTCCTAGTAGCCGGAATTACAGGCATGCGCTGCCACACCCGGCTGATTTTTTGATTTATTGTAGAGATGAGGTCTCGCCTGCCCAGGCGGGTCTCGAACCCGCAGGCTCAGGCAATCCACTCTCCTCAGCTTCGGGAATACAGGCTGAGCCTCCGAGCCCGGCCTCAGTGTGATTTTAATTTGCATTTCTTTGATGACTAGTGAGGCTGAGCATTTTTTCATGTACCTGCTTATATGTCTTTTTTTGAGAAGTGTCTATTAATATCTTTTGCCCACTTTTTAATAGGACTGTTTGTCTTTTTCTTTTTGGCACATTTGAGTTCCTTGTAGATCCTAGATGTTAGGCCTTTATCAGATATACAGCTGGCAAATGTTTTTTCCCTGTCTGTGGGATGTCTTCCTGCCCTCTTGATGGTTTCTTTGGTTTTGCAGAAGCTTGTCAGTTTGATGAGGTCCCACTTGTCTATCTTGTTTCTCATGGCATGGGAACTTGGGGTTTTGATCAGGAATTGATTGCCAGTTCCTATTTCCATAAGGGTGTCTCCTGCGTTTTTTAAGATTCTTATAGTTTGAGGTTTTATGTTTAGGTCTTTGATCCATTTAGAGTTGATTTTTGTGTATGGTGATAGGTAGGGGTTTTGTTTTAATCTTCTGCATATGGTCAACCAGTTTTCCCAGCACCATTTGTAAGTTCTCTTCTTCCCAGTGGTTGATGGTGGAGGCTTTGTCAAAGATGAGTTGGTTGAGAAATTGAGGTTTTGCTTTCAGAACCTCTATCCTGTTCCATTCCAGTCTGTTTTGATTACTGTAGCTTTATAATAAAGTTTAAAGTCTGGGAGCGTGATGCCTCCAGCATTGTTTTTTGTTTGTTTGTTAGTTTTTTTGCTGAGGATCGTTTTGGTTATTTGTGGTCATGTATGTTTCCATATGAATTCCTGTCTTCTTGTTTCCAGGTTTGAGAAGAATGCTGCTGGTAATTTAATGGGTATTGCATTAAATCTGTAGATTGCCTTGGGTAGGATGGACACTGTAACAAAGCTGATTCTTCCAATCCATGAGCATGGAATATTTTTCCATTTGTTTGTGTCATCTTTGATTTCTCTGAGCCGTGTTTTGTAGTTTTCATTGTAAGGTTTTTCACTTCCCTGGTTAGGAAGATGCCAAGGTATTTTACTTTTTTGGTGGCTATTATGAATAGGATTATGCTTTTTATTTGAGTTTCTGTTTGTTTATTGTTGGTGTATAGGAATACTACTGTCTTTTGCACATTTATTTCATACCCTGAAAACTTTGCTAAAGTCCTTTATCAGTGCAAGAACGTTTTAGATAGGTTCTCTTGGGTTTTCGAGGTATAGAATCATGTTGTCTGCAAAGAGGGATAGCTTGACTTCCTCTTTTCCTGTTTGGATACCCCTGATTTCCTTCTCTTGTCTGATTGCTGTAGCTAGGGAATCACATAAGTTTGAAAATGTTAGATATAGAAGCCAAGATAGGCTATCTCCAGAGACTGTGCTAACAACCTTTCCATTATATGTTCATCTAACTACTAACCATCTCAACCCAATTAGGGTAGCTCTTATTTATCCCGTTTTAAAGATGGTCAAATAGAGGTAGAAACTCTAAGTAACTTCCTAGATTACATGTGAATAATAATGTCAAGATTAGAACTGGTTGGGTCTGTTTCTAGAACCTATGTATCTTATTATTCTGCCTGAATGACAGTATTTTTTACTCTTAGTGTTTCATACAATTGGTTATTCATTTAACAGAGGTTTGTAGAGCACTGTTCACAATGTATTCTTCTAGGCTCTGGGTGTACTTTACTGAAAAAGAAAGAAAGTTCTGAAGGTTACATTCTAGGAGGAAGATAAAAAATAAATAAACTCATAAATGTAAGTCAAATGTTAGTAGGTACAATAAAGAAAAATAAAGTATTCTAAGTGACTAGAAAATAATGGGGTAAAGGGTATATTTTACTTCTTTTTTAGATAAGATGGTCAATGCAAGGAAATGCACAACTGTCACTGGAACTTTTAAAATATCCTTTTCTGCCACAAGTATCTTGACTCCCTGGTCTGTATAGCATTGAAACTGAATGTGGGTTTTACATTATTCTTCTGGTTTCTGTAAGAACATGCTTGATTTAAAACATATCATGTCATTTCAGAAATGATTTTATGTTGGTTTTGTTTGGTAATTCTTGGATGGTTATTTCAAGAGACAAAATTGGTAATTGGCTTTTTTAAAGTACTTATTCAAAATACCCAACTTAATAAGGTGAACAAATGTTTGAACTCATTTGGAGAGTATGCCTTGCCAAAAATTAAGTAGAAGGGTCTTTTCCCTGTCATTAATACTTATGTGGGATATTAGTTCTTAGAGGCAATCTCATAATAAAAGCAGTTGTGATGTCAAGAACTAATTGACTGATTTTAATTGAACACATATTACAGAGTATATGATAGTAAGATGTGTTCAACTTGTTTTTTTGCTTTCCTTTAAAAAGCTGAAAACTTTCTTCCCAGTAGTAATTAAAAATAAACAGCAGTCATTAACTTACTGTGGGCTTCTAATAGCCACAACATTGCTTCCTTGCATGAATGATTTACTGATCTAAAGCAAAGTAATTCAACACTGAAATTATCTTGAAAATTAAAAACCATCCTAGATAATGAATAGTTTCAATTTCTATAGCACCAATTTATGTTTAGTTTTCCCTTTTTATGTATCTTCTGCCCATAATACAACTTGCTAACTAACTAAAATTGTCTCATGGAGACACTGTCTCAAAGAACAGTGTGACAGACAACCTCAGTCTCTGAACTCTATAGCCTTGGAAGTGATATTTATTCATTCCTTCATCCAGTCAACATTTATTGAAAAGCTTCTTTAGTCCAGCCACTTTCCTGAGTTTTTAGAGAATAAAAGAAAAAAAAATAAGAAATTATTTTAGCCTCTAAAATAATTTATTGTTGTGGTATTGGGACTTTTTTTCTAATCCTTTCTCTTTTATTTAATTGGTGGTATTATAATTTATGGAACCAATTCTGTGTTGTTGGCTTTTTAGATAAACTAATTGTTTTATTTATTTATTTTATCATTTTTTTTCCCAATATTTTTTATTATGATGTTGTGGGGTACAGTTAAGGGTTAGGTATACAAATAGGTTTCATTCAGGCACCCTATTGATAAGAGGTGCTTCCCCAAACCCAGACAGATATTTGCTACCGTTAATCCCACCTCCCCCCCTCATAGTTTCCCACTACTGTCAGTCATTTTCTTATAGTATTAGGTTTTATTTATAGTATTAGGTTATTTATAGTATTAGGTTTTATTATAGTATCAAGGTCCATTATATGAGTGAGAACATGTGGTACTCGGATCTTTGTTTTTTGTGAGAGGTCACTCAGTATTATAAACTCTAGTTCCATCCAGGTTGCTGCGAAATTCATGATTTTGTTCTTTTTTATGGCTGTGTAGTATTCTATCGTGTATATGTACCACATTTTTAAAATCCAGTCCTCTTTTGATGGGCAGCATGGTTGCTTCCAGGTTCTTGCTCTTGTGAACAATGCTGCGATAAACATACGTGTGTGGGTATCTATTTTATACAGTGATTTGAGTTCTTCCGGATATATTCCCAGTAGGAGGATTCTGGGGTCATATAGGAGGTTGATATTTAGAGCTTTCAGGAATCGCCACACTGCTTTCCACAGAGGTTGCACTAGTTTACACTCCCACCAAGAGTGTAGAAGAGTTCCCTTTTCACCACACCCTTCCAGCAGCTGTTATTTTTTGAGTTGTTGATAATTGCCATTCTGGCTGGAGTTAGGTGGTATCTCAGTGTGGTTTGGATTTACATCTCCCTGATGATTAGTGAGGTTGAACATTTCTTCATGTGTTTGTTGGCTGCTCGGATGTCTTCCTTTGTGAAGTGTCTGTTCATATCGTTTGCCCATCTTAAAATGGGGTTGTTTGTTATTTTCTTTTCAGCACGTTTGAGTTCCTTGTGGATCAAAGATTTAAGCCTTTGTCAGACCTGGTGTTGGCAAATACTTTTTCCCAGTCTGTAGGCTGTCTCCCTGCTCTCTTGATGGTTTCTTTGGCTTTGCAGAAGCTTGTCAGTTTAATAAGGTCCCACTTGTCTATCCTCTCTCTTATGACCTATGGGTTTTGGGTTTTGTTCAGGAATTGGAGGCCAGTTCCAATTTCCATGAGGGTATGTCCTTCATTTTCTAAGGTTCTTATGGTTTGAGGTTTTACATTTAGGTCTCTGATCCATTTGGAGTTAACCTTTGTGCATGGGGTTAGATAGGGGTCCTGTTTCAATCTTCTGCATATGGTCAGCCAGTTTTCCCAGCACCATTTACTGAATAGGTTCTCCTCTCCCCAGTGGTAGGTGGTGGAGGCTTTGTCAAAGATGAGTTGGTTGAGAAATTGAGGTTTTGCTTCTGGAATCTCAATTCTATTCCATTGATCTATATGCCTGTTCCTATACCAATACCAAGCTGTTTTGATGATTGTAGCTTTATAGTAAAGTTTGAAGTCTGGTAATGTGATACCACCTGCTTTGGTTTTTTTTTTGCTGAGGATTGTTCTGGCTATTCTTGGATGTTTGTGTTTCCATATGAATTCCTGTGGTGTTATTTCTAGGTCTGAGAAGAATGTTGCTGGTAACTTGATGGGTATTGCATTGAATCTGTAGATTGCCTTAGGTAAGATGGACATCTTCAAAATGTTGATTCTTCCAATCCATGAGCATGGAATATTTTTCCACTTGTTTGTGTCATCTTTGATTTCTTTTAGCAGTGTTTTGTAGTTTTCATTGTAAAGGTCTTTCACGTCTCTGGTTAGGAAGATGCTAAGGTATTTCTTTTTTTGTGTGTGGCTATTATGAATGGAATTGTGTTTATTATTTGGGTTTCTCTTTGTTTATTATTGGTGTAAAGAAATGCAATTGTCTTTTGCACATTTATTTTGTATCCTGAGACTTTGCCAAAGGCCTTTATCAGTGTAAGGAGGTTTTTGACAGATTCTCTTGGGTTTTCAGGGTACACAATCATAACATCTGCAAAGAGAGATAATTTGACTTCCTCTTTTTCTATCTGGATATCCCTGATTGCCTTCTCTTCTCTGATTGCTCGAGCCAGGATTTCCAATACTATGTTGAACAGGAGGGGTGAGAGTGGGCATCCTTGTCTTGTTCCAGTTTTCAGGGGAAATGGTTCCAATTTTTGTCTGTTTAGGAGTATGCTGGCTGTGGGTTTCTCGTAGATGGCTTTTACTATTTTGAGGTATGTTCCCCGTATGCCTAGACATTCGAGGGTTTTTATCAAGAAGGGGTGCTGGATTTTATCAAAAGCTTTTTCTGCATCTAATGATATAGTCATGTGGTTTTTGTTTTGACATCTGTTGATGTGTTTAATTGCATTTATGGTTTTACGAATGTTGAACCAGCCTTGCATCCCAGGGATGAAGCCTACTTGGTCATGATGGATGATTTTTGAGATGTATTGTTGAATTCAGTTTGCTAGGATCTTGTTGAGAATTTTAGCATCTAAGTTCATCAAAAATATTGGCCTGTAGTTCTCTTTCTTTGTTGGATCTTTACCTGGCTTGGATATCAATGTGATGTTGGCTTCATAAAATGATTTGGGGAGAGTTCCATCTTTTTCAATCACCTGGAATACCTTCAGTAGGATTGGTGTCAGCTCCTCATATGTCTTGTAGAATTCTGCTGGAAAGCCATCTGGACCAGGGCTTTTTTTTGTAGGTAGTTTTCTTATTACGTAGTCAATTTCCTTGATTGTTATTGGTCTATTTAGGGTCTCAATTTCTTCTCGTTCCAACCTAGGTAGGTTGTGTGATGTCAGAAAGTCCTCCATTTCCTTAAGGTTTTCAAGTTTGTTTCTATACAAGTATACGTAGTAGTCTCTAATAATCTTTTGTATTTCTTCAGAGTCTGATGTGACTTCATGTTTTGTGTTTCTGATTGTGCTTATTTGGGTTTTTTCTCATTTTTTCTTGGTCATTCTAGCTAGGTTTTTTCTCATTTTTTCTTGGTCATTCTAGCTAGGTCATTCTAGGCAGATCCATAGAGACATAAAATAGTTTTTTCTTGGTCATTCTAGCTAGGGGACCATCAGTCTTGTTTATCCTTTCAAAGAACCAGCTTTTTGTTTCATTGATTTTTTTGTATTATCTTTTTGTCTTCTATGTCCTGGATTTGGGCTTTTATTTTGGTGATCTGGATTCTTCTGCTGAAATTAGGGTTTTTGTGGTCTTGCTTTTCCAGCTTCCTTAGGTGGCTTGTTAGGCTGTTAATTTGTGTTCCTTCCATTTTCTTCATGTGTGTCTGTAGGGATATAAATTTCCCTCTTACTACAGCTTTCAAGGCGTCCCAGAGATTTTGGTAAGATGTTTCTTCATTTTCATATGTTTCCAGGTATCTTTTGATCCCTGTTTTGATTTCATCGTTGACCCAGGAGTTGTTTAGCATTATGCTGTTTAGTGTCCATGTCTTTGTGGGTTTTAGGGGGACCTTGTTGGTGTCAATGTTTATTTTTATTCCACTGTGGTCCGAGAAGGTGCATGGTAGAATTTTGACCTTTTAAATTTGCTTATGCTTGATTTATGGCCAATTATGTGGTTGATCTTAGAATAAGTTCCATGCAGTGATGAGTAGAATGCGTGTTCTGTGGTCTTTGTATGGAGTGTTCTGTAGGTATCAATTAAGTCCATTTGGTCTAGAGTCACATTGAGGTTCCGATCTCCTTGCTGATTTTTTTTCCTGATGATCTGTCTAGGGTTGTGAGTGGAGTATTAAAGTCCCCAGTTATGATGGTGTTAGAGTCCACGTCTCTCTTTAGTTTTCCTAGAAGTTGCTTTATGGAAGTTGGCGCACCTATATGGGTGCATATATGTTTAGGATAGATATTTTCTGTTGATGGAGTGAACCTTTTATCATTATGTAGTGGCCCTCTGTATCTTTTTTAATTTTTGATAGCTTAAATGGTATTTTGTCTGAAATTAGGATCATGACTACTCCTTTCTTTTGTGTTCCATTCTCCTGAAAATTTGTTTCCCATCCTCTTACTTTGAGTCTGTGTATGTCCTTTCTAGTGAGATGAGTCTCTTGAAGGCAGTATATTGTTGCCTGGTGATATTTTATCCATTTTGTCATTCTATATCTTTTCAGTGGTGCGTTTAGTCCATTCACATTCAGGTTAATTATTGAAAGGTGAGAGTTCATCCCTATCAAAGAGTTCTTATAGAGTTGTTTTTTTTTTTTGTCTTTCTTTTGGTTTTGGGGTTGGTTCATGTGTATTTTATTCTTTTCCCTGTACTCTTTTGAAGAACGTTGTTCTTTTTTTCTTTTCTTCTGTGTTTAGTACTTTCTTAAGTGTTTCATGTAGAAGTGGTTTGGTGGCAGCATAATTTCTTAGGGATTGGATATCTGGGAAAGATTTTAATTCTCCCTCACTGATGAAGTTTAGCTTGGCCAGGTAGGTTATTCTTGGTTGAAATTGTTTATCTTTTAGAACTTTGAAGATAGGGCTCCAAGCTCTCCTAGCCTTCAGGGTTTCTGTAGATAAATCTGCTGCTTCTGATTGGTCTTCCATGGTAGGTGGTCTGGCCTTTTTCTCTTGTTGCCTTTAGGATTTTTTCTTTTTTGCCTACTTTGTTTATTCGAATTATTATGTGTCTAGGAGTTGGTCTTCTCATTTGTTGTCTTTCAGGGGTTCTCTGAATCTCTTGTGTTTAAATTTTTGCATCACTGATTAGATAAGGGAAGTTTTCTTGAATGATCTCATGGAAAGTTTGTTCTAGTGTGGTCTCTGTCTCTATTTCTGCCTCAGGTATGCCAATTACTCTTAGGTTTGGTTTCTTGAAGTAATCGCTCATCTCTTGAAGGTTTTTTCCTGTCTTTTTGAGCTTGTTTTCTGTGTCTTTAAGCATTTGGTTTAGTTCTCTATTTTTGTCCTCGAGTTCTGAGATTCTTCTGCTTGGGTAATTCTGCTTTCCATGCTTATGAGTTTGTTATTTATTTCATTCACAGTATTCTTTATTACTGTTATCTCAGATATCAGCTCCTTCCTAATTTCTTCTTGTGTCTCCTCAATTCTTTTTTTTTTTTTTTTTTTTTTTTTTGAGTTGGAGTCTCACTCTGTCGCCCAGACTGGAGTGCAGTGGTCGCTCCCGACCACTGCAGCCTCGACCCACTAGGCTCCAGCAATCCTTCCACCTCAGCCTTCCAAGCAGCCGGAATTACAGGCAGGCGCTACCATAGCCCAGCTGATTTTTTGATTTATTGTAGAGATGAGGTCTCGCTGCCCAGGCGGGTCTCGAACCCACAGGCTCAGGCAATCCACTCACCTCAGCCTCCCAAAGGCGCGGGATTACAGGCTGAGCCACCGAGCCCGGCTCTCCTCAATTCTTTTTGATCTCTCCATTAATGTCTTGATATCTAGGTTTGTAATTTGAGACCCTTCATTCTTGGAGCTCTTCATTGTTTGCATTCCAAAGTCAGTTTTCTTGGTGTCTGCCCTCCCAGGGGTCTGAGAGAGACCCATACTCTTCTTTTGGTTTTTCTTCATTTCTGTAGATTTTTCTGTCTCTCCCCCTTTCCCTCCCCTTCTTTAATTCTGTTTTTGAGGGAAGGTGTGGTTGCTTTTATTTCTCTTCTGCTATTTCCTGTTCTTCCTTATGAGGGTCTTCTGGCTTTGTTCACTTTGAGGTTGGAGTGTAGGCTGAAATCTGTACTTTTTGCAGTTTTGAGTTTTAATTGAGAGGGAAGCTGTGGTTCAGAGTGTATATGCTGATTCTAGCATCCACAAACTGGTGTATGAGCACCCTGGAAGCTATTTCCCTCTGCCTTACAATCTGTCCATTCAGCAGTATGTAGTCTTGGTTCCTAGATTAAAATGGGGGTATAAAAGAGGAAAATAATGGAGGAAGGGGGAGTCAATAGGAAGTTAGAGAGAGAGAAGAGCAAGAGGGAAAACAGACATACATACCAACTATCAGGTGCAAAAGAGACACAAGGTCAGAGAGAAGTGAAAGAAGACACGTAAAAAAGATTCCCTAAAGAATACTGATAGCTACACAGAGACAGACCAATATAATCATGTAACAGTGTAAGTCAGAAGGCAAACAACGAATGTGATCAAAATAAACAGTCAAAATGATAAAATCATAAGTCACAATAAGAGATCAGACTAAAATCACTTCAGCTCTGATCTCTGGCCTCTCCCCTTTGTTTTTCATTGCAGGCAGCTAGGTTTACTCACAGCTTGGGTTTGGCTGCCTGGGAGTTGCTTTTATCTGATTCAGCTTAGGGGTGGGGCTTTGTCTCCTCTTTAGCCACGTTACCTTGGGAACCGAGGTGGAGTTTGTTGATAGGTGGGCAGGGCAATGGAAATCTCTGCCTGGAGAAAGGTGGAGGCAGATTCTCTTTCATAGATCCCTTTCTCTCTGCTTGTCTGGGTCCCCAAGCTTGGGGTCATGGACTGAGTGCCTCAGCCAGGATGGGCTGGAGCTCCAGAGCTCCAAAGCTCCAATGGGCAGGCGATGAGCAGCGAGAGTGGCTCTGGGCCCCCCACAGGCTACTTTAGCCAGAAATAGGACCAGTGTCTCAGAGGGGCAGGCACCCAGAGCCTCCCTGAGTGACCAGCAGCTTGGTGCTGGGTGCCGGGCAGGAGATGATGTAGCCAGGGAGCTAGCTGAGACCTGAGACTCCCACACACGCAGTGGAACAGCAGCAGCAGTGGGCCACAATATCCGGCCCTGTGTTGGACTGAGGGTCCTCAGGCCTCGGATCAGCATGGCTGGTGGTGGGCTGGGGGGTGGGGGAAGAAAAGTAAGAGTCTTTTTAGGAACTCACATTCGGAGAATCTCACAAGTTCACCTATACCGTCGCCATCTTGTTCCCCCAAGAATAAACTTTCGCCCAAACCTTGAATCGCCAGCAGGTGGTGTAATCCCTCGCTCCAGATGGTCTTTATCTCAGCTGCTCGCCCGCTCCTCAGGCACTGACGGTGCAATGTGGAATGCCTGCTTTGGTGGCAGTGGCGGCAGCAGCAGCAGCAGTGGTGGCGGTGGCGGCTCGGCCACTGGCACAGGCGGTGCGATGTGTAATGGTTGCCTCTGAGCAGCGGCTGCCTCGGAGGAGGCGGTGGCTTGCCTGCCTCAGAGGAGGCGGAGGAGGCGGTGGCTTGGCTGCCTCAGAGGAGGCGGTGGCTCGGCTGCCTCGTAGGAGGCCGCGGCTCACCCCAGGCACTGGCGGTGCATTATGGAATGGCTGCTGGCCGGGGTGGCAGCAGCGGCAGCGGCAGCAGCAGCAGCAGCCACCACAGTAGCTGCCCAGACCTTGGTGATGCCTCAGCAAAGTCTACGGTTGAGCTCCGTGTGAAGAGCAGGCTGCACACGATGGGATCTGCAACCTCCGGGGAGAGAATCAGAGTCTCTTTGCGTTCTCCTTGGTGGAGAGTTTCACAGACAGAGCTGCCCCATCGCCATCTTGCCCCCTATCTTTGTTTTATTTTTAAATTTATTTTATTTTATAGAAAGCCTGGGTTGAAAATCCCTGATAATGAATATTTGTCCATATTTCTGATTAAATTTTTGGAATGAATTTCTACAAGTAGAATCTTTAGGTCAAAAGATTTGAACGTTTTAGTCTTTTAAAATTTCACCAAAAATCTGCCTCAAATGGAAATATAGGCAACAAGGTTATATTATTTTATGTTGTTACCAACACTGTGAGAGAGAGTTTTCTTACTCCATTTGTTGGCCATCACTAAGAATAGTGTCCTGCTAAGTGTGTATCACTGATCTGTAAATAGCCTTCAGAACTGTTAAAATGCATCCCATTTAGTGTTAGCTTAATGGTTATGGCTCAAGGTAGGTTAGCGTTGGGATTAGAGGTAGGGTTACCATTAGGATTAGAGTTAGTGCTAGTGTAATTATTGGTTATGTCTATGGTTAGGATTAGATGTAAGTATAGGGTTAGGGCTAGGTTTAGTTTCAGGGCTGAGCTTAGAGTTAGAATTAGTATTATGCTTTTGTTAGAATTAACGATAGTGTTAGGTTTAGGTTTAGGTATTCAGCTTGAGTTAGAGGTGTGCTTAGGGTTAGAGCTCGGATTAGTGTTAAGGCTAGTGCTAGTGCTAGGTTTAGGATTAGGTATAGGATTTGATTTAGACTAGGGTTAGGGTTAGGATTTGGGTTAAGGCTAGGGCTAGGTTTAGGTTTAGGGATAGTGTTTGGGAAAAAAAAGAATAATTTAGTTCTGATCAAAATTTTTCAACTGATATTGATAGTTTATATTTTACAAGAGGTCATCTAGGTTATTCTCTTTTTTTTCTTATACATGCTGGAATTTAGAGAGTTAAGAGGTTATAAAAGTGTTGTCCACTTTTTGAGAAATTTGAAAAACTGAAGATTGCAGCTGCCAGTGAGTCAAATGAGAAGAGTTGAATATTGACTAAAAGCATACATCAGAGACAAATAGATATGTGCTTTGTTAGGGCTTACTGAATTTCATAAGTATATATTTTGGATGTTATGGATTAAATTAAGTAGCAAAACATTATAGTTGTTGCTAATGCATTTTATTGAGCACAAAACCTCTAGCTATAGAAATATGAAAAAAAATACAATGGGTAGATTTACAGGGACCTAACCACATCTTACTTAAAAATGAAGTTATGGGCTAGCTTCATGGTTAATCTGTCTGTTACATATTTGTAACATTTTTGCTCTTCTCTTTCTGAGCTTGTATGTTCATCTGTTTGATCGTTCCACTCTTATTTCAGTTGTTATACTGTTTATTTCTAGAACCATGGGACACAAAAACCGGTATGTCAAAGTTCCCCGTGGTCACATCTGGGTTGAAGGTGATCATCATGGACACAGTTTTGACAGTAATTCTTTTGGGCCGGTAAGTCATCTTTCATCTTGTTGCTGACATAATTGGATATCAAAAGTTGTGGAACTAAAGTATATCAGTTAGATTGTTCATATAATTCAGCTGAGACTGATTATGAATTTTATAGTGGGATAGTTTATGTTTGAAAATTTCCTCTTAAGTCTCATAAATGGATAATGTAAGATATCAAAGTGTGTGTGTGTGTGTGTGTGTGTGTGTGTGTGTGTGTGTGTGTGTGAGAGAGAAGAGAGAGAGAGAGAGAGAGAGAGAGACATAAAGAAGAACTTGAACACTTCAACAAACTGCCAAAAGATGTTTTCGGCTAATAGTTGATTCCGACTGGAAGATCTCTTTTTCCCTCACAAGGATACTTTATAGCTTAAGTTTTGAGATAATGTTCAATAGGCATAATGTATAAAAGACCTACAGGCATTCATTTTCTAAATCATTAGTTTAGAAATGCAAGTGTAATAGAAATCATATTAGTAAGTGTAGTGGAGGCAAAACTTTAACCTCTTAGGGTCCCTGCTGGACCTGAGAATTAAGTTGACATAAGACAGATTTACAGGAGAAAAAGCAAACAAATGTAATATAAGTTTTAAGTGAAATGGGAGCCCTCATAATGGAATGAAGACACAAAGTGGCAGAACTTACATACATTTGTATTAGGTTGGACAAAGAGAAGTAATTGTGGAAAAGTAAAATTTCCTCCTTTTTATTTTTATTTTAAAGATGTGGGGTACAATTCAGGGTTAGGTATACAAATGTTCATTATGCAGGTACCCTTGTTGATGATGTGTGCCCCTCCCTTCCCTAGCAGCTTCCCTCAACAATCAATCCCACCTCATTTCCCCTGACAGTTTCCCACTACTGCCAATCTCTTTTTATAATATTATGATAATTGTTCAAAGTCCGCTTATGAGTGAGAACATATGGTACTCTGTTCTTTGTTTCTGTGATAGATCACTGAGCATGATCAACTCTAAATCCGTCCAAATTGCTGCAAAGTCCATATGTTTGTACTTTATGGCTGCATAATATTCCACTGTGTATATGTACCACATTTTTTAAATCCAGTCCAGCTTCAATGGGCAGCATGGTTGGCTCCATGTTTTCCATTGTAAATAGAGCTGCAGCAAACATGCGTGTGCAGGTATCTTTTTTGCAGAATCAGTTGAGTAAAATTTCCTCTTAAGTATCATAAATTGATAATGTAAGTTATCAAAATGTGTTATCAAAATAAGTTATCAAAATATGTATGATATGTGTATCACAGAGAAGAACTTAGATACTTCAACAAAGTGCCAAATATGGTATGGCTAAAGGAAGAAAAGAATCATTTTAACAAGCCCTGTTTGTACAGAACTTTGTCTGCCATGCTTCTTCATCAAAAAATGTTTCTTTTCTCCTGGTACAGGGAGGGTATCTTTCATATGAAAGTTTTCCTCTCCTGTTTACAGGAAGAAAAGGGAATGATTAGATTGTTCTTCTTGCATCTGCTCTTTTTAAAGTCTCTTTAGCTTAAAGTAATCCTTAGGTTCAAGTAGCATATTTTGGAATGGCATATCCTGCCATCCTTCACAAGTAACATTTTCTAAGCATTTAATTTATACTAAAAGTGCACACATTCCTTATCCATCCTTGTACTCCATAAAGTATGTGACTAAACTCATATGTTCATGATTTTTTTAAATGTTGAATGCATGAAGAAATTCTCTATTTATGAATCCCCATAGTAGCTTGTTGTATAAAGTGAAGAATCTTTTTAGTTAATGGAAACTACACTTGATTTCTAAGTATCCAGTTTGTTTAAAAGCTTGGATCCTCACCCATTGGATTTTCCTAAAGCTAGACATATCTATACTTATTATATATGTACAGGTTGAACGTCTCTAATCCAAAAACCTGAAATGCTCCAAAATCTGAAACTTTTAAAGTGCTAATATGATACTCAAAGGAAATATTCACTAGAGCATTTTGAATTTTGAATTTTCAGATTAGAGATGGTCAACCAGTAAGTATAATGCAAAGGTTGCAAAATCCAAAAGTATCTGAAATCTAAAACACTCTGATCCAAGCACTTTGTATAAAGGATAGTCAACCTGTATAAGTTAATATTAAGTACCTTTAGATGTTTGTGAAAAGAATTTTATTCACATAGATTTGTCTAAAATTAAATGTTGATGGTCTCCAATAAAACATCTTTCACATATTATAAGGGACCACTATTATTGTTACTAACTGGGGAACCACTGACTAACCTTTGACTGAAAGAACAATAATAGAGCTGAGACTAGATAAGCATATGGATATAGGGAAGATAACTTTAGGTCACTATTTCTACTCCATTTTTCTTGTTGTAATAATGATAACAAATACCTCTATGGCTTTTTATTGCCTTTGGATATTAATTATTAAAGCTATAATCCATTTTTTGTAAGTATCTCAAAGATGACACAAATATTGGAAATGTGTTAGATCACTTATAGTGTAAAAGTGACTGCTGTGAAGAAATTTAGCAGTAACTTGAAAACGAATTCTCTAAAAGCTGTTTCTCATCACAGATGTGATTGAGTATGAAATGATTCAGTTATGCATAATACCTCTGAAATATCTTTATACTATCCCTCTTGAATATATCATCTTTGAACAATAATAGAAGATGTCTTATCTTCTCATGATATGGATTTGCTAATATTTTAGTTTGGGTTTCTAGTATGAGAAATATTTTTTGTAAGTTTCTTTTGAAAGTATAGTAATTGTCTGAATGTGTTGTTCAGTTTCAATTACTACTCAATATTACTGGATTATATAAACGTATGTGATGACTATTGTATGTCAGTTTATGATTGCTTAGAATATTTTCTAAGCATTTTTCTTAGTAATTCTTATGCTCTGTGAAAGAATTCTGTGTCTTTTCTTTACCACTTCTACTACAATGTAGAATCATTAATACATTTTCTACTGGACCCATGTTGTTCTTTGCTGGCACCCAGAAGTAACTGATTAGTATAGTTACTGATGAATGTTCTGCTTGCTTTCCAATAGAAGCACATTATAAAGCAAATTTTGTATTTGTATTTGTGTGTACATATGCATAGCTATGACTTTTCAAATAGCAATTTTAAACTACTTCAGATTAGCAGACTCTTCATCAATTAAAAATGCATGCAGTATTTTTCTTCCATTTATTATAAACATTCATTTGAACTGTTCTCTTAGGCATTTGTTTCTTCTGGTGAAAACACATATATGATTATTTCCATGGCTTTGTATATTTTTTACTTTTGAACTTTTCTATCATTTTTATCTAGCTTTCAGTAATAAGCAACTGATATACTTTCACTGTTTACTGTGTAGTAATTTGTGAAACTCTAGTGCCTAAAACTAAATCTAAAATAAATAACGTATTTACCATCTAAAATAAATAATTTATTTTAACTACACTGACCAAAGGACATTGGAAGAAAGACTTCTGTCTTAAATATTTCAAGGCAAAGATAGCCTTTCCAAGATGTACAAAGGTATTTTGATTTTTAGTTTGTGATCATAGTGTCACCTTATGAACAATTTGTGTGCAGGGACTATGAAGCAGAACTGAACAATTTGGATTCAGAAACTATACATGATATGCATATGTGTGATATGCCTCAATCTGAGAATGGAAACTGCAAGTTATACTAAATATGAATTCTCTTTAGTTCCAAGTCATTTAGAAAAGAGCTAATTCAATCAGTTATTTCATTGATACCTAATTAAATAAAAAATTAGCCCCCTAGAGTGTTATCTTGAGGGAAATATGCCTAATTGGTGATGATAGTTTTAGCAATAAGTGAGCATTAGGAATATTATTTATTAATGAAACGAGCTGATGGTTGGAAAGTGATGATATATAGGAAAGTGTGGAAAAGGAAGATTAAAATTCAGAATTCCTTTTGAAGCATATCAAGTGAAAATGAGTTTTTCACCTTTTAAAAACCGGTGTAAAAGTGGAAAGGGAAAAAGTAAAGTTCATTTTCATGTTGTACAAAGCCTTTCATTTATTCCTTCAAGACCCATTTTTGGGCATCTGCTGTTTGTTCACCTTGATTTTGGCCTACGTACACTGATGGGTGGAATGAATCAGGAGAAACAAGTGTTGTATTAACTGGAGAGTTGCTAGATTTGGTAATATATTTGGGAAATGGATATTTTAAGAGGTTTGGTATCTATTCATAGCTGTTTTGAATTTCTTCCCTACATTATGCATTATTGGTATTAAAAAACTAAAATATATATGATTAGGGAAGTAAGAACAAGATTCTTGGAGTTGCAGGAAGGATGAAAGGAAGGCATTTTTTGATATTGAGGTCACATAACAAGAATTGGGACAGAATCTTGGGAAATGTTTAAAGGATTCAGAGATTATAAGGGCAGAGATTCAAGTCATGGATAATAAAGAGAACCTTGAACCTGTGTGTCTTCCTAATCCTTTGGCACTCTGACCCAACATAAAAAAAAAAAGGCCCCATGCCCAGAAGGGGTGGATAAGAGTGTCAGTAGATATAACAATGACTAGGTATACTCCCTACCCTCAAGGAAGAATTGTCTAGAGGGGAGGCAGAAATCAGGCCATCACAACACAGTGTAGCAAATACTCTGACAGGGAGTATGACACAGCCTCTTAGATAGGTAGAGCATTTGTGTACTAAAACCCATAAGAAAAACCTAATAAATCTCCTGCGAGGATTTGGTGGAGCAAAATGTCCTAAAACCGGTGAAAACAATAACTTGGTAAAATCTTGCATTACATAAAGCATGCTAGATGCTGTATGTTTTGTGAATGAAGCGATTTATGCCTGGAGTGGTTAATAGGTTTCAGCTGCATTGAAAATATTCTACTTCTACAATACAGAATAATCTTGTGACACATGAGAATGAATTGACATTTCATTTTATTTTTCGTTGAAGTGTAGCATTTTCCCTGTGTAAGTTTTCTAGAGCAGCTAGAGTAGCTTTTATTTAAAATCAACCATTTTCAAATAAAGAAGAAGGTCATTAGACTGTGTTGACAGGATCCAAATAAAGTGTTCTATTCACACTTTCTTTGAAAAATATTGCTTAGACTTTAATTGGTAATATTTTCTTGTTGTCTTGTAGTACATGCTTGTTCATGAAAAAAATTGTTAGAACTAAAATAATCTATATTTTAGAGAAAAATGATGGTAGCCAGACACAATGGCTCATACCTGTAATCCCAGCACTTTGGGAGGCAGAGGTGAAAGGATTGCCGGAGCCTAGGTGTTCGAGGCCAGACTGGGCAACTTGGTGAGACCTCATCTCTACAATAAATCATGAAATTAGCTTGATGGTGTGGAGTGTGCCTATAGTTCCAGCCACTTGGAAGGCTGTAGCAGAAAGATCACCTGAGCTCAGCAGGTAGTGGCTGCAGTAGCTATGAGTGTGCCACTGCACTCCAACCTGGGAGACAGAGTGAGACTACAGCTTAAAAAAAAAAAAAAAGAAAAGAAAAGAAAGAAAAAGAAAAATGATGTTAACAGCCCTATAGTTTTTGAACTAAACATAAAATCTTATGTTGATGTTTTTCTTCAACTGTTTCTCACAGTTACTCTAAACAGTGCTGGAACCTTACAACCCCACATATTATACTAAGATATAATTTTCTTTTGACTAGTGTAGACAAAGGCATACATTTCATAAAATCATCAAAACCAATTAAAATAGGCAGCATTGTAATGAAAATATCTATATGACCCCAAATAGCTAAGTCTCGGAAGAAAGTCCATCCTCTGGAGCAATTTTTAAAACCAAGAAATACCCATATAGCAAAAAGAAATAATATTTCAGGACTAGCTTAACTATTCCTTGGATTTGTTGCTGTACAATTAGGATATCAAAAAATATATGTATTTTTTAAGAGAGTATGGAAACATAATATAGTGGTCAAATAAATAATGTCACCCTTCCCCACCAAGAACAGAGGCAATGTAAGCTTCAAGTTCTACCAAATCAAACTCTATCCTCCATCTTAATTATTCTGCTAGTGTAGAAATTATTTTCCACATGATTTCATTTTCAGATAGGAAAATGTCAGCAGAATTGTCATTAGACTTCATTGCTATGGCAGATACTGTTCCTTTGGGCCATTTAGTCACAGATTTAAGCGTCTTCATTTTATTAGAAATATATATTTACTGACAGTAGGTCAGGAATCGAGATTGAGTGTCATATATTCAGGGTTATTAATTTAGCTACTTTATAAGCTCTTAGACTTTTTTAAGTGGGATTGGAGACTTCATCTTATTTAAAAGATGCAGTTGATGTGTATACAACTGCATCTACGTAGACAAATAAAAGAGAAAATATGGGGGGTCATAAGACAAGATAAATCTTCCTTTGAACATATGATGATTCAGGATTTGCAACTGAATTGCCTAATTTACATGGGCATATGCTGATAAAATATTTGGTGAGTAATTATTTCCCATCTACTTCTCTTAATAAACACCAAACGATGTAAATGATTCTTTTGACTGAGGTTCTGGGAGGTAGCTTTCTTTAGATATTTTCCTAAAGCTTCCTGGTTAATCTTAAAAAAGACTTTGCTCTGAGTCAGTATTTAATTGGTTTTACTTACTGAAATGAATTGTAAGAGAGATGTAAGATCAGTTTGATTGTGAATGACTTGGGTGATTCTTTTCTGTAATGGAGCTATATGCGGAGCCTATAGTGAATCACATAAACTATACATTTAGACATTATCCATACTTACACCCATGTGAGCTTGTGGTTTATTAATATTTGTCTAACTTGGTGAATCAAGCAAGTGAAAATGCAATTTTTATTACAGTCAGAATCAGAGCCATGAGGTGTGTTTTATTGATAGGCCATCTCAGGCCCCATGGGCTTTGCATTAAATAGAAGTGATTTTTGTAATATGACTCCTGGATAATTCTGCTGTGATACATCCTTCTGTAACTAAGGATTTTTCTGAAAATAACTCTGACTGCATCATTCAACTTTTTAACAACAATATCATCAACCTATAGTATCTATTATACCCAATGAAGAAATGTCAGAAGCCTTCCCTTTTAAATCAGAAACAAGACAGTAGAGTCCACTCTTCCCACTTCTGTTTGACATTATGCTAAAGGTCATTGTCAGTGTAGATTAAGAAAAGAAATAGAAATAAAAGATATGGGGATGGGAATGGAGGATGCCAAACTGTTGTTTTTTCATGAATATGATACTGTCTACTTAGAATACCCAAGAGTAAACTACAGAACTAGTAAGACACTTGTGCAAGTTTATTGGTATACTAGCTGTTATACACATGATGAAGCATGTCTAAATTTCAACACATAGAAAACATACTTTTAAAGATGTGCATCTAAAATAGCAATAGAAAAAGATTAGTTACCTCTGAAAATGTATGACAATGAATGTAATCAGGGAGGAGTATATATATAGGACACCATATTAGTGGTGCTTATATCTTAAATAAGGTGATGGGTATATAGATAGTCATTATATTATGCTTTATACCTTTTTTTTTTTTGAGTTAGAGTCTCACTCTGTCATCCAGACTGGAGTGCAGTGGCCGCTCCTGGCCACCGCAGCCTCGACCTGCTGGGCTCCGGCGATCCTTCCACCTCAGCCTTCCAAGTAAGCCAGAATTACAGGCATGCACTACCACGCCCGGCTGATTTTTTGATTTATTGTAGAGGTGAGGTCTCGCTGCCCATGTGGGTCTCGAACCCACGTGCTCAGGCAATCCACTCACCTCAGCCTCCCAAAGTCACGGGATTACAGGCTGAGCCACTGAGCCCGGCTGCTTTACACCTTCTATGGCTGAAACATACTAAGAATATTTCTAATAACTACATAAGTAAAAATATTAAAAGTTAGTATCAGTGATCCTACATTACTCACAAATATTAGATCTTTCTCTAATATTTGTGGAACCCAGGGCATGGACGTCTAGATACCACATGTCTAAATATTTAATAGCTATACATCAAGTTAGCAAAGTGTTAAATGAAATATGTTATTTTTTTATTCATAAATATACCCCCATATGGATAAAACCAGCTATATCAAAGATGACTGCATTTAAATATTATTACAAGTCTGATTATTCCGTTCATAGGCCTTTAATGTTTGAAAGAGTAATACCATAAAAGCATACATAATTCATAAATTACATATATATTATAAATGAAGATTCCAAACTGGTATTTTTCAGTTTATTTATAAATTTTTTATTGGTATGTTTATGTATAGATATTTTCTGACCTCTATTTCAGTGAAATCATTGACTGTGTTGCTATAACAAAGATTTTTACATAATTTGCATTTTATTGACAATGATATAAAAGATTAAAATGGCATTTCATTGCACCTGAAGTATAGATAATTTAAATATACACTAATCAAAATGTAAATGAAAGGTAATTGCAAATTAAGTTTATTTTATTTAACACCACAATTATATCATAATTATTTAAATAAAACTGAATTTTTAAGTATTTAAAGTATTGGTTAAGTCTTATTACATATTTTTATGAAAGAAAATCTATTTTATAGGCTTAGGGTTCAATTTCCATGTGGGTGTCAATGTCAAGAGTCAGTATCATGCTCTATGCATGTTATATTTTAAACTACATACAAACAAATTTAAGAGTAATGTGAATTATTTAATACTCACAAAAAGTTTCCTCCATGGTCATGCACAACTGTGGTGAATAATATATTTTCCTAAGTATCTCTAGAATTACAAGTTGGACATTAAGAGAAGTAAGAACGGGTCGGGCACATAGCATTACTGTCAAATGATACTGGTATACAAGAATCTGTTGCTTTCATGGTAAGAAGAAGGCTTGTCACTTCTTTTAATTTGCTTCTGTCTTAGCTGAATACTTACATGTTTGATATCTCCCTTCCCTGTGATCAACCAGCAAACTTTCATGGCATTTGGAATCAGTCAGCTTTTTTTTTTTAACATAAGCAATGTGGAGAAACATTTGCTAGGACCTTAATGGTATTAGTTTGTTATGAGTAAATACTTGGTGAATAATCAGGGTTAGGGTGTCATACTTTGCTAGTGCTGAATGCTAGATCTTGAGTAACACAGGGATCCATGTGCTCTTTAATACCTTTAATTTTTATAAAACATATGAGATGCAGTTTCCTCAAAAATGCAGGCACCAAAAAGCAGTGCCTCGTGCCCAGGAATAAGGGTGGTATGGGCAAAGGAACTAGTCTAAACTCATTTATGTGGCATTCAAACTTTTTTGAATCTGTCCCCAACCAAGTTTTCCAGGTCTATCTTTCCTTATTACCCATGTCTACCTGTGCTTTGATCATTCCTCAAAATTTGTCATTTGGTTTGGCATCTCTGTATCTTGGCACATGCTGTCTTTTCCTCTCCCTTACATTGTCTTCGGTAAACCCACCTCATTCTGGAGAATGAGAACTTCTAGACTGGCATTGTCATGAAGCTATGCATCTGGCTGAGCCAATTACTCCACACAGCATGTGCAATATAATTGCAGAGTGATTTTGTGTCTGTAGAGAAGACTGAGCTTTGCCATGGCAGGTATAACTGGTGACAGAGGTTAACACCTGTTTTGTCACACAATTAATGACCAATTTGTAAAAAGTGAGGTTTCATCTAGAGCACGGTTCAGTAAACTATGGCTCTTGAACCAAATCTGGCCCATACTTGTTTCTGTAAAACAAAAAGTTGTATTGGAACACAGCCACACTCTTCGGTTTTCATATTGACTATGGCTGCTTTCCCACTGTAAGGGCTGAGTTAATTACATACAACAAAGACTTATAGCCCATAAATTCTAAAATATTTACTATCTGCTCTTTACAGAGAAATGTGCCAACCCATGATCTTATGAACTAGTAATAGACAATTTTAGAAAAATTAGTTAAGGAGTGATTATGTTTGGCCTTGAATATAAAGGACAGAAATTTGAACATTATCTAGAAGGCACTAAAAATATATTTACAATCAACATTGTTAAGATGTCCATCCTACCCAAGGGAATCTACAAATTTAATGCAATACACATTAAATTACCAGTATCATTCTTCTCAGACATGGAAACAACAATACAGAAATTCATATAGAATCATAAACAATCATGAATAGCCAAAACAACCCTCAGCAAAAGAAACAAAGCAGGAGGTATTATACTTCCAGACTTTAACTTCATTATATGGCTACAATAATCAAAACAGCCTAGTATTGGTACAAGAATAGGCATATAGACCAATGAAACAGGATAGAGATTCCAGAAGCAAAACCTCAATTTCTTACTCAACTCATCTTCTACAAAGCCTCCACTAATAACCACTAGGGAGATGAGATCTTATTCAGTAAATGATGCTGGGAAAACTGACTGACCACATGCAGAAGATTAAAACAAGACCCTTACCTATCACCACACACAAAAATCAACTCTAAATGGATCAAAGACCCAAATGTAAAACCTCAAACTATAAGAACCTTAGAAAATGCAGGAGACACCCTTCTGGAAATTGAAACTGGCAACCAATTCCTGATCAAAATCCCAAGTGCCATGCTATAAGAGATAAGATAGACAACTGAGACTTCATCAAACCCACAAGCTTCTGCAATGCCAAAGAAACCATCAAAAGAGTGAAGAGATAGCCCACAAACAGGGAAAAAATGTTTTCCAGCTGTATATCTGACAAAGGTCTAACATCTAGGATCTACAAGGAACTCAAACATGTCGAATTAAAAAAAAAGCAGTCCTATTAAAAAGTGGGCAAGAGATATGAATAGGCACTTCTCAAAAGAAGACATACAAGCAGCCAACAGATACATGAGAAAATGCTCAGCCTTATTAGGCATCAAAGAAATGCAAATTAAAACCACACTGAGATATCATCTAACTCCAGTCAGGATGGCCATCATCAATATCTCAAAAAACAACAGGTGCTGGAGAGAAAGCTGGGAAAAGAGAACACTTCTACATCGTTGGTGGGAGTGTAAACTAGTACAACCTCTGTGGAAAACAGTTTGGTGATTCCTAAAAGATCTAAAGATCGACCTCCCATACAAACCAGCATTCCCCCTCTGGGAATATACCTGGAAGAACTCAGATCATTCTACAAAAAGGATACCTGCACATGCATGTTTATTGCAGCACTTTTCACAATAGCAAAAACATGGAACCAACCATGCTGCCCATCAAAAGTAGACTGGATTAAAAAAATATAGTATGTATACACAGTGGAATATTACACAGTCATAAATAAAGACAAAATTATGAACTTTGCAGCAACTTGGTTGGATTTAGAGTTTGTAATACTCAGTGATCTATCACAAAAACAAAGAACTGAATACCACATACTCTCACTCACTAGCAGACTCTGAAAAATTATCATAATACTATAAAAAAAGGAATTTTTTTATAGTAAAATAATAGTGGAACACTGCCAGGGGAAGAGTGGGGGGAGCTCACTTCATCAATAAGGATACTTGATCTCAAATCCGGTGACATGGTGACCAAAGTGAGGGCCAAACTTTACCTGTACAATGATCATTTGCATATCTAACCCTAAATTTTACCCTACATCTTTAAAATAAAATTTTCAAAATTTAAAAAACTTTAAAAAATCCAATCCTCCTTGAAACAGGAGAGTAATAAATTAGAATAGGCATCCTAACAAGACTGATTTGGGAAAATTATGAATGAAAGATTAGATAGGTATAGAATGCAATTACTTGATAGTATTGGTTCAAGTGGGAGATGATTAGGTCCCAGACAAAAAAATATGAAGAAGTAGATTGGCATGAGAGTACTTAGGAGCCAAGAATTGTTTGGATGTGTGTTAGATTCTACTGCCTAGAATTAACTCACCACATCTGTTAGAGAAATCCACCACCTGGGATGCTGAACTTCCTTCATGCTTACCTGTGATGGGTCAAACCTTAAAATTAAGCAGGAACAGCAGTCTTGGCCACTCAATGAGAATTGTGCTGCCTCATAAGGATTAGATTTGTTTCCCTGACCTTGGAAGGGCTAATCGAGTCTTAATTATGGCTCATTAAAACTTATAAGCAAATATTATTCCATTAGTTCTGTTCTGTCACACTTAATATCCATGTCAACTGATGCCCTCCACACCCATTTCATAAGCCTTCTCTGCTTTTTGCTTATAATGTTCACACATATTTCAAAAGGTATACGTGATTCCTAGAACGTGGAGGATAGTGAGAAGGAAACACATTGTAAAAACGTAAATATTTTGATAGTTAAACTGGCTGATAGAAGACCATATTTTTAAAATTTCCTTTTCATTATTATTTAAAATTATTATTAATTACACTTGAGGGCTGAAATGGATTTTACAAATTATTATTTAAAATGCACATATATGTCATTTTGAAATTAAAATATTTTCAAAAAATAAACATCAGTTTTACTGAAGGAATGATATGGAACATTTCAGTTTACATGAATCTCCCCTTTAAATAATGTTACTGTGTTAAAATAAGTATATTGATATAATAAATTGAAATTAGAATGTGATCAGTGGAAGGAAACTATAAAGCTTCATCATATAGTTTTTCTTTATTGAACTTAGTTTTTTAAACCCAATTTTCATAAAGAGAATAATGATTAACTAGATCCCACTTAGACTAACAACTACATCAGGCTGAAGTTTTACTTAGACATCAGTGATTTTATTTACAGTTGAAGAGCTTTGACGAGCCATTTTCAATGCTACTTAAATCTCTCCTTATTGTGAAATGTAACTGCCTACTTCTCACAGAGGCTTTAAACACTGTCTGCCTAGTGTTTGCAGGGAAGCTGCAGGCAAACGAAACATTCCTCTCAAATTAGCCATGATTATGTTTGGGTTGTTCATATAAATTAAGTTTCACTTCACAAAAACCTAATAAGATTATAAATTATGTCATTTCTACAAGTCATTATGGAATTATATAGATGCTGGTCAAGGAGAAATTCTAATCTCAAAATATTTGGTCCAGAATTGTTTAAAATAGACTGTATTGCATTCTTCTTCTGACATTAAAAAAGCACAAATAAAAACAAAAAGACAAAGAAAATATATGTATTGTATAGAAAATGGTATTACCATTAAGTGAATGGATTCTTTAAATCTACCAGTGTGAGTTTACTGGGCTGTTGTTTTTAGATTTAATGTGTTATCCTGCACTGACTAAAAACTAATAGTACAAAATGAGCAAGGCCATTTAAAAGGTCATTTATCAAATGCATGGTATTTAAATAGACATAGGCATTGCTGGTTAAACATGTATGTTTTTTTCATAGAGTGTTGCTATGGTTTGAATTGTTGCCCCCTCCAAAACTCATGTTGAATCTTAATTGCCATTGTAATAGTATCAAGAGGTAGTATGTTTGAAATGATTAAGCTATAAGGGCTCCACCCTCTTGGGTGGGATTAATGCCGTCACAGGAAGGTGAGTTTGGCCTCCTTTTGCCTTTTTGCCCTTCCACCTTCTGCCGTGTGAAGACAAAGCATTCCTTCCCTCTAGAGGATGCAGCATTCAAGGTGTCATCTTGAAATCAGAATGGCAAAAACTGCCTTGATATTGGAATTCCCAGTCTCCAGAACTGTGAACCAATACACTTCTGTTATAAACTACCCAAACTGTAGTATTCTACTACAGCAGTGCAAATAGACTAAAACAGTATTAAACTGTTGAGTCACAAAAGTATATTCTATAAAGAACTTTAAATACATTTTCAAGAATAAGTTCTGATTTGATTTTATTATGGTCACATAATATTTTTCTATATTTTAATTAAAAACTTGCTTTAAGCAGAATTATTTTTCTTTTTAGATGAAAGAATACTATTTAAATTGATATTTAGTTACAGGAATGTCTTCCTACAGCCTTTATATATTTTGTATAATGATATTATATTAATGTGGAATTTTATTATATGCTTTTTTATCCTATCATTGCCCCTACCCATCTGTTTCATTTCTCATTCTTTTGAAGGTCATTACCCACAATATCTTTTTTGTCTTATCAAAACAAATTTCATATTTGACCATAAGACAGATTATAAATAAGATGCCCCTTTATGAAAAAGATTAAATAGGATATACCTATATATACAGACACTACTCAAAATTGATATATCATCATCCTTTAAGTTCAGGAAGACTGCTCCCTTAATAAAATTATTTACAGTATTCTCTGTTGTTAATTCCTGCAAGTCTCCAAAATAGCCACTGAACTATTGTCATGATCCTTCAATTAGTGTATCTGCTCTAATGTGCTTTTCTATAACACCATTGCTGTTTAAAAACAAACTAATCTCAAACATCAAAAATCATGCAAAACAGAATCACTTACAGATGCACAAAAAATATTCCCTATATATTCTTTCTACTCAGTTGAAAGTAAATTGGGCCTAATATAAAATACAGTGTTTTAAAAATTTGTCATGCATTCTGTGTTCTCAGCCCCTGATTTCTTTTACTCCACAGTACTAGTCCCTTCTTAGGAGGCAAGATCTCTCCTGTTTGAAAGGCTTTTTCTATGTCTTCCCAAAAGTAGAAAATCTAATAACCTGTCACAGATAAAGAGACAGAAAGATGCATATTATCTCTTGCCAATGTTACTTTCATTTAACGCTTTATGTAGGTATATGTAGCATATACCTCTCTGTTCAACTCAATGCCACCATGAAAAAATAACAATAAAATGGAAAAAATCAGAGAGTAGACAGAGGACCAGTAGGGAAGGATCTAGACAAGAAAGAACCCTGTGATTGGCCTAGCCTGAGATAAGTGTCCATCCTGCAACAATCATTGTCAAGGGGTGGAATACTATGTTTTTCTTTTCTTTTTTTTTTGAGTTGGAGTCTCACTCAGTCACCCAGACTGGAGTGTAGTGGCCGCTCCCGGCCACCGCAGCCTCGCCTGCTGGGCTCTGGCGATCCTTCCACCCCAGCCTTCCAAGTAGCCAGAATTACAAGCATGTGCTATCACGCCCGGCTGATTTTTTGATTTATTGTAGAGATGAGGTCTCGCTGCCCAGGTGGGTCTCGAACCCGCAGGCTCAGGCAATCCACTCACCTCAGCCTCCCAAAGGCGCGGGATTACAGGCTGAGCCACCGAGCCCGGCTACTATGTTTTTCATAGTTTGGATTAGATGTCTACCTGTAGACCAAGCAATTCTGGCCAATGGACAGTGTTATATAAAAATTGTGGCAGCTCCAGAAAAACGTCATTTTGCTGACGCCAGCACAGGGAAAGTGGTTGTTATTTCTAGCTAGTAGAGGGTGCTGGGCAGACAGAAGAATAGACAACACTATAACATAATAAAAGGTAAAAAGTATAAAAGCTGGACAGACAGAGGTGACACACTCTGAAGTTCATAGAAGTGGTATCCAGTAGGAAATAATTCAAAGGCTTCAGTGAGTTCAACCTTGAAGAAAAGCTAGGATTTGGACTTGTAGACAAATGGGAAAGTAACTTTCTAGAAGTAGAGAGTAAGTTAGTAGATGTATGGAGGTGGAAGTGTTTAGAACTTGTATTGGGTATTTCAGCAATTTCATTTGGCTAGAAGTTCAACTATTAGTAGGGCAAAATCTGAAGCCATTAAAGAGGACCTTAAACAGCACATTATTTTGTGCATTAATTTGCAGGCTTCCATGTAAAGCACCACAGAAGGCTTTTGAACATGGTAGAGAAATGATTAAAACAGCAAGTTAGGAACAATAATCCGGCACTGTTGTGTAAAATGAGCTGGAGTATAAAGAAACTAAAGGTGAAAAAACCAAACCTGCGAAGGTCTTGCCACATGACTACAGTGAACAAATGAGGACAATGGTTCCCAGACTTTACTAGGAAACACCTGGGGAGTCTATTAAAAATATAGATGGTCGTGCCCACCCACAAAGATTTTGGACTTGGGGATCTGCATTTTTTTAAAACCACCAATAATCAAGTGAATGTGTCCTGAGGATCACACTTTGAGAATTGCTGATCTTGGGAAGTAATTTGGGAAACCAGTTTAAGAATTATCAAGTATGAAAGAGTCCTGATTCACCCTTGCAACTTGCTGAATTTTCAGAGTTCTGGAAGTCAGCTCTGGTCTTGGTGTAATATATCTGAAGTCAGAGCCAAGCAGAAGGTTGAAGACATGCAGGCTCACTTCTCTCCAAAGTTTACATAGGCTCTGTTTCATGTGGTGCCATCTCTCTGTGGGGAAGTCAACTGGAAATCTTACAGCATGACTCACCCAAAAAAGAGCATTGAGTTCTGTGGTTTTAGTGGAGAAGAGAGCCAGGAAAGATTAATGCATTCTGTTTTAAAACTGAGTGTGGTTATTTCATGTGGCTTTAAGATTCTGTTCTCTACTTGCAACCTATGCAAATTAAAACTCAGTGCAATTTAAATGACAAAGGGTGATTTGCACTATTTAACAAATGAGAGATTGGTATTAATCATCAGGTTTTTGGCAGCTTTGCTTTAAGAGTAGGAGGAGTGGTAATACTCCTAGGAGCAATATGTAGGAGTGGTGTAGTTGCAGACTTTGCTTGGCTTTTCTTTAAAAAAAAAAAAAAAAAGTGTAAGACTTTTCTTACAAAATACCCTATGTCTTCTTAATCAGGAACAATAAATTGGTAATTCTGTGCTGCTAAATTCTAAGATCTTTGTTTAGATGTATGTAGTATGTGTGCCATATGGTAGTTTGCATGTTTTCAGAAATTCCATTGTATGTCATACTTGTAGGACATGTATATCTCACTGTATTTTATCTTAGATTAAGAGCTATTAGAGTTCTGAAGCTGTGGTATAATTTGCTGTGCCCTCTTCTTTTCTTTTCACCTTTCTACTTTTCTTCCACAATTTTCTTTTGTAGCTCAGCTAAACACCTGGGCTTCAGAAAGATTACTTATCCATTTGGTACAGGGTTTGTCAGCATTACATCCATGTTGCCAAAACCTGTGATCTCTTCCAAATATCCATCTTAGCCTTTCAGCTGTATTTGATATGGTTGACTATTTTCTTTTTGAAACAGTTGGAGAATTTTCTTCTCTTTGCTTCCATGAACCACTATAACCAGTCATTTTTTTCTGGGCCTCTTTTACCTTTTCATCCTTCTCTGTCAGACCTCTAAATTTTGGCATGCCCCTGAGCTCTATCCTGAATGTTTTTCTGTATTTAAACCCTTCCTAAGAAAATTGATCCCATGTTTTTAAATGCTGTTTTTGTGAATTGGTGCTCAGATTTATATCTCCAGATCTTATCACAGATCTTATTCAATAAACATCTCAAATTTGACATGTCTAAAATGAAACTTTCTATTCGTTTTCTCCTACCCCTATCTTCTTTTCTCAGATTTCCTCCATTTCAGTAGATGGTAGGCACCACTATCCACCCAGCTACCCAGGGCAGAAAGGGAGGGGACATCTTTGATGTCTCACTTTTCATTGCCCTCAACTGCCTCTTAAGGACTATTAGTTGTACCACTGATGCCCCAGACTTATCTGCTTGCTTCCATCCCTACTGTTGCCTCCCCGATTCAAGTCATCACCATATCTCGCCACAGTAGCTTCTTGACCGGACTACGTGCCTCGCCTCTTCATCTTCTAAACTCCAATATCTATGATCTGTGTGGCAGCTGGGGTCATCTTATCCTCAAACCAGATCTCTTCTACATGAAACACTTTAGTGGCTTCCTGTTGCTATTAGAATTTAAAACTTCCTCCACGTTTTTTCTGACTCACTTGAAAAATGGACTTTCAAGGACCACACACTAGATGGCCTCTGCATCTCTCTCCTGTCTATGCTTTTGCCTCTCTGATCTTTCAATTTCTTGAACAAGCCAAAGGTCTTTTGTACCAGCTAGATCCTCGTCTTTGAATTATCTTCCCTTAGGTCTTTGTGTGACCAGCTCTTTATTTTCTCTACTTTAGAGAGATGTTTTTCTGTGCATCCAATCTAAAATGGAAAACACACACACACACATAAACACCCCTCTGCTGTCAGTATCATTACTATTTTCTTCTTATTTCTTATCACTATTTTATATTACTTTATTTACTTTTTAATTTTTATTTTGTCTCCTTCAATAGAAATTAAGCTTTATGAGATCAGCAACCTTATTATTTGGTTCACTGTTGTAGAGCAGCACCTGGCTCAAAATAGGCACTTAATATATCTTGTTAAATGGATAAGCAAATTTTTCTTCTGCAAGAGAGGTTAGCACTAGTGATGTCCCTTGGTTTATAAGTAAGAAGTGAGGGGAAAGTATACGACAAAGGACGTCTTTAGAAAACAATGGCTAAAATGTGCTTATAGTGGCCAGTAGAAGTTGGAAGGAAGTTTCTGGCATGACACACTTTCCAGGAAGAGGGTTAGATAGATGTCACCTTAAAAATAGACAGTGATAGCCGGGCTCGGTGGCTCAGCCTATAATCCCGCGCCTTTGGGAGGCTGAGGTGAGTGGATTGCCTGAGCCCGCGGGTTCGAGACCCGCCTGGGCAGCGAGACCTCATCTCTACAATAAATCAAAAATCAGCCGGGCGTGGTAGCGCGCGCCTGTAATTCCGGCTACTCGGAAGGCTGAGGCGGAAGGATCGCCGGAGCCCAACAGGTCGAGGCTGCGGTAGCCGGGAGCAGCCACCGCACTCCAGTCTGGGCGACAGAGTGAGACTCCATCTCAAAAAAAAAAAAAAGGACAGTGATTCAGTCAAAGTCAACAGGACAAGGAGAAATGGGGCCAAGGAAAGTGCTTCTTTTAGGTGGAATGCAGGACTTTTTAGGTAGGTCAGTGGAGCAGGCTGGTTGAAGCCAGGAAGAGAGACAGAGAAGAAATGAGGATGGTAGGAATCTTGTGGACACCAAAAGAAATGCCTCTCTTGTCTAGAGAGTAATAGTGGGATGACGATATGTTGGTCAAGATAACAGTGGGGTATGAAAACAGCAAAGTCCAATTTAGTACAGGATGGCCTGAAATCTAGAGGCAAAAATAATCTTCATGGGAAGAGAGAAATTCTGAGACAATAGAAAGAAGGATGGAACCAAATCAGAAACTCTTTAAACAGAATCATTGTTAGCCATGACTAAAATGTCATAGCACTATTTTCCAAACTTTCATGTGCATTAGGATCACCTCAGGTGCTTGTTAAAAATAGAGATTTTCTGGCTTTCTTGAAATTCTAATATACTAGAATGCGTGTGGGTTTAGGGAAGCTATACTTCAGCAAGTAGTCCCCAAATAAAATTAAGACAGTTATCGTTCAAGGCTAGGCCTTGCCTCCCGAATCACTGGTGTATGGGAGCTCATAGTTTTATCTGTATTTACATTGTGTTTAAACACAGTTCATGAATGTTGTGAATGCTTGAAGAAGTGGTTGGTTTGTGTGCATATGGGCGTGCACACGTGTGTGCATATTTACATGTGTGTGTGTAGTTGTTGGCTGGGTAGCTATAGTAAAACTGCAGAGACATTTTATTCTAAAGACTAAACATTCTGAGTTCTATTGACTTTATTTACAAGTATTGCACTTATGTAAAATCTGCCCTTTTTTATTGAGTTTTGAAAAAACCTAATTAGTTTCAGATGATTTGCAAATCATCTGAGTTGACAACATTTTTAATTAGGAAATTGGCTAGAAGAAATAAAAGAATATGTTAACTAAATATATATAGTTTTCTTATTAGAGAGTTTTACTAGCTTCACCTACAATTGCTTCTATCCACGTGATATTTCTGAACTCTGGGAACAGAAATTCTACCATTTGTTATTTATTTAAGAAGTTTATGTATGTGCAAGTAAAAACTGAAGAAACTATATTATAAAAATGGCCACCATGGTAAAAGCGATAGCATTCCCTAGAGAGAAATATTCTTGTGTTAGAAAAAATCACAGCTTCCTTTTCCTAGAGAATTTTAAAATAATTGGAATCTCCCCTACTCTTTTTTTTTGCATTTTTTCCCCCAGCAATATTGTTCCTTTTTCAGAGATTTCTCTTTGTATTCAGCTCAGGAACTGTTAAAACTTGGCTATTTTCCAGAACAAGAAATTGATTAGATTGTAGAAAGAATAATGAAGACAGGCTAGTTGATTCAAGGAAAATTGTATGTGTAAAAAGCACCAAATACAATGTTTAGTGGAATATTCTGCCCATTACAATTACTCATTTAAAGACAGTGACTGGCTAACTACTTGTATAAACAGAGCACAGTCTGCCTAATGCCAGTTCATATTTTCTATGTACGAGATTTTCCTAAGGTAGAAAGTGTCTTTGTAACCTTTGTGTCTGTCTCCTTTGCCTAGCCCAGGGCCTGACACTCAAAAGTTTAATGAATGTCTAGATTAGACTGGAGCAGTTTGGAATAAAATCTGTAATAAACGTACTATGATTTGAACCCTCTAGCCTCTCGGCCTAGATTTGATGATCACAGTTATAACAATATAACCCACTGTGCTACTGGTATACTTGGGGTGATTGATTTAGGTTCTTGTGACTAAACTAGCTCAGAGGGTTGTCTTGATCCAACATAGTTACTATTGCTGTAATTACAGAATCTATAAATTTTACAACTCTTTTGTTTCAAATAGAAAAATGGGCTGAGGGAATAAGAAAAATGAAGAAACCCTTAGCCAAAATAATATACACCAGGTGTTCTTTTTCTCAGCTTGTCTTAGTCTAGCTCATCCAATACCGCATGCTTGTCTCTCCATATCACTGAATTTTAAAGTTGGTTGCACATTAAACACACACACACACACACACACACACACACACACACACACACACACACACACACACAAAGCTACAGGAAGCTTGTATCCAGAATAAAAAGAAATACAGACAGAAACTTGTCGAAGTTTGAGTTTTTGTCCCTTTGAAGGTCAGCTACCTTCAATTAACTGCTCTGTTTTGTTGCTCCCTATGTTGATTAACTGGAACCCTGAAGACCCATGGGAATCTCCGGGGGTGACAGTGCCATGACTAAACGGCTCGTGAGGGGCCGAGGAATGTCAGCATCAGAAAACTTTGTGAGGATAATGAGTTCAGACATTTCAGAAACCAACCAGCTCCAGAAAATGCCACTTGAGTGTAGTCATGCTTATTTTTGAAATATAAGAGCTTGAGGCTTACCTACTGAAGTAAAAAGTTTTTAAACAAAGACTCGGAGGAGCTTGGATTGGCAGTTGCTTTCACATCTAAGGCCATGGCGCTACTCTTCAGCCTGATCCAAAGTGAAATCTAGAGATGAAGGCAAAGAGAGGTATTCTAGGGTAGGTAACTTCACAAAAACTTCTAAAGAAAAATACATGAGAACGTTTTGGGGTAATAATTATGTTTTTATTTCTCACTTTTCAGCTCTCTACATATATAAAGATTTTATTCTATTGTTCATACATTTAACTGTTTAACTTTTTTTTTTTTGAGTTGGAGTCTCACTTTATCGCCCAGACTGGAGTGCAGTGGCCGCTCCTGGCCACCGCAGCCTCGACCTGCTGGCGCTGGCGATCCTTCCACCTCAGCCTTCCAAGTAGCTGGAACTACAGGCGCACGCTACCACGCCCGGCTAATTTTTTTTTTTCTTTTTATTGTAGAGATGAGGTCTCACCTGCCCAGGCGGGTCTCGAACCTGTGGGCTCAGGCAATCCACTCACCTCAGCCTCCCAAAGGCGCGGGATTACAGGCTGAGCCACTGAACCCGGCAACTGTTTAACTTTTTAAACATGTGTGCTCATACATTTTATTGTAGTAATGTTTAAGGAATGGGCAGCATTCTCTCATTGCTATGGACTGAATTGTATCCTCCTCAAATTCATATGTTGAGTCCCTAGCCCCCAGGGTGATGGTATTTGGATATAGGACCTTTGGGAGCTAATCAGTTTGAGACGAGGTCATAAGGATGGGACCCCTCATGTTGGGATGAGTGCCCTTCTAAGTAGGGGAAGAGACACTAGAGCTCTCTTTACCATGTGAGGACATAGGGAGAAGGCACCCATCTGCAAGCCAGGAAGAGAGCCTTCACCAGAACCCAACCATGCAGGCACCCTGATCTGGAACTTCCAGTCTCCAGAACTGTGAGAAAATAAATTTCTGTTGTTTAAGCCACCCAGACTATGGTATTTTATTATGGAAGTCATGCAGACTAATATACTTGTATAGTAATAATTATCATATGAATAGATTATTGGATGAGGATTGTGTAAAAAAAAAAAAGTTCATTTATTTAAAATTCTCTTTAACCAATAGTGTACATAGAAGTGTAATTTTTTTGTATATAAAAATCTGCCACTGTGTTTATAATTGGTAATTATAGCTTGAGTTTATTTAAATGCATTTTGGGTTCTCTCAACATTTTGTAAAATACTGCCATTGCTGAGGTACAGAAAAGCTGGCAGCTATGCATATATGATTTATTTTAGCAAACACTGGAATATTCCACGAATCAATCACTTGATGTGAAATGCCCATGATTTGAGATTCAATCCTTTAGGTTCAAGGCTTTATGTTTCTGGGAAACTCTTGGCAAAATGTAAATATCTTTAAATGAGCAACAAATCGAAACTTTAAAATTTTCTTTAGCATGGACTCATTTTTAAGATTAGCACATTGTTGTTTTAGGAAGGAGAATGAAGACTGGGGAAGAGGAGATTAAACAGGGAAGTTTCACAATGGGAAGGATGGGCCCTGATGTACTCACTAGGGTGGAGAATTAGAGGGAAGAGAGTCCGAAGAGAGCTTATGTGGTATAGGGAAGGCAGTCGGCACTGAGTACCTGCAGTATGCCAAGACAAGGAGACTGTCCTCTCTGATCTCCATGGCTCAAAAAAGTCCTCCTTTTCCCTGTCTCTGCCCTAATTTTAATGTTCACAAACCATTACCTTTGTGCTGTTTTAGGCTTGCTCCCAACTCTATAACTAATTCAGATATTTATGTGACTCTTACTCCTATCTCCATTTCCCTTTCTGTCACTGAGGCTTTTTGCTGAAATTAGTAGACTTTTAAAAAAATTATATATATGTATTTTCTTTACCTCAATGAGAAATTTTCCAAAGTACAGTAACAGCAAAGGGCCAAAACAACAAATATGATACTCAAGGATAAGGATTTGTGGGTGGTCAGACTTTGCTATGGAAAAAACAATGTCATTATGACATGTCAATTATGTCTTTCCATTATTATTCAAAGGTCATAGAAATCTTTTTGCTAGACAAAATTATTTAATTGATGTTATTCAGAGAAGCGTTAGCCTTATCTCTTTCCCTTACCTAGATGCCCGTTGACATGCCTAGGGGATTTTCAAAGAAGTTCTGCTTTGTATCAATTTTTTTGCCTGTACTTAAGTATACTGATGTCCGTATCCTCCTTGGAAAAAAATTAGTTTGGGAATAAATGTAGGAATTTTACTTTATTTTTCCCATTAAAAACAGAACTGAAATCAGATTAAATACTAAAAATGGAAAGCTGCCTTAACTGCTAATCTGCTTAATTAATGAATAAAGAAAAATGCAGAAGAGTCTATATCTAAAAATTACTTTTGTACTCTAGGTTCATCAATGCTGCCTAGCTGATTGTTTTTTGAAGGAGGATGTCTTTTTTGATTAAGTCACTCTTCAGGCTTGTATTGATATGCAAAGTCTCATTTTATATCTTAAGAAGCTTCACCATCTGTTACTAACATTCTTCCAGCAGGAAGTTCAAAAGAATAGCATTTGTAAGGTAAAAATATATCAGCCATAGCTAGATCTTTAAACAATTGTTTATAATTAAGAAATCGAATTCAGAATAAATGTTGACTGAATGTAATTGATAAGAATTAAATGAAGGATAATGCTGGAGAGTAGAGGAAAGATGCGAAAAACTAAGACAGTATATTTGCATTTCTTTTTGAACATTTTCAGAATAGTCTGTCTTTATTTTATGTATTTTAAAAGGATGGTCAAAATTTAGTATTTGTCAGAATTCATATTTTTGGCCAGGCTCGTTGGCTCAGCCTATAATCCCAGCACTTTGGGAGGCCAAGGCGAGTGAATTGCCTGAGCCCGTGGGTTCAAGACCCAACCAGGCAACTTGGTGAGACCCTTGTTTCCACAATAAATAAAAAATTAGCCGGGCGTAGTAGCGCACACCTGTAGTTCCAGCTACTTGGAAGGCTGAGGCGAAAGGATCGCCGGAGCCCAGCAGGTCGAGGCCATGGTGGCCGGGAGCGGCCACTGCACTCCAGTCTGGGCGACAGAGTGAGACTCCAACTCAAAAAAAAAAAAAATTTACCTTTTTACTCATTCATTGATATTTACTAAACCCAATAATGAATGAATAAGCACCTGGTTAAAATGTGTGTGTGAAAATGAATCCACTCTCTAACACCTATAATCTTATATAAATAATAGCAAAAATAGCTAAAGTTTATTTTTAAATATATAAATATCACATACCGAGTGAAAAATAATTTATGTTAATAGTGTGCGAGAATAAAGATTTGAATATCCTAAATAGTATTAGGTAGATAGCATGATAATAATTGTTTAGTTATTTAGATAACTATCCTGTTAATGCAACATGGTTACTTAAAAAAGGATAGATGCAGTCAATGGATTACAACAAGTAGGAATGTTAAATTGAAGAGAAAAATGAGGGAAAAAGACTTGTTAGAATGGAGCTGATTATTATAGTTTTTAGAATTCCAAAATTATGACTTCTAATTTGAAATTAGGCATATAGAGTAAGTAGACCATTTTAATTGGCTCATTGGCCTCAAAGTACAGTATATTTATTTCATGCAGAGTGTCTAATATGTGGCAATACACAGGTAGTAAGTTCAAAGAGATTATTTGATGAAAAGATGGCTCAAAGTATGATCGTATCTAAAACAATTCACAGGAAAAGTCTTGAATAACCCTTTTTGCATTATGTTACTTGGGGGTGACTTTGAGAAAAACAACAGAAAAATCCAAAAGGGAACATGAGAGATGCTAAGCATATTTTTAAAATAACTCTTTAGGAACTTTAGTTGTGGTTATTAAGTGATGGTTTTATTCTGTTAATAGTAACAATAGTATTTCTCTTTATTCCTCTTAAGATATTTTTCATGCTTGTGTGTCCCTGTGTCTAATTTAACACAAGCATACTAATTGTACTACATTTATTCCTATTTATATTTTATCTCATTGAACTCATTTCTACTGTTAAGTTTTTAAAAAATCATTGAACTTTGATATATTCTTTTTATCACAAATGTAATGCAGAAAAATTAGGAACCATTTTGAGACATGGAGAAGGTCGTTCAAATTTTTGATTTTGCACTAATATACTTAGTTATGTTGTAACTAACATGACGAATCATAACATAACCATTATTTACTAGATATGTGTTATGTGTGGTAGAAGATATTATTATTTCTATTATTCACTACTATTTCTTGTTAGTATATTATGCATCCTTGCCTTTTTTCAATTTAGGATGGTCATATTTCAATTTTTCCTGTGAGAAGAGAGTACTCCTCTATACCATTGATATCAGGCTTATCAATGTGGCTTACTGTGGCCAATAGAGTAGAGATGCTCCTCATCTTAAGATGTTTTATCCTACCTTATGAGTTTACATCCCAATCGCATATAATGTTTTATTCCCATTTACAAGTCCCAATAAACTCATTATAAGTTGAAAGTATCAAAAGTTGAAAATACATTTAATACACATAACCTCTTGAGCATCAAGCTTACCACTTAATACTTAAGTGTTCAGAACACTTACATTAACCTACAGTTGGTCAAAATCATCTGGCAATACAGTACACTGCAGAGAATCAGTTGCTAACCTCATGACAGCATGTCTGGCTGGGAGCTATGGCTCACTGCCATTGTTCAGCATCACAAGAGAGTATCCTATGGCATATCACTAGACTGGGAAAAGATCAAAATCCAAAATTCAAAGTACAGTTTCTACTGAATGCGTATGGTTTTCTCACTAACATCAAAACATCCTTAATCAAACCATTGTAAACAGGAGACTGTGTATGTAAGTAAAAGTGAATGTATGCCATGGCCAGGCAAAGATGTTAAAGATCATAGTGTGGTGTTCCCATTGATCACTTCCCTGTACTATGAGAATAGACGTATTCTAGATGGAGACTGCTCTTTTAGCCTGGATCCCAGAGAAAAACAAGATATGTCGTGTAGAGTTAAACTGACCCCCAGTGACCCATGGCCAACATGTAAATTGAGCAAAATATAAGGAAACTGATATTAAACGATGTTATTATAAACTCCTAAGATCTGGAGGATCATGGATGCTGGCAGAGAATTGAAGACTATAGGTCAGAGAAAGAGGTCAGTTTATTACTCATAGGAATAACAGTAGCCAGAGTATCACAATTTGTGCTGGTTCCCGAACCCCAGTTTCCATAGGGCAGTGTGTAGAAGACCAGGTGAAGACCGTACACACAGTGAGAGGGACCCTGAGCTTCAAGAACCTGCATCTTTTAATAGGGAAGGTAAGTATGTCACCTCTCTGCTACTGAAGGAGAGATCTATGTCTTTTAAGGCTATAAACAAATCTGCCCTTTGCTCTAGAGGGTGATTTTATCTTTATCTTCCAAGATACACTGTACAAAAGTCCTTGAAAGGTAGTCTAAAATAAATTAACGTGTACAGAAAACAGAGGTCTTTATATTTATTAAAATAATGGGGAAAGTTTGGTTATTTTGAGAACCAAAACAAGGTTTTTTTTCTATTAAATTTCACTTTAAAAATCTTCTCTAAAGATACTCCTAATCCCCACTGAGAAGTATAAGGGTATAAAAATCCACATGTATGTATGTATATATGAATGTATACTATATGTTGTTTATATATACATGCAAACAGTTTAAGAAGATACATGGTGTACTGGTGATATCAAAAATTCCTAATATACAAATTAGTATTGTACATATCACTTAAAATGTATGTTTTAGAAATAAAACGTGTCATGTGGACATAATTTATACTTGTAGTATAATATTGTTAATTGGAATTAACATGTTTTCCATGTCTTCTGAATCAGCTGTAGGTATTTGGATATTTTTGTAAATACTTCTATTTGGTAAACAGATCAACAAATTATATACCTTCTGAATTATTCCTAAAATATATATTTTTAAATTTTAAATATGTGGGGTACAATTCAGGGTTTAGGTATAAAAATGTTCATTATGTAGGTACCTTTGTTGATAAGGTGTGCCCCCTGCCTCCACTGGCAGGTTCCCACTACTACCATAGTAGTATTATGATAGTTGTTCAAGGTCCACTTATGAGTGACAACATGTGATACTCGGTTCTTTGTTTCTGTGATAGGTCACTCAGTATTATAGTAACTAAGTCCTTCTAAGTTGCTGCGAAGTTCATAATTTTGTCCTTCTTTATGGCTGCTTAATATTCCATCATGTATATGTACCACATTTTCTTATCCAGTCCTCTTTTGATGGGCAGGATGGTTGGTTCCATGTTTTTACTACTGTAAATAATGCTGCAATAAACATGCCTATGCAGCTATATTTTTCAAAGAGTGATTTGAGTTCCTACCGGTATACTCCCAGGAGAAGGATTGCAGGGTCATATGATTAGGTTGATTTTTAGGTCTTTTAGGAACCACCACACTGTTTTCCACAGAAACTGTACTAGTTTATACTCCCACCAAAGTGTAGAAGTGTACCCTTTTCACCACATCCTCTCCAGCATCTGTTGTTTTTTGAGATATTGATGGTGGCCATCCTGACTGGAGCTAGGTGGTATCTCAACATGGTTTTAATTTACATTTCTTTGATGACTAGTGAGGCTGAGCATTTTTTAAATGTATCTGTTGACTGCTCGTATGTTTTCTTTTGAGAAGTGTCTATTCATATCTTTGGCCCACTTTTTTATTGGACTGCTTGTTTTTTTTTCTTTTCAGCATGTTTGAGTTTCTTGTAGATCCTAGATGTTAGGGTTTTGTCAGATATATAGCTGGCAAATATTTTTTCCCTGTCTGTGGGCTGTCTTCCTGCCTTCTTGATGGTTTCTTTGGTTTTGCAGAAGCTTGTCAGTTTGATGAGGTCCCACTTGTCTATCTTATCTCTTATGGCCTGGGTACTTAGGGTTTTGATCAGGAATTGGTTGCCAGTTCCAATTTCCATAAGGGTGTCTCCTGCATTTTCTAAGGTTGTTATAGTTTGAGGTTTTACATTTAGGTCTTTGATCCATTTAGAGTTGATTTTTTTTTAAATTTAATTTTATTTTTTAAATTATTTATTTATTTTTTATTATGAAGTTGTGGGGTATAGTTAAGGGTTAGGTATACAATTGTGTTTCATTCAGGCACCCTGTTAATATGGGGTGTTTCCCCGTTCCCAGACAGATATTTGCTACTGTTAATCCCATCTCCCTCCCACCAACATAGTTTCCCAGTACTGTCAGTCATTTTCGTATAGTATTGCATTGGATGTTTAAGGTCCATTATATGAGTGAGAACATGTGATACTCGGATCTTTGTTTCTGTGAGGGGTCACTCAGTATTATAGACTCTAGTTCCATCCAGGTTGCTGCGAAATTCATGATTTTGTTCTTTTTTATGGCTGCGTAGTATTCCATCGTGTATATGTACCACATTTTTTTAATCCAGTCCTCTTTTGACGGGCAGCATGGCTGTTTCCAGGTTCTTGCTATTGTGAACAACGCTGCGATAAACATACGTGTGCAGGTATCTTTTTTATAGAGTGATTTGTGTTCTTCAGGATATATTCCCAGTAGGGGGATTGCGGGGTTATATGGGAGGTTGGTATTTAGAGCTTTTAGGAATCGCCACACTGCTTTCCACAGAGGTTGCACTAGTTTACACTCCCACCAACAGTGTAGAAGTGTTCCCTTTTCACCACACCCTCTCCAGCAGCTGTTATTTTTGCCTTGTTGATAATTGCCATTCTGACTGGGGTCAGGTGGAATCTCAGTGTGGTTTTGACTTGCATCTCCCTGATGATTAGTGAGGTTGAACATTTCTTCATGTGTTTGTTGGCTGCTCGGATGTCTTCCTTTGTGAAGTGTCTGTTCATATCTTTTGCCCATTTTATAATGGGGTTGTTTGTTTTTTTCTTTTCAGCACCTTTGAGTTCCTTGTAGATCCAGGATGTTAAGCCTTTGTCAGAACTGGTGTTGGCAAATATTTTTTCCCAGTCTGTAGGCTGTCTTCCTGCTCTCTTGATGGTTTCTTTGGCTTTGCAGAAGCTTGTCAGTTTAATAAGGTCCCACTTGTCTATCTTCTCTCTTATGAGCTGTGGGTTTTGGGTTTTGTTCAGGAATTGGATGCCGGTTCCGATTTCCATGAGGGTATTTCCTTCATTTTCTAAGGTTCTTATGGTTTGAGGTTTTACATTTAGGTCTCTGATCCATTTGGAATTAACCTTTGTGCATGGGGATAGATAGGGGTCCTGTTTCAATCTTCTGCACGTGGTCAGCCAGTTTTCCCAGCACCATTTACTGAATAAGTTCTCCTCTCCCCAGTGGTAGGTGGTGGAGGCTTTGTCAAAGATGAGTTGGTTGAGAAATTGAGGTTTTCCTTCTGGAATCTCAGTTCTGTTCCATTGATCTATATGCCTGTTCCTATACAAATACCAAGCTGTTTTGATGATTGTAGCTTTATAGTAAAGTTTAAAGTCTGGTAGTGTGATACCACCTGCTTTGTTTTTTGTGCTGAGGATTGTTCTGGCTATTCTTGGATGTTTGTGTTTCCATATGAATTCCTGTGGTGTTATTTCTAGGTCTGAGAAGAATGTTGCTGGTAACTTGATGGGTATTGCATTGAATCTGTAGATTGCCTTAGGTAAGATGGACATCTTCAAAATGTTGATTCTTCCAATCCATGAGCATGGAATATTTTTCCACTTGTTTGTGTCATCTTTGATTTCTTTGAGCAGTGTTTTGTAGTTTTCATTGTAAAGGTCTTTCACGTCTCTGGTTAGGGAGATGCCAAGGTATTTCTTTTTTTTTGTGGCTATTGTGAATGTAATTGTGTTTTTTATTTGGGTTTCTGTTTGTTTATCATTGGTGTAGAGAAATGCAATTGTCTTTTGTACATTTATTTTGTATCCTGAGATTTTGCCAAAGGCCTTTATCAGTGTAAGGAGGTTTTTGACAAATTCTCTTGGGTTTTCAAGGTACACAATCATATCATCTGCAAAGAGAGATAACTTGACTTCCTCTTTTCCTATTTGGATACCCCTGATTGCCTTCTCTTCTCTGATTGCTCGAGCCAGGATTTCCAATACTATGTTGAACAGGAGGGGTGAGAGTGGGCATCCTTGTCTTGTTCCAGTTTTCAGGGGAAATGGTTCTAATTTTTGTCCATTTAGGAGTATGCTGGCTGTGGGTTTCTCATAGATGGCATTTACTATTTTGAGGTATGTTCCCCGTATGCCTAGATGTTCAAGGGTTTTTATCAAGAAGGGGTGCTGGATTTTATCAAAAGCTTTTTCTGCATCTAATGATATAATCATGTGGTTTTTGTTTTGACGTCTGTTGATGTATTTAATAACATTTATGGTTTTACAAATGTTGAACCAGCCTTGCATCCCAGGAATGAAGCCTACTTGATCATGATGGATGATTTTTGAGATGTATTGCTGAATACGGTTTGCTAGGATCTTGTTGAGAATTTTAGCATCTATGTTCATCAAAGATATTGGCCTGTATTTCTCTTTCTTTGTTGGATCTTTACCTGTCTTGGCTATCAATGTGATGTTGGCTTCGTAAAATGATTTGGGGAGCGTTCCATCTTTTTCAGTCGCCTGGAATACCTTCAGTAGGATTGGTATCAGCTCCTCCTTAAATGTCTTGTAGAATTCTGCTGGAAAGCCATCTGATCCAGGGCTTTTTTTTGTAGGAAGTTTTCTTATTATGTAGTCGATTTCCTTGTTTGTTAATGGTCTATTTAGGGTCTCAATTTCTTCTTGTTCCAACTTAGGTAGGTTGTGTGATGTCAGAAAGTCCTCCATTTCCTTAAGGTTTTCAAGTTTGTTTCCATACAAGTGTACATAGTAGTCTCTACTGATCTTTTGTATTTCTTCAGGATCAGATGTGACTTCATCTTTTGTGTTTCTGATTGTGCTTATTTGGTTTTTTTTCTTGTTTTTTCTTGGTCAGTCTAGCTAGGGGACCATCGATCTTGTTTATTCTTTCGAACAACCAGCTTTTTGTTTCATTGATTTTTTTCTATTATCTTTTTGTCTTCTATGTCCTGGATTTGGGCTTTTATTTTGGTGATCTGGATTCTTCTGCTGAAATTAGAGTTTTTGTGGTCTTGCTTTTCCAGCTTCCTTAGGTGGCTTGTTAGGGTGTTAATTTGTGTTCTTCCATTTTATTCATGTGTGTTTGTAGGGATATAAATTCCCCTCTTATTACAGCTTTTAAGGCATCCCAGAGATTTTGGTAAGATGTTTCTTCATTTTCATTTGTTTCCAGGTATCTTTTGATCTCTATTTTGATTTCATCATTGACCCAGGAGTTGTTTAGCATCATGCTGTTTAGTGTCCATGTCTTTGTGGTTTTTGGGGGCCCTTGTTGGTGTCAATGTTTATTTTTATTCCACTGTGGTCTGAGAAGGTGCATGGTAGGATTTCAGTCCTTTTAAATTTGCTTATGCTTGATTTGTGTCCAATTTGTGGTCGATCTTAGAATATGTTCCATGCGGTGATGAGTAGAATTTGTATTCTGTGGTCTTTGGATGGAGTGTTCTGTAGGTATCAATTAAGTCCATTTGGTCCAAAGTCTCATTGAGGTTCCGGATCTCCTTGCTGATTTTTTGTCCTGATGATCTGTCTAGAGTTGTGAGTGGTGTATTAAAGTCCCCAGTTATGATGGTGTTAGAGTCAACGTCTTTCTTTAGTTTTCCTAGAAGTTGCTTTATGAATGTTGGCGCACCTATGTTGGGTGCATATATGTTTAGTATAGATATTTCTTGTTGATGGAGTGAACCTTTTATCATTATGTAGTGGCCCTCTGTATCTTTTTTAATTTTTGATACCTTAAATGGTATTTTGTCTGAAACTGGGATCGCGACTCCTCCTTTCTTTTGTGTTCCATTCTCCTGAAAATTTGTTTCCCATCCTCTTACTTTGAGTCTGTGTATGTCCTTTCTAGTGAGATGGGTGTCTTGAAGGCAGTATATTATTGCCTGGTGATATTTTATCCATTTTGTCATTCTATGACTTTTCAGTGGTGCATTTAGTCCATTCACATTCAGACTAATTATTGAAATGTGAGAGTTCATCCCTATCATGGAGTTCTTATTGAGTTGTTGTTCTTCCACTTGGTTTTTTCTTTTTTCTTTTTTTTTTTTTTGTCTTTCTTTTGGTTCTGGGGTTGGTTTGTGTATATTTTATTCTTTTCCTGTACTCTTGTGAAGAACATTGTTCCTTTTTCCTTTTCTTCTGTGTTTAGTACTTTCTTAAGTGTTTCATGTAGAGATGGTTGTTGGCAGCATAATTTCTTAGGGATTGGATATCTGGGAAAGATTTTAATTCTCCCTCACTGATGAAGCTTAGCTTGGCCAGGTACGTTATTCTTGGTTGAAATTGTTTATCTTTTAGGACCTTGAAGATAGGGCTCCAAGCTCTCCTAGCCTACAGGGTTTCTGCAGATAAATCTGCTGCTATTCTGATTGGTCTTCTATGGTAGGTGATCTGGCCTTTTTCTCTTGCTGCCTTTATGATTTTTTCTTTTGTGCCTACTTTATCTAGGCGAATTATTATGTGTCTAGGAGTTGGTCTTCTCATTTGTTGTCTTGCAGGGGTTCTCTGAATCTCTTATGTTTGAATTTTTGCCTCACTGATTAGATAAGGGAAGTTTTCTTGAATGATCTCATGGAAAGTTTGTTCCAATGTGGTCTCTGTTTCTCTTTCTGCCTCAGGGAGTCCAATTACTCTTAGGTTAGGCCTCTTAAGGTAGTCACTCATCTCTTGAAGGTTTTGTTCTGTCTTTTTGAGCTTATTTTCTGTGTTTTTAAGAGTTTGGGTTATTTCTATATTTTGGTCCTCAAGCTCTGAGATTCTTTCTTCTGCTTGGGTAATTCTGCTTTCCATGCTTATCAGTTTGTTATTTATTTCATTCACAGTATTCTTTATTACTGTTATCTCAGATATCAACTCCTTCCTAGTTTCTTCTTGTGTCTCCTCAATTCTTTTTAATCTCTCCATTATTGTTTTGATATCTACATTTGCTGTTTGAGATCCTTCATTCTGGGGGCTTTTCATTGTTTACATTCCAAAGTCAGTTTTCTCAGTGTCTGCTCTCCCAGGTGTCTGGGAGAGACCCATACTCTTCTTTTGTTTTTTCTTCATTTCTGTAGATTTTTCTCCCTCTCCCCCTTTCCCTCCCCTTCTTCAGCTCTGTTTTTGAAGGAAGGTGGGGTTACTTTTATTTCTCTTCTGCCATGTCCTATTCTTCCTTATGAGGGTCTTCTGGCTTTGTTCACTTTTCCCTCTGCTTTACAGTCTGTCTATTCAGCAGTATGTAGTCTTGGTCCCTGAGCCCAGCAGATCGAAGTTGTGGTGACTGGGAGCGTGCCACTGTATTCCAACCTGGACAACACAGTGAGACTAGAATCATGAATCTCAATGCTGCACACAAAAAACGCCGGCCTCCATGAGGGTTCCTCTCCAGCCAATGCCAATCCCCAGTACTCAGGTCCCCGTTCGGACACCACTCTGCGAGGTCCAGCCTCCACTGATCAGAGAGTTGATTTTTGTATATGGTAAAAGGTAGGGGTTTTGTTTTAATCTTCTGCATGTGACCAGTTTTCTCAGTACCATTTACTGAATAGGTTCTCCTCCCCCCAGTGGTTGTTTGTTATTGGAGGCTTTGTCGAAGGTGAGTTGGTTGAGAAATTGAGGTTTTGCTTCTGGAATCTCTATCCTGTTCCATTGGTCTCTACCAATACCTGGCTGTTTTGATTATTGTAGCTTTATAATAAAGATTAAAGTCTGTGAGCATGTACCAATACCATGCTGTTTTGATTACTGTAGCTTTAAAATAAAGACTGAAGTCTGGGAGCATGATGCCTCTTGCATTGTTGTTGTTGTTGTTTGTTCGCTTAGAATTGTTTTAGCTATTCATGGACATTTATGTTTCCGTATGAATTCCTGTATTGTCATGTCCAGGTCTGAGAAGAATGCAGCTCATAATTTTATGGGTATTATGTTAAATTTGTAGATTGCCTCGGGTAGGATGAACATCTTAACAATAATCCATGAACATGGAATAATTTTTCATTTGTTTGTGTCATCTTTGATTTCTCTGAGCAGTGTTTTATAGTTTTCATTGTAAAGGTCTTTGTCTTCTCTGGTTAGGAAAATGCTAAGGCATTTCAATTTTTTTGTGGCTGTTGTGAATGGGATTGTGCTTTTTATTTGGGTTTCAGTTTGTTTATTGTTAGTGTATAGGAATGCGACTTTTGCACATTTATTTCATACCCTGAAACTTTGCCAAAGTCCTTTATCAGCGTAAGGAGGTTTTTGACAGATTCTCTTGGGTTTTCGAGGTAGAGAATCATGTCATCTGCAAAGGTGAATAACTTAACTTCCTCTTTTCCTATTTTGATACCCCTGATTTCCTTCTCTTGTCTGATAGCTCTAGCTAGGACTTCCAATACTATGTTGAACAGGAGGGGTGAGAGTGGGCATTCTTGTCTTTTTCCGATTTTCAAGGCAAATGGTGCTAATTTCTGTCTGTGTAGCAGTATGTTGGCTGTGGGTTTGTTGTAGATAACTCTTACGATTTTGAGGTATGTTTCATCTATGCCAAGATATTCGAGGGTTTCATCAGATATTTTAAAATTAGAAATATGCTTGCAATTTGGTCAAATTTTCTAGAATTGATTTTTTTTCTTTCTGGTCTATGGATTATTTTAAGAAAAAATAAAATTCAAATTCTTAATAGTTACAGTGAGAAAACTGTGTCTTCTAGAGGTAAGGTCTCTCTACAAAGGCTTGCCAAAGTTTTAATATATAAAATCTTTTCTGATTTAAAAAAAAAAAAAAAGATTGCTATCTTTAGCCAAAACAACCAGAAAACATTTAGCTGGTGGCAAAATATTTTATTTTCTCCTTTTGATAGAAATTAAATTAGCAAAAATGATCTTAGCATACTTGCCTTCTCTTTGTCTTATAGTAGACAGTACATCTCTTTCCCACTCACAATAAAACAATAAAACAATTACAATGATGGTAGTCATTCTTTTCCCCTTGACTTTAAAATAAAACAAATACTTTGAAAGAATTTTTAAATATTTTTATAATAAAAATTGATATTATTATTTTTGCATAGTTGGATTCATTTTGTATACTTTTATCCTTTAGTATTATTTGGTTAATTCCATCTAATTGTGAATACTTGGACTTTCAAAATGGAAATTGCCCGTAGTTTTTTTGTTTTTTTTTTTTTGAGTTGGAGTGTTACTCTGTCCCTCAGGCTAGAGTGCAGTGGCATGCTCATGTCCACCACAGCCTCCACCTGCTGTGCTCAGGCGATCCTTTCACCTCAACCTTCCAAGTAGCTGGAACTACAGGCACGCTACTACCACACCTGGCTAATTTTTTTTTTTAATTGTGGAGACAAGGTCTCACCAAGTTGCCCAGGCTGGTCTGGAACCCCTGGGCTCAGGCAATCCTCTCACCTTGGCCTCCCAAAGTGCTGGGATTACAGGCTTGGGCCACCCTGCCCAACAATTTTTTTTAAATGAATAAGATAATTTAGTTAACCTCTCTTTTGGTTTTCATTTTTCCAAAAGGGCTTTGAGAAACACAAAAGTAGGTGAGTTCACTTAGTCCTTTGTGGTATTAGGCTGTTGATGGCAAATGTAAAGGGCGCTTCCCTAAATTTATTTGTGAACTATCAGTACAGCTGTAGTATCAATGAGGAATAAATAATTTTTCTCCAGTTGTATAGAAAATGATACTAGCACTAATCTAGCTACAGGAGTCTCAAGGCCAAGTTTCTGTTAATACCTTTATTGTACTAACTATACATTGTCAACAGACATGCTTGCAGGGAATAAGACTTTTTTCTTCAGCTTCCAGAAAGTACATTTTTAAATTCTATAAGTGTATCTGCCAACATTCAATTGGCCATTAAAAGATATTACCTTCAATATGGCATAGCTGTTTAAGTAATCTTAGGGACTCCAAGAAAGTATTATATACATAAATGTCTCTCAATAGGTGGTAATATTTTTCTGTGAAATTTATTGCTGTAGTCATAACATATACACATAACTGAAATATTTTTAAAATCTGAGGATAAGTGAAACATGTGCTATTTGTAAGTTAGATGTTTTAAATGTCTTTTAGATGTCTTGAATTCTTCTCTTTTTCCCAGTCCAGTGTACTTTATACATTCCACAAAATGGAACCTAATGCTGCCCAACAGTTGATTTGTTTATTCTGACAGTTCTAACCATTGATATCAGTCTCTACTTAATCAGTACAGAATGAGACTAAGTGTTGATTATAACAATGGTAAAACTAAATACATGTGGCAGATAGGTTCATAAATTCCTAATATTAATATTCTAGGCTAAAAATGTAACATCAGTTTTAAATACAGAGTAGATAAGATCAAGTTATAAATGTATAATAATTTATGAGTATTATTATGAAGGTTGGTCTTGAATAACTTGGCTACATTGCCTATTCCAAGATTAACTTAAAAGCTACACTGACAAAGGAGATAGATTTTAAACTTTTGTTTGCATGACATTTAACTCCTAAGAGACATACTATATTTTTATATGGCAAATACTCATTATTTGGACTAAACTTTTTAATCTCAACTTTGCTCTGAAATATTTTCTAAAAATTATCTTTATCAAATTCCTAACATTTTTGCATTTAGGTCTTTCTGTGCGGCCAAAGATATCAAACTGCCCTAATCATACTCAAAAAGACTTTTGAAAACCTCAAATTTCTCTAATAATACAGATCTCTGAGTCAAAAGCCTCAAAGAGACATTGAGATTCAGAAGAGACTCAGAATTTTGATGAGCTCTCCCACTTTTACCACAAAATTGTCATTTAGGCCTACAGAATTTCAAATCCACTTTTTACATTGATCAAAACTGCTAATCAATTAGTCATTTCCAGTGAGAGAGAAAAGAAACAATACAGGAAAAAATGTCAACCAGTTGCTTATCTGTTTGGGGCTATCTATAAACCAAAATGTCTGGTCTAATGATCTCAGAAAGACATGGTCAGAAAGTAGAAAGGACTGATTTGAAAATTATTTCAAACTGATATTGTTTTCCAGCAGACCTATTCCAGCCAGTGCTGTAGGGTCCAGATATTTCTAGTCTACAATGCTGAAGTCTGAGTCAGTCATCTGCTCAGATTGACAGTGGACTGTAGACTTCACACTGGGACGAGGTTCATTTTGATCCCCCCCACCTCTGCTATTCTAAGGAATTTGACTAGAGTATTCCAAAAACTTTTGCTTGGAAACAGTAAGCATCTCTCTGCAGTTCTTAGGGACTAAGAACTAAGAACCTGGTGACTAATCTAGACCTACTATTTTCTACGAGGGTGTTGGTAACAAGCCCATCTCCAAATGGATGTAGATTATTATTTTAAATAAAAGGATAAAAATGACAATAATTTTTAGTTGAGATTTTTTTCATGCCCTGCCTCTTTCCAAGAGAACTTTGAAAGTTTGTTTTCTTTTTTTACTTACAAAAAAAGATGAATGCAAATGTAATTGAAAGGAAGAAAGAAATTAAGGAAAAGGGAAGAAACAAATGTGCTTACTGTAAGAGTTAAGGTGTTTGCTTTAGTTAGGCATCAGTTTGGTTCTGAGCTTCCTGGCAGCCTAGTGGAAAGTGGAGATGTTATTAATAGCATAGTTTTTATAACCAGGAAAGATCATTTATACCATTTCTTGAAAGAGATGGAGTTAATGCTGAGTGTTGGCACTAGCAATGTCTTTCTTAACTATTTTTTAGCAAAGACTGAAGCAGAAATGACATAGTTGTTTTGTGATTATCATCAAAATAAAAATATAATGTTTTAACATTGAAACACATACTAATCAAGCAGATCCTCCAAATGTGAAGCTGTAGTGAATATCTACACATGTTAAATGCTACACAAAGACAGAAGAACCTCAAGTGCCCCCAAGGGATCACTGGATTCTGAATCACTTAGACTGTTGGTTTTTAATTTGAGTACTCATAAGACTCATAAAGTTCTGTTTAAAATACAGATTGTTGAGTTCTATTCCTGGAATTTCTGATTTAGTCAGTTTGAGTTGAGATCCAGGAATTTATAATTTTAACAGGTACCTAATATGATTCTAATGCAGCTAGTCAGAGTAGCATTTGAAAATCACTGCACTGAGCTCGCTTATTCCAGTTTCTTTTATGTTAGTCAAATTTTCACAGTAATTAGAGTAGTTTAATGTTATGCCATCTGATGACAGCCTAGAGGGCAGGTATTCTATAATGTTGTTAGGAGCAGATCTGTGAGAGATCATAGAAACAGTTAGGACTTTTATTCTATTAAAAATTATAGAGCCAAACCAGTGCCCTAGGCTAAACATGATGCCAGCAACCCATAGATTTCCTCTGCTCAAGGCCAGATATTCCTTAAGAGTTTTGAGTTTGCTCCTGTACTTGGATCACTGATAAATTCAAACATCAAATTAGAACAAGTCAGAGATAGTTTTGTGTTCAAAATTCCTTGAAGAAAGTGTTACCTATGGCACACGATAGCTATCCACGAAACTTTAATGGTGACCCTGTGCAGGTCTCCAGATATGCCTGCCAGAATAAGTGAGCTGCTGGATGTTCCCCAGACAATTGAACACCTTGACCTGTTATATGGTGCTATTTAATATCGATCAAACAAATGTCAGAAAATGTCTCACAGAGGCAGTGGTTTTTGTTTCATCAAGGTTAATGGTGAGTCATTCTTCCAAACAGCTGGCAGATACTAGGACTCTTTGTCTCTTAAGACCACTCCTGTTTAATGAACATCAAGCCATCCCATCAGCATTTAGGAGGCCTAAACTACTGAGTTTTTATTTCTTATTAATTAAAGGCCATTGATTTCATCCTGTGTTGGTTAATTGGTAACATTCCAAAGCATATTTTGATTTAAATATAACTATTGGTTTTGTAACAGAAAGAAAGCTAAAGTGGACGTTCCTCCTGTTACAAATCAATTTCTCTTATGGGGCAGATTAATTTGACATGTCAGGTCTTGCATGCTGCTCAAGATACTTATATAATTTTTTATCTTTTGTCAGAAAATAGCCTGATTTTTCTCTTTTCATGAATTTGTATCAGATAAAATAATGTCACTTTCGTTACACATCACCAGGCTATGGAAGGCTGCTTTTGTCTTGCTTTAATTTCTATTACAGGTGGTATATTCTAGGTAATGTTTACTTTTCAGATATTAACATTGTTTTCCTACTTATCTTGGCAGTGGCATTATTCTGCCCTTAACTAAGGGTAATTACAGTCTGTGAAAATCTGTACAAGCCTTTAGCTGAGGACATAATTTTTTAAGTTTGACTCAAAATGGACTTTTTGCCTTAAAAAAGAGTAGATTAAGTTTTTTAAACTGTCTTTTTCTTTCAATCTCCTTTGAACAGACTTGATAATGAATATATTTAAGTAATAGTTTGAAACCATTATATTTTTTACTGAAAGTCCTATAAATTTTGTAGTTTTAGAAGAAAATGCACTCAGTCAGAAGAATGGATATGTAGATGAACATTCAAATGTGGAAAATTTGTGGAAAAGGCAAATTGAGGCTTCTCATATTTTTCAAGTTTTTTAATTCAAATTGTTTTAGTATAATTATACTAAATTATAGTTTTCCATTATTGGGTGTCTCACATTTTTTTTTTTAGCATTGAGTGGATTGATTAGTGTTCCTATATTAAATATTGTTTATAAGGAGATTTCCCATATATAATAGGTGCCCATATATATAGATCGACAAGTACATGTCTAATTTTAAGTTTAATGAGTGGCATATCTAATTGAAGTGTTGTGGGACTGATTATAGTGATCAAATAAAGGTGAGATATATTTGGCTAGGAAGCACAGATAAGATGAATTCGGTAGAGTTTTAAAAGAAAGAGGAGGGACAATTTTGGAAGGGAGAAATAGAAATGTCATTAACGTTGAATAAATTGGCAGATGGCTGAGGGCATAAAGGATGCTAAATATTCTCTGTAAAATGGTGAAAAATTAGTTTCCTTCCTTGGGTCTACTTCTGCCCACAAGGGTTTCTAGCATTGAATCAGAGATATTTGGAGGATTATCAAATTCATCCTGCACATCAACCTTATGATATGAAGTCCAGAGAAGTAAGCTGACTTCTCCAGGGCCAAACAATTGGCAGTGCTGGAGGTGGAGCCAAAATACCCAAATTTCTTATACAAAGTTTATTTATACTACATTGCTTTGCTCTCCTTTTTTCTTTCTTTCTTTCCTTTTTTTTTTAAGTCAGGGTCTTATTCTGTCATGGTCTAGAGTGCCATGGGACAATTATAGCTCACCACAGCCTCAACCTCTAGGGCTCAGGCAGTTCTTCTGCCTTAGCCTCACAAGTCGCTGGGACTACAAGCTTGCGCCACCACACACAGCTACTTTTTTGATTATTTGTAGAGACAGAGTCTCACTATGTTTTCTAGGCTGGTCTCAAACACCTGTGCTCAAGCAATCCTCCTGCCTCAACCTCTCAAAGTTATAGGAACAGACATGAACCACCATGCTGGCCCATTGCACTCTTATGTCACACCAGAGACATTTGATCTTTATTTTTCTAAACGTTTTAGTTGTATAGAGAAACATAAGTTTCCAACATGTAGAACTTTAGGTTATATAACTTTGATTACTGTGAGTTTTTTTTTTTTTTTTCTTTTAGGAACTATTTCTTCTTGGGCAGAAATCTTAGTAATCATTTAAGATAAAAATTTTTCAAAATTTTGTTTACATTTCACAGCACTGGGTCTGTTATCTTAGTGCATATTCTTAAATTGACTGAATATTATTGGACTGTTCTCTTTTTGGTGTGTTTCCTTAAATTGTGATGGAACTGACCTTTAAAATGTGTATTATAACTGTCCCTTAATGGGTTTTATTGTTAACATGGATTTGAGAATATGACACATCTATTCATTAGAATAAAATAACCCACACAACTGTAGGAACCTATTTCCTTTTATCTTTATTAAACAGCAATTTTTGTTCACTTGCTGTATGAGTATATTAGGCATAGTCTAGGTACTATGACTACAAAGCTGCAGGTAGACAGTCACTAGTTTCCAGAATATTATAGTCTAATAGGAGACAGAGATGAGTAAGCAGGCAGTTATTAGACTCAAGTGCACTGTTTTATTCAAGGTAGTGATGTGCGATTTGATCGTTTGATGAAAACCTTTTAGCTGATTTTTATGGGTTTATTTTCAGAGTCTGTAAGTTAGATATAGTCTTAAAAATGTTATTAATCTTGGAATATCAGTATGCTAACATATCAATTATCTGTTAATGTTATTTCATTTAGCTTGATTATTTTTATGGGAATGGGAGTCCAGTAATATGGAGTTATTCAGTAATGTTTTAAGTGTATGTTTCCAGCTACAATGTTATTAAAATGGAAAAGCAAAAAGCAATTTTATTATTTTGACAGAGAGAAATTTATGTAGAACACTTTAAAAGACCAGTAGTATTTTATATTAACATAAAAAAATACATAGTTTTCTCCTGTGAATTTTCCAAGATTATTCAAAGTATAAGTTCACTGTTACTATTCCACAAGATTTGTTCCAGAGGGTTTTAGTAAAGCATAATGGATGCAATATTCAAGTATATACCTTATGTTAGTTTTCCATTGATATATAATAATAGAAAAAAGGAAAATACAAGCATGTTAAGTGAAAAGTAGTCATTTCTTTCTAAAATTTATGGTAGCATTATGTGCTTATAGAATATTAGAATTCCTATTTTTAAAATACATATGTACCTACCTGATTAACACAAATTCGTGTTAAGAATTTTAGATTGTTTTTGAATGATTATAAGAAGTCTGCTCTTTTATTTTCATTTAATTTAATAATATTCTTACTCCACCTTTTAAAAAAGAACTCTTCTTCCTAATGTCAGCACAACTTTTATAAATATGTTACATTTTATAGATTTTGTGGTTATTTATTATAGAAGCTGTAGTTTCTTTGGCTATTGTATATTAAAGTATATATTTCAGTGAACTACAGGTTTGCCAGGTAACCTACATAATTGGTCGCTATTGACTATTTTTGCCTTAAAACTCTCTGAAGGGTTTGCTTTTATGAAGAAAGTTAGATAAAATTAGTATGGCCACCATTGTAAGTAAAAATTAGGTGTTTTTAGAGTTTTCTTAAATCCATTTCATCAGGAATTTTTTAGAGAGAAAAATTGGAAAATGATAGTCAATGTCAAGTTTCAAAATAATAATAGAACTGGCACTACCTATCTTAATATAAATGAGAGTGCTTTCTTTTTAAAAATACCTCTGAAGTTCCCATCATCTCACGTGATAACTAAGACTATAGACTATTGGCTTCATATTCCTACTTTAAAGGAAACCAGCTTCTACTGTGAAAACATTCCCATTGTTAGCCTAATTATATCACATCGTATGTACTCAATGTCTACTCTTTATAGACACTTGGTGAAAGAATAACAGCTCATGAACATATAACCCAGAGATTAAGGTGTATATACATTATTTTACAAAGGCAAAAATTATTTTTTTCCACTAAAATTAATACGTCTTTTTTAAAGAAAAATATCAATTAGTACACACACACGCACACACACACACACACACACACACACACACACATATTTATGACAAATTTCAAGTCCCATCATTTTGCTATCACTTTTGTGTGTGTTTGTGTCTGTCTTCTTTTTATGTATGTATTAATGTTGGGGGGGAGTGTGAGTGTTGCTCAGATACATATCTGCAGATAGAATCAAGTTATAAATTTTGTTCTGGAACTGCTTATATAATTTATCATGGACAGTTTCCTGTGTTGTTCTAGTAATCTATCGCTGCATAGCAAACGAACTTAAAATGTACTTGTTTAAAACATCAACATCTTCAGTCTTGGGCAGGGCTCGCCAGAGTCAGATCATATCTGCTCCACTTTGGCATCAGTTAGAATGGCTCGAAGTCTGGGGGCTGGAATCATGAAAAGACTTGTTTACTCATGTATCTGACGATTGATGCTGGCTATTGGCTTAGACCTTATGTTGGCCTGTCAATTGGAATGCCTCCACTTGAGCTTTCTATGTGACCGGGTTTCTGTTGGGAAACAATTCTCCATGAATATTTCATATTTCTGCATGATCCAGGTCCTCTGAACAAAGGCATTACAGCCAATTTAAGAATGTTTTTATTAAAAGACATTCCAGGATAGGAAGGTTTAGAGATACCTTCCTTCCTGGAGGCATTCCAGGGTAGTAAGATAAAAATGTGTCCTTCCCCTCCACAGATTTGCTTACATTACAGAATAAAGAGAATGTTTCTCTTTCTTTTGAGGTAAGGATTGGCACACTGCCAACAACAGCTCTATATAAGATCACAATTTTCCTAACTTTGGGGTTTATCTTTTATCATGCACCTCACTGCATGCACAGGTATCATTTGGCCATGAAGATCTTCGCGTTGTTCTGTAGAGACTGGGGCTTGGAAAGCTCGTGCAAGATGATGCTCTGGTTGATGCTCTTGGTATGAGTAATAGACCCTCTTTGTCTCTGACCCAGAGGTCTAAGCTGATGTTCTCATTCTCTCTCTCTCTCTCTCTCTCTCTTTCTCTCTCTCTCTCTCTCCCTCTCTCTCCCTCTCCCTCTCCCTTTCTCTCTCTCTCCCTCTCTCCCTCTCTCTCCCCCCCTCCTCTGTCTCTCTGTGTGTGCATTTGTGTGTGTATGTGTATATCAGGTGGTAATCATAATATTAATATTATATAGATGTGTATGTGTATGTATGTGTCCAGATATCCATTTATCTACCCATACTGTGGCAGCCTAAATTGTTCACTTGCAGGTAAGATAAAATATCAGACCCTTCACAGTTTCTGATACAATAATTTTCTTCAAAATCTTGGTTGTGTTTAAAAGGGAAGTGTCTTGAGAGAGAGTTGGAACAGGTGGAAGCTATATCATCTTTTATGTTATAGCCTCAAAAGTCATGCTGTGTCAGCTTTGCTGGATTTCACTGGTTGATCACCCACAAAGGCCTGCTCAGGTTCAAGGATAGGAAAGTAGACTCCAACTCTTAACACAGGAATAGAAAGATTCTGGAAGAAAATCTGAGGCCAGAAATATTGCTAAACCATTAACAGAAAGTCCAGTTTGCACATATATCAATACAAATGAATCTGTCTTATCCTTTGATGGATATTTAGAAATTTCACTTTTCTTTCAGCCTGAAATTTCTCAGATATATGTATCTGGGAAATGTATATATGCATAAGGCAAAGATTTCTGTGTCATAACTTTATGGGTTAGTCTAATCCTAAAGGGTAAATGACGGGAAAGGGAAATGAGGCAAAGATGGCAGGAACACCAAAATGAGGGTAATATACTGAGTTGACCACCACTCAGTGTCAAGTATGATTGATTGCTCGGTCTTGCAGAATCATATTCTAAAGGCAGCATAAACGATGCCTCAGGACAAGGAAGGAAGGGAGAGTAATTTATCTGCTGATTCCTGCCTCCCATTGGTTAAGGTTTGCTTATGGGGCATTAATTCCTCTCTGCATCCTGCAATACTTGGCTAGTGCCACTTCTGCATTAAACTTAGTGAGTATGAAGTGGCTTACCAGAGTTGTCTATCTTTTTAATATTATGAATTTCCTGTAAAGATTATCTATCTACATAAATCTTTGTGCATCTCCCAAGTTATATCCATAAAATATTATATAATTAAAATCTCATTATCTTTGAGTATACACATTTAAAATTTTGTCTGTTGACAAATATTACTAATTTTTCTCCATAAAATTGATATACATTTATACTATACCAAATGATCAGAAAGTCAATATAACCTCATGCTCAAGATTTCATCAATGTCTGAATTATTGCCAATCTAAAAGACTAAAAAAAAAATTCTAGTTTCTTTTTTACTTTTTTGTGATGCTGAACAAATTTTCACATGATCTTTTTACTTTTAGCAGATTGATTTTTCAATTTTACACTTTAAAATTGAGACATGTTTCTTTTTCATATTGATGTTTCAACTTGCTATATAGACTATGAATAGTAAGCCTTTATCTAATTTTGTAAATATATTTTCCAGTTTTATCTCTTTCCTTTTTTTTTTTTTTTTTTTTGAGTTGGAGACTCACTGACTCCCAAGCTAGAGTACAGTGACAAAATCATGGCTCACTGTAGCTGTAATCTCCTGGGCTCAGACGATCCATCCTCTTCAGCCTCCCAAGCAGCTGAGACTACAGGTGCATGTTACCATGCCTGGCTAATTTTTTGGTATGGGGTGGTCTCACTATGTTGGCTAGGCTGGTTTCAAACTCCTGGCCTTAAGCAATCCTCCTGTCTTGGCCTCCTGAAGTGCTGGGATTCCAGGCGTGAGCTACTACACTCAGCCATTTATTTTTTTTGTTTTTTTTTTTTTAGAAAGCAGGATTTATTGAGAGGACAGAAAAGCACCCACAGTGGGAGGGGACCCGAAGGTGTTCCCACCGTTTATTTTTCTATTACTTTTGTTTGTCATCACTTTTGTCAAACAAAGCATAATAATCTGTTAGACTTTGCTGTATAGTTTCTAACTTTTGAGCATAACATTTTGTTTTTTTATTATATTTTCTAATTTGTTATAGCTTACATATGTATATGTTTCTGATTTTATTTTCTCATTAGGCATTATATTCTCTGGTTTTATTAGTTTCCCCATTAATTCTCTTTGAATTTCTAGGTAGATAATTATATCATCTTTAAATATCATTATTTTCTCCATACATTTTATGTGTGCATTTGAATTTTTCTCTAAAGTATTTTTCTAAATATTATATTATGAACACTTTCTAAGATCACTTGAAGCATAAATTTTAATTAGTGATTTTTTAAACCTATATAGCATAATCTACATTTTTTAACATTTATGAGATTCATCTTAATAAATGAATGTTTTCTACATTTCTGATGAATGCCATTGAGCAGATTTCTAAAGTAGAATTAGTGGATTATAAGTAGGAACATCTTGAAGGCTTATCATGCATTCTGTCATATTGTCAAATTGCTTTCCAGGAAATGTTTACTGCTACGTAATCCCAATGGTGGTTATAGGAGCATTCATCTCACTTTTACCTTATTAGCACTGAATTCTAGCACTTATCTTAATTTTTATAATTTGATAAGTGATAAGTAATAAACATAGTCATTTTTAATTTACATTTTGCTGTGATTACAAATATAGTAGAACATTTTCTTATATGCTCATAAGCAATCTGTGTTTTATCTGTGAATTTTTCTTTCATGAACTTAGTCTTTTTAAAGTGAAATTTGTTTCCTAAATTGATTTTTATAATAAGAACATTAAGAGGTTATAATTGAAAAGGGTAGTATCAAGCAGAATAGTTTCCTATATTGTAGTTTGGCTTTTAATTTCATACACATATAAACTTTTTAAAAGTAGAGTCACATCCCTTGATTATTTTGTCTTTGGGATTTCTTTCCATTTCTTATAAGTTATTCTTCAATATTAAGTCAGAGAGATATATACGTTGAGGTTTTTTTAAATTAATAAACTTTATTATTAGAGCAATTTTCGGTTCACAACAAAATTGACCAGAAAGTACAGAGTTCTCTTATACCCTTTATCCTCACACACACCCTACCTCCCCCACTACTGACATCTTTCGCCAGACCAGTACTTGGTTACAATCGAAAAACATATGAGGGAGACCCAAAAAACCCTGAAATTATTCTCTGGAAGGTGGGTCCCTTGTAGTACAACCACATCAGAATACCACCTAGCGTTGTTGTGAGAGGCTGCGTTTGACTTCGGTGAATTTGTTTTTGTAGCAAGTAAATGATTGGTTTTTTAACCATGATTGTGCATCTGCCCACACCACACTAAGTGTTCAGCAGTTTCTACCAAAACCAGCATGACCCGTACCTCACCCTCCCTATTCACTTGATCTTGCCCTGAGCAATTTTCTCTTAGGCCCCAGATGAAAATGTCCTCAGTTTTGCTGATCTGGAGAGGTGAGACAAAAAATGGCAAAAGCACTAAAGGGCATCAAAATTGATGAGTTCAAAAAATGTTTTGAGTAGTGGGAAAAGCATCTTTTTTTTTTTTAGTTGGAGTCTCACTCTGTCGCCCAGACTGGAGTGCAGTGGCCCCTGCCGGCCACTGCAGACTCGACCTGCTGGGCTCCGCGATCCTTCCGCCTCAGCCTTCCAAGTAGCCGGAACTACAGGCATGCGCTACAACGCCCGGCTGATTTTTTGATTTATTGTAGAGATGAGGTCTCGCTGCCCAGGCGGGCCTCGAACCCACGGGCTCAGGCAATCCACTCACCTCAGCCTCCCAAAGGGGCAGGATTACAGGCTGAGCCACCGAGCCTGGCAGGGAAAAGCATCTTAATAGGTGTATTGCACCAAACAGAGAGTGCTTTGAGGGTGACTGAAGTTTATGCATGTAAGAAGAAATACGCAATTTTTTAAAATAAATTCTGTTTGGAGGGGTTCCCCCCTCGTATACTGACAATCATTATTTCCCAAAGCCCATAGTTTATATCATGGTTCATTCTTGGTTATGTACATTTGACAAACGCATAATGAATGTTTCCACCATCATAGCATCAAGCAGAATAGTTTCACGGCCCTGAAAATGTTCCGTGCTCTGCCTATTCATCACTCCCTCCCTGCTCACTTCTGGCAACCCCTGATCTTTGTTACTGTCCCAGGATTTTTTTTTTTTAATTTTCCAGAATGTTGTATAGTTGGAATCATATAGTAGGTAGCCTTTTCAAATTGGCTTCTTTCACTTATAGTATGAACTCAAATTGTCTATGTGTCTTTTGATGGCTTCATAGTTCATTTCATTTTAGGGTTGAATAATATTCCACTGTCTGGATATGACCACAGTTTGTATGTCCATATACCTACTGAAAGACATCTTGGTTGCTTCCAAGTTTTCAAAGTTATGAATGAAGCTGCTGTAAATATTCATGTGCAGATCTTTGGATGCACATAAATTTTTAATTCATTTAGGTAAACACTAAGGAGCTTGACTATGGGATTGTATGGTAAAAGTTGTATTGTATGGGATTGTATGTTCAGTTTTGTAAGAGACTGCCAAGCGATCTTTTAAAATGGCTGTACCATTTTACATTCCCACCAGCATAAATGAGACTTCCCATTGCTCCACATCCTCACCAGAATTTGATGTTATCAGTGTTTTGGATTTTGGGCATTCTAATAGGTATGGAATTGTTGTCTTAATTTGTAATTCCCTAATGACATATGCTGCTGAACATCTTATCACATGCTTGTTTACCATCTGTTTCTTCTTTGGTGACGTGTCTGCTCAGGCCTTTTGCTCAATTGGGTGATTCATTTTCTTATTGTTAAAATTTAATCTTTTTGGTATATTCCAGATAACTCTATCAAATGTGTCTTTTATAAGTACTTTCTCAGTCTGTGGCTTGTCTTCTTACTTGCTTGGTATTATCTTTCACAGAGAAGAAGTTTTAAATTTTAATAATATCTAGCTCATCAATTATTTCTTTCATGGATTCTGCCTTTGATGAATCTAAAAGGCCATTACATACCCAAGGTCATGATTTTTTCTCCTATATTATCTTCTAGAAGTTTTATAATTTTGTGCTTTACATTTAGGACTGTGATCAATTGAGTTTTTTTTTGTTGTTGTTTTTTGTTTTTGAGTTGGGGTCTCACTCTATCACCCAGTTGGGAGTGCAATGGCCCAATCACAGTTCACTGCAGCTTCAGCCTCCTGGGCTCAGGCAATCCTTCCATCTCAGCCTCTCAAGTAGCTAGACCCACAGGTATGTACCAACACACACAGCTAATTCTTTAATTTTTTGTAGGGACAAGGTCTTGTTATACTGCCTAGGTTGGTCTCAAATTCCTGGGCTCAAGCAATCTTTCCTCCTCAGCCTTCCAGAGTGCTGTCGTTGCAGGCCTGAGCTACCATGCCCAGCTCATTTTGAGTTAATTTTTGTGAAGAGTGTATAGTCTGTATTCATTTTTTTGCAGGTAGATGTCTAGTTGTTGAAAAGATTATCCTTTCTCCATTGAATTGCCTTTGTTCTTTTGTCAAACATCAGTTGACTATGTATGTGTGGCCCTGTTTTGGGGTTTACTCTTCTGTTCTACTGTTCTAATAGTCTTTTTTTAAAAAACCAATGTCATACTGCTTGATTACTGTAATCAATTAATCTGACTGCTTTATCTACTGACTGCTTTAAAGTCAGATAATGTCAGTCCTCTGACTTCCTTCCTCTCCTTTAATGTTGAGTTGGCTATTCTGGTTCTTTTGTTTCTCCAGATAATCTTTAGAGTCAGTTTGTCAATATCCATAAAATAATTTGCTTTTAATTGAAATTATGTTGACTCTACACATCAAGTTTGGATCAATGATTGACTACATTAAGAAATGATATTTTACTTTTTTGTGCTTTTGGTATTATCTGAAATTTTTTTCAAGTGAACATATATTAATAATTAAATTAAATCATTATAATTTATAATTATAGCATGATTTATAATAATCCAGATAAAAGAAATAGATTTAAAATAAAACATGTAGTGTTAGTTCAAAAGTAAAAAAAAAAAACAACAGCAATTCAGTTGATTTACATGCATTGTACTGACTTTTGCCCTATCCATGTTGTACATTTTTGATGGTCCAAGATTCCCTAAACTTTATTAAAACAATCCTATAACTTTAATTTATTTGGACGTGTCTACTTTGATTCTTTAAAAATCAGTACAATTCAAAAAAATATTTTTTAATATCTAGGATACACACTTTTTGTTCCCATGTAAGAAAGAAAGCAATATAATATTTGAGAATGTGATATAATAAAAAAGAGTTCTTGAACTGTAATATTGATGAAAGACTGAATAAAGATGACATCTGGAAAATACTGAAGAAACTTTAGTTTTAGACAGTAGTTTGAAGAGACCTTTGACTCCAATTATAGCAGTGGTAGAATAGAAGATGAGATATTGTCAAAGACCACCAGGGTTTGGTGACAGAGGGATTCTAACAATAAGATTTGCTTATTTAAGAAGGTATCTGGGGAAACTGAGTCAATGACAAAAATGGTAAGTTGAACAGAAGGATATGAATAGCAGCTAATATATTAAGGATATCTAAGTGTTTATTTATTTTCAAGTGAAAACAAGATATCCAAGTAAAATTTTCTTATGGGCAGATGGAAATATCCAAGGTTGAGTCGGAAATCAGGATTGGAGAGGCTAAGAAGCAAAATAGGACTTGACTTCAGAAACCCGATATTTTTGGAAATAAATACCCATATTACCTTGGCCAAGTTGCTTATCTGTTTGGGTTCTGTTTTCTTAATGGGTTAAGTGCTCAGAATAGAAGAATATATATTTTCTAACATTACTACCAGATTATTAACAAGTGAAGCTGTGATAAAAAAACCACCTGACTGTGGTGTTAATTAGAAGGAGGCTTACCCAGGACAATGTGTGTCTTAGTCTGTTTGGGCTACTGTAACAAATACCATAAACTGGGAAGCTTGTAGACAGCAAAAACTTGTTTCTTACAGTTCTAAGGGCTAGGAAGTACAAGATCAATGTACTAGCAGATTCAGTGTCTGGTGAAGGCCTATTTCCTGGTTAATAGATGGTACCTTCTCTCTGTATTCTCACATGGTAGAAAAAGGCAAGGATGTTTTCTGGGGCCTCCTTTATACGGTCACTAGCCCCATTCTCAAGGGCTCTGCTCTCACAACCTAATTACCTCCTAAACACTTCATCTCCTAATATCATCACATTGGTGCTTAGGTTTCATCATATGAATTTGGCGGGACACAGACACTCAGACAATAGCAATGCAGAATCATGAAGTTAAAGGAGAAGAGAGTTTGGGATAAAGTTTTAGACAGTCTGGTCAAGTGCTGCAAAGTGTTCAAGGAAGATTGCAGTAAAGAATATTTAAGATCTAGTAAGAAGAAATTAGTTGGAAGTAGGTTAAGTAAAAAGGTATGGAATGAATGCCCTATGACAGAGAAAAACTGGTGGAAAATAGCTCCTAAAATCAGAGTAATTTGATAACATTGAAACATATTTTATCCCAGGCCCTTGAGTCATTAACAGTCAGGAGATATAGGATGGAGATTCTTAACCAGGCTGTGGAGAAGAATCACCTAGGAGCTTTTAAAAAAGAATGATGATCAGGTTCTACTTTAGACAGTTATGTCAGCATCTGGGAAGTGGTGAATGGAGCTGATACTTTTCAATAGCTTTCTCAGACTGGAACAAAAATAAATAATTAACATACATTTTCATTCATCAATAACTATCTTCATAAATAAACATTAAACCAATATTAATTCAATGTGCACTGTCTGCTAAGCACTGTGCTAGATGCTGAGGGAGACAAATATGCAAATAAATAATGGAACACAATGAATGAAGACAAAAAGGGAAAGGGAGGGGAGAGGGAAAGGGCCGAGCATGTTCTGGCATGGAAGCAGCTGCTCTCTTGGATTTTAGGTTGAAATACTGGTGTTGAAGTTATGACCCATGCTACTTTTAAATCTTTCCCAGCCACTGAGAATTTGAAGATAGAAGATCCATCCAATTTTCTAGATATAACGAGGAAGTAGAAAAATATGTGCCCGGTTCCCTGGTCTCCTTTTTTTGGGCCTCGCCTTCCAATCCTCGTCACTGCGCCTTGACTCCAGGGACTCTTACATTGTCCTTGGTGCTCATGAAGTATAATTTCGTGATTCTGGCCATAGGTGGTTGTGGGAGAAACAGAGATGGAAATGTGAAAGGGCTGGGAGAGAAGCTCTGTCTATCTTTGCCATTTCCACACTCTCTCGTAGGTAGTGCCTTTCTTTACCGTTCCTCCTTCTGGACTGCTGTGGACATTTCCTAATTGTCCTCTCTGACATTAAGTGCTTTCCTCTTCTAGTCAGTCTACCACGTATCACTAAGATTGTCTTTCTAGAATACAGTGACATCTTACTTGAAGTCACCTGAAAGTTCCCCCATTGACTAACCAGAGGATGATGTTCAAACACTTTCACATATAAAATATCCCCATCTATTTGTCACAAGCTTACTATTCTTTCTTGTGTTTGTTGAAGTCTCACTCTGTCACCCAGACCGGAGTGGCATGGCCTCTCCCGGCCACTGCAGCCTTGACCTGCTGGGCTCCGGCAATCCTTCCACCTCAGCCTTCCAAGTATTTGGAACTACAGGTGCACGCTACCATGCCCGGATAATTTATTTTTTTTCATTTTTTTTTTATTGTAGAGATGAGGTCTCGCCAAGTTGCCCAGGTGGGTCTCGAACCTGCAGGTTCAGGCAATTCGCTCACCTCGGCCTCCCAAAGCGTAGGATTACAGACTGAACCACCAAGCCCAGCTAAGCTTACCATTCTTACTCTTCTCTTTTTTCTGAGTCCAAAATAGCTAACCTTTTTTGTCTTTGTTCCATACTATGCTCTTTTATGTCTCCATCATTTTGCAATTGCTGCTGCCTGGAATATTTTCCTTCTCTTCTTTTGTCATTACAAGGTCTAGTTCAATGTTCATCTCTTCTATGAAGATTTTCCCTGGCTTCCTTTAACATTTTGTACATGCTTCTAAATACACATTTTCCTCTAATAAATCATCTCTATTTAATAATTTGTTACTTTTCTTAAAAGTAAGCTCTAAACCTTATTGATCTTTGTATTTCTCTCCTCCTCAGTGGAACTGGCAAACAATAGATGTTGAAAAATGTTTCTCGAATGCATACTAAATGAATACGCCAACCAGCAAGCATTGGGAATCGAGAGACTTCTCTTTTACAGCACTGTTGGTGCAGCTGTGACAGTGATCTTAAAAAAAAATGCAAGTTCAGTCATGTCACTTTTCTGTTTAAACCCATCCAAACTTCACTTAGGTTCTAAGAATTAGCATGAAACCTAGTTGAGAGACCCAAGAAACCAAGAAACTTAAAAAGCCATACTTGCTGTAAAAGTAGTGTTTAGTTCACTATATTTTATATATCCCTACCTCATGTTCATTGTACTTTATGAAATCTTAGTACTTTAAATCCTACCTCAGACCCCGTAGAATTAGGCATATGTCGGGTGTCGGGTAGCGACTGATTGTGTAATTATGTAATGTCTTAAGTAGTGTTTGTATTTGGGTTAAGCATTGTTAGTCCCAATTGCCATGCTGACTTCTGCTTTTACAACGGGATGTAAATGTTAAAGCGATAAGCCCCTTTCAGACATTCCTTTGCAGCAGACTTGGAGATGCTAGTAATCTGCCTGCTTGCTCAGGTTAATTTATACGCAGTGACTGTATGAACCTAACTTATCTGACATTCCACTCTGCCCGTTGGGTGGGTTTCTGTCAATCACAGGCAGTCAGGTTGAAGCCCACGAAAGGCACCTACCAATACCAAGTATTCCCGTACCCATTAGGAGAGATTACCCAATCATGTAAAACCAAGTTTAGAGTTCTTTCCCCTCCCTCTGTAATGGTGTATAAAGACTGCTTGCCATGCTGGATCGGGGCTCTCGTCCCTGAAGCCACAGCCGGCTTCGTTCATGAGCCCAGACTCAAGCCTGAATAAAGACCCTTGTGTGTTTGCATCAGAGCTGGCTCTTTGGTGGTCTCTCGGATTTTGAATTTTGGGTTTAACATAGTCTTTACTAGTCCATAGGAACCAGCCCTTTCCTCCTCCTCCAGGAATCTTTCCTCACCTTCCTTTCGTGTACCCTGTCTTAGCCACTTTGGCCACCATCTCTGCCTCCAGTGCTAACATATGGGCTGCTTCTTCAGCACAGAATAATCTTCTTGTGGCACTTGGTTAGCCAAGCGATGTTCCTTCCTCCAGCTTCAGGTCTTGGCTTGGATATCACTTCCTTGGCAAGGCCCTTATCTGAATCACATTACCTTGCTATCATCACACACTAGTGGTTTTATACTTTTTATGGTGTTTATAACAATGTGTAGTTTATATTTCTTTGTGTTATTTCTGTTTAACGTCCATCCTGTTCACTTGGTTTTATTCTTCATTACAGCAGAGACCTTGTATATTTTGTTCTAAGATAAATTTCTAGCATGGTGCTTAAGACATTTGCCCAGTAAATAGGACTAAACAATTGTCAAGCTTTATCAAAATATTTTTGGATATTTTTCTTTCTCTGCTCTCCCTTTATTTTTAACTTTAATGCCCATACTTAACTATTAAATACAATATTCTATTATCTGTTTGACTTCTTCCATGCTCATAATATTATCAATCAAATCACAACTATGTAAATTTATAATCTCAAATGAATAATAAATTGGAGTATTTGAGTTGTCTTCTCCCCCCCATAGTTGAAATTAAGCTTTTCTTTGCTTATCTGTTTTGGATTTTTTGAAGATATTTGGCAAGGGGTTGTTATTAAAACATCTTAAACATTTACTGTAAGATTAAGAATAAATGCAATACTATTATAAGTTAATGTTCACTATCTTCTTTATCTTATTTTTTTGTTGTTGTTATTCCTAATAAAGACTGAGTTTTAGAACCACCAGCACAAAGCTATACAGAGTATCTTGAGTAATCCAATAATAACCATGCATTTCATCTCAGATTTTTTTATCTGATTCGATATAGCTAATTTAGTTTTTCTAAGCTCTGGTTTTAAATCTAATTAAGACATCTTAAATTGCTCAATTTCCATTTGGGTAGCCTGCTTTGCCCATAATTTTCAGGTTTCAAGACTTCTCTAATGAATTTCTTCCATTGCTTTTCTGCAATTAAGCTTCTCTTCCATTAAGCTCTGCCAGGCTTAGTCATGAGGCAGACTGCTAACCAATCAGTCTCATTAATTAAGAGAAAAAAAAAGTTTTCTAAGAAACTCCCTTCGTATACAAGGGAGTTTCTTAGGGGAATAGTCTATCCTTTTGCAAAGACATACCCTTTCATCAACATAGCAGGTTATAGGTATTTTGGAAACTGATTAACTTCTCCTTCTTCCTCACTTGCTTTGTCTTTCTGACCTCTCACAATCTCCTCTCCCTGTCCCTCCCAAAAAAGACTAAAAACACAATATACATACTAAGAAAGAGCCTGAGGTTTGAGGAAGATGGCATTTGGTTTGCCCTTTGGCAAAGAATACAGAAGCACTTGCCAGCCCCAGGCCTTCTGAGTTGAATGTATCACTTCCAGGGTGCAATCTGCCTCTGTTGTCCTGTGGCCTGTGGACTTGAACTCAAGCCTCCGTTTCAAAGGCATTATGTTACAGTGCACCATCTGGTCAGCTGGCCCCGAGTCCAAAGAGATTTGGAATCACAGTGTAGAGTAGCTAATTATGTTCAGTGAGTGTTTCATTATTTGCTATTTCAGCCAAATAAACAAAAATAAATTATTGAAATACTTTCTGTTCTTCCTGTTCAGCAGATTCAAAAGTGGGGGGGGATCCCCAAAGTTAGAAAATTATTGGAGAAGCGATTGAGTCCATTTTGAATAACTGATCATGCATATGTTCTAAATTGTAATCCTTTTGGACTTGAGATTGATAAGAATATTTAATGTGTTTCTGCCCCATTTTACAGTGGATGATTTCCATGCCAAGTGCTTTAATGTATGTCTGTACTGCTAATGTATCACTTGAGGCTGTACAGTTCAAAGCTTTGAGTGTACTTTATGAATTTGAGATTTATTGACCCAGTGTTTATTTTAACTGAGACATATTTATGTTTGTACCTTTTGCAAACTATACCACTGGGACAGAAGCAAATATTTAAACTCTTACATCTGTTCTTAGCCAATTTGATAATGTACTCATTGATCTTTACCGTTACTTCTGCAAATGTTTAAGCACTTTTTGTTTGCCATGTCCAGATATAGTTCAACTTGTACTCAGTAGGTCTTATCTGAAATTAATTTTCCCCTAAAGCCTTAGTTCTTTAAAGAAAAAAGACTTCAAGCAATAGTATTCCAATATTTGTTAATTCCATAATATATCTATTGAAGTCATGTAAAATTTTATCTGAAATGCAGTGTGAATGACAAATCTATTATGATGAAAGAAAATCAGAAAGCTGTGAAGCAGACATGAGCATATTCATATGGGGATATTTGTTAAACTCTAATTAAACTAAATGATTCTAGATTAGCCTTACTAGTTATCTAAAAATAAATATCTATAGAGAAATGATCCTACCTTGTCACATATCATTCATTTTTATGCACAGATTTCCTATTACATATTTTAAGGATAAGAACTATCTCTTTTTTGCCCCATCTGTTGTTTATATATCGGCAAAATATAAATGTCAATTAAAATTATTGAAGTAAAGTTCTACTTTTAAAAAGTGACTAAGCTATTATATGAGATGATGAATATGTTTAATTGTTTATCTGTAGTAATTATTTCACCATGTATATTGCATATGTATATAAAAACATAATGTTGTACATCTTATGCAATAAAAAGGAAAACAGAAAACTTCATATTATACATTTGTTAATTTACCTGGTATACCAGTAGGACTTGAAAATCTAAATCTGTTTATGTAAAAGTGCTACCTTTTCTAGTTAATTGAATGAAAACTTGAATTCAATAAACACCATGAAATGGTATATTTTTTACTTGAAAGTGAAGTGCCTCTTTACTGCTAAAACCCAGCCAATTGTTTGTTATAGTTAAAGTATGTTAGAGTTAAATTATTATGTAATTGAGTTGATCCCACCAAATTGCTAAAATGTATAATTAATAGTCCCATGAATGCAGGTAGTTTAAAATATTTCATGAAAGAAGACAGTTTTAGCATTTGTTGGTGTGTATATAGAAGTTTAAAAAACAAACACTATATAGAAAAGAAACAAGAATTTTTCATAAAATGAGCCTGAAATTACTTTTTGTAGCAAGAGGATGTGATTTTTAACTACCCTTTCTAATATATTATATGTACACAAATTATAAGAAGGTAGACCTTTTAAAATTATGTTAAGATTTTTTTTTTTTTTTGAGTTGGAGTCTCACTCTGTCACCCAGACTGGAGTGTAGTGGCACGCTCCTGGCCACCACAGCCTTGACCTGCTGAGCTCCGGTGATCCTTCTGCCTCAGCCTTCCAAGTAGCCGGAACTACAGATGCACTACCATGCCCAACCAATTTTTTGCTTATTGTAGAGATGAGGTCGCGCCAAGTTGGTCGGGTGGGTCTCAAACCCGTGGGCTCAGGCAATCCACTCGCCTCGGTCTCCGGAAGTGCTGGGATTACAGGCTGAGCCACTGAGCCCGGCCATGTTAAAATGTTTCTAAATACAATTACATTCTATGATATGTAAATAAATTATTTCAAGCGAGCCTACAGAAAACAAATCATCCCACTGAATTTTCTAACTTTCCCCTCTTGCATTTAGGTGACAATATTATCACCTTGTCAGTTTCAGCTAAGCAGACATTAACCAGTAATATTAGATTAATCAATTATTTCCTTTACCATATTGTGAACTGAGAACAGAATCAGTTTCTAATTCATTTCTATATATTATAGAGCCTTTAATAGATTATTTGCATATAAGCATTTGGGTCAAGATCCCAGAAAGAAATCAATGGCACACTCAACTAATGTAATTTTAGAGAGTTTATTTAAAAGATATGAATAAGGATAATGGAGAAGAAGGTTGGTGAAGTACTTGTGGGCTAACTATAGCAGGACCTATTATCACTTATATGTCTGAGGAGGAGAAGTAGAAACCAGGAGCTGAAAAGAGCTTCAGCTGAGGTTGTAGCTGTAGGAGAGAACTGCTGGCAGCAACTGTGGCCTTCGAGGAACTTGGGCTACTGCCAAACTGCAGCCCTCACTCTCTGATGCACTGCCATTGCTTCTCATTGGCCTCTGTTGGCTAATCCTAAACAAAAGCCAGACACTAGACAAGTCATTACAGACCATCAAAGACTCATCCAGGAGCATAGAGAAAAAAGGAGAAAAGAGAGAGTGGATAGAACCAAAGAAGGGAGTTATGTATGTAAGCAGAGATTACTCAGTTTAGTAGATGTTCAGTGAGTGAATGGAACAATGATAAAGTCTTGAAATATTACATTCACTAAATAGATCTGCTTATTTCTAGTTATATAGTAATATAAGTTTATTTATGCTTAAATAAACTTCATTGCACTCTCTCAAATTAATTATATAATTTGAGGGGACAGCTGGAGAAGGAGGAGGAAGTTGTTCAGGGACATATACCCAACATCCTCTTGTAAGGACCTTTTTGTCATGAAAATGATTTCTGGCACCTATACCGAGATCAAGAGAGAATGATATTTATATGAACCTAAGTTGGAAATGAATTAGCCTTTCAGCACAACCTGAATAGGTCTTTTAAAAAATTATCCAAGAAGTTTACAAGTCCTAATGAATATCATTTGTTCATTTGATGTTTCTACTGATGTCCATTAATAACTAATATATATAGCATAATTTTACAAGTAACTAATGGACTTAGGTATTTAAAGACATCTCAAGTCCATTCTTCCCTTAACAAAAGAAACTGCATTATGTGAATCATTGCCTAATTTCTTTTTTGTTTATATCTGTATTTTTATATATTAAGATAGTTTAAATGAAGCTCTTTAATGTTCAAAAAGCAACACTGAAATGAATTGTTGAATTAACTCTTTTCTCATTTAACCTAAGGATACATGAGGATACATGATGCCGGTAGTGCTTGTAGCTGCAGTGTTTACCCTGAGATTTAAAAAAAAGAAGAGAATTACAAAATACAGTAATTATCTTTGTTTTCTCTCTCTCTCTCTCTCTCTCTCTCTCTCTCTCTCTCTCTCGTCCTTCTTGTCAGGATTAGAGACAAGCTCTGTTTAGAAATAACTGGAAAAACAGTTTTTATATTTTATTTTCACATTGGAAACCACTCAGATTTGCTTCAGCCTCAAAGAGCAAATTTATGTAAAATTAATGAATGTAGAAGCGAGCTGTTCTTTCTTTTTTTTCTAAATGGGTAAAGGGCTAAAGTAGACCCAATCTCTGAAGCATGCAGTGATATTGACTGTGCTGTTAATAATCATGTTAATACGAACATCTACTAGATATAAAGTTTATATATTTTAAAAAATCAGAACCGGGCTCGGTGTCTCAGCCTGTAATCCCGCGCCTTTGGGAGGCTGAGGTGAGTGGATTGCCTGATCCCGCAGGTTCGAGACCCGCCTGGGCAGTGAGATCTCATCTCTACAATAAAATCAAAAAATCAGCCGGGCGTGGTAGCACATGCCTGTAATTCCGGCTACTCGGAAGGCTGAGGCGGAAGGATCGCCGGAGCCCAGCAGGTGAGGCTGCGGTGGCAGGGAGCAGCCACTGCACTCCAGTCTGGGCGACAGAGTGAGACTCCAACTCAAAAAATAAACAAATAAATAAATCAGCAAAGAAAATTAACACCTATTAAAAGTGGGCAAATGACATGAACAGACATTTCTCAAAAGCAGATATACAAATGGCCAGCAAACACATGAAAAAATGCTCATCATGAATAATTGTAAGAGAAATATAAATTAAAACCACAAGGAGATACTACCTTATACCAGTCAGAATGACCATTACTTAAAAAATAAAAAAAAATCTTTAAGTGTTGGTGCCGATGCATTGAAAAGGGAATGCTTATACACTGTTAGTAGGAGTGCAGATGAGTGTAACCTCTATGGAAATCAGTATGTAGATTTCTAAAAGAACTAAAAGTAGATCTACCATTTGATCCAGCAATCCCACTACTAGGTATTTACCCAAAGGAACAGAAGTCATCATACAAAAAAGGCATTTGCACTCGTATGTTTATCACAGCACAATTCACAATTGCAAAGATGTGGAATCAACCTAAATGCCTATTAACCGATCAGTGGATAATGAAAATGTGGTATAAATACACTATGGAATACCATTCATCTATCAAAAAGAATGAAATATATATGTTTTTTGCAGTAAATTGGATAGAATTGGGGAACAACATCCTATGTGAACTGATACAGGAAAAGAAAACCAAATATTACATATTTTCACTTGTAAATGAAAGCTAATCTAAGGGTCTGCAAAGGCATAGAGAATAGTATAATAGACAGTGGGGACTCAGAAGCAGAAGGGTGGGAAGGGCTGGGGAGATGAAAAATCACCTACTGAATACAATACGCACAGGTTAGGCGGTAGATACACTTAAAGCCCCGATTTCTTCACCACTGTACAATGCATCTATGTAAACAAAAACTATTCGTACCTCTTAAAGCTATTGAAATAAAAATATAAATTTAAAAAGATCGCTATTCCAGGAATTCATTAGGCAAATACAAATTCGGTGCCCTACCCTTGTCTAGTCATAGAAACAATATGTTCTTATGTGGTCTGTTGATCTCTCAAGAGAGTCATTTTCAATGTATAAATTATAATTTACAGGTAGAAATTAAAGACTCTATTCCAGGCCTTCTGGGCATTTTCATGTCCAACATATGCTGGTATTCTCACTAGGAAGGAAAGCACCTTTTAGGCTCCACTTTCATTCAGAAATATACTTTTAGTATACAGTACCCTCCCCCTCCTTTCCACCCTCCATTCATTTCATATCTTCATAGTGATTCCTTCTCAGTAGGTGGAGATCCCTACATAGTTCTACCTCACCCTATCTTCTTCATTGGGTTACAATTTTTTGGACAATGATGCGCAACAATAGTAAGTCATGCTCTCTGTACCAAATAAAACCCTCGAGAGGCATATAAAGAAAAATTAATATTAACTTCATCTTCCCTCCTCCAGTCTCATCTCTCTGTGTAACAAGTGTTACAATCATCTGAAGCATAGCATTTCTTCTTTATTTTCATATAAAGATAGACACACACATAAAGAGGTTGCAAATTTCCTTCCCTTACCTCTTTCTCTCGCCTTCTCCCTTTCCTTCTCCCTTTCTTTCTCTGAGTCTGTCTCTCCCTTTCTCTCCCCTTTTCTCTCTCCTTCTCCCTCCCCCTTTCTGTCTCCTTCTTCTCCCACTCTTCTTCCTTCTTTCCTCTTCCCTTTCTCTCTTCTTTCCTAAGCTGGAATACTATACACATATTCTGTAACTTGCTTCTTTTTATACAATGTATTATGGACATTCTGCTGATATAAATACCTGTAGATAGAATTCTATTTAATAGCAGTATGCTATTTCATAATATGAATGTATTGTATTTTTTATTTAATTATTCCTCTTTTGATAAGCATTCAAGTTTTGGTCAGCTTTGTGCCACTACTAACAGTACTGCAATAAACAACTTTGGACATAAATCTTTAGGTATTTATATTTGTGTGAAAAATTCCTCAACCTGAGATTGCTTGATTCAAAAGATATCTTTACTTTTAAATTGTAATGGACGTTGTTAACACATTACTTTCCAGAAAGGTGGTGGCATTTTACATAGCCATCGGTAGTGAAGGAAATTTTCCCTATACCCTCCTGGGCATCCTTACAAGTAATGGATTTATCAATCTTTCATTTTTTTTTCAATTTAATGGGCAAAAATCAAATCACATTTTATTAATGTTTTATTATATTTCAGCTTTATGTTTTGTTTATGTTTTGCTATATAACAGCTTTATGTTTTGTTATATATCAGCCATCTAAAGCATAAGGTCAAAAAACTGAAGGCCTAGGGCCACAGAGGTTTTTAACAGAATTTTTAAATAATATAATGCATGAGAGAATTTTGCCATGTGTGTTCATGTATGTCCTCCCGTTCTCCAAACAATACTTCTAAATTCAGGTTTTATTCTCAAAGAAATTCTGGAAAACAGCCAGCTAAAGATATATGAACTGAGTAGGCTGACAAAACAGAGGGCATACAGAGGCCAACATTAACTCAACCTTATCATTTGTAACCATACATACAAAAACATGCTTTTACAGGAATTTTTCCCCATCAGGTCATAAGTTTACAAAGAACTCAGTTCCCCTCCCCCCCAATTTATGCAAAACTGACTGAGATTTGTTATCCTATTAACTCACCACAGGATCTGTTATTCATTAATATATGTCATTTGTAGGTGCTTCTAGCTACAAATGACAGTGAACAATTGGGTGTTGCCCTAGGTCTAAATGTAATTTTCATGTTCATTTCAGCTATGCTGTGCTCTACAAAATCAGTGACCTGCCAGGGTAGATAGTAACTCTCCTGCTTTCCCCTCAGTGTGAACCATTTGAAGAAAGATTTGTTAAATGAGCAGAACAAGATAAAATAATGATAATGAACAGAATTTTTAAAAAGATCTCTGATCCTCTATTATTTAGCATTTATTGAATACAGTGTCACACATACAAAAAACAATAGCTGTCATTTCTACCCAGTGAATTTACACAGAAAGAAAAAGATTTGGGGAGAAAAAAGACTACTAAGTTTAACACAGAACTACCTTCAGGGAACAAAGGCAGGTATTTCGTTTTGGAGAAATAATGTGAAGTTTACAACCACATAGTTCATTTTCCTGGCTTTCCTACTCCTGGTTGTTTTCTCACTTTATGGTTGTCCTTGGATGTTTGGGATATTTGGGGAGAACAGGTTGATGAACCAGAAAAGCTTCTTGGCAGCTTTCTAAGAGTCTTTGGTAATTTGAGAGACCTGAAGACAAAAATTTCAGAGTCTGTAAAAAGCTCTGCCATTCCCCATATTAGGTAGGTGGATCGGACCTTTGGCCTCAGGTAATAAACTCCTTTATCCTTCAGCATACAGTGATAGAGTCATACTATCTCCTATCTAGGTATATTACAATACTACCTCTTATCCTGGCATATTCTTTCATGCTGTCCCCTGAAATAAGCCTCTGGACCAAACCTCTCCTGTGCCTTTTGCAACAAAGTTTATGTTTTGTTGTTGTTTAGTGAAACAATTATTTTTCCTGCTCTGAGCACTAGTGGTAATTGATTTAGTTACCTGTGTTCTACCTTTCCTGTCTGAGGTGCTCTGGTGGTGACATGAGCCTGGGGGACACAGGTGACAAGTCATTCTCTGGAATAAATTTTCAGGTGAATGTAATCTGAGGGATCTGAAGACAAAATTTTCAGAGTCTGTAAAAATCTCTGCCATTCCCCATATTAGGTAGGTGGATCGGACCTTTGGCCTCAGGTAATAAACGCCTTTATCCTTCAGCATACAGTGATAGAGTCATACTATCTCCTATCCATGCTGCCCACCATGGCTGATGGCTCTCAGTGTTTACCTGTAATCTGTCCTTTTGAGGGTGATTGGTTACATAGCAAGCATGTGGCTTTCTGGCAGGTAGAAAAAGGTATATATGTTAGATTATGCTTTGATCTGCAAAAGTCAGGGTTTTGGAGAAGGTCACTACTTTTAACTGGGGTCAATTCTTGTATGCTTTCTTTTAAATATTTAAAAATCCCTACACTTTATCTTTGTAGTAGAGGCCAATCCCCAATTCTAGTCAACTTTCATACTCTGTTCCATCACATGCGGTGATTTTCTTTTTTTCGAACTTCCTGGAACTCAAGAGTTAAGTTTTGAATTATGTGATAATATACTACAAAATCTGTAAACACAAAAATTTAGTTCTTTTATCCAAGTTGGTGTATTAGTGATATAGTTGGAAGGATCAAAGTTTTCTTCCTCCCAGTGGTTGTCCTATTCCTTCTGGTACTAATCCCCCAGATAATCAATTGCTAGGAGTCTAATAAGGAACATTTTTCAGGAATGGTTTTGGCTAATGTGTGTATATGTTATATATAACATATATAGGATGAAGCTTCTCTTAGTTTATTTGAATTAATATGGCTGATGGCTGATTTATGTCTGGTGGCCATTTCTTTTTTCTTTTTTTCTTTTCTTTTGAGTTGGAGTCTCACTATGTTGCCCAGACTGGAGTGCAGTGGCCACTCCCGGCCACCGCAGCCTCGACCTGCTGGGCTCCGGCGATCCTTCCGCCTCAGACTTCCAAGTAGCTGGAACTACAAGCGTGCTCCCATGCCCGGCTAATTTTTTGATTTATTGTAGAGATGAGGTCTCGCTGCCCAGGCAGGTTTCGAACCTGCGGGCTCAGGCAATCCACTCACCTCGGCCTCCCAAAGTGCTAGGATTACAGACTGAGCCACCGAGTCCGGCCGAGTGGCCATTTCTTAAATGACAGAATGACTGTGCTAATATGCCAGGATGTACTCCAGTGGTAACTACATCTGATGTATTTCTGTAGAAGTCCCAATTTAAAAGCTACATTTAAGATTTGTTATTTATAAAGAATATTTTAGGAAGATTTAAAATTAAATTACAGTAAAAAAGTAGAAACTTCTAAGTAAACTCAGAGCAACCAATGAAATTATAAGGAGAAAGATGTTGAAGCAACTTCAAATGACTTTATTAACATAGATGAAGACTCAATTTAATTCTGAAGTTCTTGGCAACTAAAGCAAAAAATAAAAGAATTTAGTTTATCTAGTTTTTATTGTTTACTTAAGGAGAACTTTTATATTCACATGGGTCAGGCTGATAAGTAAATGAGTGAAGGGGCTGGATGTGAATTAAAGAGAGCGGTACAGCTTGTGTTTGCCCTATTCAAAGGAATTCAAACCTGAAACCAAAAAAAATTCACTAGTCAAATAAAGCCAAAGGGCTAGATAGGTTTAGACACCTGAGGTAATATTGAAATCCAGGAGAAATTTACCACATGACTCTATCTATTAGGACTTCTTTAACACAAAATGCAGTGTTTATTGTGCAAGTTATTTTATTGAAAAGGCACAGAAATGGTCATTGCTTTAAAGGGTCTTCTCATATTGAACTTCTGAAAAAGCTGAAAGATTAAATTTATTGTTTTTGCCTCAGTGAATATACAATAAAGTCTAGAAATCAGCAATGCCCCAAATGGTCTAAGAATGCCCCTAGGTGGCAGGACTCACTCAATTACAAATACTTTGATTTAATGGTTAGAACTCTTCTGAGAGCTCCCCTTTTCCTTGTTTTGGAGTATCTTTTATGACTGCAAGTTAATTAATAATGGAATAAACTTTCTCCTTTGCATTAAATAAGAAGCAAGGCTCTCAAGGCATACTGATTGCATCTTGTGTATGAGGTAGAATGTGGTAGTTGGGAGCAGGACATTGTCAATACCCATAGAATTCCCAGAGGGAAATAGGTCATGAAATATACTAGACAGAGAAACCTCTCCTAATCCTTCTCCTAGTGGCCTGGTTGCCTAAAGTCAGCTCCCAGGTCATTGAAAAAGTCACGACTACTTTTATGTTCATGCCTATATGTGTATATCATTCACATGATCAAAGAAAACTAAATTCTCCCCCTTGCATTCTCATGCTTTTCAATGATTTTTTTTGTCTTTGTGACAAAATAGAATTCCTAAGAAATTTCTTGGTGGTACTTGTGGGAAAAAAAAAACTTTTCACTATTATTAGTGTCAGATATCTGCAACATACCTGTCGTGGATTAAGTGGCAGTTCATGTGGTATAAGCTCAGTTTTGGGAGGGTTTGGGAAGGTGCACAGCACAGGACTTGGGCTTCACAATGTTCTGAGTTGACCAGTGACCACCAGACCAAGAACAACTACAAATCATGTCATCAGCAGCCCCTTTTAGATTGCGAAAAATTAGGGGTGGCAGGTTTGTCAGCTGAAGAGAGTGGTCTACAACCAGTGGTTAGAGGAGAAGAAATGTGTCATTCACTGGGAACTCCTAATCTCCAGTATGGCTTACTTTGCTTAGATGTTATTTAGCAAAACCCATGAATATGCCAGGATGAAGACAGTGTAGTGCAAAAACTGGCTAAAATCGCAATGACAGAGTGGTTTTTAAGTCAAATCGGTTTGGAGGCAAGTTTTTCAAAACCCAGCTGGGATCTTTGATTCAATTAAGGACTTTCACCTGACCCTTTAACAAGTCTCAGAGCCCTGTTTTAAAGCACTAAGCAAGCGCTAAGCATTTTGGACCTTGCCTGGCAAGAAGTAACACCTGGGCATCTCTAAACAAATCAGTGATCCCAAATGTCTAGAGAACAAATGAAGCTTCTGCGGGCCCCTTCCCTCTAGCATCTTTGTCAGGCCAGAGCATTCTTCCTTTAGTGCATGTTTATTTTTATTCTTGCTATTATATCTCTTTATGGTTTTATTCAAATATTTGTTACTTCTCATAACAGCCTCTTTGATAAGTTTTCACCTGAGTTTTCATTTTGCAAATAAGTTCTTATTTACCAAGTTGGCTGCCTGTGTCTTTTGGCTAAATGTGCAATATAGTTAAGGGGCTATAAGAAAGTATGTTTGAGAGACCAAGAATTTGTTGGTTCACACTCAAGGTGTTTTCTCAAGATTCCCATTCCTGAGTTATTTAATCAAATATTCATTTGGGTACTGCTGTGAAAAGACTTTGCAGACAGAATTAAGGTTAATAATCAACTGATTTTAAAATAGGTAAAGAACCTGGATTCTTCCAGGTTGGTCCAATATATAATGAAATTGCACAAGCCCTTAAAGCAAAGCAGGCAGGTAGAAGAGTTAAAAGGCAGACGGGAAGGTAGAAAGATTTGAAGCAGGAGAAGGACTGAAACCATTTTTGACAAGGATTTTAAGGATAGGGGAAGGCCAGGAATCAAAGAATGTGAGGGGCCTTTAGAAGCTGCCAACAACCCGGATCCATAAATAGTGAGGAAACAGGACCTCCCTCCTACTCTACATGGCGCTGAATTCAGCCAACAACCTGAATGAGCTTGGAAGTGAATTCTCCCCCAGGACCCAGCTGGCTGACACTTTAATTTCGTCCTTAGGAAACCCAGGGTGACCAACCCTGACTTCTGACCTGTGAACCATGAGATAACAGACTTGTGTTGTTCCAAGCCTGTGTTTGATCTACATTGCTTTTAAAGTTTGTGGTAATTTGTTATGGCAGCCATAGGAAACTGGTGCCTACAGTAAGGATCAAAATGCCTTGGTGTGTCTCGGAGTATCCAGGTTACTTGATTTCAAATATAGCTGGTCAGGAAGAGCGATGAAGGGGAAAGAGAACGGGTCTGGCATTATAAACAGGACAATTTGTTCTCCGTTGTTCTTTTTTTTTTGAGTTGGAGTCTCACTGTCGCCCAGACTGGAGTGCAGTGGCCACTCCTGGCCACTGCAACCTCGACCTGCTGGGCTCCGGCGATCCTTCTGCCTCAGCCTTCCGAGTAGCTGGAACTATTAAGGATACCATGACCCCAGAGTGACCTCATGGTATTAGCATCTTCACAACACGAAGTGTGTTTCTAAAATTGAAATATTTCAAAGATTTTTTTTTTGAAGAGGGTACAAGATGACTTTCATTTTTATAAACATTATCCTCTTGAGTATGTTATTTTTTATGTGTAATTACAGTATAAGGTGTATATATAAAACCATGCCTATTGCACTTTAAGGAAACTATAAGAAATCTTCAAGGGCATTTTGGTTTCTGGTCTTTTTCACTGTCTAAGCTGATGTTTTCAGAAACAAATTCTCGTGTAAAATCCAACACCATTGTACTGAATGCTGCCTCTCCCAGCCACAGCCTTGGAGAACCTGAGTTTTTAGAAGGAAATAGTGCACAGGAATGTGAAGGAGCCTCACTATGCTAAAAAGGCATGACACTCACATGCGTATCATCAATCCATAAATTCTCTCTATTTCTCCACACAAGATTAGAATGTCCCTTTTTCCTTTCCAAGGATGCAACAGGTCATTTTTTTTTAACTTCTTTTCTCATACAAGGTAACCTGGGATGTTAGTGATAAATAATCTAACTTAATCTATGAAAATGTGAAGGGTGGGGGATGGGAATAACACCAAGCACACATGTGACTTGCCCCAGCAACTTTCCCTTATTAGTATCCTCAATGCCTATGGGGGAAAAAAAAAGCTGAGATGAAATTCCTCATCCATAATATCACTTTTCTTTGGATAAACTAGCTTCAATATTGCTTCTTTCTCAAATCTCTTTGTAGTTTTCTGTGTAGGAAACTGTGGAGGCCTCCCACAGTTTGGCTCAATTTTAACAAAAATACATTTCTTCTGCCCTCTACAACCTTCAGAAACCTTCAAAGATAAAGTTAATTATACATATGTAAAAAAGAAACCAAATGTAGAATCTTTAGGATTTCCAGTTTTAAAACTAAATTTATTATACTCAAAGTTGTGTCAGGATAAAAGGCAAGTATAGCATTACAATGTTAATCTATTCATGCCATTTAGTGATCTGAATTATTGATACTTGGAGTTTTTTCTTTTGTTTTTGTTTTTGTTTTTTTCCCCTAAGAATAAGACATTTATCTGAGACCAACCAAATGGAAAGGAATATCTTCCGCTTTTAGAATCCTTCTCAGTTGGGGTTGTTTTATTTTAGAACACCACCCCTCAGACATTTTATGAGCTAAATTCATAAAGCATTTACATGCGGTTGAAGCACTTAACAGAAAAACTAGGTAAATTGAGCACTAACAGCTAAAGCAAGATGCTAGGCAACTATTTCCAAATTTAAAGCTTTGAAGCTGTTAAGCTGTTATATCTCACTCCCCCAAGCTCTCTTTCCTCCTAGAATTTATAAAGGAGATGATGTTCTATAAAATATTTGGTGATGTCTGTTTTTAGCCTTCAGTCTTCATTTTCTAAGCTGATTTGGGAGCTTAGCTTTAGCCCCTCCCCATTTTATGTTGTTTAGTCAAGAATTTTCTAGGTGCAGAATAATCTTTTTGAATTTCTGCTCCTCCGTTTATAAAGAGGAAATAATAATACTCATCTTTGCCAGTCTCATCTGGTCAGGAAGCTTGAATGATTTATAGTACATACAGATATAAACTCTAAATAGCTATACAAATATGAAGTATTAGAAATAATGTTACTTCTAATGCTGTTTTAGCAATAACTTTATAGACTGTGGTGACTAGGAAGATTCAGAAAGCACAGAACTTATTGTCCACCATAGCTCAGGATTCAAAAATATCATTTAAAAGCCTAGAATATTTTATATAGTGTTTAATGTTTGTTTGAGTCCAAGCATTTGAAAAGTAATTTTATGCTCACTAAAGTTTTGCCTTCTACTCTTTGCTCAGTTGTTTTAACCATACCTTATTTTGTAAAATTTCCAGAATGTTTAGGTCTCTGATTATTTTACTCTGGACAGTCTTATAAGTGTTTTACTCATAATTGAATTTTACATGTGCTTTGATCTGTGTGGCATGGACCAGGTCTGCCCTGTCTTCATTCGAGATGTATATTTCTTTCAGTATCGCCTAAGACCACATTCATTTTTGTCAGCCTCTTACAATATTTGTGATGGAATGATTTAGGAATATTGGGGGTGGGGAGGAAGACATATTCTGTAGTGATTCTTTGGAATTTAGAAAGAGCCATTATTGATCATATAATCTAAAGATCCTTGATTTGACACAAGAAACAGTGTCAGGGTAGTAAAGCAGTTTGCTTAGCATCATACAGCTAGTTATTAGCAAGAGTAGAATTAAAAGTTCTGTTGATTCCAGATCTAATGTTCTTTCCACTATGAAGTAGAAGGTGGGAGGACACAAGAAGAAAGATGGCTTAGGGCAGGAGGCAGCAAACTACGACCTGTGGGCCATATCTGACTCACTGCCAGTTTTGTAAAGGTTTTTTTGGAACATTGCCCTGCCCATTCATTTACATATTGTCTATAGCTGTTGTCACTCTAAGAGCAGAGCTGAATAGTAGTCAGAGATCATCTGACCAACAACTCCTGAAATATTTATTATCTGGTTCTTTATAGAAAACGTTTGCTGACCTCTGGCTTAGAGGAAAGATATAAAAAAATTCTGGATAGGGTACTTTGGGAACAGCCTCTTTAGTTTGCACACTTGTTTTGAGTTGTTTAGAACAAGCCGTCTGGATATTAGATAAAACTTTCTCTCTCATGATTAATTACTGACTGATGTTAATAAATGTGCATATAACCTTGCAGAAGAAGGATCAATACCTGGTTTCAGGAGGTGTTTCCCATAATATGGAATTTGCTTTCTATGTTCATCTTCACAATATATTCTTGAGGGCACTGAGGATATTTAATTCGAAGTAGTGGAAACTTATGTAGGATTCACAGTAACTGCATTCAAGTATGTGAAGGACTATCCTGTGAATAAAGGGATTAGATGTGTTTATCCCTCAAGTTCAACTGAAATGCACTCTTGCTGTTAAACCCCTGATCCCAGCTACTCTCCTCTTTGGGCAGAATTAATCACTCTCTCTTCTATGCTTCCAAAATACTTTGCACCAAGTACTATTATAGCATTTATCACACAGCATTATAGTCATTTGTTTGCACATTTGTCTCTCCAGTCAATTGTGAAATCCTTGAAAGTGAAGACAATACCTTATTCATTTTGGCATCCTTATCATGGGGCTCAGACCCTGGATCACAATAGAAGCAATCTAAATAAATGCTTGATGAGTGAATGTATGTTATAATCCCAGAGGGCAAAGCAAGGACCATTGGGAAGTTTTGGTAAGGAGAACTTTGTATTAGTACTGGCAATCAATAGAAAGGTCTCAAATAGTATGCTTGGTCATCAAGGACAAGAACTTACAGACAGAATGCCTAGGTTTGCATTTCTACTGTGTTTTTTAGTAATTATCTTGGGTAGGTTACTTAATCTCTGAACCTCATTTCCTCAGATTTGAAATAGAGATGATATAGGGCTACAGTTTTCTAAACACGGTCTATAAACTCCTGGGTATCCCCAAACACTTCAGGGGGTCTGTGATGCCAAAATGATTTTTTTAAGATTGGCCTGTAATCCCGCGCCTTTGGGAGGCTGAGGTGAGTGGATTGCCTGAGCCCGCAGGTTCGAGACCCGCCTGGGCAGCGAGACCTCATCTCTACAATAAATCAAAAAATCAGCCGGGCGTGGTAGCGCATGCCTGTAATTCCGGCTACTTGGAAGGCTGAGGCAGAAGGATCGCCGTAGCCCAGCAGGTCGAGGCTGCGGCGGCCGGGAGCGGCCACTGCACTCCAGTCTGGTCGACAGAGTGAGACTCCAACTCAAAAAAAAAAAAAAAGATATTTGTCATTTTCACTGTGTTAATATTAGCATTAATGGCACAAAAGCAAGGATGGAAAGACCTCCTAGTATTTTAACACAAATCAAAACAGTGGCACCAATTTAAACAAGTGGTCATTGTTTCATCACCATCATATATGTTGGCATGAAAAAAAAATACATTCCAGCTTTGCTTAAGAATGCCCTTCATGTCAGGGTTTTAGAATGCTTGAGAGGATCACTTGAGGCCAGGAATCTGAGACCAGCCTAGACAACAGTATGAGACCACATCTTTACAAGAAAATACAAAAATGTACTAAGGTGTGGTGGCACACGCCTGTAGTCCTAGCTATTTTGGAGGTCGAGATTGAAGGATAGCTTGAGTCCAGGAGGTCAAGACTGCAGTGAGCTATGACCATGCCACTGCACTCCAGCCTGGGTGACAGAGCAAGAGACTTTCTCTAAAAAAAAACAAAAATAAAATGATGACGGAGCTAAATTATTAATTGTATTCAAAGGATGAGATTTAATGAAATTTTCTTTTTAATATCTTGTGTAACGAAATGGGAATCCATATTTTGAAGTACAATATTTGTTGAGGAAAACTACTTGTGCTGTTGAGTTGTCAACTGAACTAAGCCACTTTTCATGAAACATCGGTTTTTTTGTTTTGTTTTATTTTGTTTTTTGAGTTGGAGTCTCACTCCGTCGCCCAGACTGGAGTGCAGTGGCCGCTCCCGGTCACCGCAGCCTCAACCTGCTGGGCTCCAGTGATCCTTCCGCCTCAACCTTCCAAATAGCTGGAACTACAGGCGCATGCTACCACGCCCGGCTGATTTTTTGATTTGTTGTAGAGATGAGGTCTCGCCAAGTTGCCCAGGCTAGTCTCGACCCAAGGGCCCAGGCAATCCACTCACCTCAGCCTCCCAAGGCGCAGGATTACAGCCTATGCCACCAAGCCTAGCTTCATCGTTTTTAATGGAAAGAGTGACAAACTATTGTTATTCAGACTTTGGTATTTAGAAGATGGTTGCTCAGAATTTAATGAAGTGAACCTATCACTTCAAGAAAAACAACTGATGACATTTGTTGCCAACGACAAAATTAAGCTTTTCAGTAATATTTTGACTTTTAGGAAACACGTATCTTCCACCATTTGTTTGAGAGTTTCTCAATACTTAAAAACATTTCTGAAGAGATTAGTGGTGATATAGATGTGATTTTAAAGTATTGTATGATGAAATAAGATAACATTGGAAAGATTTGTGTAACTTAGTGAACTGTTATTTTCTAAATGACTAATACATCATCTTACAAAAACTCACATATGTAATTGTCTATTTGAATGTACTACCTGAATACATTCCTCAAGACAAAAATATTTTAGTGTCATAGAATCATTAAGTTCATTGACTTCATATTCCACATGTATCAAAGAAGAATATCTGCATTACTTGAAAGAACTTTTAATGTATGCTTCCTTTTTTCGACTACAGATCTGCTATATGAGGTTAGATTTTTTCGTATACTTCAAGAAAAGCAACATATTGCAACACATAGAATGTATAAGCAGATATGAAAATCCAACTGTCTTAAGACAGACATGAAAAATATTTGTAAAATTTATAAAACAAAGCTGCTCTCCTCACTAATTTTTTATTTGGAAAATACAGCTATTGATCATAAAATGTTATTTATATTAATATGTAATGCAATTATCATTTTTATTTAAAATGTATTGGTTAACATTTTAAAAATTCTGTTTTAATTTCTGATATGGTAAATATGTATGCAACTCACATAACAAAGAGTATTTGAGGTTCTCAATTTTTAAGCATATGTAGTTGGGCCCCAAGGAAGAAAAGTTTGATAACAGCTGATGTGGGTGGAACAGGCATTCTCATATATTGCTGGTGGAAGTATAATCTGGACAACTCTTTGTAATTTTTAATTTGCCAATTATCTATTAAAACTTAAGTTCACATGCTTGTTGATTCAGCAATTCAATATAATTTTTGTTGCAATAATAAAACAAACAAACAAAAGGTATTAAAGCATCCAGCAATAGAAAGTATATGCCATTTATTTGTAAGTAGTTAGCAGTTATCTGTAGAGGCAAATGCTGATTAGGAGCTGAAGAAGTGTGAAAAGAGACATTTGGATTTCATTTTATACCCTACCATATTTTGTTATTTACATAGCCAGATTTTTGGTTTTATTTTAAAAACTTAATGTAGGTGATAATATTTGTAATGAAAGTCAACTGAGCAATGTTGAGTCCCCAGGCTTGTAGTGAGTGAATGGTTGTAATAGATTGCATTATGTGTGTAACTATGACATATGCAATGTAAATATTGGCTGAACAAGTGAATGACTGCTTCATGTGTTAGTGTGGTCCAAGCAATAGAGTGTTCCCCAAGCAGTTAGTGAATGATTACAGAAATATCATAGATCAGATTTCGTCTTCAGTACATTAAACTGATCTCTAGGCTTGAATTCTGACATTCTTTGATATGGTTTTTTATAAGTAAGTAGCCATAATGTTTTGAGAATGGAAGTTTTATACCAAATGTCCTATGCCAAAAGGTTATCTCTGACCAACTTTAAAATCAGAATTTCTTTTCATTCATTAGTTTTGATAGCATGTCCTTTTCTCCTTTAATTTTGTCCTCAAAATGTGGAGGGGCTACTGAGACAAATAAACAAATATTCACTTAGCTTTACTTTATGCTATGGTAGGAAGCACACTAGTTTTTCATAAAGTTATGACAAGAACTTAGTATATTAATTTCACAATTGCCAGTTTCATAAAGTAGAAGATATTTAGTAGAATGCCCCCATTCTTAGGATAAGCTTACCTGTAGGGTAAACTTATGAGATAAGTTATACAATTTGCCTTATTAAAATAAAGAACACTCCAAATTGTATCTTATTATTTCTTAAAAATCATTTAGTGATTGTCAATACTGCTTTTTGAAGAGTCAAGAAACATGATCACACAAACATATATAGTCAAAGTCATGTCAATTGTATATGCAAATATATTTTTATAAAACAGGACTTAGATCATTGTGTGAAAATGGATGAAACTTTCTGGAAGAACAGAAATTAATAAATTACCCAAGCATCTTATTGAAAGAAAAAGCCAATTCAATTTGAATAATGTTGGGAGATAAAGCACACCAGTATTGTTATTAATGATTAGGATACAAAAAACTCAATAAAAATTACATTAAAAACTCATAAACATTGTTCAAATCTTCTTTCCCCATCAGTCATGTTCATAAAACTGGCCTTCCTAGTTAAGTGGTAGTTAATCGCAATAGGATTTTATTTAGTGACTCATAGACTCAACCACCACATGGGCTCATTCGTTACTCACCAGACATTTGTTGAGTGCCTCTACTGGTTACAATGGCCAGTGGAGCCGACAGTGAACAAATCATTAAAGAAGTAACTTGGTGAAATGGGAAGAGCATGGGGTTTTGGAGGTTAGAAAAATTTAAACCTGGACCCCCCCCACTTCTGAATTATATAGCCTTTTAACCCTTTAAGCTTCAAGTACCTCATTTTTAAAGTGGGGATAATAATTTCATTGCATTTATTTATTTATTTATTTTTTTTGAGTTGGAGTCTCACTCTGTCGCCCAGACTGGAGTGCAGTGGCCGCTCCCGGCCACCGTAGCCTCGACCTGCTGGGCTCCAGCGATCCTTCTGCCTCAGCCTTCCAAGTAGCCGGAATTACAGGCATGCGCTACCACGCCCGGCTGATTTTTTGATTTATTGTAGAGATGAGGTCTCGCTGCCCAGGCGGGTTTCGAACCCACGGGCTCAGGCAATCCACTCACCTCAGCCTCCCAAAGGCGCGGGATTATAGGCTGAGCCACCGAGCCCGGCTTGAGCTATATTTTAAAGATAGAATTTATAGGATGAGCGATGATGTGGGATTGAGAGAAAAGAAAGGGACTTCCATATCTTAGGTAAGCAATTGTTGATGCCATTGATTAGAAGAAAGAAATTTAAGAGAAAAAGCTTTGGGGAAAAAAGGATGAATTTCATTTGGGTATATTAAATCTGATTTGTCAGGACCTCAGGTAGCAGAGAGACCTGGACTGGAGAAAAGATTTGACAGTGTAAAACACTGAGATGAGTAGAAGTCAGGAATCCCAAATTTCAATCCTGACTAGGTTGTTCAGCTTTGTGACTAGTGAGTTTTATGCCTTTTTTGTTTCATAAGGGATTTAAGACAGCTTAACTTTGTAATTGGGAAGTCTCATAAATGTCTGAGTCTTAGCTCTAGATTTTCTCATAAATAAAATGCAAATTTATAAAACTACCCAACACCCTTCACACATTTTTTATATCTGTAAAATCCTTTTAACATGTTGCATATATAAGCAGAGAATGACAGATTTAGCAACTAAAGATTTAAATTATCTTAATTCCAGCAAACATGAAACTATGAGCAAATTCATTGACAAGGACTTTGTTTTTAGTTATATTGTAAAGTTGACTGTTTATTGTAATGTGGCATAGCAGTTAGGAGTGTGGGCTCTGAGTCAAAATGCCTGGGTTCAAATATCAGCCACTTACTATCTCTGTCACTTTGGGCAAGTTATTTAACCTTATCTATAAAATGGAAATACTCAGAGTATCTACTTCATAGGTTGTGAAGATGAAAATAAATGTATATAAAGCATATAGGGCAGTAGCTGATGCATAATTAAGGTCTCAGTGTATACTAGGTATTTTTACTATTATCATGAGTATTTTACTATTATCATCAGAGGCAGTAGAAGCAGCATCATTATTGACCATCATCAGATGGCAGGATTTTAGTTCAGAAAGGATGTTGAAGATAAGGGAGCCCGGAGAGATTGAAAAGCTATGTTCAAGGATGCACAGCTAGTGAAAGACAATATTGAGGCTAAGACATTTCTTAGCTCAGTGTACTTCCTGCCACCTTTTGTTCAAGTAGAAACTGTGCCTTCATAAGTAGGTTAAACAAAAATATAATTTGAGTTGATAATTAGTATGTGTATATAATATAAATATTTTCTATATTTGCAATTATAACAGAATTGTAAATGCCTGACTTTATTAATAAAAATTTGCCAAAAATCAGATATTCCCTCTATAGATGTTAAAATTTAGCATGAACTATTATGGGTGCGTGTATATATAAATATTAGATAATATTCATGACATTACACATATGTGTTCAGATAATATTTAATAGTTACTCAGCAGCAGTTGCAGACTGCCCAGTATATAATGGAAAATTAAGCAGCAAGATTTCATAAGATACTCTATTGGTATAACAATTTTATAATTTTCTTTTTGATTTATTCATTAAATTAAACTCATATCTTAAGAAGAGATTTTGTTTTGTAAGTATATGATGGATATTAGCCCTTGGGCTGAAGTTATTGAACATTAGCACATATGCACACAAAACACTGTGATAGCATCACAGAATATTTAATGATACTTGAGTTTTCATATAAAATATTTTCACCTGCAAAGCCCAGAGCATTTCATAAATATAGATGCTGTTAATCAAGACTTGAATAAATAAATGGCTTTTGTATTGTACCCTGAAGATAAGTAGATTTGGATTCTTATTGAATTTTGTGTAGTCTACGGTAGAGGTGATAAAAATGAGCACAGATTTTTATCGTCTGCCCATAGTGTTCATTCCAAATAAAACATTTGAGAATGTTACCAGAAACAAACAATTGCTGAATTTTCAGATCCTAAATATGAAAAACAAAATAAAGATGGAAAATTAAATAAAACAAGATGAACCATTGGTTAGGCAAATATTAGTTAAGATATTTAAAGAAATTAAGGGAAAAAATGGAATTGATCTATATAACACATGTTTGCACTGTCTTATTTTAAGCATGCCACGGAAATGAATAGTTATAATTTCGCTCGGAAGATATAGTTTACAACGATTATTTAACTAGGAATTTCACTTTCTTCTTCCAATTTACATTATCATCCATGTTCCCCATTCTGAGCTCCTTGACCTCTAAAATTCACATGATTTTCTACAGTGGGACATTTTGTTCAGTAAAATCACTTGGTCTAATTTACTTAAAAAAAAAAATCATACTCTGTGGTTTAGAAATTTGTAGTACCTAACAATTACATGTTGCTGTGTTTGCTGTTTTTGTTTCTTTGTGATTGTGATGACTCGGGTTTGCACGGACAAGTAGGTGATGGCAACTCTCCACCAACACATTTATGGGGCCACTTTCCTTCTACCCCATTTTTACTAGACTTCCTGGGTGTAATTCACAGGTTTTTAAATGGGGACATTTCTGCACTTCAACCTAAATAATTGTATCACATTTGCATGTAGGGTAGTATCTGTATCACACACGAAACTTCTTGGGTTTGCAGACCTCTCCCATTTCCATCTCAGCCTCATTCCTCCCAGTCCTTTGAACCTCCCCAAACACCAGGCTGCTTCTCCTCTCTTTTATCCTGTCTGTACCATGACTTCTAGCAAGATTCCAACCAAGTCCCAGTTCTTTCATGAACCCTTTGCAGACTTCTCCAGTCACAACTACTTTAATATATTCCTAGAGCACACAATCTTGGCATCTCAAAGGTGAGCAGTTATTATTTAGTGTGGTTTTATGAGGCTTACTATTGTCTCAATTATATTTTGTTTCTAAAAGAAAAAGTACACGTGTTTCATTTCTGTAACCCACATGATCCCTGGCATAGTGAGGAGATAGATTAAATATAATAAATACCTGTAACAAGTTAAGTGCTAGGATCGCATTTAAGTTCATTTTATTCTTTGTTTGTTTGTTTGTTTTTGTTTTGTTTTGTTTTTTGAGTTGGAGTCTCACTCTGTCGCCCAGACTGGAGTGCAGTGGCCGCTCCCGGCCACCACAGCCTCGCCTGCTGGGCTCCGGTGATCCTTCCGCCTCAGCCTTCCGAGTAGCCGGAATTACAGGCGCGCGCTACCACGCCCGGCTGATATTTTTGATTTATTGTAGAGATGAGGTCTCGCTGCCCAGGCGGGTCGCGAGCATTTTATTTTTAAAGTACCCTCTTATAATGAAGTTACGTTTTCTTTCTGAGCAATTAATTACTAGAAATTATTTTCATAAAAGTAAATTTTAATTATATATAGCTCTCTACTTGACAAATTGTTTTTGTTAAAAAAAAAATCAGGCTGTCCTGGTGTATTTAGGGCATACATTTAACAATCAAAGTATCTTAATTGTTTTTTGATGACTTTTTTAGATATAAGTGCTCTCTGTTCTAAATCTTAGTCTATTACTAATAATCAATATACTCTGATAATGCTGCTTTTACTATATAATTTTTTTACTTTGATATTTTCTCAAGGGCATATACATTTTAATCTCAGAAAGTAAACTGAGAGCAGATGTCTTCAATTTTTGGCTGGCTATAATAAAATTATATAGATGCCAAAATATGAAAAACTCGAATTAAAACGTAAACTTCAAGTGAGCCTTAGCTAATGATTTTACTATCTTCCACAAAAATGGCAATTGCATATAAAAACATTCTATACAATTTCTGTGACAAAGGAAAAATTACCCATAGAGTAAAAATGGGAATGGAATTTGGAATGTTGCTTGACTATTTATTTGGAACTACTCTATAAAAGAATAAAGTAAAATTGAAATGTAGCAATTTCCTGGTTAATTTCATAAGCAGAGAAAGCCCAATTCTACCAATCAAATAAAAAATGCTATCTGTTTCATTGGAAATTGACATCTTTAGTTAATACACTCATAAACATGAAAAATAGCCTATGTTCAGAATTAAGTATAGTAAATATTTTTCTGTCTAGAAAATTAATTTAGATGAAATTATTTTATCTGAGAAAACAGCACAGTAAATTTCTTTTCTTTTGGTATAATTTTAAAGTATTCTTTTATTTTAAACTCAGACAAAAAAAATACTTTATAACTTAGGTGATGTGAACTATGTTAGCAGATAGTTAATAAACACTAAGCTAGCCGATGGCAGTATCTGTAGAAAATTTTTAAAATTCTGGAGTATTTACTCAGAATTTCTGTTCAGAATTAAATTTTTTTTTTTTTTTTTTGCTTGTCTTATATCTACAATTAACTACAGTAACTCATCCATCTGGCATTTCTTCTAGTAGCTCTACTTCGATTTAAACATGTTTTAACTATGTTTTTAAATAATCCTAAACTTGGTTGGGCACAGTGGCTTATGCCTGTAATCTCAGCACTTTGGGAGGCAGAACGGGAAGATTGTTTGAGCCCAAGAGCTTAAGACCAGCCTAGACAAGATAGTGAGACTTTGTCTCTACAAAAAAATTTAAAAATTAGCTGGATGTGTTGGCACATACCTACATTCCAAGCTACTTGGGGACTGTGGAGGGAGGATTGCCTGAGCCCAGGAGGGCAAGGCTGTGATGAGCTGTGTGACCATGCCCCCTCAATCCAGCCTGGGAAACAGAGTGAGACCCCCAACTCAAAAAATAAATAAATAATCCTAAATCTACAGAGAGTGAAGAGTTTTTATACTCAATACTGAATTGATATTGCAAAATGATAAATTTTTTTCTGTTAGAAGGACCAAATAAAAAAGGAAAAACAGTTTGACCTCATTTTTTGCTCAAGTAAATTCAACGAGAGCAGGAGTTCCAGTTTAAAATGGGAATTAGTTCTTGAATAAGGTGCAAAAATAAGATGATGTAGAAAGTTAGAAAAACTTTTCATGTCCCTTTTTCCACTCAATATACTTTGATTTGATGACAGCTTTTTCATAATGTCCTTTATCCTGAAAAGAGTGGTTAGTGCTAAAGTATAGGGGAAACCATTTTACTGCAGAATGATTTCTCATAACTCTTATTAAGTTTCTTGCTGTTTCAGGTCTTCTGGGAGTATTTATTAAGCAAACTAGTTGGCATAAGAAAAATGCAATACCATTTGAAAATGTCAGTTATATGCGTGTATATGTATTTTGATAAAAATAGACTTGGCATTTGCTTGATTTCCTTTTTTTTTTTTTAAGAGGGGAGAAATGTGTAAGGAAGTATAGTCTACACATAGAATTTTAGATAAGGATGAAAGAAAAACAAAATGAAGCCATTATAATTTCTTTCCTTTCAAACTGTGTTCCATTCTTAGTAACTGCAAAATAATAAGATCTCATCTTCATGGAATACTACTATGAGTTAATGTACATGATTTTAGACGAATTTTTCTTCTTCTCTGCCTTCATTCACCCCAGCATCCATCCCAAACTTTCAATCCCAGCACAGGATTTGTGAATTCAAAGACTAGCCTTGGACTGGTTTTATTAGATCCAACATATGACTTGTCCTCCTACTAAATATAGAAAGCCTTCCGATGGTAGATCCTGTAAGATAGCAGTGAGACTTGGTTCCAATTACATTGTTTCTGTCCTCTGAATTATCCTGCATTTCTGTCTCCATTTTTCTTAAGCCCAAATTTTTTTATTTTATTTTATTTAAGTTGTAGGATTCATGTGAGGATTTACTTCATAATTAAATTGTATGCAGGTGAGGTTTGGGCTTCTAGCCGGCCTTCTCTCCCCCAGTAGTGGACCTGATACCCAGTGTGTGGTTGTGTGCCCCTTGTCCCCTCTCCCTCCTTCCTTCCTTCCTTTAGCAGTGTCCCGTGTCTGTTGTTCCTACCTTTGTGCTCATGTGACCGGTGATCAGAGTGCACTTATGAGTAAGAACATGTGGTATTTAGTTCACTTATATAATGGTTTCCAGCTGGACCCATGTTGCTGTAAAGGACATGATTTTCTTCATTATGGCTATATAATATTCCATTGCATATATGTACCACATTTTCTTTATCCAGTCTACTTTCGATGGGCACCTGGGTTGGTTCCATGTCTTTGCTATCATGAATAGTGCTGCAGTGCACATATGTATGCAGGGGTCTTTTTGGTAGAGCAATTTATGTTCCTCTGGATATATTCCTAGAAGTGGGATTGCTGGATCATATGGTAGCTCAGTTTTTAGTTCTTTGAGAAAATGCCACACTGTTTTCTCCAAAGGTTGAACTAGTTTACATTCCCATCAATAGTGTAGAAGCACTGTATTTTCTCTACAGACTCACCAACATCTCTTTTTGTTTTTGTTTACTTTTTTATGATAACCATCTTTGCTGGTGTTAGGAGATATCTTATTGTAGGTTTGATCTGCATTTCTCTGATGATTGGTGAGGCTGAGCATTTTTTCATATGTTTGTTGCCAAGCCCAACTTAATAGGACTTTCTCCCTGCTCAGCAATGGTTCCTTCTTCTAACTCTTACATCACTCCTGCAATGCCATATAATGGCACAGAGGGTGATCCAGCAATGAGGCTGTAGCTTCTGTGGTAGTTTTCCTGTGTTGTACCTTGCTATGGTATAGAACACCCTATGGGTTATACTGTAAATTATTTTCTATATGATAGAATACTGTGCAGTGATTAAGCAAATTAAGGTAAATCTCTTGCTCCGAAATGGAAAGATGTTTAAAAAAAATCTAAGTGTGAGTGAAAGATGTTAGTTTAATACATTGTACCACTCCAGAAACTATACATGAGTAAAGTAGGTACATATTTTTATATATACACATATGTGTATCTGTATATAAAGGTTTATTTTGTGTACTACTTTACTGGACATAACACTTTTAATAACTGTAGCTTAAAAATTAAATAAAGCAAAAATACAGATTTTCCATTTCAATTACATTGCTATAGCAGTTGAACTAACACAAAAATTCTAAGGATAAAAATGAAAAAGAAAAGGGAAAGTTGTTTGTACACCCACCTTTACCTATGCAGGTGCTTTGATGAATAAGCCCACTATGTCATTTGTAATAAATTGACACTTCTTATATTTGTTTGTGAATATCTTACCCTTTATCACATTTCTCACCAGACTAGTGCTTGGCATTCACGACTTGTTGATTTGATTTTTAGGATTTTCTGTAATATCTTCTTTATTAGTCACTAAGGTCATTCTTGAATTGGCATTTTAAAAAATTTATTAAACCTTGTGGTGCTTTTGGATTCTGGGAGAAAATTAAAGTGTTTAACAACGATGTGGAAATAGAGAAAATTGCTAAAAAGCAATAATGTTTGTTTCTTAAGAAAAATGACTATCGAGCCAACCAAAAAAAGCTAATAAATTTTACTTATCTCATTACCCAAGTACCTGTCAAACAAGTCGAAAACATTCTAGCATATGGAGACTGGTGTCAGAAATCAGAACCTGGGGAGTCTTTCTATCACCCCAGCCTTTGGCTGTCCCTTGTGCACCAACACAGCCTCTTCTGTCATCCCAGGGAAGGAGCTCACTGTTCCATGTTGGTGACCTGGTAAGCATGGAGGTGGTTTCAGCTTTACCCATCTCAGCAAGTTTTCAGAGAATCTTAAACTTTTGATGATGTCGAGTCATGGCACCCATAATTGAAGTTTCAGAGATTTAATTATATTACTTTGAAGAAAACCTCGTATTTGAGACTCAAATAATCTCAAATGCTAACTTCAGGCATCTCTCATCATAACTAACCCACTTGCAAACTGAATTAGGCTATAGGCTCTATCTCCCTGGCCTTTAAGCTCTGCCACTGAGGATATTTGAGGTCCATTAAAACTCTTCTTATAGCTAGAGTACTGGCAAGCAGCTTAAACATTCATTCCCATGTCAATAATTCAGCTCTCTTCTTAGGCTACTTAGTAACTGACATATTCAGAAAGGGGTCCTATGCTTCCCAGTGTACTAAAATGTTTGAAGTGGGAAAAAAAATTATTTTCTTTCAAAACACATGCTGTCAAATTTTAACCAATTATTTCCTCAGTGTGTTACGGCAGAATTTTTCTCACCAAAGGATTTCAAATGTTAAGAGGCTTTTTATTCATTGGACCAGAAATGATATCAGCAGCCATATGTGAATTCTGTTATATTCCTTTTTAGCTGAACATTGATAAGTGAATTAAATGCAGCCATGGTAATGTTTCACCAAGTTAAATGAAAGGCAAGCAAGTGAGAAGAAAGAAATTAAGAGGACTAAACAAGGGATAAGCAAAACATTGCCAGCTGAGAGTTGGGAATGAGATAGAAACTGGCAAGGCAGAACAGTGAGGACACTGGCTCCAGATGGCAGGCATTTAGGACAGAAGCCTTCATACCAGCCACCAAGCTCCCAGAGCTGGCGTTGGTGTGCTTTGTCTTTCATTTTGTCATAATGCAAAGCTATTGCTATTTCCAAAGAGTATGAAAAGCTTATGGAACTCAAGAATGATGGAAGGGATGAAAGGAGGAGTAGGAGTTTTTGTTTAGGTTATTTGGGTTGGATGTCATTTGATAGTAGGCTTCAAAACATTTTTTGCTTGATGATTTGCATTGTTGTTTAAACTCATAACCTGTCCAACTGATGAAACACATGGTTACCCTGTTATAGAAATGCAGTAATTGTATATTTCAGGTTTTGAAGAACTTCGTTTTAGCACTTGACTTCTAGGATGTTTGAGAATACAAAAAAAATTTTATTTAGCTACTTCATAATTTATTTCACATAAAGTAATATCACTTCTTTGGTTGGGCCTGCATGTTATTAATAAAGTATATAGTATATACATATACTACATACTTTTAGATAACTTTTATTTAACTTTTAGATAACTTTTTATTATAAAAGTAATACAGTATATGTTTATAAAAGAAATCCAGATCTAGACTGGGCGTAGTGGCTCACACCATTATATAATCCCAGCATTTGGAGAGGCAGAGTCGAGAGGATTGCCTGAGCCCAGGGGTTCTAGACCAGCCTGGGCAACTTGACAAGACCTCATTTCTACAATAAGGCAAAAAACTTAACTGGGCATGGTGGTGCAGGCCTGTAGTTCCAGCTACTTGGATAGCTAAGGTGGAGAGATCACCTGAGCCCAGCGGGCCGAGGTTGCAGAGGCCTTGAGCATGCCACTGTACTCCAGCCTGGGTGACAGAGCAAGATTCTGACTCAAAAAAAAAAAAAAAATAGAAAAATTCAAACCAGTACCTGAATTTTAAATTGTTCAAACTACTAGCCATAATGTATTCATAATCTTATCCATAATTAGAACTAAAAATGCTAATATTTTCTTTCTAGCTACATATGAGATAATGTGTGTGAATGTATATATATGACAGGTATTTTGTTTGTTTGCAATTCTAACATGTAGAATAATATTGAATACACATTTGTGTAATCTGATTTGTTTTTATTATTACTATGTTCGTCTTTTTCGGTGAACTAAATACTTTATTGTTACCTGCTGATAGTAACAGGTCAAATCCATGCATTGATATGAATTTGCTTTTTCCCCGCTCACCAGCCAGGCTTTTATCTGATATTTTCTTTCTGCCAGGAAAGAATAAATGATGTGAAGTTGAAATGGTTATTGAGTCTCACTGTGCATTTTTATTTGGAAAGGATGACATGGTGTTAGGTTGCCACACTAAGAAGGAAGAGTGAAGGTGAACAGTGATTTTCAAGTAAATCCTTTAGGGAAGGGTGATTTCAACTTTACACATCTCAGCATATTTTCAGGGAAGCCTAAACTTTTGATGATGTCGAAGATTATGAATCATGACACCCATAATTGACGTTTCAGAGAGATTTAATTATATTGTTGCTTTGAAGAAATCCACACAGAACCATATTTAGGTACAATTTCAAAATCGTTTCATTCCGTTTTCACGTCTCTGTGTTACTTTGAAACTATCTGGTAAACATCCAGAGATTCTGAATGCTTCTCTCTGATAGATGCAGAGAGCATTTAAGCTAACATTCAGCTGTTTGTTTATTATGTTTTCAAACTTTTTCCAGTTTCTGTTTAGTATTCAGTGAAATGGTGTAAAGAAAACCATCTGCACTGCAGCTGCGAAGGGATTACCTTTGGTTCTTCTTTTCAAAAACAAGCCAAATGCCCCCTGTGCACAGCCCTGGACGGTTGCTTGGCTCTTGTGCCATATGTTTTATCCAGTACTCCTGGAGCTAACTCAATTAATAGCTCAGACGATACAATTAGCCTTTTAGTGTAGGCATTCATTCATAAAGGGCTTCCTAACATAAAGAAACTCTTGATTCTCTGCCCCTATTATTATTGCAGACTGGTGATTTGAAAGATTGAATGACAGTAGATATACTGAAATCATTAGCTCACAGTAGATATTCTGCTTTGTATAGTCTACTGCCACCAAGTCAAATTCCTAGGTATGGGCCAAGGTATTGGCACAAAATTAAAATGAAATTATTCTTAGCAGAATGTGTTTCAATTGAATTTTACAGTCCTTACCATGTCTTGAGACCACTTTTGTCTTTATCCAAATATAGATTTTAAGCAGACACTGAGTAAGAACATATAGTGAAATATAATTATTAAAGTGAAAATCCATTATTTCACCACTCTGTCTTTACCTTGGCAATCTTTTTTTTTTTAAGGTAAAATTTAAAACCCTGTGAAAATAATTCAGCAAACTCACTTGGATCTTTTTCTTAAAAACCTCCAGCCCATATGTAGCTCTAGAAACCATTATAATCACAACACACAAATATTAAGCCAATGCCTATAATCAATTAGGGCAGAAGTTATGATGATTTCTTCTGACTTATATCTGGTTTGAGGGAAGGTCCAGAAAGAGTCAATGGTTTAGCTAGGGGCCAGTTTTTGTGAGGATGACAGGATTTGCATACAGAATTGAAAATTTATTTTTTCCTGGGTAGGATGACACCGTAAATAACAGCAACATTAATGAGGCTGTATTTAAAGGATAGATTTAAAGATTTCTGTACAAAAGTTGTAATCATTTTCTTCAAATACATTTTTGTATATAATTATATATGTGTACATGTACACGTATTTAATGCTTTTTTAAAATTAATTGCTTTGGGAATACTAGCTGCTTTCATTTGAGTCCCAAGTAATTCATTTCAAATTATCAAATATTTATTTGACAAAAATTAGACTTGGCGTCTGGTGACTAGGAAAAAGGTAGCACTAACATACAAAAGTTGTTAGGAAGAGGTGGGACAATGTGTTCCTTCCCTCCCTTTTGTTCAGGTTGGAGTTGGCTAAAACAAATGCAGTGAGGTTTTTAAAAAAAAAAAAAAAAAATTAAAAAATTCAGACGTCTTCAAACTACTTTTTCTAAAGCCCAAAGAGAGAAATTTCCTCCTAGGTTAAAAATAAGAACTAGAACACTGTATTTGATAGAAAAGAGTCACTGGATCAGCTTTAAAATGGAGTAGAACGCCATGAGAATTAGAACTGGCTTGAGGAATAAAACTTCCCGGAGAAGGGAAACCAGAGTGAGTGTAGAAAATTAGATTTTAATCGACCCATTAGCAAGATTTAAAAACTAAGAACCAAACAAAACTCCTGAACACTGAATTAAAAATGATGCAGAGATGGAGATCAACTTCTTGAGCATGGGAGCAATTCATTCTAAGGAAATATTTAACTGTCTTTTAAATCCTTCTTTTCTGAATCCTTTGTACTTTCTGGCATGCTTAAGATTTTCTCATCTATCGTATCACTATTCTACAAATATGCCAGAAAATTTGGGGAGAGGGGAGATTAAAAAAAAAAAAAAAGCATTTGAATTGAATCATATTTCTAAACTGGGAAGTTTAACCAGAAATTTGGCATTCATAAATCTGAACCCAGAAATATTTCATTATCTTGATTGCTATTTTAGTGTGCAGTATCTCTGTAATCATTTTTTTAGATAAATCCTTTTTTAATTTTGTGGGTTTTTTTTTTCTTTTTGAAGATTGTTAAAAGTTTTTCATGCTTAGCATAGAATAAATACTTATTGTCTAACGCACATATATAATAGGGAAAAAGACATATAATACTTTTGAAACTATGGATATTTTCTCTTAAATAATCAGTTTAGTCCTATCTTGGATCCATACAATAAATATCTTTCTTCCATAGCCCTTACTCTATTTAAATGCATTTCATTATGTTGATCTGTTAATGTTTCCATGAGTTAAATGGATGCAAATAATACATGAATTGAACATATTGAAAAATTGTGGTACAATGAAGTCTAAAATGAGTCACCCAGAATGATACAGAAAATAATTTCAGAGCCAGAACACGAACCAGCTATCCTGAACTTTCATTGACATTTGCTCATATTGCCTTAAACACATGCAGTAGGCTTTGTACTGTTTTTCTAGTAATTTTATGGATTTGCCTATCTATCTTATTACTCACCAGGTTCCCTCTGTGATCAATAACAAGCATTCCTAATTAAGAGTGCAGTCTTTGGCCTTACAATGGAACAAAGATAAGTGATCCACTACTGATTTATTGAATTAATGGCTTTACCCACTTTAGCAAGGGTTGATCTAACTAGAGGTGTTGACTCATTACTGTCATTAGACTAGATAATGCCAGATATGAAGTCTTGGTTTTTATACCCAGTATAAAGTATGTGTTCTGGGTGTAGCATTATACTACTTCATTATTTTATAGATTGCAGAAAAGTTTCAAAACTCTAAAACGTAACTATACAAAGTAAAAGACAAGACAAAATTGTATAAGACAAGCCAAAATTGTAAGATCAAAGTTATTCTCTTGTAATCAGAGAATTTATTGTGTTTATTTGACTGTGATAAAATATATTTTATATTCTATTACATTGTTCTTAATAGTCCCGGGAGTTTATATTTTTCCCTTGACACAATTGCTCATAAGTCTTGAATTTAATCAGTAAGTTCAATAGCAACTTTTTTTTAAGTTATAGGATCTTAGACTTATTTTCTTTATGTAATTTTTTTAAATGACTTAATTGTGGTTTCTATTGAGGAGAAGTTTTAATGTATTTCAGGATATATGTAAATCTTTCATTACTGTATTTGTATATGTCTGTTCTGATTATTCATGGATATTGGACCATGCAAGAGATTGTATTCATTCATTTGACAATTTTATTAAGTGACTATTATGTGCTAGGAATTTTTTTCTAAGTTCTGTGTGTTTAACAATAACTAAGCCATTCATTACCCTCCTGAAGCTTACCTTCTAGCAGTAACTTGTACTATATAGACCAACAGTTACTATTTATCATGTTGAGAAGGTTTGGTCTTATAAATTTAAGTTTCCTATTAAACATTAATTTAGGTTATGTCAGTAATAGATGAGACAGTTCCTGGGTACCTTTGTTATTTATATATTCAGTAGGACATTTGGATCACTCATCTACCTTTCATTTTGTTTATTTTATTTATTTTATTTTTTCTGGTGTACTGGTTCTTGTTTTTCTTGTATATATATTTTTTATTTTAAAATTGTGGGGTACAGTTAAGGGTTAGGTATAAAATATTCATTGTGCAGCTATCCTTGTTGAACTTATGTACCTTTTAAAACTGGTGTGATTATTTGGACTTTGTTCAATATTAAGAAATACTTCAGTGTAGCATCTATGATAATATTCATAATTAAAGTCAGGTTCTTTACAAGAAGTTCAGGAACATGAAGAACATCATGTTCTTATTAAGGACATCGATTCTTATTTAACTTTAGGTTTTTTTAAATGTGGTACATGTGCACAATGGAATTTTATGCAACCATAAAGAAGGACATGCATATGGACTTCACAGCAACTTGGATGGATTTAGAGTCTGTCATACTCAGTGATCTATTACAGAAGCAAAGAACACAGTACCATATGTTCTCACTCATAAACAGACCTTGAACAATTATCATAATACTATAAGAAAGGGATTGACAGTAGTAGGAAACTGCCAGGGGAGGGGGTGAGATTGGCAGTTGAGGGAAGCTGCCAGGGGAGGGAGGGGCACACCTCATCAACAAGGGTACCTGCATAATGAACATTTGTATACCTAACCCTGAATTGTACCCCACATCTTTAAAAATAAAAATAAAAAATAAAATAAATAAAAAACTTTAGTTTTTTTTTTAAAAGAAAGTTTGCATGTGGGTTCAAAGCAGTACAGCTAAGAAGTTAGAAGTTGAACATTGAGAAACAAGGTTCTTTGCACTTCCTTAGTTTACTCACTGCTCATGAACTCATTCTCATCTTTCAAATACCCATTTTACCAGTTATTTCTAAATTTCAGCTTGTATCGTAGTCATTTGGTGGGCTAGGTGAACAGATTCCCCGCCCATGTCTGTAATTCACTAGGTCTTAGGTGGAGCCAGAGAATTTGCATTTCTAACAATTCATCACCAGGAACTATGATGCTGCTGGTTCTAGGACCATACTTTGAAAACCACTGTGTTACACTGTTAAATGAGACTGGAAATCCTGACTCCCCAGTTGTTGCTTCAAGGAATGACTTACCTCAGTGCAACCAGAGGATAGCCTGTTGACCCCATCAGAGATTGCCCTTGAACCAAAAAACTGCCTGGTTCAAGGTTTCTCCTGTTTTTGGAGCTGTCCACATCCAGTGATTGACCGAAGCAGAGGGATAAAGACCCAACACTAGATAATCTTCCAGGACCTGTCAGCTCTGTAGCTTCTGGTGGTGTCAGCTGACTTCCCCTCTGTTTCATTCTGCTTTCTCCTCCTTCTGGTGCATACGATAATCCCAGGGCACTCTCCAATAAACATCCTAAACACTAAATTCTCTTTCCGTGTCTGCCTTTCCAGAGACCCCCAAACTGCAAGAGTAATGATTACACCCCCAGTGTCTGTCTGTAGCAGATCAGATCAGGCCCAGGCTCTGCTGTCTGACATTTAAGGACAGCACCAGGTTGATCCTAGGCCCTGAAGCTCATACCTCACAGTTGCTTGTTAACCCTGTCTTTTTTGGTCTGTCTGATCCCCACTATCGGCTACACAGCTTCTGCTATTGATTTCCATCTCAGGATTTTTGTCGTTTTTTGTTTTTTGTTTTTTCCAATTAGCTAATATGCCCCTCTGTTACTGTCTCTTTTACCTGTCCTACTCTAATATGTCCTTTAAGTCTCAGATAAAAAAATAAAGCACCTATTTCAAGAAGCCTTCCCTGTAAAACTGATCTAGACATTATTCTCCTTGTAATTGGGTTTATAATCTATACATCTTGTGCATATTTCTGTTATAATATTATGCAGCATTGAAAGTGGTCATTTATTTGTGTCTAGACTGTAAACTCCCTGAGGACAGGGACCATATTTTAGTTATACTTGCACAGATAAATGTTCAAGAGATGAGCACTAAACCATTGCACTGAGCTAAGTAGTGTGTCCATATTGCCTTGTAATTTCTCTACCAGCCTTCCATATGTATCTTCCTGCTTCATTCTCTTTACAAGTTCCTCAGGGACAGGGTCTTATTATTTGGCTTTGTGTGGTTCTTAGTGCTGTGCTTTGAAGAGAGCAGATGTTATATATACTTACTGAATAAAGGAACCTATTATGGTTAGTGGGTTTTATGGTCCATTACAAAGAACACACTGAAAATATACATTCTGAGTAGAAGACTGTTTCTTACTATTTTATTATATATGTCTCAATATTTTAATGTATATAGTGTCCCAAGAAAATGAGTTATTCATAATCTGTTTTTTATAGTGTACCTATGAATAAACTTATAACATATAATGGTATAGGATATTAATTTGAAGTAAATCAGAAACTTCCATCTACCAATGTGGGAAAAAATATAAGAGAATGAGGTATTATGCTCAGTAACACACACATGCACAAATTGCCTTTAAAATAAATGTTCCTTTTACAATATAATCCTTACCACCAAGTTAACCTCAGAATATCCAATTTCATCAAAATTCAGAAGATAACTTTTAGTAATGTAAGATTCTCTTAAAATCGGTCATAATTTCTATGTCTAGTAGGCTAGACCAGGGAGTCTCGCCTAGATTCAAAGATGGGTAAGGTCAACGACTTGAATTTAGTTCCAATTTTCTTCTATTTTGGTTCACACAGCAAAGAATATATGTTGTAAAAGTTACAGGTGTATGCTTGGGACTTCATGTATTTAATGCAGGCACACCTAAGATTTGGTGATATTGACTGTGGAATGATATTGGCTGATATTCATGTGGAATGAGATATCTTTGCCAAATAAGAGGATTCTAAATTAAAGATTTTGCTGTTTTCCTGCCTTATCCCTGTCAGCACTAGAGGGAGACATACAAGGCAATAATCTCATGACTTAGCAAGCCTTGTCACCCAACCCAGTATTTGTTACCCAGTGTTCTAGTCCTTGACAATTCTGTTGTGCCAGCTCTGGGGATTTGTCCCTTACCTGTGACTGTGCACAGGGCCTCAGTATTTTTCATTTATGTCCATGTTGGGACTTTCTTTGGGCATGACTAACCATGACCAACTCCTTTTTCAGTATAGAGAGTTCACAACAAAAATGGGTGACAAATGAAGTTTGTCAGTACGTTCTAGGTACACCTGTTTAATTTCCAGTTCTAGATAGATCTGTAAGTAGCATAAATAGGAATGTCAATTCTTCTCTTACCCATCCTCAAGAATATGATTAAATAGCATCACCATTTATAGTTTTTTGGCAATCTTTATTGTTCAGAGTCTCAGTCAACTAAGTTAGTCCTCATTAGAACAATGACAAAAAAGAGTATAAATCAAGCACGTATTTGGGAAATCCAGTTTTGAGACAGAGGTCTACAGAGCATGAATTCATTTTCATCTTGGCAGTTTAAATAAAGTTTAGGCAAGCAGTATATGGATGGGCTCAATTTGAGCATAGAATTAGATTCAAACAGCAACATGCCCATAAAGGGACAACTATAGCAGCTAAGTAAATAGCAGATAACATATACAGGCTCTATGTTAGAGAACATGAGTGGTTTTAGTTTTCTAGCAGGACCTAGAGTGCTGGTAGAAACCTTAAGAGTAGCATCACTTTCAACTATATACAGCAGTGCTGTGAGCTCAAAGGAATCACAGATAATAGTGTGCTACCATTCAAAAATGAATCTACTAAATCACAGGCTATAAACCTTGTGCTTTGGTTTCCTTGATTTGATTAGGATTTTGTATTTTTAGAAAATTTGATCTGCATTTCTGATGAAGGTACTCATTATGGCCAATGATCCCCAATTATGTGGTAGAGGGCAGAGGTTGTCAATTAGAGAAGCTCATCTTGGGAGCTACTTGCTCATCCTACATCATTGACTTCTTCCCTTAATAAATGGACCATATGAGGAAGCTATGATTGGCAATTATATATCTAGGTATATGAATCTTAAAATTAGAGTCAAATGATGTTAACCTGTTATTGTTTCCAAGAAAATGTGCAAATGTCCTTTGCTACAATGAGTAAAAATACTATGATAATATATTTTTAAAAACATTATCTTAGGGAAATTTTGTTATGAGGAAAAAATGTTATATCTACATAAATATATTTTCATTCAAACTGGCATATAAACTTTCTGAGCAGAAACTGTAGTTCCTTCTTTATAACTTCCCAAAGAGTTGGCGTGTGTGCACATACGCAAAGCACTTTATGAATTTTTTATAGATTTGATCCTTTTGCTCCTTAATGTGTATCTGCATATTTTCAGGTTTGTTCTCATCTCTTTTTTTGGTCATTCAAAATTTCCCTGAAGATCCAAGGAAAATTCTAAAAATCAGCTTATACAGAAGATACATCATTAGATCAAATGGACATGCCATTCAGCCGTGGGTGGAAGGGGAGCTTGATTATTTGCTCTCTGTAATATTGTTCATCCTCAAACTGCTTCTCATACCCAGTTATATCTGTTTCTTTAGACTTCCTGCTTGATATTTCCTTGCTTTTCCTGATGATCATCTCTATTAGCATCTATTTGATGTTTTGTTTCTAGAATGTTACAGCCACAACGAACTACATATTTATAAATGACAAGAAAATAGGGATGAGAGAAAAAGCTATCGGATTCTTCTTTCAAGTGCATGAATTCTGTTTGAACAGATATGACTTGGAAATAACGAAGAAAAGATTAATAAATATTTTAAATACGCATTTAATATTTTAACAAATCATTAAGGTCAATTTTGTGTTAAAATTTATAGCACAACTTCAGGGGACATTTATGGAAATGAATTTCAAAACTCACCCTCATTGTCATGGAGTGATTTGCAGTGGAGTTGAACTGGATTGCCTCACTGCAGAACTGGTTATGTTAGAGATTCTTGGGTGAACTGAAGCCAAGCTTCAACTAGTACAATTGGTAATGCAGATAAAACCATCCATATTGCAAAGAATCACCCATCTCCCCGACCTAGGGTGTTTTGACTTTGCCTGAAGATGCTGCTACTGAACATTCTATGTCTTTATTGTGATAAATAAAATGACCAGTGATAAATACAAATGGTAAATTGTCATCTTTGATCTTTTCTTCTAGAAATGATATACTCTAATTTCTCGAATAAATCTGACTCCAGTATGTTCCCCTTAGCAAATTTGGGCAAATATATATTAAATGCAAAAGAGGTAGTAATTCATACATTTCATGACATGCTTCCAAAAAAAAGTTCAGTGATATAAAAAATAGAAGATAATTTTATCCTTTCTCCTAAAAATAACTTTGTGATCTAAATTGATTTTAGAATATACTCAATAAATTAGTCTTAAAAATATGTCCAGACTTGAGTTTCAGAAGGAAAAGCAAATTGTTCATTTGATTTTTCTTGAATTTAAATTCTCTTTTCACTTAGTTCTAGTGAAGGAACTCCTTTTGAAAAACTGGTTTTAACGTCCTCAATATCAGGCTTTTATTTTTTTTAATTCTGAGCTGCTAGATGTACACGTGGTAAGCATCCAGTTAATAAACAGAAGAGTCTATACACTGAGCATCTTTCATAAAGACCTCAGTGTTAAATTGGCTACTATCCAGCACCTGTTAATAGTACTGAAGAAAGGTAACTGGTATTTGAGATTGATAGTATTCACTTATTCTTTTACATTTTTCCAAATATGCAGTATATCACCAGAAAGCAACAAGCTTAACTGCCAGTAAAAATACCTTATTTTGACTTACATTTTATCTCCATTCTTTCAGTTTTTATCAAAAGTCAGCAAAACAAAGGACACATGAAAAGACTTTCTACATCATCTGCAAGAAGCTATTAATGTTATTGCCCAATAAGTTACTCAGAGTTCCTCATATACATTTCTTATATGTATGTTTCTACATGAAAATTTCTCTTCTAGTTCCGGCAAGAAAAAAGATGTCTCTTCTGAAACCATGTTTCCCTCTAATCAGACAATAAGAACTGAAAAATCAATTGCTTCCCTTTTTCCTTGACTGGTAAGAAACTCAGAAATAAATATAATGTTCAGTTGAAGTTACCATCTTTCTTTGGGTCTTAGTATTTTTCTTCCTTCCTTTCTACTTGGTTTGTAATCTCTCTTTCCAGCATTAATGTCAGCTGTTTTATCACACATTGCTACAATTTTTCCTAGAAATCGGATGAATATGTTACTAATATAAATGCCAAAAAACTAGGGATTCTGCCCTTTTTCATTTATTCAATCATTCATTATTCTAAGTTTATTTATTAAAAATATTAGTTGATCTTTCGGTGGCTCAATCTGTAATCCCGCGCCTTTGGGAGGCTGAGGTGAGTGGATTGCCTGAGCCCGCGGGTTCGAGACCCGCCTGGGCAGCGAGACCTCATGTCTACAATAAATTAAAAAAACAGCCGGGCATGGTAGCGCATGCCTATAATTCCAGCTGCTCGGAAGGCTGAGGCGGAAGGATCACCGGAGCCCAGCAGGCGAGGCTGCAGTGGCCGGGAGCGGCCACTGCACTCCAGTCTGGGCGACCGAGTGAGACTCCAACTCAAAAAAAAAAAAAAAATTAGTTGATCTCCTATGGGCCAGGCTGTATACTGGGTGCTGTGGATAGAATTGTGGCTGAGGAATATTCTCTACCTTCATGGAGTTATTCCTCTCTTGATTCTTCTTTATGCCTTTCATGATACCAAGCACATTGTAAGTATTCCTCAGAAATGTGTTGTCTAACTAACTGACGCTTCTCTTAGGCCATTATTATGAAGCTTCATTTATGGGAATGTTTCAAGATGAACTTCACCTGTCTGAATTTGTTAATCACAGCATCTAAATTTTAAAATGTCTGTTGTTTTTTTTTTTTCTGTAATTGTGTCCTGGTGTGATTAGGGTCACAAAGAGCACAAAATTTTATATTTTCTTTAATAAAAATTTGGCATAGACTCTATAAGATTCTTATAACTTAGTGATTAATTGCACAATACATCTCTTTTCTTATATTTTGATTTTTGTGTGTGTGTTCACAATCAATGTTTGCCCTTCTGTCATTTTCAGATAACGATAGTTAGTCTTTAAATCTTTCTTCTTTATCATTTAATTTTCATAGGCAAATGCAGCATTCATTTCAAAATAACTGATTTCTGGTGATCTGGCACTTCTTGATGCTGACATGACACTTATTTTATACTGTCATGCACTGTAATCATTCAGATGTTTTATTTCTGTTAGTAGATTTCAGCTTCTAGGAGGTCAGAGATTATTTCATAATGACTCTACTCTCCTACAGGGCTTACCAGTGTCTTCCTCATGGTAAGGGACCAATAACTGCTAGCTGAATATAGTAGTCAGCTCCCAGTGTATAATTCAGGTGTGTAGGATGGCAGATATTCTTACTAGTATCCAGTGTGTTCACACTTACAAGTGTGAGCTTGCTTTGGCACAACAGAAATGTGTTGCCTAATTACCTCTTCACTTAGTTAATTATTTTTCAGGTTTCATTTGTTTGCTTGTTTCAAAATAAGATGAATTTTATCTCTCTGAATTGGTTAATTACAGCAGGGAAAAGGGAAGATGACATTGAAAGCATGCTGTAATTCAACCTAAAAATTGAAACTTTTTTTCATTAATGTTTTATCCTTGAATGAAGGCAGTTTTTAAAACCAACATTATTTCTCCCTCAAACTTCTGCTCGTATTCCACATATGGTCTACAATGTGATTTTGGTGCAGATTCAAATTTGATGGAATGTTTCATTCAGGATTTTTTTTTCACTCACACTTTCAGTTTGTTGAAATAAGTTAATAATACTTTAAGTTTCACAGTGATTTTTTTATATGTGCTGAGGCAGAAGAAAAGACAGAACTATTATTCCCTGAGCAAAAGGACCATGAAAGATAATCATGCTCTTTAACTTTTAAATTAAAGAAGCAGTGCTCTATAGATCTCTGCATTTTAGTTTACACAGGAGTTGTTTACTCATAGGGAGTGAGGAAGATGAAACTGGCATGAACTCCTTTGGGGAGAAGAAAGTTCTGATTTACTTTTTGCTGCCTTTACTTTGCAAACTCCGGAGACTTACAAATTGACTCATTACTTACTGAGCTCCCAATAAGCAATAAAAGGCTGGCTAATATGGACTAAGGCATTTAGTTATACTATGTATGTGTGGTTTTGTGGATGTGATATTTTCTGGAGTTTTCTGGTAACACCCTGAAGATATTCTTGGTTAATTAACCAAATGTTGAAAGAAGGAACCCAATCTTTTCACCTGTGATCTTGCAGGGCTTGCTTTTGAGGTACCAGAACTGTGGATTGTGACACCATGATTCCTGTTGGTATGCAAAATCTGAGTTCTTCCTTTTTTTTTTTTTCTGAGTTGGAGTCTTACTCTGTCACCCAGACTGGAGTGCGGTGGCCGCTCTCGGCCACTGCAGCCTCGACCTGCTGGGCTCCAGCGAGTAGCCAAGTAGCCGGAATTACAGGCGTGTGCTACCACGCCCAGCTGATTTTTGATTTATTTTAGAGATGAGGTCTTACCAAGTTGCCCAGGCAGGTCTCAAACCCGCGGGCTCAGGCAATCCACTCACCTCAACCTCCCAAGGCGCGGGATTACAGGCTGAGCCACAGAGCCCGGCCTGAGTTCTTCCTTATCTAGCTTAAACTGTTTCCTCTTTCTTTTTGATGTAATCTATGGTATAACATAATATAGTGTATATTTTTAGTATTTGGAGGAAATAGAAATTGTGTTTTAAGCTATCATAGAATGAGAACTTGGTACAATAATATTCAACTAGAAAATTTTGGTTAAAAAAATTTCTAAAAGAAACATTATGAATTTTAAAGAGAAGAAAAATGTAGTAAAATAAAGTATATTCTCATTTTGAACTGATGTGTTAGGAAGAGTACCAGGCCTGGAATCAAGAACTAGAGTTCCATTTCTGCTTCTGCCTTGAATTTATTACCTCTCTGCAGCTTGGCATCCAGAGGAATAGTGAATAAATTCTAAGTCCATCCACCTCTGTCCTGCTACAAGGCCAAGCATTGCTTTCTGTAGTGCTATTATAAGAAAGTTGCCTTTTCCTTCCATATATCCCAAAACCTGGGATTTGGTAGCTAATTCCTAAATGTTGGTTGATTCCTATTGCATTTCCAGATTTATTAACAGAATCTCAGAGTGACTCCCTGGTTCAGTGCACAAAGCATCAGATCTGGAGTTAAAAACCAGGGTGTGGACCCAAATCCCAGAGTGACTGTGCATCCAGTGCCACCTTCTCTTTCTGTCACAGATGTCATGTATCTCCATGTTTCTGGTTCAGCAGATGTTCCTTTATGGCTTCTATGCTTATGCTTGAGTTGGTTGTCAGGGCCGTTAAGTAAAAAGCACTGTCAGCATACTATCTTGCCCTCAAGAGAGAATATAACTTGAATTTTATGACAATGTTCATTATTATTGATATAGGAAAGAAAATTCCTTGCTAGCTTCTGGCCCACTTGCTCAATACCTCATATTTAAACCATGACAGGATACTGATTTTTAAAAATAGTTTGCTTGTTTCAGATTGTTAATCATCACTAAGTAGGAGAATCTGGATCATGTGACAAATACTGGGTCAACAGGAAGGAAAACCGAGTTAGGTTGCTTCTGTGATCAGGAAAAAAAGCAGAGCAGGGTACAGACAACAGACTCAGAAACTCAACCGTAATCCTAAAGCATATTTCATTTGGGGATCCATCACAAAGTTGGCAACATTTGTCTTCAGAATGTTCCAGCCACTTTCATCCCTTTTCTCATTCTCTCTGTTTGGAAAGCACCTGGTGTCTTAAATCACCCTGACTGCCCGGCATCTTCACTGCATCTCCCCATCTGTTTCCCTCCATGTATCTGAAACAGAGGAAAGACCACTGAGCCAGAAGTCAATAGACTGGACCAGGTCCAATCACTAACCAAATATACAACTGTGTGTTAGTCATTTCACTTTTCTTAATCTTGATTTCCATATTTTTTTAAATTAAGGGTTGGAACTATAAAGTTTCATTTAACTTACATGTATGTTTCTATAGGGTCTTCATCATCTCAGAGTCAAAACATTTTTGTTTTCCACATTCCTTACTAAGTAAACCTGGAAACATTCTCCAGTGAGACAATGGCAACAGTCATGTACTGTAACAGAGTCACTAGGAGGCTGGGGATATTTGTTTTGGGGCAGTGGTGTTGTGTTTTGTTTTTGAAGTTTGATGTCCTAAATGTCTTAACTCAAAAACAGGAATATCTAATAACATTTAAGCACTGTGTTAGAACAATAGAAGATGCATTTTATTAAAGAAATCTTTTTTTTTAATAAGAACGATTTATTGAGAGAACAGAAAAGCTCCCACAGTGGGAAGGGACCTGAAGGGATTGCCCAAAGCAATCTTTCATTAGCACTAAAGAAAAATGAGCATATATTGTCTTTTGACTATCTCCATAGTTTTTTTTTTTTTGAGTTGGAGTCTCACTGTGTCGCTCAGACTGGAGTGCAGTGGCCGCTCCCGGCTACCGCAGCCTCGACCTGCCGGGTTCCGGCGATCTTTCCACCTCAGCCTTCCGAGTAGCCGGAATTACAGGCATGCGCTACCATGCCCGGCTAATTTTTTGATTTATTGTAGAGATGAGGTCTCGCTGCCCAGACGGGTCTCGAACCCGCGGGCTCAGGCAATCCACTCACCTCAGCCTCCCAAAGGCGCAGGATTACAGGCTGAGCCACCGAGCCCGGCTATCTCCATAGTTTTATCTTTTCCAGAATAACATATAATTGGAACCGTACAGTATACAGCCTTCTCAGATTGACTTCTTTCACTTAGTACTATTAAGGTTCCTTTGTGTCTTTTCGTGGCTTGAAAATTTATTTCTTTTTAGTGCTGCACAATATTTAATCATCTGAATGTAGTACTCACCTACTAAAGGACATCTTGGTTGCTTCCAAGTTTTGGCATGAATAAAGCTGCTATAAATATCTATATGCAGGTTTTGGTGTGGACATAAGTTTTCAGTTCATTTGAGTAAACACCAAGGAACTTGACTGCTGGATCATATGGCAGGAATGTGTTCAGTTTTGAAAGAAATTGCCAAGCTATCTTTCAAAGTCACTGTACCATTTTGCATTCTCACCAGCAATAAATGCAACTTCGTATAATTCCACATTCTTCCCAGCCTTTGAAGTTGTCAGTGTTTTGAATTCTTGCCATTCCAATAGATGTGTATTGGTATCTCGTTTTACTTTGCAACCCCCATGACATGGTCATGTAGGACACCTTTTCATATGCTTATTTGCCATCTGTTATAAGCATTTAAATTTTTAAAATAAAAAAGTATATATTTAAGGTGAACAGCATGTTTTGATATATATATATGCACAGTGAATGATTACTACTGTCAAGCTAATCAACATATCCATCTCATTACATATGATTTCTGTGTATGTGTGTGATGAGAGAACCTGAAATCTACTCTCTCAGCAAATTTCCAGTATGCACAACTGGATTATTAACTCTAGTCGTCATGCTGTACCTTAAATCTCTATACATGTTCATCCTATGTAACTGCAACTTTTGTACCTTTTGACCAGCATCAACCCACTTCCTCCACCTGTCCACCCCTAGTAACCACTGTTCTTTCTCTGCTTCTATACATTCAAGTCTTTTAGTTTCTACATATAAGTGCAGTATTTTTCTTTCTCTTTCTAGTTTATTGCATTTAGCGTAGTGATCTCAGTTTTTACCCATGTTGTCACAAGTGGCAAGTCATGTTTTTGAAGGCTAGTATTTTGTTGTGTGGTTGCCAAGGGTTGGGGGAAGAGAGAGATGAATTGGTAGATCTTTAAGAACAGAGGATCTTTAAGGCAGCATAATTACTCTGTACGATACTATAATAGTGTATATATGTCATTATACGTTTTTCAAAACCCCTAAAATATACAGCATCACTCTTGTGTAAAGTATGGACTTTGGGAGATAATAAGGTGGCAATGTAGGTTCATTGAATGTAATAAACACACTACTCTGGTGCAGGATGTTGTTACTGGCAAAGGCTGTGTAAGAGACAGGGTATATGATATCTCCTTATACTTTCTGTTTAATTTTGCTGTGAATCCAAAGCTACTTTAAAAAGTAAAGTCTACTTAATTTTTTTTTAAAGGCCATATATGCCTGAGGTTTAGTCCCAACGACTAAGCCAAGAGATCAACCAAGTGGCAGCATCTGGAAAAAATTATAGGGTTTGATTTAATACAAATTTTAATTCCTAAACTAGTTTTGAATCAGACTTAGAGAAGGGAAGAAAATGGCATTACTTCAGCCCCTTTATGCCAGTCCCTTCTCATTTATTTCCATTTAAGTCTAACAAAACCCTAGGAAGTAAGTATAATCCCTTTTCAGGTAAGAAAATTGGATTCTGAGAAGTTAGATTATTTGTTAAATTCCACAAGCTAGAGGTGGAGGGAGCAGGTTTCAAACCTGTCTGCCTCTCTTTATGCCCAACTACCAGCTGCCTCATTAATGTAGATGAGGAATAATGAAAAAAATGAAGTATACATAGATGATTGGCAGAAATGCAATAGGAGATAAAATTCAGTTTCCCTGTCCAACTTTGAGAGGCAAGATGGAGGAATGTTTATTCCTAACTCCTCATGTTTTCATAGAGGGTGGTAATTTCTACTCCACTCTCCAGGAGGGAAAAGCATGTGAGGAAGACGTGCCAGTGCTTCTCTCTGCCTCATTATTTGTTCTTTCCAGGGCAGGAGGAATGTCTTCTCTGATAGTTGAGTTTGGGAAAAGGAAATGATTATGCTCAGATTATCCTTCTGGCTTCTGTCTGATGGGCACATTCTCTGCCTCTCTACTTGGTGAGCTTTGAGGCCTGGTCTCCTCTGGGAGAGTAGCTGGCAGTTTTCCAATTCAGGGATACTAGAAGGTACTGGGAGATCACTGTGGTTGTACCTCTACGCCATGGTCTTTGGTCAGCTTTATTAGTAATAGAGGAGACCATCCAAAGGAAAGATAACTAGAGAGCCCCTAAAAAGTATTATGTGAGAAAACCATCCCCAAGACAGAGTAACCAGTCTCCATAAGGTAAGCATAAAAGAAAAAAACCCTAAAGGCAGTTAGAAAGGACAGACCACCTACTGGGGAAGACCCATTAGAATTGCAGCAGACTTCTCAGCAGAAACCCTACAAGCCGGAAGGGACTGGGGTCTCATCTTTAATGTTCTTAGAGAAAAGCAATTCCAACCAAGAATTTCCCATCCCACCAAGCTAAGCTTCATCAATGAAGGGTAATTTAAATCCTTCCCAGACATCCAATCCCTAGGAGAATATGACACCCCCAGACCAGCCCTTCAGGAGATGCTTAAGAAAGTTCTGGGCACAGAAACAATAGAACAGTTCTACCCACTGCAAAAGCTGATATTTTGATCTTCTATCTGTCTGCCTCTCAGTTGGTGCCAAACTAGGGCAAGAATATAATTTGATCTGCTGGCCCCTGAAAACCTCAAAAATAGGTAGAATGAAGTCCAGAGGATGAATATGTTAACTTTTATGTATATCAGGATAATTATCATTAAATATAATGCAGTAATAGTTTTCATTCCTACCTCTGGGGGAGAAGGTAAGAACAATCCCTGGCAAAATATTTGAAGAAAAATTAATGACAAATATGTTAAAAGGGTTATCAGTGTATGGAAAAGAAGAGTTGTTCAAGTAAGCTTGCTTTTCTGCTTCAATAGTACCGACTTGGGGAGCCCATTTTAGTGACTACTCTCTACAGAGCTGTACGTACGATGTTTTATTATTTTACATTCCTTTTTGGTCCTGGCCAACAGCTGTCTTACAAATTCATTTTCTGTTATGTTCATGTTGGGAGAAAGGCATGTAAGTACTTAATTCATTGCATGAGTGGTAGTGCTTATCTAGCATTGGGGTTTTTGGTGTGATTTTGTTTTTTTACCCCCTGTTATCTGTAAATGTTCTGAAGAGCTATGTCTTCATGGGCAGAAGTCCATGTTTATGAAATTTCTTGATGGCTCACCTGCCAGATACCAAGTCTGTCAGTCTTCTGGGTGTCCAGCTAGGCCATCTGTGTGTGCAGGGCACACATAGGTTTCCATTATGTGAGGTATAGCTATTCATCTCTTTGCACATTTTTATTCAATTTGAGGGTATTGTGTCTGGTGCCTAGGCATTCTGAGAGTCAATTTATTCATTGATTTTTGGAACTTCACTTTGACTAAACCAAAATACAATTGAACATTGCTTAAGGACTTGCTTGTTGATCCTTAATTCATCATATGAAAATAGGTTTAAAGTAAACCCACTTCTAACAGTACCACTGTATCACTGTTTAATCATTTACTGAGGCCAGACATCTAGAAGTCATCCTTGATTGTGCTCATTGTCTTATATCCAAACTATCAAGTCTGTTCAGCTCTACTTTCAAAATACATATTATATGTGTCCATCTTGGATACCTCTGTCATTGCCATCAAAGTTCAAGCCACCATCATCCCTTACTTGTTTGAATTACTGCAATAATTCCTCCCCCTCTTGATCTGCATATGGACTATTTTCCACAAAGCATCCAGAACAATCTTTTTACTATACCAAACAGATTATATCACTGCCCTTCAATTTCTTCCCAACAGTCTTTGCTATTGCCTATAAAAACCTACATGATTTGGCCTTTGACTCACTCTGCAACCTTATCTCATCCACTCTCCCTCATTATCATTCTGTCCTGGTCACATTGTTTCTCAAACAAGTCAAGTTTTCCTATTTCAGGGTCCTTGTACTTGCTCCTCTGCTTGGAATGACCTTTAACAACAAGAAACGTTTATTCCTACTCTGCACTAGGGACTACTTTAGGTCCAGAGACTAGAGCTTTAAGTAAGACAAAGTTTCTGTCCTTCAGAATCTTTTATCCTATAGAAAGAAAGCAGAAAAACAAACAAACAAATATGTAAGTCAGGTAATGGTAGGTCAGGATAAGAGCAGAGAGTAATGGGTAAGAGGTGTGTTACTTTATGTAAAGTGTTCAGAAAAGACCTGACAAGGTAATTCTTGAGCAGAAGCCTGGAGGAAATGAAAGAGTGACCACATGGCTATTTGAAGGAAGCATATTTCAGGAAGAGGGAATAGTAAATATGAAAGCCCTAAGGCATGACTGAGCCAGATGTTTTCAGGGAAGAGCAAGGATGTTGTGCCTAGAATGTAACAAGCAGGGCAGGGAGGGTAGTAACATATGAGTTTAGTGAGGTTGGTGTAAGCCCAAATCATGAAGGTCCTTGTAGGCCATGAAGGACTTTAGCATTTAAGCTATATCACAAAGAAAACCACTGGATGATTTTCAAGTGACATGAACTGACTTATACTTTTATTCTTTGCCCTATTGTGTTGAGAATAGATAATATGGAAGAGGAAGTCACATGGCAGGAATACTAGGAGGTTACTGCTATAGGTAATTTTTTCTTTTTTCTTTTTCTTTTTTTTGAGTTGGAGTCTCACTCTATCACCCAGACTGGAGTGCAGTGACATGCTCATGACCACCCCAGTGCTGACCTGCTGGCCTCCAGTGATCCTTCTGCCACAGCCTTCCAAGTAGCCGGAACTACAAAGGTGCACTCCCATGCCCGGCTAATTTTTGATTTATTGTAGAGATGAAGTCTCGCCAGGTTGCCCAGGTTGTTCTTGAACCCATGGGCTCAGGCAGTCCATTCACCTTGGCCTCCCAAATTGCTGGGATTACAGGATTGATCCACTGTACCTGACCTATAGTTAATTTTAATGGTGATGTGAAGTCAGAGAATCCTGGATGTAAGTCAAAGGAAGAGCTGGACTTCACAAAATGGTTTGCTGATATAGATTTAATATGGTTATAAGAGAAAGAGAGAAGTTGAAAATGAATCTAAGTTGTCCTGAGCAATTGATAAATCTTCTCCATTTACTATTATTTTAGCAAACTTAGTGGCATAAAATGTTTATGTTATTTTACTCACAGATTTGATGGGTTATAAGTTCAAATGAGGCATAGCAGGAGTAGCATATCTTTGTTCCAAAATATTTGGATCCTAGTTGTGAAGAGCCAAAGCTTGTGGTCCAGTGGAGGGGACTGGAATTATCTGGAAGTGTCTTCATTCACATTTTTGGCAGTTGATGCTGGCTTTTGGTTAGGGCTTCAGCTGTGTTGTTAGCTGGAACATGTACTCAAGACTTCCCCAGGTGGTCTTTCCATGTGGACCAGTTTGGGCTTCCACTAAGTACAGCAGCTAGTTTCTGAGAGTGACTGACCCAAAAAAGCCAAATAGAATTGCATTTTCCTTTTTAAAAAAATTTTTATTTAAAGATGGGTACAATTCAGGGTTAGGTATACAAATGTTCATTATTCAGGTACCCTTGTTGATAAGGTATGCTTCCCTCTCCCCTGACAGTTTCCCATTACTGCCAATCTCCCCCAACCCCCACTCCTCTGGCAGTTTCCCTCTATTGCCAATCCCCTTCCTATAGTATTATGATAATTGTTAAAGGTCTGCTTATGAGTGAGAACATGTGGTACTCAGTTCTTTGTTTCTGTGATAGATCACTCAGTATTATAGACTCTAAGTCCATTCAAGTTGCTGCGAAGTTCATAATTTTGTCCCTCCTTATGATTGTGTAATATTCCATTGTGTATATGTACCATAGCATCACACAATATCACTTTCAGTATACTTTACTGGATGAGACAGTCACAAAGTTTCACACAGAGTCAGGGAGAGAAGACAGACACACTACTGCTCAATGGGAGATGTGTCTAGGTCACACTGTGAGAAGAGCAAGTAGAATGATAATACTATGGCAGCCCTCTTTGGAATGTACCATCTGCCACAATGGGAAGGCTGTGGAAGTAGCAGATGTACATAGGAATTCAAAATTAAGAATTAGATTTGGAGGTGTTTTTTTTTGTGGTATCTATTAGACAACTAAGTGGAGATGTCAAGCATGCAGTCATGTATATGAATTTGGAGAGAGGTCTGTGCAAATATATTTGTCATTGGTCTATTTAAAAGCATAGTCTAGAGCAGGGGGGAGATGGCAGCTGAGCCAGCTGGACTATAACAAATCCAGAGCCTGGTTCAGGGAAGAATAGAGGACTGAGTAAACATCAGAAGGGAAAGCCTCTCCCACTGACACTGAATAACAGAACTAAAGAGGAAAAACAAGAGACGTGTCACAGATGAAGAAAATCCAAAGGAAGATCTCAGGAAATTTCAAGTTTACCAAAGACAAAACTCCTGAAAAATCAGACCTTGGTGCCCAAACAATGGAAGTCACGAACGACTGGCCTCAGAATACTACAGGGATTAGGGAATGGATTTTGACTCAAGAAAGACAAGATGCAACACTGAAATAAATTGTAAAAGAGATTTTGGCAATAAAAATTTTCATCCAGGAAATAAATACAAGATGACAAGCATGAAAAGCAGCATTAGACTAGCTGAATAAAGAATCCCAGAATTTGAAGACCAGAACATGGAATTAACCTGATCTGTAAAAAACATAGAAAGAAGACTCACAAAGAAAGAACAAAGCCTATAAGAGATGTGTGGTTATATCAAGAGGCCAAACCTATACCTGATTGGTATCCCAGAAGAAGGAAGAGAAATGGAGAACAACTTGAGCAAGTATTGCAGGAGGTAATCCAAGAAAACTTTCCCTATCTCATCAGAGAAGTGAACCGCCAAGCATAAGAGATACAGAGAACCCCCACAAGACATCAAAAGAGAAGACCAACCCCTAGACACATAGTAATTCTCCTACACAAAGTAAGCACAAAAGAAAAAATCTAAAGGTAGCAAGAGAGAAAGGTCAGACTACCTACCAGGGAAAACCAATCAGAATAGCAGCAGACCTATTGGCAGAAACACTACAAGCAAGAAAGGACTGGAGCCCTATATTCAAAGTCCTCAAAGATGAACAATTTCAACCAAGAATTTCCTATCCAGTCAAGTTCAACTTCATCGGTGAAGGAGAATTAAAACCCTTCCCAGACATCCAATCCCTAAGAGATTATGCAGCTTCCAGACCAGCTGTACAGAAGATGCTTAAAAAGGTTTTAAGCACAGAAGATAGAAAAAAAATAATGACCACACACTTCCTAAGAGAACAGCAGAGCACAGAATCAACAGAGAATACAGCACAACAAGAAACTTGAAAACACACACATACATCAACCCCAAAGCCAAAAGAAAACAAGCAAAGAAAAAACTTAAAAAGTACTTCATGGCAGGGATAAATAATCACATTTCAATAATCAACCTGAATGTGAATGGACTAAATGCACCACTGAAAAGACACAGAATGGCAAATTATTTGCTACATCCAGGAGATTCATCTCACTACAAGGGACGCACACAGACTCAAAGTTAAAGGATAGAAAATGAGTTTCCAGGTAAATGGATCACAAAAGAAGGCAGGAATTGTGATCTTAATATCAGAAAGAAGAACTTTTAAGCTATCAAAACTTTTAAAAGATGCAAAAGGATACTACATAATGTTAAAAGGTTCAATCCATCAACAAGAAATATCCATCCTAAACATATATGCGCCCAACACAGGAGCACCAGCCATTTATAAAGCAACTACTAAGTAAACTAAAAAAAGATATTGACTCTAACACTATTATAGCAAGGGACTTGAATACCCCACTGACAGCCCTAGATAGACCAACAGGCAAAAAAAATCCACAAGGAGATCCAGAACCTAAACTTGACACTCAACCAAATGGATTTGAGATACCTACAGATTTTTCCACCCAACAACCACAGAATATATATTCTACTCATCACCACATGGAGGGTACTCCAAGATTGATCACATCCTTGGCAATAAATCAAGCATAAATAAATTCCATAAAGTTGAAATCTTCCCATGCACATTCTCAGACCACAGTGGTATAAAAATAAATATCAACACCAACAACATTTCCCCAAAGCCCACAAAGACATGGACACTAAACAGCATGATGCTGAACAGCTACTGGGTCAACACTGAAATCAAAGCAGAAATTAAAAGATTCCTAGAAACCAATGAAAATGAAGAAACATCTTACCAAAATCTCTGGGATGCCATGAAATCAGTTCTAAGAGGGGAATTTATATTTCTATGAGCACACATCAAGGAAACAGAAAGATCACAAGTGGAGAACCTAACAATATCACCTAAGGGAGCTGGAGAGAAAGACCACCAAAACCTAACTTTAGCAGAAGAATCCAGATCACCAAATTACAAGCCCATATACAGGACATAGAAGACAAAAATATAATAGAAAACATCAACAAAACAAAAAGGTGGTTCTTTGAAAAAATTAACAAGATCGATGGACCCCTACCAGAATGACCAAGAAAAAGAGAAAAAAAGCCCAAATAAACACAATCAGAAATACAAAAGATCAAATCACAACTGACCCCGAAAAAACACAAAAAATTATCAGAGATTACTATGTATACCTATAGGGAAATAAATTTGATAACCTAAATGAAATGGAGGACTTCCTGACATCACACAACCTCCCCAGGTTGAAACAAGAAGACACTGAGACACTAAATAGACCAATAACAACCCAGGAAATTGACTCTATCATACGAAAACTACGTACAAAAAAAAACCCTGAACCAGATTGCTTCCCAGCAGAATTCTACAAAACATACAAAGAGGAACTGATACCAATCCTATTGAAAGTATTCCAGGCAATTGAGAAGGATGAAATTCTCCCCAAATCATTTTACGAAGCTAATATCATACTGGTACCCAAACCAGGTAAAGATCCGACAAAAAAAGAGAACTACAGACCAATATCCCTTATGAACATAGATGCAAAAATCCTCAACAAGATTCTAGCAAATCGGATCCAAAAACACATCTCAAAAATCATCCACCATGACAAGTAGGCTTCATCCCAGGATGCAGGGCTGGTTCAAGACTTGCAAGACCATAAATGTAATTAAATACATCAAGAGATGTAAAAACAAGAACCACATGATTATCTTATTAGATACAGAAAAAGCTTTTGATAAAATCCAGCATCCCTTCTTGATAAAAACCCTTAAACACCTAGGTATAGAAGGAGCATACCTCAAAATAGTAAGTGCCATCTATAATAAACCTACAGCTAACATATTACTAAATGGACAAAAACTGGAAACACGTCCCCTGAAAACTGGAACAAGACAAGGCTGCTCACTCTTACCCCACTTGTTCAACACCGTGTTTGAAGTCCTAGTTCAAGCAATTAGACAAGAGAAGGAAATCAAGGGTATCCAAATAGGAAAAGAGGAAGTCAAGTTATCCCTCTGCTGATGGTATGATCCTATACTTTGACAATCCAAGAGAATCTGTCAAAAACCTGCTTTCGCTGATAAAGGACTTTGGCAAAGTCTTAAGTACAAAATAAATGTGTAAAAGACAGTTGTATTCCTCTACACCAACAGCAAGCAAGTGGAGACCCAAGTTAAAAGCACAATCCCATTCACAATAGCCACCAAAAAAATGAAATACTTTAGTATCTGCCTAACCAGAGAAGTGAAAGACCTTTACAATGAGAACTACAAAACACTACTCAAAGAAATCCAAGGAGACACAAACAAATGGAAAAATATTCCATGCTCATGGATAGGAAGAATCAACATTGTTGAGATGTCCATCTTACCAAAGACAATCTACAGATTCAGCGCAATACCCATTAAGTTACCAACATCATTCTTCTCAGACCTGGAAATGTCAAAACAGAAATTCATATGGAAACATAAATGACCATAAATAGCCAAAACAATCCTTAGTAAAAGAAACAAAGCAGGAGGTGTCACACTTCCTGACTTCAAACTTTACTGTAAGGCTGTAATATCAAAATATCCGGACATTGGTACAAGAACAGGCATATAGACCAATGGAACAGGATAGAGGTTCCGGAAGCAAAGCCTCAATTTCTCAACCAGCTCATCTTCAAAAAACCTCCAGCAATCAACACTGTGGAGAGGAGAACCTATTCAGTAAATGGTGCTGGGAAAACTGATCACATGCAGAAGACTGAAACAGGACCCCTACCTATCAATACACCAAAATTAACTCTAAATGGCTCAAAGACCTAAACATAAAACCTCAAACTATACGAATCTTAGAAACACAGGACACACCCTTATGGAAATAGGAGCTGGGAACCAATTCCTATTCAAACTCTAAATGCCCATACCTTAAGAAGTAAGATAGACAAGTGGGACCTCATCAAACTAACGTGCTTCTGCAAAGCAAAAGAAACCATCAAGAGAGCAGGGAGACAGCCCACAGAATGGGAAAAAATATTTTCCAACTGAATATCTGACAAAGGTCTAACATCTAGGATCTACAAGGAACTCAAACGTGCAGAAAAGAAAAAGACAAACAGCCCTTTTAAAAAGTGGGCCAAAGACATGAATAGACACTTCTGAGACGAAGATATACAGGTAGCCAATAGACACATGAAAAAGTGCTCAGCTTCACTCATCATCAGAGAAATGCAAATCAAAACCACATTGAGATACCACCTAACCTCAGTAAGAATGACCATCATTAATAAAACAAATATCAACAGATGCTGGCCAGGATGTGGAGGAAAAGGAGCGCTTCTACACTGCTGGTAGGAATGCAAACTCGTGCAACCTCTTTGGAAGACAGTGTGGCGATTTCTGAAAGAACTAGAAACTGACCTTCCAAATGACCCAGCAATTTCCCTATTGGGAACATACCTGGAGGAACTCAAATCATTTTACAAAAAAAGATACCTGCACACATGTTTGTTGCAGCTCTAGTCACAATAGCAAAAACATGGAACCAACCATGTTGCCCATTGAAGCTGGACTGGATTAAAAAAATGTGGTACATAAACACAATGGAATATTATGCAGCCATAAAGTACAAACATATGAACTTTGCAGCAACTTGGATGGATTTAGAGTTGACCATATTCAGTGATCTATCACAGAAACAAAGAACAGAGCACCATATGTTTTCACTCATAAGCGGACCTTGAACAATTATTATAATACTATAAGAAAGTGATTGGCAGTAGTGGGAAACTGTCAGGGGAGGGAGGATGGGATTGGCAGTTGAGGGAAACTGCTAGGGAGGGAGGGGCATACCTCATCAACAAGAGTACCTGCATAATCAACATTTGTATACCTAACCCTGAATTGTACCCCACATCTTTATAATAAAAAAGAAAGAAAGAAAAAAAAAGCATGGTCAGGATGAGGCAGAGTGTAGGTCAAGGAGAGATCCTAGGACAGATTGCTGGAGCACTTCAATGTTCAGAGTCAGATGAAAGAAGTCTGCCAAGAAGACTGAGATGAGTGGCCAGTGCCACCAAGAGAGTGGTGTTTTAGAAGCCAAGTAAAGAAAGTATTCCGAGAAGAATCCGCTGCCTCAGATGCTATTGTAAGATGCGAACTGAAAATTAACTCTGGCAGCATAAAGGTCATTGATGACCCTTATGAGATAATTCCTTGAGTGGTGGACCTCAAAATCAGCTGGATGTGGGTTTAAGAACAAATGAGAGGAAACGGAGACTGTAAGTGTGGACATCTATTTTGAAGAGTTTGGCTGTAAAGGGAAACAGATGAATGAGATGGTTTTTAGAAACCATGAGATGTCAGTTTAAAGGAGGGTTTTTTTTTTCATTTTTTTATTTTTAGGCTGGAATATTTTAGAGCATATTTGTATACTAGTGGGGAAAAAACACAGAAAGTGTAGTAAATAATGGTAGGAGACATCTGCCAGAGCAAAGTCCTTGAGCAGGCAAGAGGGAAAGGCTTGCCATGGAAGACATGTATACTGGGTTCCTTTCCTTTCCAGGTCCAGATACGTGTCCTCCTCCTGCAGGAAACCTTCTGTATCTAGTTGTGTGAAATCTCCTGTGCAATTATCATAATCTTTTTATTGTTCTTCATGGCACTTCACCCTTTCATTTATTCATTCACTATCACTCCATCAGAATATGGGCTCCCTGAGGGCCAGGATCTGGCCTGACTTATTTATTATTCTATTCCTACTATCTAGAACCTGGCATGTGAAGGGTGTTTAGAAAAATGTTTTCAGTGAATGACTGGCTGCTAAATGAATTGATAGGAATCTTTTTATCTTGACTTAGCACCCTTCAAAATTATTTTACAAATTTAAGCAGTGTAAATGTGATTTTGTCCTTCTATTTTAATTAGGGCATCATTTTGATACTTCTGGGGATCAGCAGAAGGAATAATAGGAACATCGGTTTGGGGTATTTTATACCGCCTAGTTCTAAGTTCATCCTGAGCAACTTGATTACTTCTGAGATAGATCCTCATTTGACAGACTCCTGAGACAAGAAGTTGGTATAAAACAACAGTATAAGCCATTCCTGACCCTCCATTGTTCAGACTGAATATCAGTTCAGTTGCTCAGGAGAGAGGACTAGAAATCAAAAGTTAAAAGCTACATGTTTTATAAGGTTCTTAGTGTTTTACTCTGTCCACGCTCTAACTCATCTTACGTCTTAGTGTGTTGCAACATTATGAATTAAGATTTGGGAAACATTTTCTGATTCTCAGATAAAAGACACTCTGTAAGTTCACAGTATCATTATCATGGTAACTATGACAAATGAAAAGCTTCATTCACTTTCCTCTCTTATAAGTTACTTCTTATTGATCTGTTATGTCAGATAATATTGTATTTTCTTACACATCTTTTTCTCTCCTTTTTTCATGTATTAGAGTCATAAAGTAATTTCTCAGCAAGGAAGGAACACTACTGTGTGGAATATCATATGATATATCCCAAGTTTCTGATATTTGATGAACACTCCAAATTCAACTATTGACTTACAAAGCTGTGGTTTTTTTCATTATATTATGTTTTTGGCTTTCAGTGTTATGGAGAAATGCCTGATTAAAAGGAGCCTGCAAGTTAATTCCCAACATGCCCTTTGGCAGGTTTTTCATTTCACTTAGAGGTGGGAGCAGGTGGTGTCATTTAGAATTAAATACATCATGTCTCAGTTGGCAGAAAAACAGCACTCAGTGATGAAATATCCCAGCAATGAATCTCATTAATTGCTCACCAATTTGTGGTAGCTTTATTTATATTTGCATACTATAATACAAGTACAATGAAGTGTCATATATTTAGATCATACTTAATGTTAGGTTCGGCTATAAGGTATAAAAGGCCTTTGGTATAACAGCCTGAAGGGCTGGTATGTGGTTGCCAATTTGTCTTCTACAGCAGGCTCCCCAAAACAGTCTTGTTACATTTCCTTCATTTTCCAGTGAAGTGATAGCGATTTCACAAAACTGTGGCCCTGCTTAAGCCGACACTATTTTTAGCATTTGTACTCTGAAAAGATAGAACAGATCCTATTTGAACTCTTACATGTTTTCAGAGGCTTAATACTCCTGCAAATTATAATATTTTGCTAGCATTTAAATATCTCTAAATGTCAAAAGGCACCTGAAAAATCCATCTGATATTTGTTATAGAAAGATATGTATTTAAATTCAAGTAACCATGTCTTGCATTTGATGCAATTTATTAGAAAAATCATTCTAGGGACATTAGACTAAATTATTTTCTTTTTATGTAGCTGTTTCCATGATAAAGTATTTGAGAAAATATAAAAACATGTTAGTTTTAAATGATTTATTTAATGTTAATATCCAGAAAAGATAGCAATCTAGTAAGTGTCCTTTTTCTGAATTCATCATTTTCATTTATAAAAGGACTTATGGCACATTTATTATATGCCAAGTTTGGGGCTGGCTTGTGGAAAATGTGAAAGATACTTAGGATAGTCTCTCCCTTTCAAGGAACCCAAAGTCCCTTAGAAAAACTAGATGCAAACATATGAAAGACAGAGAAATAAATATCAGCGTACAATCAACAAATTATGTAGAAAAAACAGTAAGTATTATAGATCAGAGTATCTCAGTTTTATTGCAATAATTTTTATTATTAAAGATTTTTACTTACAGGTATATAGTGATGTAGCCTATTGAACAGATCAGATCTCCACAATAAAGTAAAGCTGATATGGTTTGCAGTATTTTATTTTGATAAGAATGCATTGCTGTCATTGGTGATACAAGGATTATCTTGAAAAGACTACTATATTAGAGGATGGAAGACATTAATTCTGTCTTTGCTTTATATCTGCCTAGATGTGTGGCCTTCAGGAAGTCACTTATTTTCTATTATTTTTCTAATTATAAAATGGGAAGCTGTATAGAAAATCCAATGCCTTAGGTCCCATATTTGCTCTCCAAATTCATTGTTCAGTCCTCAGTCTGGAACAGATCCCTGGGACTCTTTACCACCACAGAAGTTGAGGACATCTGATTTTCAAATTTACTGGAACCATTTCTAAGTCCAACCATACTGATGTGGAGTTACCAGCTACAGAACTAGAAATATTAACAAGAATTGTACCATTTAAAATGACAGTAAATTCAAAGTGGTGATAAGCAGATTATATTGATGCAATTTTTAAAAGATGGTAAGCTTTGTTTCAAGATTTTTTTTCCTCACTTTTAATCTATTTTTACCAAAAGCTTTTGGTAAAAAGGACTTCAGAAACAATTGAGCATTCTGACTTTTACCACCAGTTGCTGTAATTTTAACACCAAAATGTACTTATCATATCTGAATCTACTGAAAAGACTGTCATGTCATTGTTGACAAGTTAAAATTAACCTTATTTCTGAGTAAAGTTAATTTTTAAAACCATGTTTTAGAAGATACTTTTCAAGTATTTCCAGTGTCTTATTTAAAATATACTATGACTTTATTTATCATGGAATTCTAATTTAAAAATTTATGTCAGTGATGATAATCTCTGTGGCGAGTGGCTACCATATTGGACAGTGCAGCTCTGGCATTCTGATTCTCAGCCCTCATGGCATGGGCAAGCTCTAAGTGGGGTTTTAAAAAATCTGACTATCCAGTCCCACGCCCAGACCAATTACATAAAAGTCTTTGAGGGTGGGAGCCCAGGCATCAGGTCTTTTTTAGAAAGCTTTCCAGGTGATTTCAATGTGAGCCAAGTAATAGGACCACAATATGGATTGGAGGCCTCATTGAGGGGGCTTGTTTTTATCCTAGAACAATGATAAAACTTTAAAGAATTTTCAACAGGAGTAAGGGGCAATCTGATTTACATTTTTTAGAGATCGCTCTGGTGAAAGCACAGAGAACAGATTAGAGGGAAATACAGTAGATCTAAATGTTGGCAGATCCTTTAAGTAGCTTGGGCAGTAGCCCAGTTCAGATATGATGGTAGATGGAGATGGAATCAAGAGTTATTTAGATGATGAAAGGTCTTGATCCCACAAATTGATTATGGAGGGGTGGGGAGAAGGAGGTGTTGTTCAGTGTGATGCCAGATACTGCAAGAAGACGCAATAGTGATGTAATTTTTAAACGATCCAACAAAAGTTTTTGTGTGTCCTGAGTTTTGAATCTGTGCATCCAGACACATGAAAAGGCAAAATAAGATCTTTCCATTGCTGAGGAAGCTCTTAAGTTCTGCTATCAAGTATTTAAATCATTAACTGTAACACCGAAGGAGGTTAGGAATTGTACCACTGGAGAGGAATATTACTTATTTTATTCTTGTTACTTAGGAAGGTAAGTCATCAAAGGGAAAGACACATTGGAGAGTAATTATTTTATTGTTGGGTTCATGACTTACTAGTGTCCTTCTGAAGAAAATATGTATTTGTGTCAGAAAAGACTTATAGAATTAGCAGTTGATTTTGAATTTTAAATAGTTGTAGTGAAAGTGCTAGGCTAATCCAATATCTTCTTTTTGTGGATTGAAGCTCCAGGGGGTTTAAGAATGTGCTCAAAGTCACACTGTTCTCATTTCTTCACACCACAATGAACTTGCGGGGTTGTATGCTCATTTGTTTCTTGTAAACCTGTGGCTCCTCAGAGACCTTACTTCTCCATGTTTATGTACATTTCTGTATTTTCTTGAACTCATATATTTTCTTCCTCTTCTTGTATTGAAAATATAATTTATTCTGAGACAGACTTATTACACCTCTTTTAATTATTTCATATTGAATTTTTTACTTATAGTAAAATGCTATGAAAATCCTTTACTCGAATGTCATGTGTTCCATTGACTAAGAATGTCCATATATGCCAGTAGTAATTTTTAAAATATATTTGTTCTATTTACCACACTCTTGAATTTTTTTAGTTCTTTAAAACCCCATATTTCAACATGTGAACATTTGAAAATGTATTTACTGACATATTCTAGTCATATTGTAACAGAAAGGCTCATTTGAGCTGGAAAGAACAGATTACTTATATTGTGACTTAAGAACCAGCTCTGTGACCTCAGATAAGTAAATTCTTTTTTCTGACCTTTAGTTTCCTCATTATAATTGAGGATGATGATACCTGTCTGATAAAGCTATTATAAAATTTAACAGGGATAATATTATCACTTGGCTTCAGTATTAGCAATAAGATATAGGACTCCAAATTCACAAAACCTAGCTTATAAGCATGTTATGATTTTTTTACTGTTTTTTTATGTTCCTTGATAGCTGAGTTTAAGCTAATTAGAACAAAATAGCAAACAAAGAACCTCCACCAAAGACACCTTCCAGATTCATGGTTCCTGCTCCAACCTCAGTGTACGCAAGAGCCCTCGCCTCCAGCTCACATACTTCCAGGAAAATCACTATTATCCCTTACTTATTCCTCTTGCATTACCATAGCCTATACAGCAATTATATGTATTTATTTAACTGTCTTCTATGGCTTCAGGATTGGGGTCTTTTCTAAAGTTACATTTTCAGGGTCTTTTCTGATCATTCTATATCCCTGTTCTTTGAATCTCTTTATTCTTAGGCCAAGGAGGAAGTAGTTCCCGATGCTTCTGAAAACACTGCCTGTCTACTTTCTCTATCCAAAGCAGGTGATGGTTTTATACATAATTGAGATTTAATTGCTCTCTAACCAAAGAATTTCTGAAGCAACTGGTGCTCTAAGACAGCAGTCCCCAACCTTTTTGGCCTCAGACACCAGTTTTGTGGAAGACAATTTTTCCACGGACAGGGATGGGGTGGGAGTCATCAGGCATTAGATTCTCATAGAGAGCATGCAACCTGAATTCCTCTCATGTGCAATTCACAATAGGATTCGTGCTCCTATGAGAATATAATGCCACCACCCATCTGAGTGAAGATGGAGCGCTGTTCACCAGCCATTCACCTCCTGCTGTGCAGCCCGATTCCTAACATGGACAAGTATCAATCTACCACTGGCGCACAAGTGACCCCAGATCTAAGAAAATTTATCTGAAGATATCTAGCTGAGTGCCTAGCACAGAGTAAGACTCTATTAAGTGTTAGCTTAAGCTTTGAGCTATGTGGGAGTCAACAGAACTTTCTTAAATATTTTTTTCTTTTTTTAATTTAAGGGACCAAATATATGCAAATAAACACAACCTAAAGAGAATACTATGTCAAATTGCCTGACAGATCATCAAAAGCAGTTAAAAATTTTTTCTTTTGGAAAATGACTAATGTTAATACCGGTGCCTTTCCCTCTGTCCCCCCTCCACCATTGAGGCTGCATTTATCCCATTTAGGCAAACAACATGTCGTCAGAAAATAAAACTGTCAAATTGACAATGCTAAGGTAAAGATTCCTAAAACTGTAAGAATCACATAGCAGTTTAGACTTTTATGTTATTTATTTTCCCCCTACTGTTAATTCTGATTTTAAAATAGTTATGTAAGGCTGGGTGTGATGGCTCTCGCCTATAATCCCAGCATTGTAGGAGGCCGAGATGGGAGGATTGCTTGAGCCCAAGAGTTTGAGACCAGCTTGAGTAACATAGCAAGACCTCCTCTCTACAAAACGTCAAAAAATTAGCCAGGTGTAGTGACACGCACCTGTAGTCCCAGGTACTTCGGAGGCTGAGGTGGGAGGATCACCCTAGCCCAAGAAGTCTAGGCTGTTGTGAGCCATGATTGTGCCACTGCATTCCAGCCTGGGAGACAGAGTGAGACCCCAATTAAAATAAAATAGCCACATATATTGCCTCTCTGTGACAATCTTTCTGAGGATTGGAATTGCGCCCTGTCTTCCTTAGGCTTAAAATGTTTGTAGTCATAAGTTATGAGTCCAGTGAATGTCTTAGAATCTCTTTTTCTGTGTACATTTGGATTTAAAGGTTAGAGATGACACGGGAATTATATGAGAGCAAGGCTGAAAGGAGTACAGACCTTCCTGACCTGGACCGGAATACCCAGTTCTAGGTGTTTATTGGGCTGATTCAGCTAGTGGCTGAGTTAATCTTCAGTTCTCATCTGTGACACCCACAACTGGGTGAGGAAGAAACATGGATAACAAACTAATCTTCTACTTCATATTCAAAGAAGAAGGCTTTAAATTAATTGAATAAGGTGATCATTCTCATTTATTGGAAAAAAGAATTTGATTTCTATTGCCTATTAATTTTTTCAAAGAACTTTAAGGGCTATATAACATATCACCTTAGGTATATAATTATAGTGAAACTTTATATGTACTAAGTATAATTAGGTAGGCTGACTCCCATTATGATTATCTCTTTAAAGTTTCATTTTTAGGTGCAGGCTATTGTTAATGGTTTATATGGTTCTGTTTTATTTTGGATGAAGATTTTTGACAATTCATAATATGTTGTAAGTTAAATTCCATTTATATCCTCCCTACATCATGTTTGAATGTAAGAAAAGGAATATTTTAGCCCATTTAGGATTATATTCTATGAATAGTTTCCTTGGAAAAAATATGAAGTATCTTTATCTTAGAAATAATATATTAGCCGGGCTCAGTGGCTCAGCCTGTAATCCCAGCACTTTGGGAGGCTGAGGTGAGTGGATTGCCTGAGCCCGCAGGCTCGAGACCCGCCTGGGCAACTTGGCAAGACTTCATCTCTGAAATAAAATAAAAAAACTTAGCTGGGTGTGGTAGCGTGTGCCTGTAGTTCCAGCTACTTGGAAGGCTGAGGTGGAAGGATCGCCAGAACCCAGTAGGTCGAGGCTGCGGTGGCCGGGAGCATGCCACTGCACTCCAGTCTGGGTGACAGAGTGAGACTCCAACTCAAAAAAAAAAAAGAAAAGAAAAGAAAGAAATGATATATTGGTTCAATATTGAATGAATATTTTTGAAACCCAAATTATAATACCATAATGATAAATTAGAATTCGGTAGTTTACTTTTTGCCATCTTGAAATTTAAAAACAAATCTTAATATACTTAACTCAGAGAAAAGCAATACATTTTATTCACTTTAAAAACTACTTGAAAAGGGCCAGGTGCAGTGGCTCATGCCTATAATCCCAGCACTTTGGTAGACCAAGGTGAGAGGATTGCCTGAACCCATGGGTTTGAGACCAGCCTGGGCAACGTGATGAGATCTCATCTCTACAATAAATCAAAAAATTAGCCTGGCATGGTGGTGCCTGCCTGTAGTTTCAGCTACTTGAAAGGCTGAGGTGGAAGGATCACCTGAGTCCAGCAGGTCAAGGCTGCAGTGGCCATGAGCATACCACTGCACTCCAGCCTGGACAACAGAGTGAGATGCCAACTAAAAAAAAAAGGAAAAAACTACTTGAAAAATATGACTGTGTAGCATTTACATTTACAATATGTGGAATGAAACCTGTTACACTCTGCTAAGAATCTTGATTGGTATAGTGAATGTAGATGTTCCACATTATTGGAGGAAAAATAGAAGCACATTTCTTTAACTCCTCAATTTAATAAATGAATTTGTTTTGTCGCACAAAACAAATAAATTACTGTGGAAAATATACATGTCTTAATTTGCCTTGCCCTGCATTACTGTCAAACATGGTATATACATATAATTAAACACCTTTTCAGTGATATATAACTTCTTATAAAATCATGATCAATAATTATCATTAAATTTTTTAAGGATAACAAGCGGTACTCATGTGCAAAATCTTAACTTCTAACATCTTCCTCATTTCCTTGAAAGATTCTATTTGAATCCCAGTTAGTCCCCTAATGAAAAGCCTGCTTCCGAACATAAAAGCCTGCTTCCGAACATACTAGTGAGACTACTCTCTCGTGCAGCTTTTGAACTCACTGATAGGGAATGCAAACAATGAGAGAGACAGGGATGCTGAGGGAAAAGACTGGCGCTCTGACCCTGTACTGTGAGGAAATACAGGGGCTTAGCAAAGGCACTCGCCTTCGGTAAATGAAATGTACACTGTTGAGTTTGGGTAAGTAAAAACCTCTCATTTAAATACAGATACATTTGTAAGGTAAGAGTTTTCGATTTTTTTTTTTTTTGCACAGCACACTTTTCTGGGAATTAACTGACTCCTAATTCAGGAAAAGTCAATGTGGAAAGGGAACATAGAGTTGAGGACAGGGCAATGGCAAGTGGGGAGAGATACTGTGATGGGGCAGGCAGGGTTGTGTGCTTGAAGAGATGAATCCAAAACTCTAGAGTCAATAGAGTCTGAAAACTTACCTCTGGATATATTCTTGGTGTAAATGTGGCAGTCAGTCCTAGAGCATTTGCAGATAAAAAACTTTGGGAAAATGTTTTCCTTAAGTAATACTTATCTATTGCCATTGGCGAATTCTCAGCTCTCTTTTCAGCACTAGTGTAAACTGTTAACGTTTGATTTCTTTTCTTTTTTTTTTTTTTAACACGAAAGCATTTTCCTATCTAGTATATAGAGTCAGCTTCTAATTCAATTCCAGGAATTGAACAGTACACTTAATTTCCTGAATACCAATTTGGATCAAGCTTGTTTTTGAAGCTTTGGTGCAAAGCACTCAAATTATAATAAAGTAGAAGAAGGAACGAGGAGACCTCAGCACTTCCTTAAGATTGTTACCTAGGCCAGGCACATAAATAACTCATGTGTCAAAGATGAGTTGAAAGAGTACCAAAGGTAGAAAAATAAAATACAACTTTAATTCACATTAGAAGATATGTTTTTGACAGTACCCATGCTAACAAGTTTGTAGGAGATGGTCATTTCATGAATTTCTTTAATAGCCAACCTGTGGTTAAAAACAAAAAATCAACTTCAAAGTCCAGATTTTTAAGTAACATCCTGGTTAGACCCTTCTCTAGAAACACTACACCTCTATTTCCCTTACTATTATAATAGTGATGATTACTGTCACTATGACATATGGATGGTTAATAAGTAGGATCCTGGCAGGAAAAAAAAAATCAACTCTTTTGACCTGAATAACATTTTATTAATCATTGATGGAGAATATTCGATAGTGTTCTGGGACTCTGAGAGGTGATAGCACACCTCTTAAACAGTTTTTTCTTGCTCACATTAGAAGTTGGGAAGTACTGGAGAAGCCATCTGGCTGTTCCTAGAAATACCACTGTGTGTGCATTGTAGACTATTTTGCTACATATACTGTTTAAAGTATAAGAACTAGCTACATACATTAGCACATCACCAAAAATGCCCATGAGTCAGAAGTGCCTTACACCCCCTGCCATGCCTCATTTCAAGTTATGCCCTTCTCAGTGACTAAGTCCCCACTGTTCAAATTTAGTAAGAATAGTACCTGTTGATCCAAATTTATTTTGCTTTCATCATGATGTATACATGGGAACTTACTGTGTCTTCCAGGTATGGAAGAAGTTTGAATAAAAAGTCAATTCTTTACAGTCATTGCATGCAAAACTAATAACTTTGATTTGGCTTTATTTGCTTATAGCAAGAGATATAAGAATACTAGTCGACTCTTTCCCTTTCTTTGTTACTTATATATCAAACTGATGTGAAGTAGACAAAGTAAAATGACTCTTAATAACCAGTTTGTACTGGGACTGGCTTGTACTGGCTTCTGGGAAGTAATTATTAAATTTCAGAAATTTTTGAGTGGTTGTTAAAACATAACCATGATTAAAAGACAAATTTTATGAATGTATTCATTATAATTAAAATGAAGGTAATAAATCTTCAGGACACCACTTTCTAGTTATTTTACTGCTTTTTACTGCTATACATAGTGGACATCATGGTGTGCTACTGAGCATCTATTCCCAGTTTCATGTTCAGACATTTCGTCCTGGTAGCTTGACATTGACCATGGTAAGAGAATTTACACCACAGAAATAGGCAGACACGTATCAGCTAACATTTTCCAACACACCACTTCTTATAGTTGAATTTTGTTTGAAAAAAGTAGGTGCTGTTCATATCTAAGGCGGCATATCTCAAATAATGTCTCTTATAGCACCTATGTTTCTATCTTCTGCTGACCTTATTTAAAAATATAGTTTCTTTGATTTAGTCCTTGTCCTTTTCAGTGAGGTTTTTTTTGTCCAAGTAATTATTTTATACACTAAAATTTGAGAACAACTGTCCTAGAGCTTTCTAATTTATGGAAGAATAAAAGTAATCTTGCTTTGCTCTGTTTTCATTTATTTTTACACTGGAAAAAGAAGCTTAACTGGTGATAATAGTAGTGCTACAACAATAAAAATAAGAGCATTTACTAACTTACAACAGAAGTAAATGATGATAAATGTGTGCATTCTTAGAGATTATTTTCACCTTTATATCCTCTGTACTTCTTCTAATATATGGCATAGATGCTGAATAAATGTTCCTTGAGTTAGAAACAATATTCTAAATTGTTTGCTGTCTTCTATTTCCTATTTTTTTTTTTTTTTTTTTTTTGAGTTGTAGTCTCACTCTGTCGCCCAGACTGTAGTGCAGTGGCCACTTCCGGCCACTGAAGCCTCGACCTGCTGGACTCCGGCGATCCTTCCGCCTCAGCCTTCCGAGTAGCCGGAATTACAGGCATGCGCTACCATGCCCGGCTGGTTTTTTTGATTTATTGTAGAGATGAGGTCTCGCTGCCCAGGCAGGTCTCGAACCCGCGGGCTCAGGCAATCCGCTCACCTCAGCCTCCCAAAGGCGCGGGATTACAGGCTGAGCCACCGAGCCCGGTTTATTTCCTATATTTTTAAAAAAACATTTTTCTTTCAGATTTTTTTCAGGTTTGTATTTAGTCACATATGTGAAAACACCCACCAAATTTCAACTCAGTTAACTTTTCAACTCTTATTAAATATAAGTGTTAAATATAATGATTTAAATATCTTAAAGCCTCTACTCTCTGTCCATTAGATTTCTTCACAGGATAACTTTTATATGACAAAATATTTTCAACTCCTACATTTTTGCCTTATTTCGTGGCTCTAGAAGCCAGATGTTCATCTTAGTAAAGCTGATATATTCTCATCTTCTTCCTAACCCAGCACTGCCTTAAAAACTGCCAAGAAGTTTTAAGTGTGGGTGTTTCAGTAAAAAGGAATTCACTGCTGTCCATCAGTTAGAAAATGTTAGGTTTCCCTTTTTAGACTAGCAGAACAATAAATGAAAAACAAGTCAAAGTCTTACAACAGGAAAGACTTATTTTCAGCATCTTAAAATTAAAATAATTCATTAGTTTTAAAATAAGACTGCACATATAACCACCAAACGATATCTTTTTGACAGTTTATCTGATATTAAGATTATTTTCTCTCTTGTAACTGTCAATATGGAAGTTTTAATATAGTGGATCTGTAAGCCACCACTGTAGCAGATCCTTAGAATAACACATATTGTAGCAAAAAATAATGCAAAATGACACTTCTGCCAACATATTTATAGAATGAAACTTATATAACATAAGACATTCTAGAAGCAGTATTCATTCTCTAGCTCTGCAGCTTTCTCAGCAGTGTTCCTCAATATTATTTTTGGTATAGAATGTTCATATTAAATTAATAAGCCAAAGAAACTGTTCAATTTATGGGATCTTATTGGAATAGCAAGTCTAAAATGAGGTTCTGGGGAGTTTGTATGAGTGGCAGATCTGATTGTTCCCAAATTGTGCCATTTAACTGCATCTTGCTTATTAATATTGCTACAAATCTATTTCTTTCCCATGGGAAACAATGGCATGTGAGGCAGTCGTAACTTAGAAGAGTTGTATTCATAAATTTATGGAGTTGTTGCCTGTATTTTCTAAACGTGTTCTGACCAAATAATTGTCAGGTACACCTACTGAGATGGGCTCTTATAACAGTTGCACAAGGATCCCGAGTCCTTTCTAAGAAGTCTGCATCCCTGAATGGTGTGCTGATGTGGAGAAGGCCCATGGGAAAGGATCTGAGACATTCCCAGGAACTTCTAGCAATACTAAGTTCCAACTATTATTATCCTCTTCACCTCCCATATTTAACATACAGCTGCTGTCAAATTCATAGCTGTCAATATTAAGAAACAGTCCCAGAAAGTTACAGGAAGTTACCGTGAAGTTTTATATCATCCCTACTCTCAATGTTAACATGTAAAGAAACACATCAGTAGAGAAAACATTTTTTTAAAAAAATTACTTGCAGCATGATAGAATAAATATAACAGATACAGTGTGGGGGGAGGGTACAAAGGAAGAAACAGTCTTTTCACCTTGGGGTGAAAAGAGAAACCTTGACCAAAAGGTGATCCTTGAATGGAGTTTTATAGTTTTCAGGCTTTAAAAAAATATATTGATAGCTTCTAGAAATTGAGGGCAGGTGGAACATATAGGTCTCCTCTCCCATTTTAAAATGAAAGTAAGTCATAATTTGAGTCCTGCAATGCACTTATCATACAAGTAAAAAATTAGTCTACAGCTTGTTAATTCCTACTCTTAACCCTAACAGTTAGCTTTAAGGAAAACTTCACCCCAAAGAAGATGAAACAATACTATAGTGATCAAGAAGCCTTCTGGTTTGCTCAGGTGATAGTATTCTTATTCAGTGGGGCACATACCTCAAAGAAATTCTAGAGTGCTTTATTGGCTATTAGACTGCCGGGTTCTTGTTTATGGAAAGCAGAGATACCGGTACAATTTTTTCTGGGAAACCGCCCCTCTTAAATACCTGTTTTAACAAAGAAAAATCATTTTTACAATGACGTATGCTGATTAACTCACCCTGTAGTACAGAAATAACGGTGATATTTGAAGTGCATGGCACAACCGTCCCTGGAGGGTAGACTCCTGGTTATGATCTTCAGATACCCTGGAGTGTGAATTGCTGACGACTTTGTTATTCATTATACATATATAAAGTTAAAGATAATTTTCACACATACATAGCCATTGTTTGTTATGAAGTATTTTGTGTAAATTATAAATGGTTTATTATTGGTGGGAGTATGAAGTAACCATTTGGAGGCTTATACATTCTTTCAGAAGTTTTTTCAGGTAAACATCCATGTTTACATACACACACATAAACACATGTACATGTTTTGTATGTGTGTATACTGTGTTTGTTTTGTTTTGTTTTGTTTTGCTTTGTTTTACAGCAAGTTGGCTTTATTGCCTCTGAGGTTCCACAGAACCAGGGTAATGTATGGGCATGATATACTAACAAGGAAAAACAGCTTTCCTGTTTGAGAGAAGCTCCCATTTTTTTTTCCTAAAAAAGAAAACAGAAAGCTCTTTGTCTCTGGTGGCTGTGCTACTTCTACTCTATATTTACTTTACATTTAATATTTGTTTTCCAAATAAAGACGGGTAACATTAGATGTAGCAAAAACAAAACATATTTTTATTTTTCAGAACTCTCAATTATGAAAGAATAGGACTTAAACAAGATGGAAAGTGTTTTATTTGAGGTTTCCTCTAGGAAACTAAAGACAAATGTGTATACTTGAAAATTTAAAACATTCAACATATATTTTTGCATCTTGGAATACCAAACAGAAACCTTCATGTACTTTTTCTCTAGTTGTTTTTCTCTACTCATTTAAGTGTAGGAAAAGATTTTATACAGCTCCTTCTTCTTTAAGATTTCCAATTACTATTAGGTATTTACTTGGAATTGCCATGCTAAGGGGGGGGGCCTCAGAAAACCCAAATTTATTTATAAAAAATTGTGAATGTATTCTTACATGTTTAAACTTCAGTCATCTTCAAAGTATTCTCCATTTGTTGTAATACACCCACTGAAACACTTTTTCCACTCCTCAGTTTTTGATCTTGTCAATTTCGATGCTTTTTAGTGCTTCTGCCATTTTTGTTTCACCTCTTTCACATGGGTAAAACATTTCCCTTTGAGGACTGTTTTCATCCAGGGAAACAAAAAAAAAGTTGCTCTGGACAAAATTAGGTGGATAGGGAGGGTGAGACATGGGGGTCATGCCAGTTCTGGTCAAACTGCTGAACACTCAGTGCACTGTGGGCTGGTGTACTTGTAAATCACCCATTATGAAATGGGCAAATGCTTTGAAAGAATTTCCCCAAATATTCTCTGAATCTGAACACAGCTTCTCACACAGTGTTAGCTGGTACACTGATGCCAGTGGGTTCCTAGAACACTACAGTTACCTAGCAGGGAAAGCCTGTACTACTAGGGACCCACCCTCCAAAAGATAATTCTGGGAGGTTTTTGGGTCCCCACTCATAGAATATTTCTAATTCAGGTGACATTATCCATAGCAATGAATTCAATCCACTCTCAGTTCCATGTTTCTGAAGTGTGCACACTTTAAGCTATGCATACAAAATGATGTTAATCAGAACCATACAGACACACACACACACACACACACACACACACACCACACACCGCGTGCGTGCGCACATATAGCTGACTTAACCATTATGTTCTCATTGTAAAAAAAAAAAAGATAATGTGAGAAAGTAAAACATATATGATCTCATATCAAGAGATGGTAAATGCTTGAGATATTAATATAGTTCCTGTTTGTATTTTCTATATGCTTGCATTTTTATTTTAAAATTGAAACACTTCTCATAAGCCTTTATAGCTTCCATTTCACCTGCTATAGCATCTTCCATATCACTAAATAATCATTGAAAATATGATTTTTATTGGCTGCATAATATTCCATCCCATGAATTAACTATTTTTTTACTTAACAATTTCATTATTCTTTTTATACAGTTTTGTATACATATACATAGATATAGTTATTTGTCACTTAACAATGAGGATAAATTCTAAAAACTGCATCATTAGGTGATTTCACTGTTGTATGAGTATCATAGTATATTTACACAAACCTAGATGGTAAAGTCAACTATACAGCTTAGCTATACAGTATAACCTTTGCTCCTAGGCTACAAACATGCACAACATGTTATTGTACTGAATGCTTTAGACAACTGTAACAAAATGGTATTTGTGTCTCCAAACGTATCAAAACATAAAAAAGGTACAGTAAGCCCGGCTCGGTGGCCCATCCTGTAATCCCGCGCCTTTGGGAGGCTGAGGTGAGTGGATTGCCTGAGCCTGCGGGTTCGAGACCCGCCTGGGCAGCGCGACCTCATCTCTACAATAAATCAAAAAATCAGCCGGGCGTGGTAGTGTATGCCTGTAATTCCGGCTACTCGGAAGGCTGAGGCGGAAGGATCGCCGGAGCCCAGCAGGTCAAGGCTGCGGTGGCCGGGAGAGGCCACTGCACTCCAGTCTGGGCGACAGAGTGAGACTCCAACTCAAAAAAAAAAAAAAAAAAGGTATGGTAAAATGGTATTATAATTTTATGGGACCACTGTTATATATGCAGTCCATCATGACCAAAATGTTGTTATGCAGCACATGATTATATTTTAATTAAAGTTGGCAAGATTTTAAAACATATTTGAACTATTTCATGTTGCAGTGAAGGGTTTTTTGTTTCCATTTATATAAAAGTAATACAAATACCTTCAGAGAGAAAATAATATTCTTATAGATGACTATTCACTTTGAGGCCTTAAGAGTCATATAGTCACTTAATGCCATGTTTACAAACTAATATTAACCTTTTCACAATTGTTTGGTGAGGTTTGTAGCACTAAAGAGCAGTTTCAACTATTAGCCAACCAAAGAGCATGATCAAACTGAGTCATCCATTTCAATAAAAAGGTTTTGGGTAGCTAAGGGTTTACCAATCACTATTCCACATTTTGGGGGGGAGTAAAATGTTTTACACCCATTATATAGAATTAGTGGTTTTTAAACTTGGTGAAACTATAAAACATCATGAATATTTTTATGTTGACACACTTACAAAATTTTTCAATCTGCCCCCTCCCCAAGGTGTTGTCAGATGCAAACAACCTCAAATACCAACAATTATCAAAGACAAAAGTGAAGTAATTTAATGTCTAAAGATAAAAAAGAGCCGGGCTCGGTGGCTCAGCCTGTAATCCCGCGCCTTTGGGAGGCTGAGGTGAGTGGATTGCCTGAGCCCGCGGGTTCGAGACCCGCCTGGGCAGCGAGACCTCATCTCTACAATAAATCAAAAAATCAGCCGGGCATGGTAGCGCGTGCCTGTAATTCCGGCTACTCGGAAGGCTGAGACGGAAGGATCACTGGAGCCCAGTAGACGAGGCTGTGGTGGCCGGGAGCGGCCACTGCACTCCAGTCTGGGCAACCAAGTGAGACTCCAACTCAAAAATAAATAAATAAATAAATAAATAAATAAATAAATATAAAAAAGAAAATATGTCTGTTTCCAACACTACCCCTTTTCCAAAATTTTGAAATTATTATTCCCATTTTTTGGATTAAAATTATTGCAAATTGATATAATTCGGAACTCCACCCCAGAAAATTAATGCAAATTAAATGAATGATTTAATTCTGCCTGTCCCATCTCACCTAGAGCTCAATTTGGATGGCCAAGTTGCTCGATCTGTTTCTAAACAATCGGTTAGGTGGTATAATAATATTAGCATAGTTTTTTGTTGTGGTTTGTTTGTTGCTTGCTTATAGCTCTTTGGGAATTATAGTCCAAGGAAAATTGTTCTTACAGCAATAGTTGTGTGTTGCTAGATGGTATTTGACCAGAGTGCCAATTTAATCTATCTCTGCACCTCATTAATGACTGGTTTTTTAAATATTCTAGATAGGAGCCCCTATATAAAATATTCCATAATATTAGAATGAGATGCTGGTTCAGAATACCTTCAGATAACAGTGATTCAATGAATCATTTTTACTGTTTTCTGAAACACCTGAATTTTCTCTGTCTGTGTCTCAGCCAATTAGGAGGTAGATTTAGTGCTCTTTGCTTAAAGCAGTTGCAAGATTATAGCCCCAGGCAGGTTGTGAACATTTTGTCAGTAGAGAGACCTTGAAAAGTTCAACATTTCATTTGTTTATATAGTTGAAAATCCTTGGTATTCTAGTATTTGTGACTAAACTAATAATATCACTTTTTCTGCTTGACAGTTTCTTGTGAAACGTTGCTCCAAGATGACCAGAAACCATTTTTAGGTCTCGTTATTTGGAGCATATATATTGTCTTAGGAATATATATCTCCCCAACTTTTTAAAGCTAAACTTGTATTACTTACTTTATAAAATTCCATGTTGGTAATTATTATAAGGGTAGTATACATGGACAAAGAAAAAAAGAAACGAGTTTGGCAGAGAGTATGCCTAGTACTAACTGGAGTGTTCCTCGGCACAGTTCTGAGCGCTAGTAACTTGCTGTAGTTGGTCCCTAGAATGCAAACTTGAGGCTTCCTGCCAGAAATATCAAGAGCACTGGCAGTTTGAGTTTTCTCCTCTAGGGCTCTACACTCAGGAGCTACAAGGTGCTTACAAATGACTTGACTAGGGAAGTCATGACCAACTTGGTCCTGTCTCACTGCAGTCAAGTGGTCCTGGCTATTGAAGTGAAACAGACCTTGTTGCACATCATCCAAAGCCAGGAATACTGAACAAGATGCCCCCTCCAGTGGTACTCACAGGTTTTAGAGCAGCATCATTCCTTTTAAGAGAGGATTTGTTCCCTCCTTAGCATCACATTTACTGAAGGGGCTCACAGCCAAGCTGGCCATGGCCACTGTAGGGATGAGTCTATAGAAATGCAAACTGTGGTGGGACAGGGTCTCTGGGCAGCATAGTTCTTAAAGCAGCTGTGGGTTATGTCAGGTGTATTATGTCAGCCTATATTAGTAAAGCTGTCCTTGGAGTTCCAGTAGGCAGGTGCTGTGTCCTCTGATCAGATACCAGAACAGAGTGATGAACACAAGAAGGCTGAAGGCTGGCCTCTCGCATTACCCACAGATGCGGGGCTTCATGCCCTATAGGCAGTGCCCAAACTCCTGCAGCTCATGGGGATCACCATTCTCTATTCATAGATCCTACCAAGTCTCAAGGAGAAGGACACCTCAGGAGCATGGACAGATTTGTTCCATTTTCTACCACATCATTGATCCAGAAAACTACTGTTTCCCCTTGATTCTGATGATTTAGGCCTAATCTCCCATAAAGGACCATACAACTTTTGGAGGGTTAGGTATACTGCCAAATTTCCTATCACATTAAGCGTTAGATCCCATAGAAACTCCTGTTTGCCAAAAAATCATGACTAAGAATTCTCCTTAATATCATAGAGGAAGTCTAGCATAGTGGTTAAAAGCACAGATTTTGGAACATGTGTTGGGTCCAGATCCTGGTTCTCAGGGATGTTTAACCTTTATCTGTCTCAAGTTATTCATCTATAAGATGGAGGTTATAAGAGTACCTACCTCATAGGGTTATTATGAGGATTACACTTGGTAATATATCTAAAGCTATTAAGCTATTTGAATAATACCTGCCATATATTTCTGTGGCATAGAAGAATATATTTCAGAAACTAAGTATTTACATATTCTAGCTCATATAAGCCTTAAGACCAGCCTAAAAACTAGATGCTTTATGATTCTTGTTTTCAGATGAGAAAACCGAGACCCAGCTAGGTTAAATAGCTTGCCCAAGATCACATAGCTAAAAGAGTCAGGTAGTCTTGTGATCCCTCCTCTCAACCTCATTCTGTTCTACTAACTTCATTTCCAAGGTCCTTTTTATTTATCAGCCTTGCTTGCTCCTGTTAAGATGAGCCTTCCTTTTTTCTCATTACTTCTCAAAACCCAGTTGATTGGAGGCATCGCCCTACAGCAAGGAGGCCTTGGGCAAGTCCTTCATTCTCCTTACTGACAGTATCAACACTGTTGTGGGACTTGACTCTGTTCAGTGAGATTCTCTTCCAAACTGACAATCCCCTAGTGGTTTTCTTGACCAAATCTCACCTCCCAACTTCTAATAATTCTACTGCAAAGTCGCAGAAAATGCCATCCCTTCTTTGGAGAAAGTCCATTATTTACCATTAGAGGCTCTCACAGATATTCCTTTTATTATAAAGTGACATGCGCTGCCCAGGAACCCCAAGTGTTCCTAGAATGTCTTGGAAAGACAGGTATCCCAGGAGCACACGATCTACCTAATCACCTGATACCTTTCAGAAGACCTCTTTCACCCAACACTTGATTTTCTCTATACTTCTCTAATGTAATAATTGTTAAAATAAAAACATCGGTATAGTACTTCCTGTGAAGATGAAGATCTGTTCAAAAGGAATATTTACATATTGTATGTGTGTGTATCTTCCACAAAGCACATCAAAAAGATTTTGAAAGGGACAAGACAGTGCATGAAATGTAAAGATTTGAACTTCTATGAGGAAGTTTGACAGGGAGGGGGAAGGTATACCTCATTGTTAATTGCAATGTATTCTGAAAAATGCATGCAATAAAATACATTTTCACTGACATTTTCTAATTACAAACAAAGGCTAATTTCTGTTAAACCTTTTAATATATTCACAGAAGTGTTTGTAATTTGCTAATGAGTGCCATTATATTGAGGGGCACATTGCACAGAAAGAACTGCATTTATGCAGGAATGACCCTGCATAAATGCAGATGGCTTCACATTAGCTATAAGGAAATTAAGAGTGAGAACCCCATCCCCTAAGTTCTTCACAGTAAATAGTTAGCTGTTGCTTTACTTAAGTGCATGGGATTTTATGGCGCTGTTAGGTTTATCTTCTTAAGAAAGAATTTAACTCTCTAGGTACTTTGGCTTCAGGAAAATACTAACTGCTTGCCATATTGTTGTGTGTATGTGAGTTGGTTTCTTTGGTGTTAGTGTATAGGGCCTGGGGACTCTTCGGTGGCTTGTATTTACCATTGTAAAACTGAGCAGTTCATATAGTCACCCTGTTGGTTGTTTAGTCTATGGTATGCTAAATCAGTCAGCTGGATGGTTATTTGTTCCAAGATTTGAAGTATTTTCCCATCGGGAAACACAGTAGAAATTGATTTGAATCCAGGACAGACTCCACTCATTCATTGGTTGAGCGGTACTGCAGTTGAACTAATTTTACTTTTAGCCTCTCTTTTCTTACTTATTTATGACTGACCTTTGTGATTTTTCCCCCTTCTGCCCATTTTCTTTCTAAATATCCATGTTAAATAGTGACCAGAAATAGCATGGATAAATGACACCCATGAACAGTTTATAGTTCTCAATTGAGCCAATAAGTTCAACCTTGCCTTCCATTAAATCTTTTTATGAGAGCTGCTCAAAATGATCAAAATTGATTAATTTGCATTTCACTTCCTCTGTTCACCTTTGCACATTATCTAGCAAAAATGCTCTGGTCATGAGATAGACAGCAGGAGAATGAAGGAGGAGACCTAGGTAATCTATCAACTGGACAATCAATCCCAGAATAATGAGGAATTAGTTGACTACTAAATTACAAGCTTATATGCAAATAGATGGTGGTATGAAGTAGCACTGTGTGTGTTCTCCATCCAAGAGGTCATTCCTATTGTGCTGGATGAATACAGAATGTCACAGAAGTGAATGTGGAAGTTTATGAAACTAAAGAGGCTGGACATGAAACTTGAGATGCAACCAGGAAAGAGCAAATACTAGCCTAGGCAGGTAAGGAAAATAAAAAGGAAAGAGCACCAGCATTCAAGAAAATCATGTAGAAAAGCGGCAGAATAAATACATGCTGCGAAAATGACAATGCATTCAAAAGATTAGAACAGAGGAACATATAAAATCATACCATCAGACAAAGAGGTACCAGAATATTTACAAGGATTTTAGGAGCACAGTCTGTTTATTTTCTTTTAAAAATTTTAAGCACACCTACTTCTGTACTTGCTTCCGTAAAGCCATCTCTACCCTGTAAGCACTCAACTGTCATTATTACTTAAAAGAAAAAGACCTCCTTCATTCATTCAGAAAATATGTTTTGATTACCTGCTCTACATCAGGGCTGTATGCTAGTTCTGGGTAAACAGAAATCAACTAGGCAACATGGGCTTTAAAGAAGCTGATGATTCAGTGTGGGGATAGGAAAGTAAGCAATCACAACGTGTTGCAGTAAGTGTTTTGATACTAAATCTTGAAAGCAGAAAAGAGGAGTGTCTGTTTCAACCTGGAAGAAAAGATTTCCTCCAGGCAATGATGTCTGCATTGAGAGGTCGGTAGGATGAGATGAACCTGGCCTGGGAGGAAGGGAGACATTGAAGAAATTCCAAGCAGAAGAAATAACACATGCAAGAGCCTGGAGAAAGAGGATGGAACATTATGGCTAAAGCATAGCATGAGGAAAGAGTGGGAAGTGAAGAAAGCTGAAGGAAGCTTTTAATGTGAAAATCAGGTCACTCCTTTCTCTACTGAAAGCCTTCCAGTGGTGTCCCATTGAGAGCAGAATAGAATTGAAACTGCATCATGGCCTGCAAAGCCCTGTGCATCCGGCCCCTTCTTAACATCCTGGCCTTTTTTTCTCCCCCTCCCCTTTCTTTCTGTCCTTTAAACATATCGAGCTTATTCCAGTCCCAAGGTATTTAAATCAGAGTCTTTCCTCTGGTTTTCACATGTTTCTGTGTATTATTCTAGACTCCAGTCATATGCCCTTGTTCCTGTAGGCCTTCTCCACCCACCCTAAAATTAAAGTAGCTTTCCAAGTCATTCTCTGTAAAGCTCTCTTAACTGTTTTAGTCATAGTACCCAGCAGTCCTGAAATTCTTAAATTTGCATTCATGTGTTTGTTTTCTATCTTCCTCTATTAACAGTAAGACCTCATGGGCAGAGATTCTGCATACTAGTTCATTACTATATTACCAGCATCTGGAACAGTGCTTGGCACATAATAGGTAATCAGTAAAACTCTCTTCAAGCACTAATAGAAGAATAAGCAGAGACCAACTCCATAAAATGCTTTAAATGCCATGCAAGGAGCTTTATGACAAAAACAATGGGTTTTTAAGCAGAGAAGGGAGATTATCAGTATTTCTATGCTTTGGAAAACCATCCTGGCTGTATCATGAAGCATGGATTTAGTAGAACTTGATGAAAGCAGGAAGACTGGTTAGGAAACTATGGAGATTGTTTAGCCCTCCCTCTGTCCCAATGCTGACTTGAACCAAGGGAATAGCATTGGAAATAGGGTGAGGTAGACACAATAGAGATTGTACTTAATAAATAATTGATCGGCATAGAATGGAGAAGGAGGAGTCAAGATGATATCCAGATAGTTTTCTTTTGTAACTGAGTAAAGAGAGAGATGTGCACAGAAGATTTCAATTTGTGAGTCATCAGCAAACAGCCAATAAAGGACACTGTCATAGTGGATGCCCTTACCCTGGGGAGATGGTGGAGAGAATGAGACTAGGAGAGAGTTGACATTGAAATCCTGAGGTATACAGATATATATATATGTATTATTAATAAACCCATATTAAAATTAAATTAAAGTAATTTTAAAATTTAGGTTTCGGAATATAATTTCTCCCATGTGTGAAATAAGTTTCTTTCTGGTTCTGCTTGCTTGTGTCTCTGGTCAATCTTTTAAATTTTGCAGAAACATAAACTAGTACTTTAGTAGGTAAGGTTATCTTTAGGCAAGTCTACCTGATTCATAAGCAACAACAATATGGCTTAGTAGGATAAATAAATTATATGACAGGCTAAGAGGTCAGTTTTGCATCTTGCAAAATGACTATTAGGACAAGAAAAATAGGAAATACTGAAAGCAGTGTAATGACTCTAAAGTCAATGCTTCCAGGTAATCATTAATGAAGTCATTTCAAATGCCAACAAGCAGGACCTTGTTTTTCTCCCCTCATACAGGCAGGATCCAGTGGCCCAATTAAGCATGAAAATTGCTATAAGTTTCATCAGAAGCCCAGGGAACCCAAACACCAGGTTCTATCCCTCGAATACTTAATTGCCTGAAGTATCTGATTACAATTGCTCTGAGTTCATCAGAATCTCTAATCGTTTGTGAGTCTGTCATCCTTACAGGGAAACTAGAAAGCAAGATATTAAGCATGTTGTCATGAAGAAATAAAAAGTTAGGAAAAGTATAAATTCTTAGTTTTCATAAAGGAAACATATTTCAAAAGGGATTAAAAAATGATAAACTAATGTGATTCTATTCCCAGCCCCCATTCATACCATGAAAACCCCCTATTCCCAAATAAGAAGTGACAAACTATTTTTTTCTGGGTTACATACATTTTTATTGTTTCATAATATAATTTTTCAACAAGTTAAAGTCCTACAGGATTGGAGTTCAATACAAGTTTATTAAGAGGCAGAGAATAGTTGAAAATAGCCTATCTTTAGATTGTATTTCACCAATTAAGCCATTTAAATAAATCTCTCCCATGTGATTTGTAAATGTGTAATTTATTCTATTTGTAAATAATTCAATAACCAATACAGTCATAACAAATTCTATTTAAGAAAATCATTAGAGCCAATAATTATATGGCAAATAAATTATAGCCTGGGATATAGAATTTCTACTGTAACATGATTTTTGTGGTACTGAAAACACCTACAATCTATAGAACCACACGCTAAAAATAAGCAAGTTTATTTTTTTTTAAATAGGCCAAGGCAGAGCACTTAAAACTTACACAGCTTTGCAACCAAAGCACTAGCAAAAACCATTTTAAAAAATCTAACAAAAATACTAGCCTGGTTTGAAAAAGACATGTTAAATTTTTATTTAATAAATAGGTGGATATCATAATAAAGTAGTAAAGAAAAGCTAAATATTTGAGGTGATGCATAAGCCAATTACCCCCATTTGATCATTACAGTTTATACATGTATCTGAATATCACATTATACAATTATTGTCAATTAAAAGAAAAATTAAATTTTTAAAAATCATTGGCTGTTCTCCATAATTATATAACTTGTTTTAATAAAACTCAATTGTCATGTACAAGTTTATGAAAAGGTAAATTTTATATGATGTAAATACAGTTTTAGTAGGCATTTCTATGATTTGTCAAAAGAATGCATCCCCAACAATTATGCCCTGGCATCACTGCTATCTAGTGGCAGCATACCCTTATTTTAGGTAAAGTACTAAGTACTGAACTTATAATCTGAAGTATACAGTGATTGAGGTAGTGGATATCATAGTGAGGAAAAAGTCATTTTTAAAATATTGACCATTCTCGTTTGTCTGTACTGCCTCCTGCCAACATCATTTTTAATGGGTGTATAGTAAGAGTTATATCAACTTCTTCAACCTGCCTACAATTTTTGCAAATTTGGAATCTCATTAGTAGTCATGTCTTTTCTGGGGTGTAAATTCATCTATAATTCTCCTCTATAAGTATTTAATTTCCTATGATAATGTTTATGTTTAGAAATCTCTAATCTCATCATCAATCCTAGCAATCTGACTTATTACAGGCATAGAATATTTTATGGAAACTGCTTCTCTTATTCTACCTGCGGTTACAAAGCAGTTATGTACTCTTCAAATATACAAGATATTTGGCACAAGATATCCTACATCTTGATTTTGTACTATATTCTAAATGTTAAGCTGTTTCTTTTGGTTTGCTGACTGGGACTATACCAGTAGAATGTCTAGGTCAGTAGTATTTCTTCATTTTATAGATGCAAAAATGGGGCCTTGGGATTCAAGTTTGTGCCAGTTAACTGGAGTGATGCAGGTTTTTGTAGCTCTTCCTTTCATCATCCTGGATCAACATAAGAAGCCACAAAGACATTAAATCATTTTAAATATTTTTAATAACATGTTGGTTAGCTAGAAGACTAGAAACAAAAGAATGGCGGCATTTATTTTGAGCTTGATGGATTTATGAGTAGTGGTTTCAAGAGTACTAAAATTTTCTCCCCAAGTAATTTAGTAATAACAAAAAGCTAGATTTTTTTTCTTATTTGAGGTCATAACTCTCTTTCATTGACACACTAATTTTTCTTATGTTTAATTTTTTTATTATTGTGATTAAGTGCCATTTTATGAGCAATCATTTCAAAATAGATATTTGTTGATTTGGCAAGTTCACAATTTTTTAAGTAAAAGTTTTGTTAACATGGAATTAATTGTGCTTTAAGCAAAGAATTCCTAAGATCAATGAATTATTTTAAAGCTTTAGCTTTTTGATATACCAATGTCATAAAAAATATTATATGTGTTTATATTGTCTTATCTGTTCACTTTATTTTTGTTGAAATAATAAAAGTAGAAATATTTGGCATTTTTGAGAAAGCTCAGTATACTGTTTTATTATTAAATATACTAAAAACCTGAAAATTAGAAACTCTGTCAGTTTATTGTTAATGTGCCATAAGATTTGTGTATTTATGTGATATTATAAGGTCACTGTACCCAAAAAGGGAATGTAAGTGACTTTTTCTTTTGTTAAAAGTGATTATATAGTTGACATTATCAGTGGGTGGTCAGAGCACTTTCATTTGTCAGAGATAAACTTTGAAGGTAATTTCAATGTTTGCAGGTAGTTACTGAGTTATGTTACCCTTCATTCGAGTCAGATTTACATTTCTTGATTGTTATTTTCATTAAATGGAAACAAGAGTGCATTGTTTCATTAAGGGTTCCTGTGAAATCAAAACCTTGAGTAAAACCTCATTAATCTGCACCCCATTTGTTCAGAGGATACAATAATTTAGAAAAGAGCTGGGCTGAAGTTTACTTTCCTGCTATCTATAAAGAAAGGATTACTAACCCATTAACCAAATTAATAGTGCAAACAAGATTGGAAGAACAAATGGTATTAAACACCCTTAAGCACTTTAGAAGTACCCATATAGCTAAAGACAACCTAAACTATAAATATAAAATATTCTCATTTTTCTTTAAGCAGGATCTCTGTCCAACAGCAATGATGAGAGTTTAAAATGGCCCTTCTTTGAAATACTCTAGTCCACTACTACCTGCTTTAAACCCAGTTACTCCAAATTTGTAAGGTTTGGCTGACTTAGCAGGAAAATTGTGACATTTTTATAGAGTAGGTGGTTTGAGTGTTACATAGTGATTACTAGAAAAGTGGATAAAAAGACCCTTCCCCAATTATAGTGTTCATCAAAGTAGTGGCATTTTGATGTCTAACTTGTAGTACAGCCAGCTATTTGAGATGGAGACATTTAATTTGTTGTGTGTCTAATACTCCTTCACAAAGATTTATCCTATACAAACTCATGAACCTAGATCCTAGCACACTACTCACCACAGGACTCTGCTTGCACAGAGTAGGTAATCAATGAATGTTGAACAAGTGAATGAATGAATCTAATTCAATATATGCTGGAAACTATCTCATCAGGATGGAGAGTTCTCTTCTTCTTTATTGAATAGAAAATGCACTTTTCATCTCTGTAGGGAGCTAAAACAAAGGGTTTATTTTAAACCTTGAAATTTTATAACTAGCTTATTAAAATTTTAAGTTTGTTCCATCACTTGATTCCTCTCCTCCCCCTTCCCCCTGCCCCCACACATACAGCCCAATAACCTCACAGGATTGCTGATTTCTGTTTCTCAGGATGTTATCCCAAGGAAGGAAAGAAACCCAACGTGGATTTCATCATTTTCCTCCTCCTCCTCTGCTTAACTGTGATCACACACTGAAAGCTCCATCCTGTGCTGATGTTTGAGAATCTGTTACCATGGAGCTATTCCCCAGCTCAAAGGATGGGTTTATTGCATACAGTGTTACAGGAAAAGAGAATGGTTAAAATTAAACTTTAAAAAAATCCCTGATTAATAATAATAGAAAATGGGGAAGCTTTCAAAATCACCTACAGGGTGAAATACAATACATCTTTATGGTTGCCCTTGCTCTTGCTTTCCAGATATTTTCCTTTATTTTTCACTTTCTGTTTTTGGGAATAGTCTTGCTTACAAAAGACCATGCTGTCCACTAGCTTCTGGGCATAAGTCCAAAATACAAGTGGACATTAACTCAATTCAGCAATGAGGATTTCCTTAGAGACCACCATAGGACTTCACTAGTCCATTTCTACCAGCCTGCCTCTGACCTGTGCCCTCCCAGACAAAGCTACTTAAAGAAAAAATAATAAGATTTGGTACTTGTGTGGAGGTCAGGAAGGATACAAAAGAGTGAAGGATAAGTACAAGATTTTGCAGCAAAGGTAACTTGAAGAATGGAGGTAACCCTGACACCAAGGCAGGTCTGAATGGAGGTTGATGCTGAGGCAATAAAAGTAGCTCCTCAAATGAAGGTCTTCATTATACACAGAACCTGCCACTTTACAGCTGGTAATGATCCTGCCATGAAAGCCATCACCTTGGTTTTTTTTTTTTACATGGATTGAATGATTAGGATTTATTATTTGTGTGGACTCATAATTTTAGAAAGTTAGAATTTTTTAGTCATACTGTATGTAGCTCAATATTGTGTACATTTTCAAGAACTTTGAAGCACCTTACTTATGAAAAAAGAAGTTATACATTTACCAAAAATTTCTTTCCCAGATAAAAACTCTGAAAAGTTGTTTTTTATAACTTTCAAGTGAAATAAAATTTAGAAATACATTAGGAGGCAAATGTAATGAGTTCCAATTAAATCTTTCAAATGCCTTAAAATAGTTCTTAAGTTATTTGCCAAGATCCATGATTCTTTGGAAGGTAAAGGACGATGACTGTTCAAGAAAGAATTCAAAGCACTCTCTCCTTGTGGGATCTCAGTCTAGAGAGAAGCTCAGAAGTGGGCCAAGGACTGGAATATGGATCCTTTGTCAAGGAGGGGAGCCATATTGGCAGTGTTTGACTTTGGTACAAACAGAATATTTAAGGTACGTTACATAGATCTGACAAGTGTCATGACACTAGAGGTCAGAAGTTAGAGAAAAGAGTAAGTTGTGACTTGTATGACAGAGTTTAAGAGCTCAGGCTTTCAATTAATAGCTAGGTGTTTGTTTAAATTCTTTAAGCCTCAGGTTCCTCATCTGTGAAATTGGATTCATAATCATATTTGCTTCATAAGATAGTTGTAAGGATTAAATTAGACAATACATGTGAATTAGGTTAGCCATTTACACATAGTGAGTTCCCAGTCTATGATAAGAATAATAAGTATGAATGGTTATTTTCATAAAAATTTAAAATCTCCTGAAAGGCATTTAATGGATGCATATCTACTTCGATTTTATGGCATTATGGATCCTTCCTGTAGAATATGCTGAATTTTAGAGATCATTAGAAAAACTTCAGCATAGCATTCTTGATTTCTTCTAACCTGTCTAATTTTACTCTAATGCTATATCTCAATCTAGGTGAAGAGTTCAAGATTCTTTTGTCATGGAAAGATCATCAATTATCATTTGAAGGCTTTATTCTCTAAATAGTCATCAGAGCTCAATGTGATAAAGGCAATTTCTGTTAAGTAGCTCGTTGTTTCTACAGTGGAGTGGTCATATTCCACAGACTAAGAAACCAGTTAGTGATCCCTTCTGGAATCTCATGATGTTATAGATATTTTCAGACACCAAAAGTTTAAAACTTGACTGGCCAGAAAGTGAACTAGCTTAGAATCTCAGCTATCCATGGAGAGAATTACTTTGATCTAGCCAACAGCTCCCATTCTCCTTTGCTTATCAACAAGTCCTGTACTTGTCAGCAAATACACCTAAGTCACCAGTTTTGGCATTGTTGTATTGCAGTGTTTGCTTTCTCTTTTTCCATTCCAGTAGACCCATTTTTGTCACTTACAAATCTGGTTTGAAGTATCATCTGGCTCCTGTGATTTGTTGGGACCTAATTTCTTCTGGGGTCTACATGATCCTTATACCTTCTGTGTTGATCATAATCTGATATTCTATACTTGGTAAGAAATGGGTGTTTAGTCAGAGCTGTTACAATAGTCAATAAACCTGTTAGATATTTCAGGTCTTGAAGCACTATGAGAGATTTTAAATAAACATACTATAGAACAAAAAATAAAACACAAACCAAAAAAATCCAATTCTGTGGTATGTTTGGAAGAAACATAACCAGCACTTTCCCTGCTTCTTTTCTGTATGCATTAGTGTCTTCTAGGCACTTCATTCCTTCCCAGCAGTTGCCATCCTGGGAGTTGAGACTGCAAATACTCTTTTATGTAAGCTGAAAACAGTGAGTAATAGATGAGAGCCTCCCACCTCTTAGTCGTTGGTGTGGGCATTTCGATTCTGACCTTTAATGTAATTTCCCAACACAAGCAACTGATAATAGAAAACGTCATCTTCAAAGCCCTTCATAACTCTGAAACATTTTCATCTATTGCTGAATTATTATAGTTTCCTGAAGACTATAGAGATTATCTTTATTAGAAAAAAAGTTTCCAATTTAAACTTAATGTTAAGGGTAACCCAATATTGGATGTAAACAGCTTCTCTTAGGCAGATGCAGATAAACACTAATAGAAAAGGAATGATACTATCTTAGGCCTGGACGTGGGGAATTAAGACTGAATTCTCAAGGTGGCACCAAGGCAAGTGAATTCTCAACCCAAGGCTGATAAGTAGATAATAATTAGAAAAATAAAACTGTTTCCTTTTTTGATGACAAAGCACAGATGTCTCCACTTGATTTCATATTAAATGGAAGGCTTAACTGCCATTGTGGGGAGGAAGGAAGCTTTTTTCCCCCTCAGAAAGTATTGAAGCAGATTGTCTATTAAAAAGCTTAATAGAGAATTCAAAGACAGAGACCTCACAGCAGGGGAAAAAGAGTAAGTGGGTTGGTGTTGGGAGCCAGTCTAATAATAATAAGCAACTTTACTTCTGCCAGGAAGTTCAGTCTCAAAAATTCACACAATGTAACTCCGTTTATATCCTTTCTTATCTGGTAATATTAAAGCTATGACTTCAATAGCTCATTGATATCAAGATTCCCCTAGAAATAAAAGTTGGACAAAGGCTTTTGTGTTCTTTTTTAAGGAAATAAGTAAACCCCCAAGTCTATAAGTACACATGTGTTACCAAGAAAGGAAGTGGAACAGTTCAGAAATCTGTTTTTCATACTAAAACCTAGTCAAGAAAATATTCCCTGACTGTTTACCGTAGCAATCTTTGAAAACTCAGAACTGATAGATATATGCACCATACCATGAGTCTCCCTTTCTCATGAATACTTGCACAGAACTTCTGCCTTAGTATCCATTTCCTTTATTTCTTTCCTTGTATACCACACCATTTTATTTGATTAGCTGCTGTTCATAAATTTATATTTAAATTCATTCATTCAGCAAATACTTTTCTCATGTCTATTCTGTGCAAGTCACTGAAGACTCACAGAAAGGTAAGATACTCATAGTCTGGTAGAGGAGATAGAAATATCAACAGATCATTACAAGGCAGCCTGCTTAGTGTCACAGCACAGGTGTGAACAGAGTACTGTAGGGACAAGCAGGAGACATTCTCCCTGAGAGTAACCCAGGTCAGCCTCCCAATGGCAGTGACATTTGAGCTGTGTCTCCAAGGATGACGAATCTGTAGTCAAGCTTCACATGCAAGATTCTCATGGAAATAATGGCAACTAGAATATTAAACACGTGCTGTTTATATAAAAATAAGTCTTCTCAGAAAATTATAGTGAGTATCAGGGCATAGAGAGTAAATACCTTTCATTTAGGGGAAATTTTAAGAAGTTTCAGAAAATAGAAATAACAGACTATGAAAAGATCTTCACATGGTTATTGCTAGGAAAGTGTCTGCATCTATAAGCACCTTTCTTTTTTTTTTTAAATCTCCATGTAAGTAAGCCTGGGAAGGTTTACTTATAAACTCGTTAATTTTCCAGGCACCATGGTGACCAGTAGATGCTATGTTCCATAATTAAAGGCAAACTAAGTCTTACAGAGGTTGGATGTTTTGTCTGTGGTCTTGGAGCTCATCAGTGACAAAACAGTGAGTTGAACTTCAAGATCTTGATTATATACTAATGTCCTAACTGTTCTCAAAGTATTAGGAGCTTGCATTGTAGGAGGACTGAAAGTCAATATTGATTGATTATTATTACTAAATAGCTCAGTATCACATGCCCTAAGACCTCTCCTTGCTCATAGCTAAGGCTGGCACTCTGCTTACTTACTGGAGCTCATCCTCTTTCACCTACACGGACATGGCTTTAGCAATTCTTATTCTCTCATCTGCATCATCAATATTGTTCTGTCTATAAGATCTTTCCTAATAACATACTAACATATTTTTGTTTACATATTTTTTCATCCCTTTACTCTGCTTTTACCTTCAACAACTTCCTATTTCTCTCCTTTTCTTTATGCCAAATGCCTTCAAAAAGTCTTTACATGTGACCTAATGTTCTCTCTCCTCCCATTCTCTGAAATCCGCTCCAATCATGTTGTCACCCATACCACTCTGCAGAAACCACCTTTGTCAAAGTCGTCAGTGAATTCCAAGTTCTTTACTTCACTGGTCCATTCTATATCCTCATCTGATTTGACTTTCAGCTACATTGACACAGTGAATCCTTTCTTCCTTCCTCCTTCAAATATTTTCTTCCCTAACTCTTAGGGCAATTTGATCTCCTAGTTTTCTTCCTATCTCATGTCTACTTGAGTGTTTAGTAGAAATATAAAACTTACAATGCCTGAAACTGAACTCATGAACTGCCCCACACTCACTCCTATCCCTGCATCCCAATCCCACTTCCTTTCACCACCCCCTCGCTGACTGTTTCTAGTGCCTAGAATTCCCTTCCTCCACACAGTTGCATGGCTTCCCCCTTCCCATTTTCAGGAGTCTACTCAAGCGTTGCCTTCTTAATGAAGCTTTTTTAGAGTGCTGATGACATTGTCAACCCGCGCCTTTGGGAAGCTGAGGTGAGTGAATTGCCTGAGCCCGTGGGTTCAAGACCTGCCTGGGCAACTTGGCGAGACATCGTCTCTGCAATAAATCAAAATGAGCCGGGCATGGTAGCGCATGCCTGTAGTTCCAGTTACTTGGAAAGCTGAGGCGGAAGGATTGCCGGACCCCAGGGGGTCAAGGCTGTGGTGGCCAGGAGCGGCCACTGCACTCCAGTCTGGGTGACAGAGTGAGACTCCAACTCAAAAAATAAATAAAGAAAAGAAAAGAAAAAAGAAAAAAAGAAAAATTCAAGAAAGGTTTAACAAAGGTATAGGAAGCCCAAGAAAGATATGTGTATTCCAGGCCTGATAAAGCAGAGCTGGTACCACCACTAGACCTTAGATGGACAATGGGTGGGAGAATTTATAAAACCCAATATGAGAGAAATGGGTAAACATCACCCTCCCCCTTGAGAGAAGCATTGATCTTTTGAACTTCTACTGGAGCTCCTCATTATTTGCACCAAATTAGAAGCCAGGGAGCAGAGGAGTTCACTGATACAGTCCATGTAGGTCAGCCTCCTGGGAGAGAGTTCAGAGAAAGGTGGAGAGTACATCTGGTGAGTCAAATGAAAGTTACCACAAGCAAAGTCCTCCCTCACCCGCCACATTTAAAATGACAAGCACGGTTCATTGTATCGTCTTAGAGGTCCAGTGAAAAATGAAAATGTGGGACTGTTTGTTGAAGAATTATCAAGTTCAAGATAGTGACACTGGGTATTAAAGCACATGATAGCATCCTTCTGAATATGGAGCCCTGGGTAACTATCTGGGCCTCCCACCCATGAAGCCACACCTGATTTCAACCTTTCAACACTGGATTCCCTGTGCCTCTTCCCTACTTGATTTTTCTCCATTATACGTATCTCAATATAACTAACATGCTATATAATTGAACTTGTTTATTTAGTTTATTATTTCTCTGGCCCATTTGAATTTAAGTTCCCCAGGGAAGGAATTTTAGTATCTTTCATTACATGCTATATATAATGCCTCAAACTCTCCCTGGCACATAGTAAATGCAATGAATGTGTATAAATATATACAAATAAAATGAATAAATCATTCTCCTAGAAAAGGGAAGAAGAAAGGTTACAGGAAGAAATCTACCCTTGCTGATAGGGTTCCCCTTCCACAGCCTTACTTCTCTGTTCATTAGCCATAACTCAAAACTAAGTACAAGCCAACATCCCCCATTGGAAAGGATAATTTTTAAAACTCTCAGTATTTAAGATCATCTGTCGTAACAATTTTCTATATAAAGGCAGGAATCAAAACAAGTTCTATAACTTAAATTAACAGTTGGCATGTAGAATAGAAATGCACGCATGAATATAATTTTTAAGTTTTATAAGGTTTATTTCCCTGATTTGAACCTAACTAATATTCTTTGTTATTCCATTCCAGAATCATTCTTTCTCAGAGTTCAGTGGTTGGCCTATTTCTTTTCTCACTACACAGGCTCCACGGTATACTCTTCAGCCATGGGTTCAAAATAACATTTTAAGCAGCTGAGGCACAAACACTATTTCCAGCCTGTATCTTCCATCTGGGCTTCAAAATATATATGCTACATTCCCCTGCCTACTCCAAATCATCACTTGCAAATCTACAGGGATCTAGAGCTCACTCAGAAGGGGTGTAACTGCATCTCCATTCTCCTACTCCAGCCACCAGCCTGCTATTCCTGCTTTGCCTCTCTGGATAGTATCTTTATCCCCCATGATCCAGGACAGAAAAGTAAGAGTCATTGGTAGATTCTCTGTCTTCCTCATCTACCATCTAATTAACCACAATAGCCTATTTTTTAACCTCCTAAATATCTCTTATGTCTGCATCTTCCTTCTCATCTCCATGTCTGTTGTTCTAATTCATGTGCTCATCATTTCTAGTCTAGATTTTGACAGTGGTCCCCTAAGTCGTCTTGTTGTCTTTAACTGTACTATTATGTCATCCACAATATGGATGACATATACGGTCATCTTATGTTCAATCTTATCATGTCTCTCTTGTGTAAAGTTTGTTCAATGGCACTTTACCTATAGGATGAAATCTGAGCTCCTGTAAATGGCATATAATGTTCTCCAAGGTACTCTTTCTCTCTTTTCAAACTATACTCCCGAATCACCAGACTAGTACTTATTCAACCAAATCTTTTTTGTAGCCTCTAAACTCTCCCTGCCTTAACACCTAATGTTTCTCCTACAGAAAATGTCTTTCCCAGTCTTATCAATTCAGCAAACTTTGCTTCTTCTCTAAGACTCATCTTTATTTCCTCAGTTCCTGTTGTACCCTGTAACATTATAGCCTTTTATAGAACATTGTAATGATCTGTCTAAATATCTTTCACACCACTAGACTCGAAGCTTCTTTGGAGAAGAGACATTTTTAATCTTTGTACTCTATGCCTTGCACAGTGCCCAGCACATATTATGTGCTCAGTAAGTATGCGATGAACAAATGCTACATTTAGATTTTTACTATCACACAATATGCATATCTGTATGTAAATTTAAACCACAAATCTAAAGCTACATAATCATGATTTTAAATAAGCATTTAAGTTTTTTAAAAGTCTTTAAAACAGTATTCTAAATAATGAATCTGTTAACTTTTTTCTTATTTTTGTCTGGAAAGTACTGAAGGCAGCTAGTTTTAGTTTTCTAATGATTGTTTTAAAAAGTTATTTTTTAAATAAAAAAATGAGACCATGCATGATGGCTCAAGCCTGTAATCTCAGCACTTTAGGAGCCCGAGGTGAGAGGATTGCCTGAACCCAGGGACTTGAGACCAGCCTGGGCAACTTGGTGAGATCTTGTCTCTACCATAAATCAAAAAGTTAGCTGGCTATGGTAACGTGTGCCTGTAGTTCCAGCTACTTAGAAGGCTGAGGAGGAAGGATCGCTGGAGCCCAGCAGGTCGAGGCTGCAGTGGCTGTGAGCATGTCACTGCACTCCAGCCTGGATGACAGAGTGAGACTCCAACTCATAAATAAATAAATAGAAAGAAAATTATATATATATATATATGTATGTATTTCTAAATTAGTATACACAATACACAATAAATACTTTTGAACAAACTATTTCAAAAGTTTCTTTAAAAACTATAGTTTTATAGTCTAAACTTGAGATTAACATATGTAATTAAAAGTTAATATTTTAGAAATCGTTTGTTATAGATATTGTTATTTATGTCATAATCCTTTGCTTATATCATTCTGCATCACATAATAGCCCCTCTCACTTCAAATATGTACTAATTGGAGTATGTGTTATCAGAGTCTGATGGTCAGATTAAAATTTGGCAGCATTTGGAGGTGAAGGCCTTTCCTTCTGTGTGACCACCTGCTGACAAAGTGGGAGGCCTCTCGACAGTCGAGTGGCACTGGTTCCACATAGAGAGATGGATGTATAAATTGCTGCATTGCTTTCTTCAATTTGTATAACCTCGAGTCCTCATCTGTATAACATGCTTTGTTAGCGACGTTAACTGTAGTTTGGGAGCAAGTGTGTATGAATAAAGACTATGCCCGTTAAAAAAAAAAAGAAAGAACAGAAAAGAATAGAATGTACTGTACCCATGCCATGTTCCCTGGTTTTCTGAGGGACACATTAAAAGGATAATGTTCTTGTTGGAGGAATATATAGGGCAATAAACAGTTTTGTGGCTGATTAAACAGTAAAGTGAAGCCGAATACTCCAATTACTAGCACAAGACACATTGCAAATATGTTACGGTACCATGAAAATTTTCTTTTGTATATTAGTTTTTCTAACATTTTATGAACTTGCTTATAATTAGACTTATACTAAGCAGTAAGCAGATGTGTATCTGTTCACTTTAAAAATTCTAAATTGAATTTCCAAAACTCAAAATCCAAGTTAATATCACTAGACCCAAAAATAACTTTCCATTTTCTATAAACTGTTTCTGTACCCATAGAAAAGCAGGAAGAAGAGAAGAGAGGACTGACATTTAATCCAAAACAGATATGCCTTTGGGTAGAGATAGCTGCTGAGTAAAGCTGACAGATTTCTACAAAAAGTGAAGTTCATAGATAAAAAAACTGTACTCTACCTCTACAGGCTATTAAATATGGACTTTCGGAACAAGGACCAACTAGCTAACACCAGTCATCTCTGAAATAAGGTACTACTCATCTTGTTGTAGCATCAGTATTCACTGATGACATTAATTGGAACATCATTATTTTTACAATAGCAGTCAGGTATAGAAAAAAAGTTGGTAAGGCATTATATTACTTTCTCCTCCTATGGCACTATGACTAGAATGTTGATATCTTTTATTTTTTGACCCTGTTTTTCAGAATAGGAATCAAAAAGAGATGCATTATTTGATGAAATATATAAGCTTGAAGAGAGGATTGGTAAAATACTAGTTGAAAGAATTTCTCTGAAACTGAAATAAATGTGATGGTAGTTTCATACTATGTACTAGATTTTGCAGAAAAAAACGTTAAGACCCTTTTACTGAGAAGCTTGAATGGTACCACAAAACTTTTTTGACAAGAAGTAAAGATAACTGGGCTATCATTTGTCTGTCCCTGTTCATTATAAAGTGACTCAGTATCTTTGAACAAGGACTAAGTAAATTATCTGATGTTTAGGCAAAATTTACCTCCATTGTCTATATTCTCTCCTTATCTATCTCCCTCTTTCACTAACTACACACATACACACACACCTTCAGTTGAAAGACACCTGGTACAACAAGGGGGCCTAAATGAAGCATACTTGTATACCTAACCCTTAACTATATACTCCACAATATCAAAATAAAAAATATTGATAATTAAAAAAAATTTTTTTCTTTGGGTCATTACAACAATACCATATTTTGGTTCAGAGCTGTTAACAAGCACCAATATCAAATGGATAAAATTCTCTGTTCTCTTATTTGCCTTTGTTCAAATATATCTGGATAATTGTGATTTCTCTGTATCAGTTCAAAACTTCAATTGTGATTGATCTGAATAAATCAATTGCATTTTCAGAATTAAAAAAAAAAAAGAAAAGAAAAGAAAGACTCTTACCTTTTTGACCATTTCTCTTTGGCTGTTTTCTTTTGAAAAATCAGACACTATGTGCTAGCACACGTTATTGGTATCTACCAGTACAGATTACCATTTAAGAGCCATTAGTCATGAACAAATTTGTTATTCCTGTATGTGGTTGTTAGAAAATTGAGGTGTCTTGATATTACTCTGATAGTTTAGAATTCAACATGTCACTGAAATGTGGGCTTCTTTATATATATAAATCCAATATAAAACTCTGTGGGATTTAAGTGTCAAAAGGGATTGTGTTCATGTTCAGAGGTTGGCAATGAAAATAAACCTGGTCTCAACTTTTTGGTTATGAATTAGCAAATGAAAAGAAGTAAAATATCAAAGGAAGCCACCATGGATCATTCATACGCCTCTCTATTCCCTTTTCTACTATCTAGGATCTTGTTGGATGGAATCTTCAATTTGAGTATGTAGTTTGAAAGCTATTTGAACTTCCTAGCTAGATTATTTGAGATAGAAAGATTTAAGGAGACTTAAAAGTAACTGTTGACTTATTAAAAATCAATGGAGTTAGGAAATATTTACAGTCTTCTCTTCCATTCCCTTACCTTTGGCTTCCCTAGCATCAACCAAACATTTCCCATGGAGCATAAATCCTCCAGAGGAAAGACTTATACTGCATATTCCATTATGGGGTAAAGAACTTCATGGAACCCATAATAAACAAGAGTGTTACTGTGGTGATCTATGAAATTCTTCTATTGTAAAAGACCTAGGAATTTGCTTAACTTCTCCCTGCTTTTACTTCCTCATTGGTAAAATAATGAAGGGCTTTATTTATTCGTTCCCTTAACTCTGTTCCAGCTTTAATAGTCAATAATCTTTGATGTTTGATTTGCTGAAGATTCAGGTTTCCTCCTGTTCCCCACTGACAGATTGAGGTATCTTGTCAACAAACCATGTAGACAAGCTGTTTTCTCTTCCCCACATCCTTTCAAGGTGTGGAGGCTTCTTTGAGTGGGCCTGCCTGCCTCCACTACTTCACCTATGAAGCAAAAGGGAAATACACATCAAAGGATTTTCCTGGTGTCAGAACAACCATGCTGGCACAATGATGGAGGGCCAGAGAATGCAAAGACCCTGAAATACTATTACAGAAAGCAATAGAGTGAGTGTCCCAGTCACTTTGTGTTGTTTAACAGAATTGAAATCAAGATTTGAAAGTATAGTAAGTAAAACCATTAGATACATAAATAGAAAGCAAGTTGGTAATCATAGAGTCTCATAATCTAGGATACTGACACATTTTAAAAAGACAAAACCAAAAACACTATAATCTTTCGTTAGATATTTTAAGACCTGGACAATGAGGCTTTGAAACATACTCGCTAACTTTTTTTTCTACGGTAATGGCCAGTCGTGTACCCTAAGAAAGCTGTTGTAATTATTATCAGTCAACCATAGTAAGACTGAATCAGAGGAGATCGTATATCCTAAATAATGCTTTGCAGCTGACCATTTCTATAGCACTAAGCCTCAAAATCCATCCCATGACCTATTTCCAACATGTTTACTTCTAAAATTCTAAACTAAAACTCTACACTCAGCAATGGTTCTCAAACGTGGGCATATGTATAAGTATCATAGGTGATTTTTTTGCTAAAAGTACCATTTATAGGGCCCTGTCCTTTCCCTGTTTTTACTCCCTCTTTAGTAAGACAGTTATTTTGAGAACTTAATGTGGGACTTAGGAATCAGCAGTTTCAATAATCTTTCTCTGCCAAGTGGAATGAGAATTTATCATATGCAACTCTAGAGTGGAATTGAACCACTCAGAAGTTAATAAAAATTTTTGGGTGCATATAATCATCTGAAGTCGTAATCCATATATTCTTTTATTTCATTTATAAATAATATTAATTTTTAAAAATTTAAAACATTTGATATGAATGGGTATAAAATATCTGAATGTTACACATGATTAGCAATCTATTAATTTGGAAGTAACTATTTTGATTCATAGAATTTAAACAAATCAGTCTTTAGTTGATTAAATATCAGAATTTCCTGGTGATTAACTTGCAGTGTCACAGCTGTGAAGCAGCTAACTTCTTTACCTTATTACAATTTATTATGTTACAGCTAGATCTTGTTTCAATGTTCCAAAGAAAATTTCTTGGAGCACTGACTGGTTATCAGGGCTATTCTTTTTTTCCTGTAGTGCTCTTGCTTTTGTTTCTTGTGAATGTTTCATCTTATTTCCTTAAGGCCTCTTAAGTTGCTTGAATGTTGGCTTTCTAAAAGTTGTTTGTAAAAGGCTTGAGGATATCAGTTGAAATGTCTAGACAATAAAAAAAACAACAACAGGAGGTTAGCCAAATATTAAAGATGTTTCTAAAGGAATATTATCATTATATTTTTTCTTTTTAAATTTTTTCCTGTTCTAATCATCCATCATATATGAGATTTGCTTTGTAAATGTGCTATTTTTCTATAATGACTTTCTTCAAGGTGTTGGTGTCTTATACATGATTTCCTTTTAGTTTTTTTAGACTACTGAGGAACAAAAGTGGAAATATTCTGGATAATGTTTTCTCATGATGGTCTCAAAAGAGAATTGTTTATGAAAGATTAAAGTAGCCAGGCTCGGTGGCTCAGCCTGTAATCCCACGCTTTGGGAGGCTGAGGTGAGTGGATTGCCTGAGTCTGCGGGTTCGAGACCTGCCTGGGCAACTTGGCGAGACCTCATCTCTACAATAAATTAAAAAATTAGCCGGGCATGGTAGCGCGCGCCTGTAGTTCCAGCTACTTGGAAGGCTGAGGTGGAAGGATCGCCAGAGCCCAGCAGGTCGAGGCTGCGGTGGCTGGGAGAGGCCGCTGCACTCCAGTCTGGGCGACAGAGTGAGACTCCTACTCAAAAAAAAAAAAAAAAAAAAAAGGAAAGATTAAAGTATTAAAAAATAAACAAGAAATCAGCCTGTAATGCCAGCACTTTGGGAGGTCGAAGTAAGAGGATTGCCTGAGCCTGAGGGTTCGAGACCAGCCTGGGCAACTTGGCGAGACCTCGTCTATACAATAAATCACAAAAATAACTAGCCATGCGTGTGTGACGTGCGTTTGTAGTTCCAACTACTTGGAAGGCTGAGGTGGAAGGATTGCCTAAGCCCAGCAGGTGGAGGCTGCAGTGGCCATGAGTGTGCCACTGCACTTCAGCCTGGGTGACAATAATGAGTACAACTCAAAAATAAATAAATAATAAACAAGACATTCTACTAAAAAGCTTCATCTTTTTTTCAATCTAAAAACGTTTTTCAACATGATTTTATTTCACATTTTCATTTGAGCCAAGTAGTGTTTGGTATATGCTTTCTGATGGATCATTATTGAAATTCTGTTCATCATGGGTGTTTGGCTTTAATTTTCATTTTAAAATATTTCTTTAAAATATTGTTTATTTTAACTATGGAAGGATTTTTGTATGTGTGTGCCCTCTTAAATTTGGTGTCCAAAATAAACAACTCATTAGTTTCATCCTAGTCCTGGCTCTGTTTTCTATTATTAATATGTTGTATGGAGACAAAGTAAAGTATGTAGGAAGCATTAACAGAAGTTCTCAGCAACCTGCAGTGTCTAGCATGGGACAGGTCCTCATTAAATTAGATTAAAATTCTGTCAGCATTTAACTTCCGAAAGTTTTTCTTATTTGTTATCTTTAATTTTCTAGAGTGAGTTACTGTAATTACTATCAGTTTATTATTTTCTTGTTCCTTTCTATTGTTTTGAAATTAGGAGTAAGGACGTTTAGTTAAAAATGTGTAAATATACATACAAGCAATGTTTTTCAAATGCACTCTTTGCTTCTATTTACAACATAATCCAAGAGTATTCCAAAGTTGTCTGTTTTTCCAGGGGTCTCAATACTTCTCAGAATGATTCTTTTAGAATTTGCCCTTGAACAATCCCTTTATGGAAGTGAAATAAACAGAGTGCTGAGTCTTCCTATAATTCAGTGACCTTGCTTTGTATTTACAAAAAAAAAAAAAAAAAAAATTCTTACGGCGGGTTCTTATGTACTGCATGTATTGATGTGTTTCTGAAGGCCCAGATCTGTGAGTAGAAGCTATAACTGTACACTCTCTTTGTAGATGTTAAAAAAAAAATCCTTTAGACCACAGAGCTTTTTAGTAATATTAATTCAAATTGAATTTATACTTGGAAACTTAAACCAGGTAATCCTTCTGTGTTTGTCCATTGAAAAGTTTTTAGTTTAGTGACATATTTATGCTGTTAGAGTTTAGTTCTGGCAGCCTTGTCTATGTAAAATCATTACTTTCTGGGACCTAAATGTTAGTTGCAAAAGGTTTACTGTAATCTGAATTTTAACATGTTATCTATGTATAATATATTAAGTCTTACTTATGACAGTTGTTTAAATAAATATCACACTTTATTTTGATTAATTTTTATTTAATACTCTGAGAATTATATCTTAGTAATATAGATGTAAGTTTGGCAAATTAAAATTCAAATGTATTATTTGATAATACATTGTTACTATAATGTGAATAATTACTGCCTAAATTATAATTTAGACATTGCCACATGAAGTCAAATTGACAATCTGTATGTCCTTTAAACCCTTTTTTGACCTAGAGAATAATGTATATCTCCATTGCCCAACACTACACGCATAAACTTATTTAAAATATTTATTAATTTTGAGAGTTCGCATACTTACATTTTTTGTCACGATAACTTTCAATAAGATGGATTTTCAATAACATTGAGTTTTGATTATATGAAAGTCATACATATATGTGCTAGGAAATTTGGAAAGTACAGAAAACTATAAAGAATATAGTGAAAATCATCACTAATATAACTCCTTAGACAACACTGAAATTCAAGTATTTTTCTTCTAGGTTTTATCTGTGTAATGTATATTGGAGTATGTGTATGTAAAAAAAGAAGAAAGAAGGGTGTGTGTGGCTTAATTTGTGAAAAAAAGAAGAAAGAAGTGTGTATAAGGGGGTGTGTGACTTAATTTGTTGTGTTTTTTTCCTCCATTTAATGTTATATCATGGACATTTTTTCTTGTCATCTTTTCTTTGAAATTATAATTTTTAATAGTTGTATAAAGTTTCATTGTGTGTCCATAAGTCACTTAGCCATGTTTGCCTATTTTTGATATAGAAGTTGTTTCTAATTATTAATTTGTATTATTATAAGTTATCTGTAATGAACATCTTTCTTTATAAATTTTTCACCACATCTCAGATTCTTTCCCTAGGCTCCTGGAAGTTCTAAGAAGTTTACTTATGATATATAAACATTTAAAAGATTTCTGGATATATACAACCATTGTGCGATTCAGAAACATTGGTATAATTACATCTGGGGGGAGAAAAATAAGTCCCCATTTAGAATAAATATGCAGAAGTAACCTCAAAGTCTTCATGCAGTTAATACCTATTAATTTATATTGTTTCTATTTTCCACATTTGCTTTTTAGAATACTAGTGTTCTCACATGCTAATGCTAAAATTCTTAAAGCTACATTAAGCTTCTATCCATGCCATTACTCAGAGTTAGTGCAGTTGTCTTGGTGATAACTTGCCTCAGTGGAAATGCACTTTTCCTCAATAGACTGGGGAATAGCTCATATCCATAGGACTTTATAGATTCTGACTACTTTCCTGCCTATTTGAAGGAGCAGAATCTAAGTGTTTATACTGATTGTCTCCTAGAACAGCACTCTTCAAACTGATGTATACATTACAATCTACTGAGATAGGAAAGACAATATAGGAAGTTTTATTTATATTTTTTGAAATGTTATTCCTTAAAATCTTTTTGTCCGTATTTTATAATTTCTATAAAATAGTATAATAGAGTATGTCTATAATTTATAAACATATATTTAGTATTACATGCTATCTTAGTTCATTGTGGCTGTTATAACAAATGTATATACCTTAAACTGGGTAATTTATAAAAAACAGGAATTTATTGCTTACAGTTCTAGAGTCTGTAAAGTCCAAGATCAATGTACCAGCAGATTTAGTGTCTGGTGGGGGCTTGCTCTCTGCTCCAATGATAGTGCCCTTTTGCTATGTCCTCACATGGCAGATGGGCAAAAAGGGACCTCAAGCTCTTTTATAAGGGCATGACTCCCATTCATGAGGATTACCTCCTAAAAGCTCATCTCTTAACACTATTGTATTAAGTTTCAATATGAATTTTGGATGACCACAAATATTCAAACTACAGCATTCTTCCCCTGCCCCCCCAAATTCATGACCTTCTCACATACAAACGACATTAATTCCATCCTAGTAACTGAATACATTAATTCTATCCTAGTAGCCCCCACATTTTTTACTTATTCCAGCACTAAATCAAAATTCTACTGTCCAGAGTCTTATCTAAAGATAATTTAAATCAGATATGGATGAGACTCAAGGTATGATTCATCCTGAGGCAAATTGCTCTCCAGCTGTGAATCTGTGAAATCAAACAAGTTATATGCTTCCAAAATACAATGGTGGGACAGGCATTCCCATTCCAAATGGGAGAAATAGGGAAGAAGAACGGTACCAAGTATGTCCAAAACTCAACAAGGCAAGCAACATTAAATCTCAAATCCAGAAAATAATCTTAGACTCAGTATCACACTTTCTGGACACAATGGGGTGAGGGTTGTGCCCCCAAAACTCAGAGCAACCCTGTTCCCTAGCTTTGCTGAGTGCAGCCCACATAGCAGCTCTCATGCATGCAGCTCTCCTGGGCTGGAGTTGCATGCCGGTGGCTTATTCCAGCACTAATTCAAAAGTCTGAAGTCCAGAGTCTCATCTAATGATCATTTAAATCATATATGGATGAGACTCAAGATGTGATTCATCCTGAGACAAATTTCTCTCCAGCTGTGAATCTGTGAAATCAAACAAGTTATATGCTTCCAAAATACAATGGCAAGACAGGCATAAGATACATATTCTCATTTCCAAAAGGGATAAATAGGTGGTCCAGAGTCTTGAAGGTGATTCTGCCCACACAACTCCCCTGAACTTTGCCCGAGAGGGGCTCTCTTTGATAGCCCCAAACCCACAACTCCCTTGGATCTGCTGAGTATTGCCTAGTAGGGGTTGTCTGTGGTAGCTCTGCCTTGGCCTTGGCCCTCAGGCTCTCTGGGGTGTCCTTTGAAATCTAGGTGGAGGTCACTACTCCCTCACAGCTCTTATACTCTACGTGCCTACGGAATTGTCACATGTAGATGTGGCCATGGTTTACTGCCTGTGCTTTCCAACAGGGCAGCCCAACCCTGAATCCATTTGAGCCATAGCTGGGGTAGCTAAGAGCACTGCTTCTGAATTTGGGGAGCAGAGACTTGTGGAGTGCTGAGTAGTAAGCCCTGAAATCACACAGGATCCCTGTGATGCCAGATGGGGTACAGTGCAAAACTCATGAATTCTTTGACTCATTTCTAAAATGAATTTTAGAGTGGCCAGCACAGTTTTCAAGCAAAGTTTATTTAGAAAGTAAATTAGAGAGACAGAGAAAGATTCACCTCCCCAAGGTAGGGGAGAGGGCCAAAGCTAAGAAAACATGGCAGTCATAGCTCAAGGAGCCACATGGAGACACCAAAGTTTAACAAAGCAATGATGACTGTTGTTTGAAATCATTTGCCTTTTAAACCCTCCCTTTGATGGGGGCAGGTCATTAAGGTGATTGGGTGGTGGTCATTTCCATGTCATCACAAAGGGGCAGGAAAGTGCAGGTACTGATGTCAGGTGATAGACGGCAGGCAGATGGGTGGGTTAGTCACATGATCTCTGCCATGGTGATGGGATCTGCATCATGAAGGTCTCTAAGGGCTGATTGGGTCAACTTGTTTACAAAACAAGCTGGGGAGATGGTGAGGTTGAGCCTTTTACCTTCAACAGGGAATCTGAAGGATTTTTAGTGATTATGAGCTGAAAGATTGGACTGCCCTATTCTTACATCGGATGGGATTTTCTTTGGATTGACTGAAGGGGTGGAGTAGGCTGCCAGCTTTGGCCTGCAGTAAAAAGTAATCTTTAAAAATCTCCAAATGCTTCCTAAAACCTACCTATGGGAAATTTATCTATGTCTAACCTGTTCTAGCTATCCTGCCTCACCTGAACCCTTTTTTGAAACTTCTCTGCCCCTAGCACTTTGGGCCTGGGTCTGTAATGGTGGCTTTCCTGACAATCTACAAAATGCCTTCAGGGACTTTCTTTCATTGCCTTCACAGATGGCATCTGGCTTCTTTTTATCAACCCTGATCTCCTTATCAATCACTTAGCCACACCTTTGGTATTCTCTTCTGAACACACTTTTTTCTTCTTTCCACCATACCATTCTGAGAATTTTCCAAATCTTTAGGTTTTGCTTCTTGTTTGATTGTAAATTCCATCTTTAATTCATTGTCTTTTTGCATTTTTCTATAAGCAGTCAAGAGAAGCCGTGCCATGTTCTTAACACTCTGCTTAGAGATTTCTTCCACCAAATTTTCTATTTTATTGCTCTTAAATTCTGCCTTGCACAAAACATTAGGACACAAATGCAATTCAGCCAAAGTCTTTTGACATGTGATAACAAAGTGGTTGTTCCTCCTGTTTCCAGTAAGATATTTCTCATTTCCATCTAAGACATCATCAGAATGACCATTCTTGCCTATATTTCTACCAACATTCTGTTAACAGCCACTTAAATTAATCTCTAAGAAGATCAAGACTCTCTTTACAGCTCTCCTCTTTTTCTGAGCTCTCACCTGCACTGCCCTTAATGGTCCTCCTTTCATGGCAATGCACTTCAAAACTCTTCTAGCTCTACTTATTACCCAGTTCCAAAGCTGCTTCCACATTTTTAGGTATTTGCTACAGCAGCACCCCACTTCTGGTGCCAATTTCTGCCTCTGTTCATTCCAGAAAAAACATTACCTTACACCGTGTAGCTTATATATAGTAAAATTTTATTTCTCAGAGTCTGAGAACTCAAAGGTCAAGGTGCTGCCTGGTTCAGTATCTGGTGAAGGCTTGCCCTCCACTTCATAGATGGTACCTTGATGCTATATCCTTACATGACAGAAGGAATGAATGTTGTGTCCTCATATAATAGAAGGACTAGAAGGGAGGAAGAAACAGACAAAGAGGCTCCCTCAAAAACCCTTTTATAAAGGCACTAATCTCATTCCTAGAAGTAGAGCCCTCTTGACCTAATCACCTCATAGATGCCCTGTTGCATTGGGGAATTGAGTTTCAACGTGAATTTTAGAGGTCTACAAACGTACAAGCCATTGCTCACATTTTTTAAACTTATATGAATATGTGCTTATGAGAGAGGTTGAGATTTGCCTTATAAAATACATGCTTCCCCTTCCCTTTTTTCTTCCTTCTCTCCTTTCCTCCTTTCTCCTTCTTTTCAAGAACACACTTTTTTTTAAGCTGGGTTCTTTGCCACTTACCTAAAATCATTACATTCCTTGGCTTTCTTTTCAGTTGAGTAGAGCCTGTGACTAAACTTTGACTGATAAAATATAAGCTTCCTAGAGGGTGCCTTGAAAGGGAGAAGTTATGCCTTTGCTCAATTCTTTTCCAACCTATTGCATAAATCTCAATGTGATGCCTGACATACAGCCAGCTTGGTTATTGCAATCATTGTAGAAGAAAGAGACTAATCTCTGAAGACCTAGTAGAGCTGTCATAATAGCACCAGACAGCATAATTATGATTTGTATCTTGTTTAAACCACTGTTTTAGAGATCTCTATTTCTTGCAATCAAATCCAAGATTAACTGATAAGGTGTTTGTATCAAAGCAATTGAGGTCCATTTTATTTGAGCCTTCATCCTTTCCATTCAGCAACTTACACCAGATGCCTGGATTATAGACTAGGCAAGAGTGGGCAGTAGCTTGTTCTGTACCTAGGAAATCACTGTCTATCAGTACAATGAAACTGTTGGCATTTTCCTGAAAGTCAGTTATTTAGTGTTGGGAGCATTAATTTTCCCACGAGTTTCAGGTGTTCAAGGACAGTGGTAGAAAATTTTTATAAAAGCAAACTGGTACACACCCAAAGAAAAAGTCTTCTTGCCCTCTGTGTCCATTCTTTCTCAGAGCAAGTGAACACAATACTATGTTTTTTCAAGTTCTCAAATAATAATGCACATACCAGAGATGAGAAGAGGCTGTGCCAAAGATCTCTTTATTTGTAATTAGAAAAAGATTTAGAGAGGCTTGTTATAGGTCTTTGCACTTTTCCTTTTTTGATTAAATTTTGAAGCTTCTTCAAAAGCAGCTAGCTATTAATAATAATCAGTAGAGGAAAAGACGTGAATATGCTTGACAGAGAGGGACATATTTTTATTCCGTGTTATTACCTGCAGAGTGTTAGCTCATAAGTCCTTTTATGAAGGGTCCCTGGTTGCCTCTTTGCCCCTCCCCTCCCCCGCCCCGCACTTCCCCAGGATGTTGACTCCTTTACGCTCTCCATTCCCTTGAACATCCACCATCATGCCTGTTCCTCCTATGCAGTGCACGCTCCCCCCACTCCTAGTCTCAGCTTTGACATCACTATGCATGGGGTCTCCTCTGAAAAATTCCTTTTCTGTGCTCCTGTAGTATTTAAAACTTCTCTATTCCTAGCAGATATCATGCTGTTTCCTAACTGCTGGTCAGTTGTGTGTGTTCCTGACTACTCTAAAAACTCCACTAAGGCACCTCCTAATTCAGCACCTAGTTCAGCACTTGACACTAATAGGTACTCTAACTATGGAATGATGGATAACTTGTTTTGTATAAAATAGTTGTGGCTCTTTTATCTATGTCATCCTGAAGTCAGTGGAGAACAATTACACAATCTCATACTTATAAATACCATAAAATTTGAGCATGTCAATAATTCTTCACCTAATTACTGCAAAATATTATTGTAGTGGCATCTTTTATGGTTTTATTTGTAAGTTTTCCTATGTACTTGGGAGGAAAAAGCTAGAAAACAATGACATGTGTTTGAATTCTAGATTCAGGACCGTCACATGTACAATGTGTCTTTATGAGTGTCCCTATCCTGGGTCTTCCTCAAACTACAGAGGCTGCTGGTAGAGTATTGCAATGGCAAGCATACATCGTCACTATTCACCCCATTTTGAATGCTAGAGACATTTTTGTTGTTAGGAAGGAACTCAGAACATCTGTATGTTCTGTATTTATTTTATTTTTTTAGAGAGGTCTTGCTCTGTCACCCAGGCTGGAAATGCTGTAGCATCATAGCTCACTGCAGTAGCAAACTCCTGGGTTCAAGCAATCTTGTCTCAACCTTCCAGGTAGCTAGGACTACAGATTGCACTGCTATGCCCAACTAACTGAAAAAAAACAAAACAAAAGGGAAAAAAATCTTTTTTATAGCGATGAAGTCATACTGTGTTTTCCAGGCTGGTTTTGAACTCCAGGTCTCAAATGATCCTCCTGCCTCAGATTCCCAAAATGCTGGAATTACAAACATGGGCCACTGTGCCCAGCCTGTATTTGTTTAACATTTAACATTTATTGAGCAACTTTTATAAGTCAAGCATTATACACACTTAGCTAAATATTTGTATTTAAATTTTTGATGAGGCCGGGTGCAGTAACTCAAGCCTGTAATTCCAGCACTTTGGGTGGCCAAGGTGAGAGGATTGCCTGAGCCCAGGGGTTCGAGACCAGCCTGGACAATATGATGAGCCCTTGTCTCTATAATATATCAAAAAATTAGCCGGGCATGGTAGTGCGTGCTTGTAGTTCCAGCTACTTAAAAGGCTGAGGCAGAAGGATCATCTGAGCCCAGAAGGTTGACGCTGGGTAGCCGTGAGCATGCCACTGCACTCCAACCTGGGCAACAGAGTGAGACTCTGACTCAAAATAAATAAATAAAATTTTGATGATATTTGGTATGTTACAATACAATAAAACTTCTTATAACAAACATAAGTGCTAACATTTTATAGACTTTTATATATTAAAAATAGCTTTTAACATATGTATATATAATTTTTTTAGTTCTGACAACAAAGTATCATTTTAGATGTTAGGGACCTGACTCTAAGAGAAGTTAAATGAAGATATGAAGTAGAAAATGACTGTTCAGAAGAGTTAACCTGATTGAATATTATGTTTTAAATTTATTTAAATTGCTACCTCTTGCTATTCATACCCATTAAATAATGAATCCATCAGCTAAAGTGTGTCTACATATTATTTAGTGTCATATATATTCTAACATGAAAATCACTTGAAATTAAAAGCCAATCTGTTTGATTTTACCTCATAATGTTCAATAGATTCTCAAAACTAAAGAAGGATTGTTTCTTCATAAAAGATACATTGCTTTAATTTGAGTTACTCATGGCCTTTAGTGAAGTCCATATGATATACAGTATATTAAATATTTGACTCCAAGTGAACAATAATTTTAATTATTATAAGTTAGCAAAAATGTTGACAATGACTGTTTATCCTGGTTCCGTTACACACCAGTTGTGTTACCATGGGCAAGGACATTGACCTAAGGCCTAGTTTCTCATCAGTAAACTGGGAATAGTGATTGTGGCCCCCTCGCGTGATAAGGAATAAATACAATAATATGCACAGTGCATATTATTCCATTAATAACTCATAGTACAGCACATGGAAATAAACACACAATAAAAAATTACTTTTTTTGAGATAGGTTCAGTAGATGGGAGGGGACTCAGTGGCAGTATTTGGGATTGGTGATCTGAAAGTAGTCAGAAGGTGACTAAATAAAACATAATATTTATGAGCTCCCTACCCTGGATGTTCCCTGCAGGTAAGGTGGGTCAAAAAGGGCCTTTTAATATTAATAATATTGATAACAACAGCAAGCACAGCAAGTATTTATGGAGTGCTTACTATGGGCCATGCGTTCAATTAAATACTTTTACTTATTGTTTTATGTAATCATCCCGGCAAATTCATAAGGTATATACTGTTAGTACCTTTGTTTTACAGATGAAGAAACTGAGGCAAGCTTAAGCAAACTGGCTCCAGAGCCCAGACTCTGAAGCAAGTGCTGCCTTTTACGATGTGAACAGCAGTAAGCAGAATTACATGTATGTGGGTACAAAATGCAGAGGTTGTTACATATGTAACTGTTGTGTTGACAAGGCACAACTTGTTAGATGTAATTATCAAAAAAAAATTGACACCTCTTTAAATCCACTTTGTGAAGCAAGTTCTTTCCTTACCTCATGATGTAAGTTCAGGCAAGTCCCATGACTTTTCTGGACATTCTTAGATAAAAAAATATGTTCTATAGCATTCTTTGGATAAGTACACAGCTTCAATTTAATAATGAAAATATCTAGCCTATGTAATACTTAATATTAAAAACTTTATTGACTGGGTGCAGTGACTCAAGCCTGTAATCCAGCACTTCGGGAGGGCGAAGCGAGAGGATTGCCTGAGTGCAGGGGTTCAAGACCAGCCTTAGCAACTTGGTGAGACCTTGTCTCTACAATAGATCAAAAAATTAGCCAGGCATGGTGGTACGTTCCTGTAGTTCCAGTTACTTGGAAGGCTGAGGCTGGAGGATCGCCTGAGCCCAGCAGGTCAAGGCTGCAGTGGCCGTAAGCATGCAACTGCACCCCAGCCTGGGCAACAGAGTAAGACTCTGACTCAAAACAAACAAACAAAAAACAACTTTATTTACCATTAAGGCTTCTCCCCACAAGCTCTCTTATACAAGTCCCCTAGAGGCAGGAAAGTCACCATGCAGAAAGGAAGATGGTCTCTCTTTTTCCCCATCTTGCCTTCTACTCTTCTATACTCCATTTATTAACACCAGTTTCCAGTTACTCAGAATTTGGAGCACTAGGAGAGAGAGGAAGAAATAGGTTCTTCCATGGTACGTTTCATATTGGTGACCTAGTATTGCTGCTCTCTGGACTTGGAGAATGTTAAAAATGAATTCCCGTTAATGCTTTCATGGGTTCTTTTTAGACTTTCTCCTCTGAGGTTTCTTTTAATGCAGTGAAGTGTGTCCATTCTGGCTCAGAAAGTCAATGGTCCCACCAGTAATTTTGTTGAAATGTTGACCCTTTCCAGATGGTCTTCTTGGACATGACCATAGGTGACACCATTCTAATTCCCTCTTACAAACTGTCATATCTGGTCCATAGAAAACATGCACATCTTATGAACTCCAGTGGACTCTGGGAATCAACACCCTTCTCTTTGGTCCACTGTGAGGGCAGCTAACCAGTCACGTGGCCATTAGGTTTCTCATGCATGAGTCAGACACCAGTTCATAAGCACATCAAACTACAATGAACACACATAAGCGTTTCTGAGATTATGTTGAAGTCTCTTTCCCAGCCTACAGTGAGGAAAGACATCTCCCATGCTTTTGAGTCTAATTTACAGCTTATCAATAATTCTTTCCAAATAAGTTATCTTCTTTAGTTTTGGACTCCAGAACTTTGATGTAGGTATGGCATTTAAGAATTGTCTAACTGGTTCTCAGAAACATCCTTTGGAAATTCAACATATGGCCTAACACCTCCTTTAGAATGTGTTAATTATTGTCTCAGTGCTTGAGCCAAATCTTCCATTTTAATATTCTACTATATATAATAATTACTTCTGGATAAAATGGATTTCCACACTTCTGTGTGCTTTCTTTTCTTCATCTATTTTCTTCCCTTTCTTTCTCTCCTATAAAACTGAATTGGAGGCCTATAAGTGGGAAGAATAAGGGAGTGCTGCATATTTCACATAACTACTCAGATGGTGAGGGAGATGTTCAAGGAGCCCCGTGATTAAAGATAGAACAATCATTTATCTCATATCTCTTGATATGTTACTATTCCCTCCATTTGGGTTGGCCTGTTAATGTTCCTCCTGATGAGTTTCTATATGAGAGAAATTTAAAGCTCGATGCAGTGGTTATGCACAGAGACTGGGGATAGACCATTTGGGTCAAACCCCAGCTCCACAATTTATAGTTGTATGTCTTTGGACAAGCTAGTTAATCTCTGTGAACCTCACTCTTCTTATCATTAGAATGGGGGTAATAGTACTTACTCACAGAGTTTAGAATTAAGTGAATTAATATCTGTAAGACTCTTAGAACAGGCCTGGTACATAACAAGTACTATGTAAGTAATAGCAGTACTTTCAATTACTAAATTATTTAAAGTTCTGTTTAAATATCACATAGTTTGTGAAGCTTTTTGTGATTGTCCCAATTAGCTTCTATGCCATGGTGTCAGAACAAATAAAAGATCTACCACCACCCTTGTCATAGGCCACCAAAGTTAGTGTATCTACCTTCTCCACTAGCCAGTGATTGTGTCAAGGTTATTGTATTTCTTGCTGGACACAGTGCTTAAGCATAGTAGATGTGGTCAGAAAATGTTACTTCTTTACCCTCTTAGTTTTGTAGAATGGTTGACTCTAACTCTTCAAATCTAAAAATGAATTTATGACATTTAAAGAATATTACAAAATAAGAATATTCTTTTAAAAATTTGGATGCAGAAGGCAGATACCATGGAAATTAAAAGAAAATATTTTTTATAATTATTAATAAAGTTTGCTATATACTTGCATTGGATATGAGAACAAGAAAACTTATTCCATTTCCTACACCTAGTAACAAAAGCCACAGTTTGTCAAAATACCAGCTTCTTAAAGCAAACTATTTAGAACAAGAATTCCTTTAGAAACTGAGACCACGTTAGTGAAAAATGAAAGCCTAGATTTCACTTTTTGCATATACTGTCATTTCTGGTTTCCTCTGTGTAAAATCAAGATGGGCATGTCTGATCTGTGTCTGAAGCGCCTTTGTGGCAGCAGTGATAAGGTGAACTCTGGCACAATCTGCGTAGTTTCCAGAGCAAAGACTTTGAAAACACCACGACTAGTTATAACAAATGTGTTGTTTAGACAGGTACTGCCTCATTTTATCTGTCTGCCCTGAGGGACCTGGAACTTTACTATTCTCATGCTCCCTCAGTCTCAGCCCTGTCATCCAGTATAGTAGTGTAGTTAAATGAATTGTACTTGGAAATGCTTTTACTTTAGTCAAGGTCGAGCGGGTTTTAACATCTCACAGCCAGTTCTTGATAAGCCACTCACAGGTGTATGATACCCTTAATGGTTGTGATCCTTGGGTGAAGAGGTGAAGACAGGTGATTATTGATGGGAGGAGGCCTAGTTTAGTTGTGAACTGTAATAGTCATTTTTTTAAAACTGAGGACTAAGAACCATATTTATAGAAACACATTTACAAAACTATTGGAATTATTGGAATGTTTTTTTATTTTCTTTACTGAATCTCATGTTTCAAATAACTCTTTTCTGATGCAATGGAAAAGAAAAGGCTGAGGACATTTTCTCCTATCTTCAGCAACCTTGAAGAGTCCACCTCCAACATTCTTCAGGGAATCTGCAACATTACTCTAAAGAAAGTTGTAGCAGCTTGTAGCAGTGTATCTGACTGTTGCTTTCCTGCCATATAGCAAATAGACACTTTTGTTTCAGGATGTTCCTAAATGTAACACAGTAAAACTTCTTGATAGGGATGCTTTACAAAAGATGTCATTGAAGAGAGCCAGTTTGGGAGGTTAAGGTGTTGACTCTGACATAAGTTTTTCTCCATCTATCTAAGCTTAGTTTGGGTGAGTTATATATAGGCCAGGATCTAGCTAATAATTGTCCTTAATTCCAAGCATTTCAGGTAGAAGATTAAAACAACCAAATTGCCAACCAAAAATGATGATCAGTTGAAATCTGTTTTATACTTATAAATAAATTTCAAAATATTGTCCATATTTCAAATATAGAATGATATTTGACACACAGGCACAACTTGGTTCAAACATACCAAGTGTTCTACAATATTTCGAGGAGTTGTTTGGTAAGAAGAATTAAGTAAGGAATAGAAAACTAACTGGAAATATTAGCACAACATACCAAAATTTAGCGTCAACATTTTAGTTATAATTCATATAAATTATTTATAAGCCCTTTCTACCAAGCATTTGCAAATGTTTCTCTGAAATATTTCCTGAGCAGTATTTTCCTCCTAAATTCCTTATGTTTACTGTTCCAAATGTGTCTTCTGAAGTGTGGGAATCATTTGTGATTGTAGCTGAAGGTTATATGGCATATCTATATAATTACCTCTGTTTTCTAATTCATGTATCTCCATGGCCATAATCAAAGGATATAAAATAAAGATTCCAGTAAATATCTCTTGAAACTGCGGGTGTCTTAATTTTTTCCCCACAAGCAGCATTTTATTAAGATGTATTACTAAACATATGGACTGTGTCTTTTTTTTTCCTATCATATTTAAAATGAATATGGTTGCTAATCAGTGAAGATTTATTTAGAGGATAAAAAAGAAAAAAAATCAATCCCTAAGAATGAGTCATTACCAGCTAGCTACCTTTTATTCTCTTTAGTTGGTGAAAATTGTATTGATCTCAAAAAAAATAATAACTAGACTCAGGGATGTGGGTTTCAGTTTGCTTGTGAGCAAGATTGCCTTGTGGCAGCTGCATCTCAACTGCAGAATCAAAAGCTTGGGACAAGATTTTGCATCAGACTCATGGTAGTTTATTCCATTAGCTGGTGTGGCAGTGACTTCTAGCCATCTTCCTTGCCTGGAGGGAAATGTTTACACACATGCATAACTTCTGTCCCTGCTGGAAAAGACCTCACAATCCCAGTCATAATACAATTTGGCATCCCCATTTATGGTCCAGTGACCAAAGTTTAGACGATAGCATAGTGGCCATTTCATTATTTTTATTACTTACACAAGAAGATTTTTTTGTCTTATAGCAGGCATGTCTGTGTTTTATAAAATGCACTGCAATATCCTAGGCACAGGGAAATCTGCGTATTAAGGAAGATTTGGTGATTGGGGCACAGAACTGAGGAGAGTTTTGACAAGTTTGCCATGATTGCCTGCCCCCCTGCTCGAGTGTTTTCCTACCCAGGTTGTACCCAATGCCAGATCTTTGTGATCTGAGAAGCATGGTAAAGGAGAATGAAGAGTTTCATTTTCAGAAACTTGCTTTGCCCACACATTTCTCTGCTCCACACCTCTACCCCATTCTCCTAACGTCAGTATCCCTAGCTGGTAGTTATAGGGAAGATGGGGCTGAGTTACAATCTATTCAGTTGTCATTGTGGGAAAAGCCTAGAAGATAGACCTTGATTTCCGCACAGAAATAGTAGCATGTGTTGTCTTTTAAACTCTTAGTAACATTTACCATAGAAACAAAAATTAGTGTATATTTTTACATCGATTACAATATATAGCATGTATTTGTCAAAAGAAGAAAGTAAAAAGATTGGACCCAACTGTTATGTGGAGGAAATGGATTGTATTATTTCTGTGTTTTCATATGAAAGAGAAAATATTCATGCTAATATTAGCTAGTGTGACAGTGACTTCTAGCTCACTAGAAGTCAGGTGGGCTTTGGAGTCAGATCTGTTGGAATTTGAATCCTGACTTTCTCCTATTACCTGGCAAGCTTCTTAGCTTCCCTGTGCCCGTTTTCTCTCTCTCTCTCTCTCTCTCTCTCTCTCTCTCTCTCTCTCTCTCTCTCTCTTTCTTAAAGACAGATGGCACATATCTTAAAGAGTGGTGGTTTTCCAGAATTAAATGAAATAAAAGTACTAAATAAGTGTTAGCTCCTTAACTAACTATATAACTCCTGTTGCTCTTGCTGCTATTACTATTAACATTATTATTTCACCCATTACTAGAAACTCTTCAGGCTTTTCATTGCTCCAGCCTCAACCAATTCTGCTGACTTGACTATATTTCTTACTTATGTTTTCCAAATATTTCAAAATATTTTTATCCTATCGTTCATCCTGGAAATTTCTCCTTTTCACATCTACTGAAATCCTATACCTCTTTTAAGTGCCAGCTCAGATGTATCCTCTCACTAAATCTTCATCTGTCTACCCAGGTAAAATCAATCTTTCACACAGCTATGCTCAGATACCTAGCTTTCCACCTTTATTATAGCCTATCCGTTCTTTCTTATCATGTGGTTGTTTACACCTCTCTCCCATCTATCTCATATTATAGTGCAAAGTATTTCAAACATTTTCTTTTTTTTTTTGAGTCGAAGTCTCACTCTATTGCCCAGGCTGGAGTGCAGTGGCATGCTCACAGCCACTGCAGCCTCGACCTGCTGGACTCAGGCGATCCTTCCACCTCAGTTTTCCAAATAACTGGAATTACAGGCATGCACTACCTCACCTGGCTACTTTTTTGATTTATTGTCGAGACGAGGTCTCACCAAGTAACCCAGACAGTTCTCGAACCCCTAGGCTCAAGCAGTCCTCTCGCCTCAGCCTCCCAAAGTGCTGGGATGATTACAGGCTTGAGCCACCGTGCCTGGGCTCAAATATTTTCTTACTTATCTTTCTCCTCTTCCCTCCCACCAGTTCCTACCAGTAAGCAGAACGGTTTTTCACATGGTCACAATTCAATCAATACTTGTTGAATTAAATTGTTTTCCAGAATTCTGTAATAGCAAGGATTTCCATTTTTTGCTAGTAAAGTGAAAAATTGATGGTCATACTGATAGCTCTGAGGTAATAGAAGAGATTGAAATATTCTCTAAATAGTCAAATCACATTCAACATGTTTTAGAATTGTGTTTTTTGTCATTTTCCTTTTCCAGTCGATCACCCATGAATGACAGCTCAACATTTAACCAGATTTTTTGGTTTACTAGAAAATCTTATTTCCTGCTATATAATTAGCCCCTCTTGAAGTAATATAACTTGTGGTCTCTGATTCTTCATAAATGAAATTTCAAAGTAACAGAATACAAGGTACCTGTAGGATTTGTCTCTCAGTATGAAGAAACCTGAAAGAGCCGGGCTCGGTGGCTCAGCCTGTAATCCCGCGCCTTTGGGAGGCTGAGGCGAGTGAATTGCTCAAGCCCGCGGGTTCGAGACCCGCCTGGGCAGCGAGACCTCATCTCTACAATAAATCAAAAAATCAGCCGGGCATGGTAGTGCACGCAGGTAATTCTGGCTACTTGGAAGGCTGAGGCGGAAGGATCGCCGGAGCCCAGCAGGTCGAGGCTGCAGTGGCCGGCAGCGGCCACTGCACTCCAGTCTGGGCGACAGAGTGAGACTCCAACTCAAAAAAAAAAAGAAAGAAAGAAACCTGAAAGATACCTTCACTTCCTAAAAATCTCCATGATTCTTAGTTTGAATGTTTTCATTGGGTAAACTATTTGCAAGAGAAAACTGCAATAAGCAGCAATAATAACAATAAAAATAATATTAAAAACTGCTATCCTTAATTGAGCTACTTGCCAGGGACTGTTCAAGTGCTTCACAGTGCATTATTTTATTTAGTTTTTGCAACAACACTGAACAATCTGAGACTTAGGGAGGTTAAAATTTTCCCAGGTCATACACACAGTTGGTATCTGTCCCTTACATCTTGTTTTTGGTATGGGCCAGTCTGTGTGATGCCCAAGTCCACACATTTACCCAGTACACTAAGCCACCTCTCAGTTATAACACTAGATCTAGGAGGGGTATAGGATGATAATTTCATTGGAGAGAAGCAAGAGAATCCTTACTGAAGCTGATTTTGTTTAGCAAGTATACTATTTTTACATATTGTATATTAATCTTGATGATGACTGGGATAAGAGTGAAGGGGAGCTGAGAGAAAGGAGGCATGAGTTTTCCCAAAGCGCCAACTTAGTACTGTGGTTACTGTCAGTTCAGAGTCATGAAGAAGAAATATATGTTCCTACCTACCTGTGAATTAAAATTCACTTTTCAATTTCACCTATACTGCAATAACAAGTTACAAGGATCCAAAATTTTTCCTTTGCCATTTTAAAGGCATATTCACAACCACTAAGATAAATGCACTTAAAAGGTTTTAGAGACCAGGCATGGTAGCTCAAGCCTGCACTTTGGTATGCCTCAGCCAGCATTTTTGGAGGCTGAAGCAAGTGGATTGCCTGAGTTCAGGGGTTCGAGACCAACCTGGGCAACCGGGTGAGACCTCATCTCTACAATATAAATAAATAAATAAATAAATAAGCAAGCAAGCCAGGTGTGGTAGCATGCCCCTGTAGTTCCAGCTACTTGGAAGGCTGAGGTGGAAGGATCGCCTGAGCCCAGCAGGTTGAGGCTGCAGTGACTGGGAGCATGCCACTGCACTCCAGGCTGGGCAAAAGAGCAAGACTCTGACTCAAAAAAATAAATAAATAAAAGAAAGATTTTAGAAAAATGCAACATACACTGAGTCTCCAAGGATTATATTCCTATATACATGAGAAAGCAAACCTGAGAACAGAAAGGTCCCAGCCAGTATCCTGTTCCTCAGCAATTAGTAGTGGAGCAAAGACAAGGTTATAGATATTTTTTCTGTCCCCAGTACTTAATTTTTTTTATTTTAAAGATGTGGGGTACAATTCAGGATTAGATATACAAGTGGTCATCGTACAGGTAAAGTTTGGGCCTCCCTTTGGTCCCCACTTTGCCTGGTTTGAGATCAGGTACCCTTATTGATGTTGTGTTCCCCCTTCCACCCTCACCCTGGTAGTATCCCACTACTGCCAATCCATTTCTTATAGTAAATGTTCAGGGTTTGCTTATGAGTGAGAACATGTGGTACTCTGTTCTTTGTTTCTGAGATAGATCACTGAGTATAATAGACTCTGATTCCATCCAAGTTGCTGTGAAGTTGCTGCAAAATCCATGTATTTGTCCTTCTTTGTGACTGTGTAGTAATTCCATTGTGTATATGTACCACATTTTTTTCATCCATTGGAAAGGTTATATCCTATTTTGCAAATTTTAAATTGTTTTATTGTATGTATATGAAACATCCTGTGGCTTCACTGAATTATTTTAAGATAATAATACTGACACAGTCATTTTTACTTACAAACCTCAAACAATTATGACAATATCCTCTTGCAGTGGTGAACAGTTCCATTGTTGTTTATATTGTTGCTTAAGCTCTTCCCTTTAGTCCTCCTTTTATTTCTTTCATTAATTCTTACAAGAGCCTTGAAGAAGAGCAATTACTTTCTACATAAATGTTTTGTTAGAATAATTACCAGGCTCAACTAGGGGCTCTGACTCTTTAATCCTTTAGCTGACTTTCTAGAATAAAACCAAATATATTTCTGTTGCATCTTCCTCTTAATAAATACACCTTAATTCCAATTTCGGTATGTCTGAAAATTTTGTTATTTGTTATCTCTTGCTTTTAGCTTCCTACTTCATAGCCCCTTACTATGATTCCTCTGTGAGTTTCTTTTTCTTTTTTGCAGCAGAAGTGAGACTTTCATGACGGTCTTACAAGATCTGGTGTCTAGTGGGCAGGCACCTGTGAGTTTCATGCAGTAACAGCTATCTGCCCATGCCCCTCTTAGCTAGTTTTTCAGACATTATGAGATTTCCAGGATTTTCGTTGGAATGCATCAGGTCATCCAAAATTGTGATTTTTAGACTTCAAACACTAAGATGTAAAATAACTCTTGAGTTTTACAGCTGTCAGGAGCAAGAACATATTGGATCGGTTTAAGCCAAAAATATTTCATCTCCAATTTGATTTACTTGATATTTTGGCTAGTGCAGAAATGCCATAAATAGTGGGTGGTGATTTACAGTGTAACTACATAAAAGAGTGCTATAATTCAGAACCACAGGATAGAGCATGTGATGAACTCTTGTTATTGTAATAGGGCCAGAATTGATAGCCTCTTCTTATATAAACCTGTTTGTTTTCTGTGACGATCACGGAGCAAGGTCATTTGACAATGCAAATAACATTCTGCTTCTTTGATTGTTCCTTCAAAGATGTTCAAGCATGCTAAAGCATCTTGTATTCTACCGAAACACAAAACTGTTATTTTATAAACATCCCAGATTTAAGAGAACATCTTATTAATTTGTGCATTTGTCAAACAGGAAAATATTAGGATATATTTTGAGAAGTAAATTTTTGTATTTTCTTTCAGAGTGGTTTTTTTTTTAAGCGCAGTAACTTCATTTGTTAAATACTCTATCGCTCTTAAATTGCCTATTTTTAAAACATTTGCTGATCAACTTTCTGTGGTACTCTTGGCTGTGTATTACATGAATAATTGAAATTAAAATTAGTGAAAGGAGACCTTACTTCTTATCTACTTGAAATACCTATTCCTGAAATTATGAACTCTAAATTGTCCCTTCATATTCGTTTCTGTGTTGACTCATTCATGTATCATAATGCCCATGTCCAGTGGTGTAGGAGACCAATTTGTAACAAAAGTCATAGACTTTTCTTTTATTCCTACCTTTGCTCTTTTCTCCCGCTTGCATTCCAATGTTTACCTGGATTCAGATCCTTTGATCTTTGCTTTGATTCTCTCACCTTAACTTTCTGAGCTATGTCATTAGTTGTTTGGTTTCCCTTATTTCAACCTTCAGTGTTTCCTACGGCAGTGTTCTTAGGCAAGTAATGGATTGGAATGAGTTACAGGTGTATCTGGGATGTTATGTCACTCAGGCAGTAGGACCCCTTGATCTAGTCACCTACAGCTTCAGACAACCTCATTTGTTTATGCCAGTGTGCCAAACAAATATTAACATTTTTAGTGTATGCCCTGACTTAGCTAGATATCTTCTAGCTCTTGCTGCTTCTGGCTATTTCTGACCTAGTGTCTGCACCTGAGGTTCCCAGTTTGGAATCACACCCAGCTAAATCTGCCTTTCGTGACTGAAGGCCATGATCTCTTATCCTTGAGGATCCCATACTCCTTAGATCCCTCTGATCCTCCTTGCCCTTTATACTCTGAAGCACTTCAGTCACCTCCAACTCTTCCTTTTATGCTTAGGCTATTGCCACCCTCCTCCCAGGATAGTTTCCAAGAACCTGGATCCCAGCACTCTCAGCCTCCTGGTTTCTGTTTATTCTATCATACTTCTCTCCCAGCTCCTAGCCGTGGGTAAAAATGTGCTCTTCACCTTTTGGTTTTTATACTAGGATAACTGAATAACAGTGAAGAAAACCCAATCACTGAGTGGATGGGTACAAACTGAAATTTATCATCTCTTCAATTGGACAGCAGCAGTTATTTTGATGTGTTCCTATTAAACTCCCTAATCCAGTGCCAGAGTTTGCTCCAAGTATGTACCACTGTCTTCAGAATTCCTACTTTACACCTAACTCTTCTAAAAAGATGGAATCCTCACTACTTCTCTGAACATTTGAAGTTGTAAGTGTCCTCATACTTCCTGTTTTTACATCAGTCAACATGTCTGTATTTCCTCTTACTTCTTACCTCATTATAGAGGTAAGAGATGTAGATTCAGAAACCTGGGAGCTATCGTTGACTCCTCTTTAACCTTCACTGTCCACACTTAACATTCAGTGGATAGAGTGGTCCCTCTTTTGGTCTTAAACTGATTCCTTTATCTCTGCTTTGCAGCTCATTCTCTCCATGTCCCAGGGGCTGTACTGTATCAATTATGCCCTCTTCTGCCTCCTCGGTTTCTTTCTCCCTTTGCCTTCTTTCCCAACATGTAAACCTGTATACATCTCTCCTCACTTCCAAAACATCTTCTCAATAGTGTTTTCTTCTCTAATACTATCTATTAATAACCTTTGCTCTTCTCTGACAGTAGTTTTGAAAGAGAAATCAGTTTTCAACATCTCCACAGCTGCATTATCCATTTGCTCCTCCATCCATTAATCTGGGTTCTACCACCAAATCTCCACAGATGCTGTTCTCAATAAGGTTTTCAATGACTTTCTAATTCCAACTCGTGTCATTGTAAATAGCTTCCTTCTTGGAACCCTCTCTGCCTTTGGTTTTTCATAGCATCACTCTCTTGGTTTATTTGTTCATTTATTTAACACTACTTCTGTACTGTGTTCCAGGTAATGTAATAAGTGCTCTGGATGCATACATGGCAAGCAATGTAGACAGAGTGCCTTCCCTTTCAGAGCTTACACTCTGCATTGTTTGTATCGTAGACTGTGCCTTTATGGTCTATTTAGATGCTGCCTGATTTTCAAATAAACCCTCCTTGGATGTTGCCAGACAGTAGTACTCCATCTCCTGCTCTTTTTCTCATCTCAAGATGTCTCCTAGATAGACTTACTCAAATTCTCCAATTCTTTTGTTCCCTATGTTCTTATGACATTCAAATATTTCATCATTCCAGACTTCTAAAATTAGATTTAATTCTATATTCTTAAGTGCTTACTTCTTCTCCTAGGTTTCTGGCTTCAATTACTAGCACCATCATCTTATACTAGAAAACTGGCAGTTGTCTTTGTCTCTTTTCTCCCCCTTACTTCCAATCACATTTGGTAAGTCCATATTTAATTAGTCAAAAAATTCCATGGATTATATGCCCTCTATTGTTTTTGGTTTTTTTTCTTTTTTGAGTCATAGTCTCACTCTGTTCCCCCAAGCTGGAGTGCAGTAGCATGCTCACGGCCACTGCAGCCTCGACCGGCTGGGCTCAGGTGATCCTTCTGCCTCAACCTTCCAAGTAGCTGGAACTACAGGTACATACCACCACATCCAGCTAATATTTTGATTTATTGTAGAGATAAGGTCTCACCGAGTTGCCCAGGCTGGTTTCAAACCCGTGGGCTCAAGCAATACTCTCACCTCTGCCTCCCAAACTTCTGGGATTATAGGCGTGAGCCACCGCTCCCGGCCCATGTTCTCTATTCTTAACATTTTTTTTCCTTTGAGTTGGAGTCTCACTCTGTCACCCAGGCTGGAGTGCCGCAGCACGCTCACAGCCACCACAGTCTCGACCTGCTAGGCTTAGGTGATCCTTCCACCTCAGCCTTCCACGTAGCTAGACTACAGACATATACCACCACACCCAGCTAATTTTTGTGATTTATTGTAGAGACAAGGTCTTACCAAGTTGCCCAGGTTAGTCTCATACCCCCAGGCTCAGGCAATCCTCTTGCCTCAGCCTCCCAAATTGCTAGGATTACAGGCTGAGCCACTGCTATTCTTAACACTTTTAACAACCATTTACTCTTTTCAGAGTTGATCGTTCCTTATACCATAAATGTTGAAATTAAAAAACGATGCACTGGCATAAAAGTGAAAGCTTATGAAATCAAATATTTGACCCCCTTCACCCTTTGGATTTGTTTCAAGACAT